>CM035418.1:177073513-177721013 GCA_020310875.1 Ceratopteris richardii
GTTTGCGAACCTCGTACAATTAACTATATGCGAAGTTGATTACGCCACTTTTTAACAGTATCAAGTCTTATTATCTCAGCTCTGCTCAACTTAGTTGTCAATAAATTCGAGTTCCCAACTTCAAATCAAGGTGTATTTATCCTCAAATAAACATCTTGTTCCTCTTCAAAGGAATCTAACAAGTCTAGAGTCTCCACCCTGTCTGAGATAAAGAAATCAATTACTTTTTGCTTTCCACATCATACCACTCAGGCTCCTCGATGATAAACAATGCCTTTTTTCTTCGCCTGTTAAACTTCCCTTGCATCAGCCAGAAGTGTTAGATGACATACAGATCTAAAAGAGCCAACTGTCCAGGCACCTCATCCATTGCTGTAATTTGAAGCACCTTTCAAGCAGGCAATCCACTCCATCAATAATTTACTCAACACTGTTTCCAAAGGCAATAGTCCTCCTTTTGCAATGCACAATCATACAGTGCCTATCTCAATAACTATCACTGTGAAATCATCCTGCAGAAATTGATCTGCACTTGATTCACTGCCCATGACTTTACCACCCAGGCCAATGAGATAACATATGCACAGTTTGTGAATAGCATTGAGATCAATGCTTAAGGTTGCGGATTAGTGTTCGTCAGAGCTTGTATGAAGCTACTGGCCCTTCTCTTGCTGAGAGGAAATTTGACCGCAGGAGGTTCTGCTGGCATTGGAACAAAATCTGGCTGGCCAGTTGAAGTAACACAACGATGCCACATGTTACTGTCAGGATCCACCTTTCGGGCTTGTTTAATCACATCAGGAATGTTAAGATAGCAATAATGAGAATTCACAAGCCCCACAGTTATATTAGAATACCCTGCAAATGCCCCATGAACCTGCATCAAGGTGACATACTAAATGTCCATCAATGTTCTTGATTTCATGAGCTAGATTCATGTGAAGATTCACAAATCTTACTGCATTTTGCCCTAGAACACTGCAAAGGATGTGGTCAGCAGCATTACATGTCCGAGCACGAATCATATAAGTAGGATCAATATACTTAACATCTGCAGGCACCCCAATTTTCTTAAAGTAGTCTTTCACCTGCAAAAAGTCAAACATAACTGATACTCTCTTCTCCACTGAGGAAGCAACTGTACCAGAACAAATGATATCAAATGAAATTCAGTGTAAGCACAAATCTAATCAACCTGACCACAGAGCCACTTGCCAACATCACTGAGAACAGGGTTTCCAGATGCATCAGACGCTCCAGTTTTCTCCAGATAAGCCTTCTCTTCAAAGACATGCAAATGTTTAATAAAGAGTCGAACTGGACCCAAATCCGTAGATTCTCATTCTCATACAATGTGAGGCATAACACATTCAAAATAGACAACGGAGCTTCTTTCCCCCATCTACATGGCATGAAACCATTACATTTGTGGAAACTCAGAATTCGCATAGGCAATGCTGATGGACAACTGCCCGCTAATCTACCATGGACAGAACAGCCAGTTGACTTTGCAGAAAAGTATCCTCGAGATCATAGGCAGACAGCAAAACTCCGCGAACTCAATCACACATGATAGCAACTCACCTGACCAGCACCCTCAGCTACAACAACTACACAGCACCCATTTTTCTCAATCCTCTTTCTCATGTATTGCAGCAACCCATATTTCCCTTCCATTTCAAAAGGGACCTGCAAAGTATTGTCGATGTTTTGATGAACCTGCCATTGGCAAGTGAGTCCTTAGCTCATTCAATATATGGTTAGAGAAAAAGGTACCTCAGGGATAAGAACAGCATCTACTTGGCCACTTGCTAAGGTGGCATGCATTGCAATAAATCCACTTTGTCTTCCCATTAACTTCACAATGCCAATACCATTAAATGCACTGCTTGCCTGTTGCATCCTTGAACAAGTTGCTTAAATACAGTCGATGCTTGAAAGAAGCCTAATTACTTATCCCTGGCATCAAGCAGGACAGATGATTCGGGGAGACCCAATAATCAAGCAAAGGAGTTAAGCTTCAAAGCAAGATAATAACAGAGAAAAGAGTGTCAGAGATAGTTTTCCAATGACCCTGCAAAGCAATTTTACCAGAGTGGAACATAAAGAATGAGATACTTTCAATTCCAACACCTTGGCAAGACTCTAGGATAGCAATGCTGGATGTAAGGAGGTAAAACTTGGAAAACTAGCTGAGAATCTAACACAATCATCACTGTGCCTAAGTTCCAAAGCAGTGTGGCAAAAATGGAGGACAAAGGATGACCTCGATGTAAGCTGCATCAATGGCCCGTTTAGCTTCCTCCACTGCTGTGTCGAAGCCAAATGTTCTTTCAATCAGAAGGATATCATTGTCTATTGTCTTAGGAATTCCCACAACAACAATCTTCATGCCTCGTTTTTGGCACTGCATGTAGAAGCCTGAAGTACATCAGACCATCATCTGTCATGAAATGTGTCAATTCATTCATCCATCCAACATCAGGAGTTACCACTTGATGGATTGCATTGGCTGCTGCATGTGAGCCATTGCCACCAATGACAAAAAACATGTTGATATCCCATTCCTATCAAAATGCTCCGACCACTTTTCAAAATGTTCTGACCGCTTTACAGCCTTATGAATGAGATGTACAACAAGGTCTCAAATTGACTACTAGAAGGACAAAGACAAACCGCCAACTTGTCGACAACATCTGTGACATTTGAAATTCCTCGTGAAACACCTAGAAAGCTCCCACCACGCATGTTGATACCTTGTACTAGCTTCCTGTTCAGCTGTTATCCAATTTGTCATCACAAATCATTCTTTGATTCATCAAATGGAGAAATGACAGGTTATGGAGCACAATCTTACCAGAATAGGTTGTAAAGTCTTGTCCACAAAACCACGAAATCCATACTGAATACCCATCACATCGCGCACCCCATAAACTTCCAGTGTGAAAACTAACTGTAAACAGGGGATCAATGAGAGAGAGGAAGAGTTGAAGTGACTTGAACACTTCATTGAGCCAAATTCGAGCTTTCACTAACCTGTCGAATGACATCATTAAGACCCGGACAGAGGCCTCCACAAGTAATAATAGCTGCTCGAACCTAATCAATACATTAACAATATCATCAACGATCGAATCAATCAATACTCCTCAATACAAAGAGAACTCACAGTAGCTGGATGGAAGTAAATCCAGGCACGGGGCCCTGCTCTCCGTGCCCTGTATCAATAACCTCAAGTCAACCGTCAATGCATACATTTGGTGGTCTTTGTATGTATAGCTTTGACATTATTGATAAGATTTCTAGAAATCACTCTGCAATCAGCGCCTAATATGCAAATATCAACTTCCACATTGATTTCACCACACTAATTAAACGGAATCGCATTCAAGGGCCAAGCCATGTAATTCGCTACATGCATATCTGCATATATGGAAGAGGCATCCTCCACACAAGTTCACGAGTTTATGATGAATAGCATTAATTAATTCCCTTTAAACAAACCTAGCAGCTATCTTTGCAGTGCATTCTCTACACAAATTCATGATGTGCAGCATTACTTAAAAGCAAGAATGGACACCATCTTAAACCATGGAGATTGATATCATTACGAAGACTCGTAATTCACCAGAGAGACTTGAATTTCCAATCAGACTGCTCATCCAGCTCAACACCCACAGATGTAGGGTGCCCGAAGTTAACAACCTAGGACAGAAACCAGACGCCCAAGATATTTGAGAGGTTCTTACTGAATAAAGAGCAAAGAAACTTATCTCAATGCTCACCTTAATCAGTACGCGATCATCATCATGAACAAACAAACGACGCATATCTTGGAGGTCCGCTCCGCTGGTAGAAGAGCTTGTAGCCTTTTCGTTAAGTATTGAGGACCCTTGAGGCCATGACACACTACAAAACGTATGTAAGTCTCTCTCTCTCTCTCTCTCTCTCTCTCTCTCTCTCTCTCTCTCTCTCTCTCTCTCTCTCTCTCTCTCTCTCTCTCTCTCTCTCTCTCTCTCTCTCTCTCTCTGTATATGTGTGTGTGCGCGCGCCACATGCATCAAAACACATTAATTCGTGCCAGAAAGCAGCCAATTTATCCAATCAATAGCAGATAAAATAGCGAAGCATATTTGCAAAGCGAAATCATTTACGATAAGCGGTGAAAGAGACGTACCCGCTCTTGGTGCGATAGGTCGAAGCAATGGGGACGAGAGGTAGGTGGTCTCCAATATGGTCGACCTCAGAGGGATCGTTATCGGAGGAAGAGAACTTGAAGACTGAGGGGTCAGGCAGGCCGGCACCACCATCCGCGTCCATTTTCGTGCCAATCCCAGAGGATGACATGGCCTGCGACTCCAAAGATGAGGAAGCAAGAGCGGAGATGGATGAAGATGAGGGGTCTGGGGACTGCGACCTCTTCCTTCGTCGACAATGCTTGTCGGCCATCCGAGCCCGGCCGACCCCGGCCGGGCTTGCCTGCCTCCATTCGACTTGGACGCAACGCTTGATAATAATTAACTGAACTTTCTTCCCTTTCGAGATTTTGGTAGTTTAGCAAGGCTTTGCAAATTGCATGCATTGAGTTTTTTTTTTTTTTTTGTGAGAGTAAAATGAAAGTTAAAACGTCCAGCTGGGCGGGAATCGAACCTATGCCTTCTGCCTCATGGCAATCGATGTAAACCGTTACACCACACCCAATTTTACGGTTTTTTTCCGGGTTAAAAATTCACAGCAAATGGCGGCCAAAGGAAACGTAAAACCATTATTACCATTCAGAAGCTCCGCTTAGATTAATTTTCTTACGATAGGGGAGAGAAACACCCTTTCATTGTTGTAATCTAATAGGTTGGTCACGTGCAATGCTCTCATGAAATTTTTGGTACCATTTGTTCTTTGAATTCACACAACCGCTTTTTTTTTCAAAAGGAAGTTTGGCTACAACCTACTCTCTCAAGCATTAATTTATACAAAGAACAACTTTACATGTGAACGGGTTTAGAACCCATGAGACCTCCCCACTCCCACAAAGGAGGGGTTACTTAAAAACTTGTTAGAATTAGAGAACATTACAAAGAAGGTTAATGACCCTTTTGTCCCCCTCATGGGGGCCCACTTGAATTTAATCTTGTTGCTCTCGAGGAAAAACACCCTATGATGTCTAAATGGCGGGGACTTTTTACAATTGGAAAATTCTTTTGCCTAAAAGGAAAATAGATTCTTTTCCAAATCTTTTATATCTTCTAGAGGGCCTCGCCTCTTATAGCATCCCACAATGTTGAAGAACAACCAATCGCTTTACCCAGTAAACGGTTGCTTCTAGTTGATTTGTCCTTGCAACAACAAGATTCTCCCAAGGGCCCGCCAGATCGAAATTGACTTGGGGCACAAAAAGAAGAGGTGTCCCAACACTTCATTGCCATGAAGGCAAGATTTATACCAAGGAGGAGCCCCACAAGTTTTGTTAGCTTTTACATTGGTCCAAATTCTTTGATGGAGGATTTGCCACATAAGAACCATGTTTTTTATCTCGATGAGGGGATGCCAAAGGGGTTGGAACTTAAAATCCCAATTTAAACCCGACCAATTGAGACGCCACCTCCTATTAAGCATGACATGCAATTCCACATTCTTCTCGAATCTCGAAACTTTATCAAGATTGTTGTTGTTGTGTCATCTTAGACCCGCCCTCGAGGCATGGGGAGTCATGCTTAATAAGGAGGCGAGTTTTTGAGCAATCATAAGCATTGAATGTGCTTTGCAATAGGCACCATTCTTCATAGTCCACTCTCCTAGCTGACTCAGTGTCCTCAAATCTAATCCATTGGCATGTGTCTTGATTCTAAAGGTGCCTTCACAAACGGAACCCTTTGTTCCAAAGCTTCCTAGCTTTTTGGATGTTCCAAGGATCAACACTGTTATGAGGGGAGTCCTTATAGAAGAGATGGTATGAACCATCTCTTAGGCTCCATTAGAAGGACACACACATGGGTGCCATGTGGCACTAATGTGAGATGCCACATTAGTTACTCCAATTAAGGAGCATTAAGTCAAGGGAGGTATGCGGCTGGGCGGCAGATCGAGCATCTATCTCCGTGTATGTGTCACGAGCAATCTCGAGATTTGTAGCTATAGATGGCAAAAATGGAGGACTTCTCAGGGAGTGATCAACACTGGTATCAGAGCAGGTGAACGCATAGATCGAGATGCCAACAGGCCCACGAATGGAAGCAACCGGCAGAGGAGGTCGAGAATAACCGACAAAGGCAGTCAACGGCCGACGCATGCGTAGGCGACCACCAGCCATAGCCGTGAGGGTTTCCCTCCAAGGCCCTCCCTCCATCCTCCCTCTTGAGTGAAAGCTTCCTCAACACAAGTTTCTATGTATGCTTATATGTCTAGTTGATGAGCGCATATATGGGATAAAGAACTCTGCAAGTGGAAAAGTTCATGGTTTTTCGAACTGCAATTCAAACTTAGCTTGGAAAGAGGAAATTTTTGAAGTTTTTTGCTTAAGATTGGAAGGACAAAACTTAGGGTATCAATCAAGTTTTGGGAAAAGAAATGAGGCATACATGTGATATGGGTTGTGGAGATGGGGTATGGGTTTTGGGTTGATTCAAAAAGCTTCAATTTCTCTATTTGGAGCTTCTCAAAGTCGCCCTTCCATGAAGATTAGTTTTTCCACTTCCTACCTATGACATACCCGGTTTCTCCGCACCATAGCTTGCTCATACGATATCTGGTTTCAAAAATCTTGGTCACGTTACGAAGCTACACTCCTAAGCTTCACTCAAAGACCTTTGCTGTTGGATTTGGACGAGATTTGGTCAACCAAAATCTCTCTACAGCACTTCAGCAGGAACTAGGCGGCCACTCTCGGGCCTAGTTTTTCATCATCCGGTGTCCAAATTCACTTTTTCACTTGGGATAGCTTCAATCTTTGAAGTACAGGTGTTGAGCTACATTTTTTGGACTGGTGAGGACTGTCAAATCTCAGAAGTTGTTCAGTATTACCCAGTTTGCCTAATTGAGGCTATTGCTACGTGGTTTTGGCATTGTTCTTGTTGGTTTTTGGTGATTGGAACCTCCCCGAACCAACCAGACATTTCCAATTTTTGTTTGGGCCTGTCGAGGATTCAAAATCAGCGATCTAAAGCTTCAAGGATCACTTGGATTTCGCTTCTACAGCTTCATTTTGTAACAGGGAAGTGCTCTTGTGATATATTTCTCTTCTTCTTGCATATTTAAGCTTTACTTCCATTCATTTCCATATACTCTAGTTAGCAAACGGGGGAAGGGAAGTAAAACATGGAATCTAAAGGGAAACAAGTAGTTGAACATACTTCTCCATCTAAAGAGCAACTAGAGGATCCTGATTCTAGAATGGAAGAAGTAGAATTAGGGCGAGAAGTAGAAGAAAATTCAGAAGAAAAAGAGCCTCAGCAAGAAGAGTATACATATGAGAAACTTTTAGATGATTTTTGTGACTCATGATCAATTCATGGATTTGAAAGAGAAAACCCTTAAATTAGAGAGAGATCTTGGTAGCATCACATCTCTCATACAGCAGCTAAAGTCTCAAATGATCTCACTTGAGACTAGCGTCACCTCTTTCCTAGCTAGGAAGGAAAGAGAAACCCCTCCTATTCCTCTAGAGATTACTAGGAAAGATACTTCTCTTCCTAGTAAGCACAAGGGAGAGAGCTCTAGGGAAGCTCCCCTCTTGAAAGACTTGAAGCCACCTACCTTTACGAGGGATGACCAAGATAGGAACAAAGATGCAATCTACACTTTTTTACAAAAGTGGCATGATTTGCATCAATTGAAGGGCACCCCACCAAAGTACCATGTGCTAGAGGCGAGTCTCTCCCTCGGCCCACGTGCTTACAAGTGATGGATGAGTCTTAAGGAGGCGAACTCTATCCCTACTGATTGGACTTAGTTTGAGACTCTTTTTCTAAAAGAGTTTCTTCCTGAGAATGAGGAGGAGAGGAATTGGGATGAGTGGGACAGGATTACACAGAGAGGTAGGCCTCTTATGGTCTACCTATCCCATTATAGAGAGATCATTTTGAAACTTAAGGGCTTAGATGATTTTCAGAAGACCAGAGGGTTTGTTAGGGGCTTGAATAAAGCCATAAAGAGGGGAAGTCAGAAGGAATGCGCCTAAGATGTTTGAGGAGGCGATCAAGTATGCACAAATTTATGAGGACCATAACCGTCATCAATATACTCCTATGGAGACGGATCAACCCCTCAAGCCTCTTAGTACGACTAAATTCAAGAAGAAGTTGCCTTTTGGGAAAAACAAAGTTTTTATTAAAAACCAAAGATCATTAGGGCCTAGGTTATCCACATACCAGTTTGAGAGGGCCAAAAGAGAGAACTTGTGCTTTAGGTGTTTGTCTCCTAGCCATTCACAGTGGAACTGTCCACTCAAGAAGGGGGAAGAAAAGAAGAAGGGACTAGAGTCTAGTATGGCCCCCGAAAAGGGCAAAAAGATGGTCCACCTAGTGCAGACCCTTCCTATTCATGGCAGATCTAGCTGCAAGGGAGTGGAGGTGATGCACGAGGATATAGAGCACACCTGTTGTTTGACTCAGTCATTGTGGTCATAGTAGTTTGGACCACATGACCTAGTTAAACTGCATGGTAGTGTGCATAGGACGAGGGTGCGGGTCATGATAGATGACTCTGCCACTCATAATTTTATAAAATATGCTTTGGTCAAGAAATTAAAGATTCCCCAGCAGCCCAGTGCACATAAGTACATTGTATCTATGATGCAAGGGCAAGATAAGAGAATATGGAATACTATGGTATCCAATTTAGAAGTCAAGATGCAGGACTATACAGATTATATGGACTTTCAAATCATGAATATGGAGAGGATAGACCTTGTGTTAGGAAGAGAGTGGCTATGGGGGTTGGGAGACACACTTGAATGCAGTTATCAAAACAACACACTTGAATTTGAAAAGAATTGAAGTAAAGTTTGTATTCAGGGAGAGAGAGATGTACCTAGTGCACCTCTCATTTCATCATTAGAGTTGTATAGTCTTTGTTATTCTCAGCATGTACAGGAGATGCTTTTATTGTATAGTCATGATATGGAGCATTGTACAAACAGCTCATCTGATGTATATTTTCATGCTAGGAATGTAAATATGGACATGACTTTCTACTATTCTTTTTTGCAAGAGTGTGTGGTTAAAAGTTTTAAGAATCTTATGTTTGAGTATAGAGATGTTTTTCCCACTGACTTACCTAGAGGGCTACCACCTGAGAGAGGGGACATTGACCATGCCATTGAGGTTGTTACTAACACTAACCCTATTTGTAAGCCACCTTATAGGCTTAGTGTTTCTCAACATGAGGAGGTTGAGAGGCAATTGCATAATTATTTAGATAAGGGCTTCATTAAACCTAGTAACTCACCTTGGGCATCATCAATGCTCCTAGTTAAAAAGAAAGATGGATCTATGAGATTATGTATAGACTATAGAGCACTTAATAAGGTAACTATCAAAAATAGGTTTCCTATGCCTAGATTGGAAGATCTATTTGATCAGTTACATCAAGCTAAGTATTTTACCAAGCTTGATCTTAGATCAAGATATCATCAAATCAGGATTAGGGCAGAGGATGTCCCTAAGACTGCATTTAGGACTAGATATGGGCATTATGAGTTTTTGGTGATGCCTTTTGGTCTCACCAATGCTACTGCCACTTTCATGAAGCTCATGAATAGTGTTTTACGGCCTTATCTAGGACACTTTGTAGTAGACTTTTTGGATGACATTCTGATCTATAGTGCATTAGAAGAGGAGCACTTGGAACACTTAAGAAAGGTATTTCAAGTGCTAAGGGAAAATTCACTCTTTGCTAAGGAGTCAAAGTGTGAATTTTTCAAAACAGAGGTTAGATACCTTGGGCATATAGTCTCCCAGGATGGAATCCAAATGGATCCTGAAAAAGTAAGGGCTATTATGGAATGGCCACATCCAAGGAACTTGGAAGAGCTACAGATCTTCCTAGGTTTATCAGGTTTTTATCAAAGATTCATCAAGAATTATGTCAAGATTGTTGTCACGATGATGGAACAACTTAAAGGGAAAGGGAAAGCCTTTCATTGGGGAGACAAACAGAAGCAAAGTATGGAGAAGTGGAAAGTAGCAATTGCTACAGCTCCACTTTTACATATAGCAAATCCCAATAAACCATTTGTGGTTGAGACTGACGCGAGTGACTTTGCCATAGGAGCGGTTTTAGTACAGGATGGTCGACCAATAGCTTTTGAGAGTAAGAAAATAGAACCATCTCAGAAGAATTACTCCGTCTATGAGGAGTTGTATGCAATTGTCCATGCTTTGAAGAAGTGGCCTCATTATTTATATGGTGTTTGATCAAGAGAGCATTAAATGGCTCTCTAATCAAACAGACCTTAAAGGTCGTAAGGCCCGATGGGCAGAGACCCTTCAGGAGTTTGATTATGAGCTTAGGTATAGGAAGGGAAAGTTTAATGTAGTGGCTGATTCACTTAGCCGCATGCCTATGCTCAATGGACTGAGTTTTACTCAGATCACTAGTGAGCTACTTGAGTCCATTAGAGGGAAATGTAGGCTTGATCCTGCATATTTCAAAATTTGGGAAGCCATAGAGAATGGGAATCGTGATATATGGGTTTCCAGTGAGGATGGAGTATCGACGGGTACTCAAGAAGGATTCAAGTGGAAGAACTACAATGTCCGTGATGGATATCTGTTATATAAATGTAAGGTGTGTGTCCCTAGAGATATTGAGATGAGACGGCATATTTTGTATGAGTGTCATGACACACCTAGTGCGGGACACCCAGGAGTAAACAAGACTTATGATCTTGTTAAGAGGCACTTTTATTGGCCTAGACTTCATAAGGATGTCCTAGAGTATGTGCTTAAGTGCACTATATGCCAGGTCAACAAAGCTAAGAGGTTCAGGATTGGAGGACTATTCCACCCATTGGATATTCCTAATGGGAAGTGGGAGAGTATCTCCATGGACTTTATAGTTGGATTACCTAAGACACAGAGAGGGCATGACTCGGTCTGGGTGATTGTGGATAGGTTAACCAAAATGGCTAGGTTTATTCTGACATGTATTACAGTGAAGACACCAGAGTTGGCTAGACTCTTTGTGGAGAACCTATATCGGTTATATGGTCTTCCTTTATACATAGTTTTTGATTGGGATAGGAAGTTTACTAGCCACTTTTGGAGAGCGATCTTCAAAATATTGGACACGAAACTTAGCATGAGTATGTCCGAGAATCCACAGTCGGATGGGCAAACAGAGAGGGTTAACCAGATCCTAGAAGATATGCTTTGAGCATATGTGAATGAATGGCAAACTAATTGGGAAGAGTACTTACCTATAGTAGAGTTTACATATAACAGTGCCAAGCACTCTTCCACTGGGCATAGTCCATTTATGCTTATGTATGGGTTTCAACCAAGAGCTCCTTATGCAGTAGGCTTGCAAAATGAAAAGGTTCAAGCTGCAAAGGACTTCTTGGAAGAGATGAATGATATGCTTAGACTTGCTAAGGACAACATTAGGAGAGCTCAGGATAGAGCTAGAGCCTATGTCGACCCTCAAAGGAGAGATATCAACTTTGAGGTAGGAGAGCAGGTCTATCTTAGAGTTCCATCTAGCTCTAAAACCATGAAGATGGGACCTTGTCCAAAACTATCTCCTAGGTATTGTGGACCTTTCCAAATACTTAAGAGAATAGGAAAGATGGCTTACCAGCTCCAACTTCCAGAGAATAGTCAAATCCATCCAATTTTTCATGTTAACCGGCTTAAGAAAAGGTTGGGTGAATCTGACAACCTCATTTAAGATAGTGAGGTAGTAGAGCCTATTTCTGTTAGATCTATTCCACATGAGCATGAGAGCATACTACGCACTCGAGAGAAATGGACAAGAAGTCACTTGTATAAAGAGTTTCTAGTAAAGTGGAAAGATAGTTCAGAAGATAGTGCTACATGGGAGCGGGTTAGCACCCTTCAGAGACGGTTTCCCAATTTTAGACTACCTTCCCAAGAGTCTTCTTAAGGGGAAGGATATGGGGGAACAACACGGAGATATGACCATGTATTTTCATACATGGGGATATAGTGAGAGTACCACCCTATTGATTTCCAGACCTTGCAATACCATTTTTGAGGACAAAAAAGGAGTTAAGGGGAAGGAAATGTTATGAGGGGAGTCCTTATAGAAGAGATGGTATGAACCATCTCTTAGGCTCCATTAGAAGGACACACACATGGGTGCCATGTGGCACTCATGTGAAATGCAATGCCACATTAGTTACTCCAATTAAGGAGCATTACGTCAAGGGAGGTACGTGGCTGGGTGGCAGATCGAGCATCTATCTCCGTGTATGTGTCACGAACAACCTCGGGATTTGTAGTTGTAGATGGCAAAAATGGAGGACTTCTCAGGGAGTGATCAACAAACACCTCTTATGCCTTTGATAGGGAGCCAGATCGAATCGTTTTGTATAATACCCACAACCCATTTCCAATCTTCATTGATCTTGACATACTCTTTCACCTTGCTCCGACCCTTCCACAAAGAGAAAACGAAATTCGAGCCTCTACGAGGCATTGGATAGGAGGAGAACAAAAGAGTGAGAAGATCAAGTCCCTTCCACCGTGGAAGGCTCTCAAACCTAAGAGAGTTCTTGTTTCTAAACATTAGTTTGGCACAAGAGGCTTCCCTATTGCTCCATGCTTTAATTAACCATTTGGTCGAAAACTTATTGGAGATTCCTTCAATATCTAGAATGCCCAACCACCTTGGACTTTTTGGCTTATGCAAGTAGCCCATTTAATTTTAGGCACACCCTTCCTATTAGGGTCTCCCGTCTAGAGATAGTTTCTAGAAATTCTTTCTCATTTGGCAATCTCTTGGTCCTTCGATCTCCAACAGGAAAGAAAGTAAATAATCAAAGATAGAAGGAATGTGCTAACCAACATAGCTCGCCCAACCAGGTTGATGTGCATACCTTTCGAGTACAACATTTTGTTATCGAGCTTAGGAAGAGCCCAGTTCCATCATTGATCCATCGAAACATCGAATCCCATTGGAATATGTAACATGCAAAAGTTTTGGCCCTTGTGGATCAATTGACAGCCATAATCAATCAAAATTTGACGTGGATGCCCAATAATAGCCTTGAAATCAGTTTTAGAGTGATTTATTTTGGAGCTCAATGCCTCACAACATGTGTTTAGGCAACACCAAAAGGTTTCAATGTTGGCTAGATCACTATGTACGAAAGCATTTGTGTCATCAGCAAAGAGTCTCATGATCATCTGGTCTTGATTGAGGGGAAGAAAGAGGCCTTCAATACGACCTGAGCATCTGTGATGTTTACCTATGCAGTCAAGACCATCGATAGCAATTGCAAAGAAAAAAAAAGCCAAAGGGCATCCTTGTCTGATATTGATAGAACCTTTTAAACGAATAAGTTGAGAAAGGTAGCCAACACTTAGGCTCGTTTTACATATAGTTAGAAATGCTCATTCATAGAGAGGACCACCTCTCACGTGTTCAAACAAGGGGGTGTGGACATGCTCATTTATAGAGAGGGGCACCGCTCACGTATTCAAACATAAGAGTGGAATAAATGTGAAGCGTTTAAGTGCCTCCCGCTTATGTGAAAGGGTAGAACGAATGTGGCTTCTGCATTACTTACTTCAAACACATTCGTATTGTCTTAAATTTTATAGAGCTTTGAAAACATATTGTGTAGTGTTACATTTTAATAATATCCATTACTCTATAACTTTTAGATTGATTCGGAATTATTTTTTTTATTGAAGAGATAAAGGGGATTTTTTTAGTATGTGTGTTGTTTTCACAAATTTCACACTTTTAGAGAGAGAAGGTTGTAGGTCAACTCTTAAAAACTCTAAGATGTAAGATCTTATGCACTATGGTATCTTTCGAGTCTCATTTGTCAATGCATTCCTGAGTCACAAATTTTCTTTGAGCTGACTATTCTTCAAATAGCATATGCATGCATATATGTTAGGCATGTATATGTATGTATATAATATGTACTTGTGGAGACTTGTCACATAATAACCCAATGGGTTTATAGTATATTTTACTAAACCATCATGAAGAGGTACTCCTCACCTTTCAACCATCTTTTATATATAGCTCTAGGACGGGGGGGTCTTCTTTAGGCAAGTGCACGCATATGTGCCACTTGTCTTAATTCTCTCAATTCCATTATTGGCAAGTTTATCATGTGTTTTAGTCTACTCGAGTCAAGCTAAGTAAACTCGAGTTGAATGCTTTTCAAAAGCTCTGGAGAGCCATTGGAAAAACACACTCTCAGACTACTCGAGGGGGTCGAGCTCAAGTCCTCCTCATTTCCATCCATTAGACATAACCACTTGGCTATGCACTTAGCCTGCTTGATCTTAGAAACTATGATATTAGCTTAATTATTGGCCTTGCTCGAAATTATTCCTTCCTCGAAGTACATTTTTTTCCTCAAATGTATGCTTTGATATATGTCCAATATAAGCGCATTCCCTCAAGCCCCATGATCTATCATGTAAAGCATGGTCATGACCTCTTCCTAATATCAGTTCAAGATTAGGTAACCTTTTTTCTTAGGCCATTCACTACTATTTAGGTGATAACTCTTCCAAAGGTGATAACTTTTTGCATATGTTTATATAGGAACTCATAGAGTTGATGCATACTCTAGATAGATGCTCATATCATCTTTGAAGCTAACTAACCAGAAAGGATAAACCAAGCTATGTTGACTGGCTAGTTCTTCTCTAAGCCCTGGATTAATCCTTCACTAGTGTTTTTATAATTTGAAACCATGAGATTTAGGGTGTCCAACCTAGAGCATCATTTCTACTTCTTATACTTGGTATTCATGTATCTTTAGTAAGCATTCCTCTTGAATACTTCTTTTTTATTTATTTATTATTCCTAATCGACCCTCGTATGATAGTCCTATAAATTATCTTTTCACTTCTTGCTCTTTGAGGCTTGGTTTTTCTATCATATCATCTTTTTTCTACTATTGATTCAAGACTTTAACTTGGTGAAGATCAAAGATTTGTATTTGGAGTTTAAACTTATGCCACTTCAATCCTGTCTTTTTTAGGTATAAGTGTGCTGACTGTGTGGTGAATATACTCTCTTATATGGACAATCCCAAGGAAGAATGAATCCTAAATCATTAGAGGATAATTAATTGATGCTCTCTATGGATGATGCATCCTCTTCTTCTTGGTCGTTGAAGAAGAGCTCTCAAAGGGATTTATAATCCATTATCCCATAAGAATGGATATTTTTTCCAATCCATAGGGATCTCTTAATGCTCTCTTGATCATTCCCATTATCCTTTTCACATTTCTTAACTTCATGCTGATAAGTTTTGAGAGCAAGGACTAAGGTGCTCAATTCTTCTTTGCATACCTATTAGTTCCTTTGAACTAGACTTAGTCTTAGTCGAGCATTTGTTGAATTTAAATCCAAATGGTGTGTTTGCTTCCACCTCACTCTAAACGGTTTTTAAGGACCTTTGTAAGGATCAAGGCCAGAACTTGCAACTATCTCAAATCACTTTCTTTGTCCTGCCTTTCAATTGCCTGATTTGGGAAACAAAAACTTCATGTTGAATCTCTCAAAACTTTGAAGGTGGCTATAGGTTTTTCTGATTGAACATGATTCAGTATTTCCTTTTTCTGATTGAACATGATTCAGTATTTCCTTTTTAAAAATTCAAAATCATAAGTATTCTTGAATTATTTGTAATTTTGCTTAAATTACTTTTTGAAGAAATTCTATATTTTGGACAATAAATTCAAGTTCAGGATTCTTCTTTGTCTAGAGCTATGAGCTTATCTAGTATATTAGATTTCAAATGAGTCCTAGATTGAAAGATATCCACCACCTCAAGGTCCAATGTCCCATACTATCAAAGCTTCATCTATTTAAATGCAAGGTCTAGTGTCATATACCGCTATTCATATATCCATATATGTGTGTATGATGTTTATTTTAGGGTATGGATACATCATTCCATATGTGTATCTAGATAACCTCCTTGTCAAGTTCTTAACAAGGAACCATGTAGATGTATTATCTTTTTCTTTGAATCTTTTTACGCTTTAAACAAATCTAACTTCAAGTACAACCTTCTTCAAATGTACTACGTTGAAATATGTTTAAAGTACAAGTGTACTTACCAAGATTTAGCCTTTCTGTATGTGGATTAATTAGATTACTTCAAACCATATTTGAGTTCCTTCTCATTAGGTGACTCATTTCATTTTAGAGTTTATCTTTAGCATACTTTTGATATTGTTAGATCCATCAACTGTAAGGTATGAGCTCACCCAAACAACATTTCTTACTATTTGGTTTTGAAATTCTATTGGTACTTCTTTTCTTTAATTTAGGCACCACTAGGAATTGCTTAAAAAATCAAGTGCCACATTCAATCCAATGTCCCCTTGTTTTATTCGATCTACAAATTTTGGAAGGTATTTATAAATTGAATTGCATGGAAGTTCTCATCATAGATCTTATTGGAAATACTTCCAATACTTAAAAGATAAAATTACCTTGATGGTGAATATCCAATGATTTGAAAGTTCTCTTATAATATTTGGGATTAAGTACTTTGAATGTTATAACATTATTTTGGTATGCTTGAAAAGAAGCGACTTTCGAACACTTTCACCACACTTGATAAATTCATCTTCTTGTTAATAGCTTGACATTATGGCAAGATGGCTTTGATTGCTCAAACCATTTCCAACCTGTAGTTAGTCTTTCAAGTTTCCCAAGGATCTTTCTCTCTAGCCAAAAGAGTACTCAAAAGTGAATGTTTGTGATACATTCATGTTTCCTTATGGAATATGTTCCTTTCTTAATGTTGGAAATAAATTAAGGAGACACGACATAAACATAGAGCTTTAACTCAAAGGGAATCAAGAGGTTGTTGGAGGGGCCTACCAAATTTTCCAAATCTAAGACTCTCTCCACAATAGGTGTTCTCCCGGTCAACACCTAGATTATATATGAAGATGGGTTATTTTTTGCCATACAGCTTTATTTGTACAAAAATTCAAGCCCACCATGTAAAAGTTGACTAGTTCTCTAGCCTCATGGGCATTAGCACTGTCATGGACAAAGAAAACAATCTTGAACCTTAGATTCCATTTAAGTTTACTATATCTCATGTTTGGTTATGATTTTGGAGAAACTAATGTTACCATTGCATCCGGAACGTGCCAAAAACCCACGATTGAATGTCTATTTGCTGAATTCTGACACCACAAGGTCTTATTTCAAGTTGATGACATCATGATGATATCATCAAGTCATCACCACCATATAGCACCACCTTTGAACACCTATAAAAGGAGGGGTTGGCCACATTCATTCTCAGTCTTGTGGATGCCACTTTTGGAAGCTCAAGGAGTCCTGACCACCAAGTAAGTACTCTCCAAGTTCTAGTTCAAGTTCTAGTCTTGTCCTTGTTCCAGTCTTGTCTAGTCTTGTATCTTGGACATCCTTTCTTGTCCTATTGTAATCTCATAGTACGAGATCCTTGCTAATTATTTCTTACATCTAGCTCATATCTATTGGAGTTAGACATCTGCGGAAGCATGCGAACAGCACAAGGAAGAAGAAGAAGCTTGGAGCACAATATACAATACTGAATGTATTACTAGAGAATGTACAAAGATAAGTAGCCCATTAGGGCAATAGGCACCTATACAAGCCGGGGGAAAAAACCCCCTAAAGAGGGAAAAAAGTGCCCCAGTGGTCCTAGTGTGTTCACACACATCACTACCTAAATATATCAACAAATCCCCCCTGGGAGTGATGCGGTGAACAAAGAGTTGGCACTCTTGTATAAGGAAGTGCCAAGCTATGTGGAAATCACTCCACAAAAGGAAGTAAGCCCAAAGCTTTGTGGAAAGCTTCAAACTTCTCCCTAGGCAGAGCCTTCGTGAAAAGGTTTGCAATGTTCTCCTGCGTGGGCACATATGCCAAGCTGATCTCCCCAGCAGAGAACCTCTCCCTGACATAATGATAATGCACCTCAATGTGCTTAGTGCGAGCATGGAACATAGGGTTCCTCGCAACTTCCAATGTGCTTTGACTGTCAGTGAATATGGTGGTGGCACAAGACTGACCAACACCCAAATCAGCCATAAGGTGTCTGAGCCACACACACTCAACAATCGATGTGAAACCTACCCTATGCTAAGCCTCACAACTAGAAGTGGCCACAGTAGACTGCATCTTGCTCAACCAAGATATACATGAGCTACCAAGCATGAAGCAAAAGCCACTAGTGGACACATGAGTGTCATAGCAACCATCCTAATCTGAGTCAAAAAAAGCATGCAAATCTGGCGGGAGTGATCCCCCCTTGGGATAAAACAACCCAAGTAGCCGAGTACCACTCAAGTAGCAAAAGATGTGCTTAACCACCTGCCAATGCTTGATACTGGGCAATGCATAAACGTGCTCATCTGTGAGACAACAAATTGAATATCTGGCCGAGTAATGCATAAGTAAATCAAACATCCAACAACCTGCTGATAGAGAACATCATCAAATGCATCTCCAGCATCCTGAAGACTCAATCATAAACCTGTCTCCATAGGAGTGGTAATAGGCTTACAGTCTTCAAGGCCAAAACGTTGCAATAATGTGTCAATATATTTCGTTTGACACAAAGCCATCCCACCATCAACTTGCATGAATTGAATGCCCAAAAAGTGATGCAAATGCCCCAAATCAGACATCTCAAATGAGGCATGCAAATCAGCTGTAAAATCAGCAATATGCTTCTCAATGACTAGTGAGCAGCATGTCATCAACATAGACAACAATGATCAGAAGCACATCATTAGCACGCTTAACATATAAGGTGCTCTCAGTTGGACTGTTCTCAAAACCATGTGTAATCAGATAGGCATGTATCTTCTCATACCAAGCACGTGGTGCTTGCTTTAAACCATATAATGCCTTCTTTAACCTGCACACCTAGTTTTCATGCCCTTTCTGCACAAAGCCACGGGGCTGAAAAACATACACTTCTTCATGCAACTCACCATTCAGAAATGTAGTTTTAATGTCCAACTAATGTACATTCCAACCATGATGGGCTGCAAATGCACAGATGCTCCGAATAGTAGTCATATGGCATGTAGATGCAAGGGTCTCATCAAAATCAATGCCTCTTTCTTGTGCATAACCCTTTGCAACAAGCCTAGCCTTATACCTGTCAACTGTTCCATCACGCTTACACTTTAGCCTGTAAACCCACTTAGTGCCAATGGCCTTCTTGCTAGGAGGCAAGTCACATAAAGACCAAGTACCGTTCTTCATTATAGCATCATATTCATATTGCATAGAAGCCATCCAATTTTTTGAATTTTGTGCTTCATCAAATGAAACAGGCTCATTCTCATCACAGAGACTAGATGCGGCCAAAGCATAACAATCTGATGCAAAAGAGGCACTATGAGAGCCTGATCGAGTACGATATGACAGAGGTGTATCTAATTTGTTGTCATGCAAAGTCTGCACCAACCATTTTGGCATAGTTTTTGCCTGCTCAATATCAGCTCTCTCATCAACAAGAACATCATGTAAATCTGCATCAGAAATGGGATGATCTACATCATCACTTGAAACCTACAAAGGCTGACAAGTTGCCTCATTAGGACCAGCACTAGACTATCCACCTGTAAATAGAGGCAGCAAAGTGTCATAGTCTTTCGAGCTAACAGATGTCTCCTTAGTACATGAAAGCAATGGCTGAATAGCATCTTCCACAAAAACAACATCACGGCTAACTAGAATGTGTTTAGTCTGTGGATGATACAGATGATAGCCTTTACTTTCAAAACTATACCCAACAAAAATACATTGTACTACTTTATCATCCAATTTTCTATGATGTTGTTCAGGCACTAAAGCATATGCCAAACAAACAAAAACACGCAGATGAGCAACAGATGGCTTTCCATCATTCCAAGCCTCATATGGAGTGATAGATTGCAGTGCTTTAGTGGGACACCCGTTAAGTACATATGCTGCACACATGAGAGCCTCAAGCCAGAAACTATGTGGTAAAGCCTGACTCTTGACCATACACCTCGCCATCTCCATGAGTGACCTGTTCTTCCGTTCAACAACTCCATTTTGTTGAGGTGTATACGGCACTGTACACTGGTGTTTTATACCACGTTCAACCAGAAATGCATTAAAATCAGAAGACATATATTGCCCACCTTGATCAGAACGAAGGGTGCCCATTTTACATGCTGAAATATTTTTAGCCAAAACCAAAAATTGTTAGAAGCACATGAACACTTCGGACTTTGCCTTCAATGGATATACCCATGCATGCGTGGAAAAATCATCGATGAAAGTCACGAAGTAAAGATAATTTCCCAAAGAAGGTGTCTGCATAGGACCATAGACATCACTATGTACAAGCTGCAACAATTTCTGAGTAGCCCGAACTGAACCATCTGTTGGAAGGGACGAACACTCCATTTTGCCAAAAATACAGCCTTCACAAACATGTTTTCCTGGTGCTTGAAGTTTGGGCAAAGAGGACACCATTTCAGATTTCTGCAGGCATAGCAAACTAGCAAAATTCAGATGACCAAAGCGTGCATGCCAAAGCTTTGCATCTGACATAGCCTGAGAATCATGTACTGCACATGCCAAATAATTTAGAGATATTTCATAGTCTATGAGCTTATACAACCCACGACATAAAATGCCAGAAGCAATAATCACGTCGCCATTTGATAGATCATGAACTGTACACATGTCATCAACAAATTTCACAACCAAGCCAATCTTGGCTAATGTAGAAACTGATAACAAATTTTTCTTGATCCCTGGCACAAACAAAACATCTGACAAAGTGAAAGAGCTACCATCAGCAGTAGTCAAAATGATCTTACCAACTCCCATAATAGGATAAGAGGAGTTGTTGGTGCATGTAACAGTATTCCCTATAGAGGTAGGCTCGAGTGAAGAGAAGAAACTGCGCTGTGAGGTAATGTGTTTGGTCACCCCATTGTCAAAGTACCAAACATCTGAGTCTACTGCAGACATGCACTTCTCATGAGAAGATGGGTCAAAATTGCAAATAGTAGTAAACTCCCATTCTTCTTCCTGCACAAGATTAGTAGACTCTATTTTCGGTGTAGAGGCCTCTGCAACAACCATTCTAGCCTTCTTTTTCTTTGCCTCTTTTGCAGCCAGTTTTGGACAGTTCTTTATGATATGATCATTCACTTTACAGTACTTGCAAAAGAATTTCTGCTTTTCTGATTTCTTCTCATCTTTATCTTCCTTCTTCGAATGTGCAACATTTGCAGATTTCCGCTTACTAGTTGAAGAGCTCCATTTTCCTTTGCCATTCTGGCTAGCGAGGAAAGCTTGATCTACAACATGCATAATGGACATGTTCTGCCTGGAATGATCTTCCTACAACAGAACAGTGACTAACTCCTCAAATGACAAGGTATTTGGATCACCTTTCATCATCAACCGAAGAGTAGAAGCAAAAGTTTGATATGAATCAAGAAGACCATTCAGAACGGTCTCCACATGTGAGCTTGTTCCTTCAAGTCTTTGATCCTTGTTAGAAGACTGTCCATAGAATCACCTTCATTCATGTGCTCACTCTCCAACTATTTTCGGAGGTAAGCAATAGGAGCCTCATTCCTAGCTTGGTACAATGTGGTAAGTGTATCCCAAGCATCCTTAGTTGTTTTGCAAGAGCGAATGTGAGGAATAATGGCACGTTTGACAGACAAAGCTATCAATGCATGTGCCTGGGCATGTCTACCATCCCAACGAATTTGCTTTGCAGTAGGTGCAATAGAAACCGTAGCACAAACATGAATACGCAGAATATCATCATCTTCAACACCTTCTGCATCAGCTTCAATATCTGCAGTTGTAACAATTGCAGGTGTGATAGGACATTTTTCAACACCCTGCACAATGTTCCACAGTCCTTTTGCAACCAATGCATGTCGCATCATATAAGCCCATAACGAGTAGTTGGTACCATCCAACTTATCCTCAACAGCCAACATACAGAATACATCACTGCTTTCAGCCATGGCCGGTGACTAAAATACCTTGATGCAGAAAATTGACAGTATCTCAAAAAGTTGAACAGAACTGCCCATACGAGTTCTGCTAGACCTGTAGCAGAACGCGAGATGCTTATACTCGCGAACCGAAACTGGTATATACCTTTGGCACAAAAAGACGAAATAGCCTACACAAGCACTGCGGTAGTGCATTTGGAGGCCGAAACGAGCTCATATTGCGATTTCGACACCACAGAGCGAAGTTGTTTTGATCTTGAAAACACGTTGAGTAACCGGAGGAGTGTCGAATGCCCTAGATGAAGCCGCGACCAGCTCTGATACCAATTGTTGGAGTTAGACGTCTATAGAAGCACGTGAACAACACAAGGAAGAAGAAGAAGCTTGGAGCACAACACACAATACTAAATGTATTACTAGAGAATGTACAAAGATAAGTAGCCCGTTAGGGAAATAGGCGTATATACAAGCCGGGGGAAAAAAACCTCCTAAAGAGAGAAAAAGTGCGGTCCTAGTGTATTCACACACATCACTACCTAAATATATCAACAATATCCCTGAAGGGAATTCTTGTAGTCAAGATATCTTCTTCCATACCTATGGTCTCAAGTTGTGGGATCTCGTGTATCATCTCTAGCCGGGTTATCCATACCTATAAGTCTCGGGTTGTGGGACTTCATGTATCGATTACGTATCCTTGTATTGTTTCCCCTGCATGGGTGATCCTGTAATCCTAAGTGTATTTCCAAAATCTTGTCTATTGTAGTCAGAGAGCACAATCTAGTGCTCCCTTGAGTGGAATCCAATGAAACCCAAGTTAGAGAACATGGCCGCTCCTTGTGGAACTCGTCGCTTGAGGGGGAGGTGATGTCATCGACACAAAGAAAACAATCTTAGACTTTAGATTCCATGTAAGTTTACTATATCTCATGTTTGGTTATGATTTTGGAGAAATTAATGCTACCATTGCATCGAGAACGTGCCAAAACCCCAAGATCGACTGTTTAATTGCTGAATTCTAACATTGGGAGGTCTTGTTTCAAGTCGATGATATCATGATGACATCATCAAGTTGTAACTGCCATATAGCACCACCATTGAACACCTATAAAAGGAGGGGTTGGCCACATTCATTCTCAGTCTTGTGGATGCCAGTCTTGGGAGCTCAAGGAGTCGTGACCACCAAGTAAGTACTCTCCAAGTTCTAGTTCAAGTTCTAGTCTTGTCCTTAGTCTTGTCTTGTCTTGTATCTTGGACATCCTTTCTTGTTCTATTGTAATCTCGTAGTATGAGATCCTTGCTAGTTATTTCTTGTATCTAGTTCATATCCCTGAAGGGAATTCTTGTAATCGAGATATCTTCTTCCATACCTACGGTCCCGGGTTGTGGGATCTCCTGTATCATCTCTAGTCCAGTTTTCCATACCTATCGGTCTCGGATTGTGGGATGTCTTGTATCGGTTACGCATTCTTGTATAATTTTCCCTCTATGGGTGTTCTTGTAATCATAAGTGCATTTCCAAAATCTTGTCTACAAGCATAACCTTCCTCTTCGGATGAACCTCATAACCTATTTTTTAATTAGGTCAGATAGTAGAGTGTGAGCACAGGTAATCAAAAGTCCATATAAGTGAATGTGCTCTATTGTAAAAAGTCTACTCTCATTTTTTGGGCAATGCAAAGAGCTTCTTGGAGCAATCATGTCTCTTGTGTGTGTGCACATGCATGTATATGTATGTTTGTGCTTGCCGCTCTCTTGTTATAGATCCCTCTCTTGTTATAGATGTGTGTTCTCTAAAACATGGGTCCTTAGAGGTTGAGAATCGGTATGTGACCATTGGAACCAATGAAAAATCATAGTTCTATGTTCATGAAATTGTCTCACGAGGCTAAGGGCAGGGGAGATACTACTCTCTCTTTCTCAATGCATGCATGAGGAGTTGTTTACTTGCAATGAATCGAGGGCTAAGAAGAGAGAGTGGGTGATAGAGAAGACATTGTACATGGAGCATGCAAGTAAGCAAGGAGAGAGCCCCTGGGCTTTAATAAAGTAGTTCTATGATCTAAGGGTCTGTCCGGTTCAGACAGATCTGAAATCGGACATCGTTTGGTCACTCATGTGTATGGCCAAAGATCTTGAGACTAGACTTAATCATAAGTTCATGTGCTATCTTAAACAAGTAAACCACTTGGCCTATTAGTTAAGTCTCAAGGTTGTGAAGGAGGAGGTCTTGGGTTCAATCTCCATGGGGAGCATGGGGAGAGAGTTTTGCCCAAGGAGCTCTAGAGCCTTCTAACTCAAGTTAATGTGGGTTAACTTGGGTATAGCGAGACTTAACTCGAGTGGTGAGTACACCATCCACTAGTGGACTCCAGTGGAAGGTATTAGTGCAGTGGTCGAGATCACTCCAACCACTAGTAGACTCTAGTGGAGGATATTAAAGGAGTGGAGGAGATTGCACATGCACTTGTGGACTCTATTTACATTTGTGGGCCTCTGATTCGAGCAGCTATATATACAGACATAAGGTTGGGAGGTGAGTCATCTCTCTAGCACATGGTGGTCGTAATTCTTAGTTTCTTGCATTGATATCAAAGGTAGAGCTTCCATGGAGACCTTGTGACAAACTATCACCTTATTTTCAAGCTCCTATGGAAATCTCCACATGATCTTCATCATCATCATTAATTAGTGGTTCTCTCGGGGAATTTTTGAGCTTTTTCTTTCTCATTAGCTATGGTAACAAAGATGTGCTCATGGCTTCTCTTGTGAATTATTCTCATGAGGCTTGGGAAACCATTCTCACAGCCCCGAGATGGTGTAAAAAGAAGTGCACATATTAATCTTCCACGCCAGATATGCAGAGATCGAGTCTTGAACTCAGGACATTCTATGCAAAAGCCATTGGCGTTATTAAACATCCACTTTGAATTGCTATTATTTACATCAATCAAGTTTCTTTTTATATGATCTCAATTGCTTCTATTTATATGTCATATGAAGCAAAACGAGAATGGCATGTGTAGAGAACATGGCCTCTCAGTAGTGCCGATCAGGATTCATCACCCTCGCCATTGTAGATCATGGGATTCGAGCTAATGATCAAACAAAGGCAACATGATCTTTTTGTCTTTCTATGGGAAAATGCAAATATTAAGTATGTGTACTGCATTTGTTTCCTCCTGTAAGGAGTAGCAAAATCTTTTTACTCTTTGCATCATGTGGGATTTGAACCCCGAGCTGCTATTAGAGATGTGTATGTTGTATCCATTCTGGATGGTACTTAATGAAGTAATAGTCTTCATGATCAGATCATGAAGATGAATGTTCCAACAGAAGTCGAACTCGCAAATGCGTCTTTCCTGTGCATAACCCTTTCCAACAAGCCTAGCCTTATACCTATCAATTGTTCCATCAAGCTTATGCTTCAGCTTGTAAAACCACTTAGTGCCATCGCCTTCTTGCCAGGAGGCAAGTCACATAAAGACTAGGTACCATTCTTCATTATAGCATCATATTCAGATTGCATAGTAGCCATCCAATTTTCTTAATTTTGTGCTTCATCAAATGAAATAGGCTCATTCTCATCACAGAGACTAGACGCACCCATAACATATCAATCTGATGCGAAAGAGGCACTATGAGAGCCTGAACAAGTATGATATGACAAAGGTGCATCTAATTTGCTGTCACACAAAGTCTGTGAAGAGATGGATAGGTATGTGCTTGAAGATGAAGAGATGTTGCAAAATCCTTGATCTATACCAGCCAAATGAACTCCAGGAGTATATGGTGGGCCCTTATAGCTTGCCAATGGATGTATTAGACACCCTATGTACCTTGGAAGATCACTCTCAAAAAGATAGATCAAAACAGATAAGTTGGAGTTAGCTCAGAGGTGAAAAACTTGCTAATTTGGTTCATACACCTGTCTAGTGTTTTGCATAATTCTCTGAGCATAGCAACAATTAGCTTAATTCCTCTTGGGGAAGTTTAGTTAACTTAAAGAGCTAACTTTCAAGAGTAATCCATAAAAAATAATAAACCACACACTGAGAATGAGTTTTAACAAGTGATGACATCATCCCGATTTTCACGGGCTGCTACAGTTTGAGACTAGTGAGCAGAAAAATAAACATAACTAAAAACGTAGGAATTCAATGATTATGAAAATTTGTATGGTTATACTAGACAGTAAGCTAAATTTAACAAGCTTTAAATAACTGAATTTGGATAAGTAACCACTGAGAAATGGCTCTGACAAGGTGAGTAAAAAAATCGGGTACCTGACAGAGAAGTGAAGATGAACAGACCCTGTTGACTTCAAATGAACATAACTGAAGATTGCAACATTCAAATGACATGAAAATTTGTGAGCATATAGTAGACTTATAGAGCTAACTTTACCAAGTTAAATCACTGAAAATGATGCACCAAGCTCAGAGAAACAATCTCTGCAATCTGACTGAGAAAACTGAGAGTAATGGTAGTGAGTAGTACACTTCACAAGAACATGGAAATATGAACCCAAATGATCATGAAAATGAAATTATATTGCTTGTACAATACAATGACTTACTGATACATATGTGTGCCTTGGAATCACACCTTGATATGGCATAAAGCTCAGCTCTTGGAGGTCTTCACATAGGTCTCTCTAACCACGACTAAAACTGCCATCTATTTATAGTTGAGGTTGGGAGGCTAACTTCCCTCAATCACTCTCCAATCAATCAATGATTGATTTGATTCTCTACCTACCACAAATCACGAATTCATGGCTCCTCTTTCCCTTTTTGATCAAGTGGACTCAACCACTTAAGATTCTCTTACTTTTACATTAAGTAAACTCTTCAAAAGTTACAAGAGGTAGTTCACAAGTGAACTTTACATTGTCTTCATTTTAAGGCTTCTTCTATGACTTTGTGGGACTCAAGCCAATACTTGGGCTTGTCATACACTTGCTCCAATAGCTCCCCCTCAAGCCAAGTATGCTTGAGGTCTTCAATCTTCCAAGATTACCTGTAAACCAATCATAGCCTTGAATTTGCAAAGCTTTGTACCATCCAATGCTTTGGTTAGAATATCTGCACATTGTTGATGAGTGGACACATATGATATTTGAATCTCTTTGCTTAGAACCTTCTCTCGTACATAGTGATAATGAACTTCAATATGTTTAGTCCTTGCATGAAAAATAGGATTAGCAGCCAAATGAATAGAACTCATATTGTCACCATAAATAGTTGGAGTTCCAAACTCCAATCCAAGATCTTTGAATAATGTCTTCATCCACATAGCTTCTTGAGTAGCTATGGCAAGACCTCTATATTCAGCTTCAATAGAAGAGAGAGCAACTGTGGGTTGCTTCTTGGATGACCATGAAATAAGCTTTGAACCTGCAAAGGTAAGATAACCTGATGTGCTCCTTCTATCATCTTTGGAGCCAGCCCAATCTGCATCAGAAAATAGCTTCAAACCTAAATCAGATACATAAGGATAATAAAGTCCTTCATTTATGGTTCCTTTGAGATACTTGAGAATCCTTTTGGCAGCATCCATATGTGGTTTCCTTGGTGTGTGCCATTGTAACATATATCTACTCTTGTCAATGTGGCATAGTTGAGACTACCCACTAGAGTTTGATATGATGTGATGTCCTCTATGAGTTCACCTTCATGTGAGCTCAATTTGTGATTGACCTCCATTGGAGTACCTGCAATCTTACAATCTTGCATCTTGAATTTTGCCAACATGTCCTTAATGTACTTTCTTTGAGTGAGAAACAAACCATGATCTTTGTAGACAACTTCCAAACCTAGGAAGTAGGTAAGTGAACCCAAATCACTTATCTTGAACTCTTCTCTCATCTGATCTTTGATCTTCTTCATACCATCTGCATCATTTCCTGGCAATATAATATCATCTACATATACACATAAGTAGGTGACCTCAGAGTTACTCTTTTTGATAAAGAGTGAAGGATTTGCCTTGCTTGGTTGAAAGCCTTTGTCCTACAAGAATGAAACAAGCCTGAAATTCCAAGCTCTTGGAGCTTACTTGCGACCATACAATGCTTTGTTAAGTTTACACACATAATCAGGATAAACTTGATTCTCAAAACCAGGTGGTTGTGCCATATATACCTCTTCTGTTATCCAACCATTCAAGAATGCATTCTTTACATCTAGTTGAAGTATCTTCCAATTCTTGGAAGAGGCAATACTAAGCAAAACCCTAATAGTAGGCATCTTTGCCACAAGAGAGAAGGTCTCCTCATAATCAATTCCCTGAGTTTGTGCAAAGCCTTTTGCTACAAGCCTTGCCTTATACCTGTTAATGGAACCATCAGAATTCTTCTTGAGTTTATAGACCCATCTTGAGCCTATTACCTTCATGGATGAAGTCTTGGGCACCGAATCCCAAGTGTTGTTTTCCTCAAGTGTTTCAATCTCTTCCTTCATTGCATGCTTCCATTCTGATTTTGTTTTGGCCTCTTCAAATGATGTCTTGCTAAACGCAATGAAAAGAAGAAGGAATCCGGCATTTCTATTGCTGAAAATTCAGCAAATGTAAAGAATGATGAAGCTAACATGGCTCAAGACTTTTGGGCATGTGTTGTTACATGTCATTATGATGCTTCTTTGCATTTTAAATGCATGGTTGTGAGTGAGGCTGATTTGGATTGGTTCTTTGATAGTGGTGCTTCAAAGCACATAACATCATGCAAAAGATTTTTTTGCCTCTTTGAAAGATGCACCAAAGGAGGACATGTGGTGTGTGCAAACAATGCCTTTTATCCTATCATTGGAGTAGGAGAAATTGAGCTTACGGCTGCAAATGGAGGTGTGATTCTCTTGCAAAATGCATTGTATGTGCCCGGTATCAAGAAGAACTTAATTTCAATTCTGTTGATTGCCAAAGTTGGACTTCATGTACACTTTGTTGATGATAAGTGTATGGTTCATGATTTAAGCAATGGAGATGTTATCGTGATGTCCGGTAGATTATGTAATGGTTTGTATCGCATGGATACATACAAGAGGGCTGGCTCGAATGCCTTGGTTGCTCATACTTCTTCCATGGCTGAAATGGAGCTTTGGCATGCTCGTTTTGGTCACTTGAACTTCAATAGTTTGCTTTACTTGCAAAAGAGGGACATGGTTATTGGTTTTCCTACACTTGAGTCCATTGAAAAGCATGCATGTGAAGGTTGCATTCTTGGAAAAATCCATCGTGCTTCTTTTCCAAAAGATAGTCATACACACACTACAAGAAAATTGCAGCTTGTTCATAGTGATGTGTGTGGTCCCGTGAAGACTCCATCTTTTGGGAGGCATGTATATTTTGTTACCTTCATTGATGATGCTACATGCCATACATGGGTGTATCCTATGAAAGTAAAGAATGAGGTATTTTCTTGCTTCAAAACATTTTTAGCTATCGCTCAAATTTTTCTTCACAAAAGCTTTTGACTCTACGCACGAATCGTGGTGGTGAATACATGTCAGATGAGTTTAATGCTTTTCTTCGTGAAAGAGGTATTTCACACCAATGTACGTTGCCATATACACCTCAGCAAAATGGTGTTGTCGAGCGTAAAAATAAAACTCTACTTGAAATGGCATGATGTATGGTTAAAGGAAAGCATCTTCCTGAGAAGTTTTGGATGGAAGTGGTCATGTGTGCAAATTATGTGTTGAATCGCTGCCCTACAAAAGCATTGAGAGTCATCACTCCTTATGAGGCTTGGAATGGTCATAAGCCTATGGTTAGTCATATGCGTGTGTTTTGTTGTTTGGCATATGCTCTTGTGCCATCACAACAATGTCACAAACTTGATGACAAGGCAAAGAAATGTATATTTGTTGGTTATAGTGCTGAAAGTAAGGGATATCGTTTGTACCATCCATTGATGAACATAATTATTGTGAGTCGAGATGTGGTATGTGCTGAAAATTCAGTTTTCCCTCTACTTGAATGCAAAAAACAGCCAACAGTTAGCTCACAAGATGTGTTTGATACACTCATGCCTTTGTTCCAAAATGGTGCGCTTGACTATGGCCATGTAGACCAGCCAACTAAGGCTCAAAGGGCTGAAAATGTAGAGAATTTCCAGCCAAACATGGCTGAAAATTTTCAGCCAAAAAATGTCAAAACTGCTAGAAATTTCTAGCCACATATGGCTGAACATTTGCATCAAAATATGGCTGAAAATGAGCATGAAATCGCATGATGTAGAAGATGTATTACATAATGAACGCATGTCTATCAAGAGTGCACAATCTATGCCAAAGTGGTTGAAACAAACTTTGGAGGACAACAAATTAAGTGCACCTTTACTTGGTAGGACAAGATCAAGCTCTCACCATGTATCAAGTAATTTTGTGGATTATTCTCGTATTGCTACCGCATGTAATGAAGAGCCACTTTCTTTTGAAGATGCATATGACGATCCGCAATGGATGAGTGCTATGCAATCAAAACTGGATTCCATACATAGGAATGGTACTTGGGAGTTATGTGAATTGCCAAAAGGAAAGAATGCCATTGGCACAAAGTGGGTTTATAAGATTAAGAGAAAATCTTATGGTAGCATTGATCGCTACAAAGCTAGATTGGTTGCCAAAGGATATGTGCAACAATATGGCATTGACTATGAGGAAACTTTTGCACCTACTTCACGCATGACTACCATTCGTACTATGGTTGCATTGGCTGCCCATCGAGGTTGGAAAATGCATCAGTTGGACATAAAAACAACCTTCTTGAATGGTGATTTGCAAGAAGAGGTTTATGTGAAGCAACCTCCTGGATTTGCTATGAAAGGGAAAGAGCATATGGTTTGTCGCTTGCATAAAGCCTTGTATGGTCTCAAGCAAGCTCCACGTGCATGGTATGACAAAATCCATAAGCACTTGATTGCTCTTGGCTTCACATGTAGTCCGATTGAAAGCACACTCTATGTATACAAAAATGGGGCTGATATTATAGTGCTTGTTCTTTATGTCGATGACATACTCTTGATTGGGTCATGTGATGCAAAACTTGACATTCTTATGGGTGATTTGCAACATACTTTTGATGTCACTTGTCTTGGTCTTTTGAGCTACTATCTTGGCATCTAGTTTGTATCCGTTGAGGGGGGAATTGTTATGCATCAAGCAAAGTATGATGAAAAACTACTTCAGCGTTTTGACTTTGAGGATTACAAGCTAGTTTCCACACCAGTTGAGACAGGATTCAGGTTCTCAGTTGAGGATTCCAGTGATGCATTTGACACTTCTTTTTATCAGCAAGTTGTGGGAGGTCTTATATATGCATGCAACAAAAGGCTAGATATATAGTATGGAGTTTCCCAGTTGAGTCGATTCATACATAGCCCTGACACTAAGCATTGGCAAGTGGTGAAACGTGTGTTTAGATATCTCCGAGGCACTTTGAGCTTAGACCTCTTTTATGGCAGAGATGTTCAGCTATGCTTGCATGCTTTTACAGATAGTGATTAGGCTGGTTGTTTTGATACTCGCATGTCCACTAGTCGTAAATGCTTTTTCCTTGGAGACTCATGCATATCTTGGTTAAGTAAGAAGCAACCTTCACTGGCGACATCGAGTTGTGAAGCTGATTTGATAATCTGGTATTGGTCCTCCAAATTGATAAAGGTTTTGAGTTGTTCTTGATATAGATGTGCTCTAACATCAATGATAACTTGTTCTTTTGGAGATTAACACTCTTCATCAGTGGTATCAGAGTAATAATCATCAAAATAGAATAAAGGAAGCCCCCGATTGCTACAGTTATACAGAAATCAACATTTGAAGGTTCAAAAGGTGAAAGCCTAAAGAGAAAGCTTAAGAAGGAGGCTAGAAGTTATCAATAAGATCAAAAGGAACTTCATTCAAAGTAAAGGCACACTTATTCCTCATAAATCTTGAAGAATTTAATACACAAGTGAAGAAAGGATGGGAGATTCTCTTCAGATAGAGAAATTGGATAGAGAAAACTATGTAGCTTGGTCAATGAGGATGAAAGCTCATCTCATGAGCAAAGACCTAATAGGTTACATCACAGGTGAAGAAAAAAAACCACAATTCAGAGATCCTAATGTTCCAACTAGGGATGAACTCTCATATTTGAAGACTTGTATGAAGAAGGATGCTCAAGCAAGGAGCATTATCTATATGGGAGTCAATGACTACTATCTACCTCATATTAGAGGACTTGAAAGTGCAAGTGACATATGGAATGCTTTGGAGGAGCATTTCCAAAATATTACAAAGTCAAGGAAGGCATCTTTGTGGGCAGAGTTTACCACATTCAAGAAGAAGGCTTCTCAATCTATTTCTGATTATGTAACAAGGATGAAGAACATTGCAAATGCATTAGGAGGAGTTGATGAAGATATTGAGGAGGATAAATTGGTAAGGCAAATTCTCACAGGTTTGAAATGGAAGCCATTCATTTTGTCTACTGAATTGTCACTAGATCATTTCACTCCTGATTTAAATCAGTTGCTAGGACATATGCTAAATTTTGAGCAGGATGTCAAAGGTGATGGTGATAAGAGTGCAGGTCAAGCAATGTATTCAAAAGATAAGAAGAAGAATAGCAAAGGCAAGCAACAATTAAATGAAGAAGAAGGTACAACTAGCCAAGCCAACTTCGTAAGAGGAAGAGGAGGTGGTAAAGGAAGAGGAAGAGGTAGAAGCAATAAAGATGGAGCCAAAGCTTGTTGGATTTGTGGTAAGACAAATCATTTAGCTCATGATTGTTGGCATAATAATCAAAATAATGGAGGATATAGTCAGAACTTTGATTAAAGAGGAAGAGGTCATAGAAACCAAAGAGGTTCAGAGGTAGAGCTAGTAGAGGGTACTTTGGAAGAAATGTAGGTAGAGGTTTCCAAAGTCAATCCTACAATAATACTTACTACAATTATGCTTCAGATTAGAAAGAAGATTCAACATTAATCATGAATGCAACTTGTAAAAGACAAAGTGAAGACCAAAGAGTTTTCTACATTGACTCAGGGTGTAGCAATCACCTGAGTGGTAATATAACCTTGATGACTGATTTGGAGAATAAGGTAACTAATCATGTAGTTCAAACAGGTGATAATACAAAGCACAATGTGAAGTCAATTGGATCAGTGAAGGCCAAGGATGGAAGTACTCTTCTGAGTAAGGTCTTGTCTGTTCCTACAATTCCAAAGAATCTGATAAGTGTAGGGAAAATTGTTGAAAAAGGTTATGAAGTAAGGTTCACTAATGATGGAGATTTTGTGGAAGACCCTAGCAATGGGTATAAACAAGATTTTTCAGGGAAGAAAAAAGGAAGACTCTTCACATTGAAGATTCAGGGTAATGTTAGTCATGCCTTGTTCACTTATGGAGGACATAAGATCTCTGAGTTAGATGTTTGGCATAAAAGACTTGGACATTTCAATGAAAGAGGTATTAAGGATATGGTTAACAATGGTTCAGTGCTTGGATTGCCTAATGTTGCAGGTCAACATATGACATACAAATGTGAGGCATGTCAATTGGGTAAGGCTCATAAGCAATCATATTCTAAGCATGGTTTCATGTTTTCAAAGAAGCTTGAGTTGGTACACACAGATGTGTGGGGACCATCAAAGGATTTCAGTATTAATGGTTCAAGATATTATGTGATTTATGTTGATGATGCTACCAGGTGGATCACTATATATGTGATCAAAGATAAATAAGAGGTATTCAATACATTTAAACATTATCATGTGTATGCAGAAAGAATCACAGGTCAAAAGTTCAAGAGACTAAGGTCAGATGGAGGGGGAGAGTATTTCTCTAATGAGTCCAGTGATTACTTATGGAATGCAGGTATAAAAAGGGAAGTTACTTGCAGGTACTCTCCTCAACAAAATGGTGTAGCAGAAAGGAGAAATAGAACTCTTGTTGAGTTTGCAAGATCAATGATGAAGGAGAAAAATTGTCCAAATTATCTGTGGATTGAGGCTGTAAATACAGCTACATACTTGGTTAATAGGTTACCATGTAAAGCTTTGCAGGGTATGACACCATATGAAGCTTGGTGGGGTAAGAGACCTACCTTAGATCATTGCAAAGTATTTGGATGTTTGGCTTATGCATATGTGCCATCTCAGTTGAGGCATAAATTGGAACCCAAAGTTGAAAAGTATGTGTTCATTGGATATGATGATAAGCAGATGGGTTATAGGTTGTGGAGTCCATCCACAAAGCAATTCCTTGTATCAAAGGATGTTACATTTGATGAGCAAGGTACTTGGTATGCAGGTACAATCAATCATCATGCAGGTGATGAAGAAGTTTTGAATAAGAAGAAAGGCAAATCAAAGGTTCAGATATTTGATGAAGAAGAAGAGAGCAATGAAGTACAAGTTGAAATTGAAGAAATGCCAAGGTTTGATCCAGAATGTGATGAACCAGAAACCTCAAGAAGTGGAGAACTCAGAAGGTCATCAAGACACAAATGGCAACCTACAAGGTATAGCTATGATACTTGTTTTTTGACTACTAAAGATTATGCTTACATGTTGAAAGCAGATGAAGACCCTTCTACATATGAAGAGGCAAAAGGTAAGGAAAATTGGGAGAAAGCTATGCAGGAAGAGTATGATGCATTGATGGAGAATGAGACATAGGATTTGGTTCCTAAACCAAATAGTCAGAAGATCATTGGATGCAAATGGGTCTATAAGACAAAGAGGTATGCAGATGGAAGTGTGTCTAGGTATAAAGCTAGACTTATTGTGAAAGGGTTTGCTCAGACATACGGTATAGATTATGATGAGACTTATAGTCCTATGGCAAAGATGACAACCATCAGGACAGTCATAGCCATTGCTGCATGTAAAGGTTGGAGATTATGTCAATTAGATGTAAAAAATGCTTTTCTTAATGGCTATATTTCCGATGATGTTTTCATGGAGCAACCACAAGGGTTCAGAGATAAAAGCTATTCAGAATATGTATGTAAGCTCAAGAGAGCTTTGTATGGTTTGAAGCAGGCCCCAAGGGCATGGAATTATAAACTTGTAAAGTTCTTCAAAGAACTTGGTTTTCAAGTATCTAAAGCTGATAGTAGCTTGCTTGTCAAAGCAAGTGATGATGGGTTCATTTACATGTGCATATATATTGATGACATAATTCTTACAGGTACAGATGAGAAGGGAATTCAAAGCCTCAAGAAGCAAATGGAGAAAGAGTTCAAGATTAGTGACTTGGGAGACTTGCCATATTTCTTGGGCATGGAGATCTCATATACTCAACATGGAGTGTATGTAACTCAAGAAAGGTATTTGAAGAACTTGTTAATCAAGTTTAAAATGGAAGATTGCAAGGTAGCACCTACTCCAATGGAGGTGAATCAAAAATTGAGCAGATATGGAGGAGAAGAATTCAAGGACATGAAGCTATATCAAAGTCTGGTTGGTACTCTAATCTATGCTACATTAACTAGGCTTGATTTGTCATATGCACCTGGAGTATTGTCTCAATTCATGCATTGTCCTAGAAAAGAACATTGGGTTGCAGGACAAAGAGTTTTGAGATACATTAAGGGTACACTCAAGGAAGGTTTGTATTATGGTTTTACATCAGATACAAACATCAAGATATATAGTGATACCGATTGGGCATGTAATCCTGATGATAGGAGATCAACATATGGATACTTGTGTTATGTGGGAGATAAGTTAATCTCTTGGTGTTCTAAGAAGCAACATACAATTGCTTTATCATCTAAAGAGGCAAAGTATAAAGGTATGGTCAAAGTTGCAAAGGAATTCATATGGTTGAAGACTCTCATGAAGAGTTTTGACATCATTCAGAGTACACCCACTATTCATGGAGATAATATGAGTTCATTGTATCTAGATGCTAACCCTGTTTTTCATGCCAGGACTAAACACATTGAAATTCAGTATCACTTCTTCAGAGAGAAGGTGATTGATAAGGAGATTGAATTCATACATACTTCAACAAAAGACCAGATTGCATATATGCTAACCAAAAGCTTAGATGAACCAAAGCTACAAAGATTCAAAGGCATGGGAGGTATAAAAAAGATAGAGAAAACCTCAATTGATGATTGAGGGGGAGTTGTTGGTGCAAGTCAACCACCAATTAAGGTTTTGGATAAAGACTTGAAGTCAAAAGAAGAAGAAAAGATCAACAAATGAAGATTGAAGATAGAGCATATTCAGGAAATGAAGACTTGTATACATATGTACATTAATTTGTAGTTAGCTCACTTATACCTTTTGTAATGGTCATGGGCTTGTACATATATGCCTATATATATACAAGTAGAAAGTCGGGGCAAGAATGAGAGAGCATGAGATGAGAAGAATTAGAAATTTTAAGAGTCATTAGACATTTTAGAAATGAGGAAGATCTCTCTCATCATTCAGATGTAAAACTTTGTAGAGAAGAAGAAAAATTGCACCCGATCTTTTGCTAAGTACCCCTTCTGTGTTTAATCTTTTGTGAAATGCTTTTCAATTTTGTACAAGTCTACGTCTAAAGTTGATTGACCTCTCTACAAGTTTTCAGATCCTAATTGTGATCAAGCTGAGAGAATTGAGAGTAGGAACATTTACATATGTAAATGTGAAGAAGTGAAGTTACAACAGGCGCAGAATTTGATGCTAATGTTTTGGTTATTTCTCCTTCCACAGTGTAAAGTTTTGAGCAAGCAAGCGCTCATTCTTTAAGTTGGAAGGTAAGCTATCTATGGCTAAAATCGTTTGAATAAATGGGTTGTAATTTGAGAGAACTATGCATTAAAAGTTATAGGTGCAAAAGTCGACTGTAGAAAAGTACAGTTTTAGACATAGGTGGATTGTTTGAATCTTTTCTCAAGATCTACTGAGTCTCTTGAGATGATTTAACTTGAAGAAGGTGCGGAACATTAGGTGACACTTCATAAAAAGTTTCATTGAAAATTTTACACATTTGGCTAGTCAATGAGTGAGTTAAGTGCAGCAGACTTTTCTGAATAGTGACTCTCTTCACAGTTAGTTCAAAATTTGATAATCTAGTATTGGTCCTTCAATTGATAAATGTTTTGAGTTGTTCTTGATATAAAGGTGCTCTAACATCAAGGATAGCTTGTTCTTTCAGAGATTAACACTCTCCATTAGTAAAGCCCAGTTATGGTGGAATGTTTTGTGCCATAGCACTGACCGCCCCACCACATGGCAAGAATTTCAAGAAAAGATCAAGGAGTCCTTCCTTCCTCGTCAGTTCCACTTACATGCTCATCGATCATGGACAACTTTTGGGTGGAAAGATGGAGATATGATATCTACCTATATTGAACAGTTTTGGCAACGACTATTACTTATTTGTTCGCTTGAAACGATTCCTAAAGATACTTTGCAATGGGAATATGAAGATGGTTTGGAGATGGGAATCCAAGCTAAGCTCAACACCCTACATCTGACAACCCTCTATGAAGCTATCTCTTTTGCACATGATGCTGAGAAAGAGTTTCAATCCATCACCAAGTCCATTCGCTTACAACAAATAGGTCAACGACCACAACCAATCAAGCCCACTTTTCCCTTCAAGCATCCTTTTTCTACTTTTTCTTCTCCTACTTCTCAACTCCCACCTACTTTTTAGCGTCCACCTACTTTTCAACACCCTCATCAATCCAATTTCTCACCAGTACCCAAGACAACCCCCTTACACCCTACCAAACCTCCAACCTTTCAAACTATGATGATGGATGCTCAACAAAAGAGGCCCCATATCACTTGTTGGCATTGTGGTAAGTTTGGTCATACTAAAGCTAAATGTAAGTTTCTAACTAATGACATGAAGCATGTTGGAGCTCAGGTACACAACATGGAGGTGGTTGCTGAAGACATTCAACCCAATTGGATCAAAGAATCATTGGAACACGATTTAAGTACCTTGGGTAATGAAATTTCTATTCATTCTCTCCTTTGCATGCAAGGTACTACTAATGGTAAAATTGTTAATATTTTACATGATGATGGTAGTTTGCATGAATTTATTTCTCATACACTAGTGAAAGGTCTCCAATTAAACCCACTTCCTTCTATGTATAAAGTTTAGGCTACATTTCAAGGAAATAGATATAATGTTACAAGTGAAGTGCATAATGTTTAGATTTGTATATGTTCATACATAGATGAACGTACATTCTTAATTGCTCCTTTGCAGTCCTATGATGTTATACTTGGTATGCCTTTTTGTCACCATTATAATCCATGCATTGATTATCATACACACACCATGAGTTTTAAGTTTAACAATCAAGATATTTGTTTGTCTGCAATGCATGACTTCCAATCATTTCCATTAATTAGTCATACTCAAATAAAATGTGCATTTCGGAAAGGCTACAATTCATGTATTTTTTTTGTCAATAACATAGTTGATTATACACATACACTTCTTGATGCACATAAATCATTTATGGATTCTTATAAGGATTGTTTTATGGCTGATTTTCCTTCTAAACAACCACCTTATAGGGGATCACTTGACCACAACATAGATTTAATTCCTGGTAGTTCCCCTCCCCATAAAGCACCTTATAGGCATGGACCTTTACATCAACAAGAAATAGCTAATCAAGTTAAGGATCATTTGTAATGACTTCTTGGTCTTCAAAAGTTCTTGCTTTTAATTGTTGAGGAATAATGTCTTGATTTACTTCACAAAGGACTTATAAGGCCTAGTTGTTCTCCCTTTGGAGCACCTGTTCTTTCAGTAGAGAAGAAGAACAAGACTTATAGGATGTGCATTGGCTATAGAGCACTTAATAAGATCACAATAAAAAATAGATATCCTATTCCTAGGATAGGTTATTTGCTAGATATACTTCATGGAGCACGTGTCTTTAGTAAAATTGATCTTAAATCTGGGTATCATCAGATACGAATGACACAAAATGACATTTATAAGAATGCCTTTAGAACTCAGACTAGTCACTTTGAATTCATGGTATTGGCTTTTGGACTCACCAATGCACCTACTACATTTGCACATTTGTTGTTGAGCCACAACTAATTCCTTAGGCACCCAAATTTTTATATTATTGTGGTCAGCCTTCATCAATCATTTCAATACCCAAATTTGGAGTAGTCTTTGAGATAGAGATCTTTGTTGTTCTGCTACTTGTTGTCATGGCTTTCTCTGTTGCTTTTTTGGTAATGAGCTCGACTGCAATGGTGTGATTGACTACTGTCCCTTTCGTACCTAGATCTGCTTCATGCCTGGAACTACTTTCTTCTTGAGATCTATTTGTCTATTTGATATAACAATTGTCTTGTATTGTTTTGCTTTCTTTTGTGGTTGAACTATTGTGGCCGCATTAGTCTTTGGAAAAAAAGAGAGATCCACTCACCTTCGAGCATGTTCTTCCATGATTGAATCCTTCCACATCATAGAGCTTTTGACACATACAACATGTTCTTCTCTAAGATTAGTCTTAGAAGAACTAAGATAATGTGTGATACCTGGACCTGTGATCATGCTCGTACGTCAATCTGTGAATGATGTACGCTCTTTTCTTGGTTTAGCTAGTTTTTAGCAAAAAGGCTTTTCTTATCTAGCACTCCCACTTACATTATTATTGAAGAAAAAATTAAAATTTGTGTGGGGATTAGCGCAACGAAAATCATTTGAAAAACTCAAGCATGCACTTTCTCATGCACCTATTTTGAAATTACCTGATTTTGCACAACCTTTTCATGTAGTTATAGATGCTAATGGTTCAAGTATAGGTGCTATATTAATGCAAAATGATCATCCCATTGCATTCAAAAGTAGGAAACTTAAACCTTCTGAAAAGAAATATAATACATATGATAAGGAACTTTTAGCTTTTGTGCATGTTTTAAAAATTTGGAAACATTATCTCATGGGTTCTAAAGTCATAATCAAAACACACCAACAAGCTATTAAGCATTTATTAAATCAACCATTGATTTCTGACCGACACATTAAATGGCTTCATTCATACAAAATTTTTAGCCTATGATTCAATCTCAGCATGGCAAAGCTAATGTAGTAGCTGATGCCCTTGGAGTTTGAGGTCTCTCGAGGCACATGAAAAACACAAGGAGGAAGAAGAATCTTGGAGAACAACACAATATTGAATGTACTACCAAGTGAACGTACAAAGATAAGTGACCCTTTAGGTAGGGCTATAGGTGTATATAGAAGCCAGGGGAAAAAACCTCCTAACGAGGGAAAAAAGTACCTCAAAGATCCTAAATGTGTTCACACACATCACTACCAAAGTATATCAATAGAAAAGAGGATTTGTTAGCACATGTGGTAGTATTTCCTATATAAGCACGTTCAAGTCAAGTGAAGAAACTATACTGCAAAGTAACATGTTTGGTTGCACCACTATCAAAGTACCAAACACTTGAGTCTACTATAGACATACATTGCTCATGAGAATATGGGTCATGTATGCAATGAGTATTAAACACCCATTCTTCATTCTAAACAATGTTACCAGACTCTATTTTAGGTGTAAAGACCTCTGCATCAACCATTCCATCCTCTTTCTTATTCACCTCTTTTGCAGCATGTTTAGGACAACTCTTAATGACATGATCATTTGTCTTACAGTAATTTTTTTTTTTGCTTTTTTATTTTTTTTCATCATTATCAACCTTATTTGATTGTGCAGCATTAGCATATTTCTCCTTACTAGTAGATGAGATCCATTTGCATTTTCCCTTTTGAGTAGCTAAGAATGTTTGTTCTAGAACACACATAATTGACATTTTCTACCTAGATTGATGTTTATACAACAAAAGAGAGACGAACTCCTCAAAGGTTAAGGAATTTGGATTGCCTTTCATCATCAACTGAAGAGTAGAAGAAAAACTTTTATAGAACTTTGGAAGACCATTAAGAACAGTGAGCTATGTGGCAAGATTTCATCGGCAGAAATAAACTCCTCATGCAAATCTTTAATCTTTGTCAAAAAAGTGCCCATTGAATCTCGTTCATTCATATGCTCACTCTCCAATTGGTTTCAAAGATAATTAACACGAGCTTCATTTCTTGTCTAGTATAATGTTGTGAGAATATCCCAAATAGTTTTTATTATCTTGCAAGGGTGAATGTAAGGGATAATGGCAAGTTTGATAGACAAAGCTATCAATGCATGTGTCTATGCATATCTACCATCCCAATGAAGTTGCTTTATAATAGAGAGGACTAAGAAATTGAAGATCATCATCTTCAACACCATCTCTAATACCTTCAATCATTATATTTGCAGTCTAAGAGGATCTTTTTCAACACCTCGTGTTGCCCTTCGGATCCCACAAATGCACAAATGCAGAAGATAGTACAAAAACAAAATCACACAAAAAGTAGTCAGAGAATAGAAAGAGACAAGAGATGACACCAGATTGGGTAAAATCTCCCCCCACATACTCTGATGGACGAGTGTATCAAAGCATGTGTATTTATAGGTAATTCATATTACGTTCAATTGGTATCAAAGTAGTGTTGGAAATCAATGTACATATGTTCCATCTAGTACCTTAATCATATAGGCTAGGCATAGGCTTACCTTGTTTTCTTGTGGTCAAAGAGCTAAAAACCACTTGAAACTGATGGTTTTTTTCGTTTGAATGGTTTTCAAATGATTCGAAATGATTTAGATCCGTTAGATTGGCTTAAAATCCAAAGGTCAAGAATGAAGGGCAAAAGTCAAGGTGACTTTGCTTCTAGGCCCTTGGATTGGCTTTAGATCTAGTGGCTTAGATCAAAAGAGCTTTCAAAAAGGCACAAATGAATGTACACCCTTGGATTGGGCCTGAGATCTAAGGGCTGCCCTTGAATCCTTTGTTTTTGAACGCCTAAAATTATGGCCCTTGGATGAAGGCTTGATCTGGTGGTTGATATGGCTTCCCAAGATGATCCAAGGCGCCTTTCTTCATACTCCCTTGGATGTAGAGTTCATCCGATGGCTCACAATGCACGCGATTTGAAGCTCAGCCCCAAACGCGGAGATCCATCCGATTTAGCTTGATCCAAGGGCCTAAAATGGTGCAGAGAGTGTCCCAAAAAGCCTGCTTGAATAGTCCAAAACTCCCACGAGTTTCTTTAACTTCTCTCTCTAGAAAATTTTCGATTCAATCTAAGCCATCCATTACAAACATCCAAGGTCTCAAAATTTTCCCATTTGGTAATTCAAATACAAAATCTATGAAATATTATTTTATTTGAGAATACCAATGGTGGTTTTGTATGCCCTCTTAAACCACTAGATTAAGCACTTTAATCCCTAAAAATTAGGAATCCTTACAAGGCCCATGCAGGGCTCATTTTTTTCCCTAATGAGGTTCACTTCGTTGCTCATTCACTTCACACACATTCAGATTATAACAACATAATATGAAATTATGTACATCATCATCTTCTTGGCTATTCTTCCATTTACTGAGTGCACCACATCATATGGTTGAGTAGTACTCCCATGTTGTAATTTGGCCATCTATATTTAATGAGTAAGCAATTTGCTTACGTTACTTATTCTTGTCTCAAAATCTCTTTCTATCTCTCACTTATCATCTTGTGCAATTAAGTGTATATACTCAAAGGTTTTTAGTACTGGAAAGATCCTGGGCCCCCAAATTCCAACACTTCGTATTAGAGCATAATTGACATACACACTTAGTTAAGATAAGTGAGTATAGAATTGAGATTGAGGACAAGTTAGATGGATCATCTAATTATCCTATGTGGAGTTTCATGATGATGAATTTGTTAAAGACAAAGGATTTATGGAGTATCATCAATGGATCCTTAACAAGACCAAGACAAGAAGGAGAAGAAAAGGATACAACAACTTCAAGAGGAACTGGTGTTGCAATCAGAGAGCCAATTAAAGCTTGAGAATCTTCTTTAGAGCGAGGAGACAACTAGAAAATACAAGGATGAAGGCTGGTGAGTCGATTCAAACCCACATTACAAAGCTCGTTGACTTGAGAGATCAACTTCTAAATGTAGGAGTTGAGATATCCGATGAAGAAATGGTAAATACGCTGATTAATTCACTTCCTATATCATATCGGTCTTTTATAACCACTCTTACTCTTACAACAAGAGATAGAGAGGTTACATTTGAAGAGTTAGAATTCTTGTTACTTCAAGATGAAGATCAGTTGAAGGGTATGGAAGAGAATGAAGAAGCACTTTTATCTTCATCAAAGGGTAAAAAGAAGAAGAAGGATAAGAAGGAAATTCAATCCAAGAAGGAAAGTAAGTCCTCTTTACCTTCTACTTCACATTCTGTTTCTACTACATCTAAAGAGAAGTCTTCTAAGAAGAAGGAAGCATTATGTCATTATTGCAAGAAACTTGGACATTTCATAGTAGTTTGTCAAAAAAGGATTGCAGCAAAAAAGAAAAAGGCATTAGGTAATGTTGCAGAAGATGATAAAAAAGGGAAATCTCAAGGTGATTCTTATGCATGTATCACCATTGAGGAAATAGCTTTTGATCAGGCAGCTTTACAAGTTCTTTCAGTAGATCCTTGGATATTTGATTCAGGTGCTACTAAGCATATGAAAGGTTGCAGAGAAGTACTTTCTTCTCTTTCCTATTCTTCAGGTAGAAGAGTTACTATTACAGATGGCAATGATTTGGATGTTGTGGGAATAGGTACAGTAACCCTAAAGTCAAGAGAAGGTGGTAATTTTCAGATTTCAAATTATATGTACCTGACATGAAGAAGAATTTGCTATCTATATCTGCATTTTTAGGTGATGGTTACAAAGTTGTATTTGAGAGAGATATTGTAAGATCTTGTCACATAAAGAAGAGAAGTGTATTTTGCAAGGTGAGCACAGAGGAGGGATTTTTATTTTGTCAAAAATCAGTCAAGCATATGCTGTCAAATCTTCGTCACCGGTGGAAAATATGAAGTTATGGCATGAACGATTTGGACATATTAGTTTTGGAGCTCTCAAGAGTATCAAAGATAGAGGTATGGTTGAGAGTTTACCCTCATTCGATATGATTCAGATATATGTGAAGGTTGTCTTGAAGGTAAGATGCATAAACTACTTTTCAAGAAACATGGTCATATTACAACTACCAAGAAATTGTAGATTATTCATTCATATGTGAATGGACCTATGATAGTAGACTCTATTCAAGGTTTTAGGTATTTTGTTTTATTTGTTGATTATTTTACAAGATACTCATGGATCTATGGTCTTAAGTTGAAGTCAGAAGTCTTTCCTATGTTCAAGAAATTTGTAGCTATGGTTGAAAATGGAAGTCAGGTAACTATCCAGATTCTCAGAAGTGATAGAGGTGGAGAATACTTGTCAAATGAGTTCCAAACATTCCTTGAAGAAAAAGGTATTACTCGACACCTTACTATTGCTTATACTCCTTAGCAGAATGGTGTTGCAAAAAGAAGGAATAGAGTACTTGTTGAGATGATGCGGAGCATGATGGCATCCAAGAAGCTTTCACCAAAATTCTAGTTTGATGCAGTACATACAGCTAATCACGTTTTGAACAGGTCTTCTACAAAAGCCTTAAAGGTAATATTCACACCTTATGAAGCATATTATGGTAGAAAACCTAATGTGAGCTATTTCAGAGTATTTGGATCACTTTCTTATGTACATGTTGAGAAAAAGGATCGTGGTAAACTAGATGTAAAGGCAAGGAAAGCTATTTTTATTCGATATCCTGTTTGCAAAGGATATAGGTTTTATGTTCCAAAAACAGGTGAAGTTATCCTTTCACGCAATGCTTATATTGCTAAAAATAAGATTTATGATAAAGAAGCAGAAATCCCAAAGTTCATTAATGAAAATGATTATGGATTTTTTAGAAGGAATTTGGATGTACATGTTCAGCCATATCAGGAGGGAGTTAAAATTCCTAGGATTGAAGGAGGAGGAATTTCACAACCTTCTACAAAATCAGCTCCACATGAGACTTTAGTTCCAGAAATGGAAGAAAGTACTAGAGTTCCAGAAAGTCCTAGTACCTTAGAAGGACAAGTTCCAAAACTTGTGGAAGCTTAAGGGTCAGAAAGAGTTTCACCACTATTTAAAGATTCACCTACTTGGTTATATCAGACATGGAAAGATAGTGGTATAAATATTTTTACGGGAAGAACAAGGAGTCACACAAGACAACAACAACAAAAAGATCATGTAAGTTTTGTTGAAGACTTTGAGATTCATGATATTTTAGCACTCACAACAGTTGAAGATGAACCTATATGTGTTAAAGTTGGAGAAAAGCTATACAAGAAGAGATTGATTCTATTCATAAGAATCAAACTTGGCAGCTATGTGAGTTACCAGAGGGAAACAAAGCTATAGGTGTAAAATGGATCTTCAAAATTAAACGAAAAGCAGATGGTACTATTGACAGGTACAAAGCCAGATTAGTTGTCAAAGGATATGCACAACAAAAAGGTATTGATTATGATGAGACATTCGCTCCTATGTCTAGGATGACAGTTATTATATCAATACTTGCTTTTGGAGCACATTTTGATTGGAATGTATATCAACTTGACATAAAGACTGCTTTTCTAAATAGTGATTTACATGAAGATGTATATATTCAACAGCCAGAAGGTTTTGAAGAAACAAGTAAAGAACATTTGGTATGCAAGCTTATTAAAGCTTTGTATGGATTAAAACAGGCACCTAGAGCATGGTATGAAAAGATACACACATATCTTTTATCCATTGGTTTCCATAACTCAGATGCAACTCCAACTCTTTATGTCAAAGTTGAAATAGGTATGATGATTATAGCAATCATTTATGTGGATGATATTATAGACACAGGTCCTAGAGATGAAGATTTACACATGTTCAAAGAACAGTTGAAGAAAACATTTGATGTGAATGATTTAGGAATCTTGCATTATTATCTTGGGATTCAGTTTCTATTTAAGGATGAGTGTATCTATATGACACAACATAGTACATTGAGAAACTATTAGAAACATTTCAGATGATTGATTCTAAACCTATGCAAACACCTATGTATCAGAATGTGTCTTTACAAATAGTAGCAGATGAAGAGTCATTTGATGCTACTTTATATTGTCAAGTAGTTGGATACTTGATATATCTTTGTAATACACGTCCAGATATACAGTTTGTAGTTTCTCAAGTATCAAGGTTCATGCAAAATTCGACAAAGGTACATTGGAAAGCAGTAAAGCGGATCTTCAGATATTTGAAGGGAACTTCAAATTATGCTATGGTATTTTTTATATCTACACATTTGTTACTAAAAGGATTTTTAGATTCTCATTGGGCACAAGATAGAGACACTAGAAGAAGTACTAGTGGATTTTGGTTTTATATTGGAGATTGTCTTATCTCATGGCTTTCGAAAAGAAAAACCACTATTGTAACTTCATCATGTGAAGCTGAATATCGTGCAGCATTTACAGCTACTTTGGAGTCAGTTTGGTTGTAGAAGATTTTTAGTTATCTAGATGTACGAGTACATGAACCCATTCAGATATTTTCAGATATCCAAAGTGCAATAGCTATAGCAAAGAATCCAGTGCATCATGCAAGGACAAAGCATATAGAGGTACACTACCACTATATTCAAGAGTAGATAGCAAAGAAGCACATTGAGCTGGTTTATGTTCCTTCTAGTGAGAATGTTGCAGATATATTTACCAAAACATTGACTAGAGATAGTCATGAGAAGATGTGCAGATTATTGAAGCTTGTACCAATATGACATTGAAGGAGCGATTGTTGGAAATCAATGTACATATGTTCCATCTCCAGCAATCCTAGTTAGGACTTAGCATCTTTTGTACAGTTTGGGTAAAACTTTTTTAGGCTAGATAGATATATCTTTGCAAGAGCTATCTAGTGATATGCTTCATTTCTTCATCAGAGGTCAAATTTGGGAGAAAACTCAAACCCTAATTCTATCCTAAAATGGTGGAAGCACATTATTGAGGTTCAAACTCTTGAAAAGCTAGGTCAATTAGTCAAGGATGGCAAAAGCAAGGAAGTATGGGTGATTAAAAAATAAAGCACAACCAAATTTAGCGATGGAGTTTTTTGATTCTATAAAAAGCAAAAAATAGCGATCTCATTAAAAAAAATCAACGATAGCTTTTTTTATGCCCACGAGCAGATTTTTTTGCTAATTGGATCGCTTGGATTTATTTTGGGAGTACAAACCTATATAAGGAGCACCTTGGGCACACTTTTGGATATCTTGGAGCTAGAGTTGATGCTTACTTGTGTCAATTTTGGAGTTCTGAAGCTTTGGAGGTGAAGCAAGGTGAAGGAGAGGCTACTCTCTTGGAGCAAGGAGTCTTCTACAAGTTGGCGGCATCTATCTTTTGTAAGTTAACCTTATTTTCTGTTTTTAGGGTTTTTGAACCCTAATTTCAGAATTAAGGTTTACTGATTTTCAGATTTGTTGCACTTTCTTGAGAGGTTAGGTTCACTTCATTGCTCATTCGCTTCACACACATTCAGATTATAACAGCATAATCTGAAATTCTGTTCATCATCATCTTCTTGGCTATTCTTCCATTTAGTGAGTGCACCACATCATATGGTTGAGTAGTACTCCCATGTTGTAATTCAGCCATCTATATTTAGTGAGTAAGCAATTTGCTTATGTTACTTACTCTTGTCTCAAAATCTGTTTCTATCTCTCACTTATCATCTTGTGTAATTAAGTGTGTATGCTCATAGGTTTTTAGTATTGGAAAGATCCTGGGGCCCCAAATTCCAACAAGTAGGTTGATTCTTTCTCTAGGACATCGATGATACCCCTTCGCTCACAATCTCAAATCCGCATGAGAGCTAGTGAGCATGCTCATCAAAATTTTGATTTGATCTTCTTTTGACCTCTGAACATGTTATCGTAGTGGCTATACAAGCAATTTTTTTGTTTTGTTTCAAACATATATACAAGTTTTGAATCTTTGTACAAGGGCCTTAAAGTCTATTACAGGTTTTGTTCAATTTTTATTAAACCCAATCAATTTTCCACACCAAGGTATTTAGTCACTAGCCATGGTTGAAAGAAATGATGTATTCTATATGTTGGCTATTGAGGACAAATTTGGATGTTACTGATTACCCATTGTGGGCATGCATGATTCATCATGTATTGGTAGAAAAAGGTCTCTGGAATATTGTGCACAGTGTTAAAAAACATCTTACTACCCTTGCAAATATAGTGATTCAAAGTGATGGAAATGGTGTTTAAGATGATGATCTTCAATTTCATTGTGGTGCTTCGATTCATGTTGCACCTATTTCGGAATAAATTTGTTGGGATGGTAGAGATGCATATGCACATGCATTGATATATTTGTCTATCAAATGTGCCATTATCCCTCGCATTCGCTATTGCAAGACAAAAAAAAGATGCTTACGATACCCTTACAACATTGTAGATGGCAAAAAATTAGGTTCATGTTGCTTATCTCCAAAAATAGTTGGAGAACGGGCATATATGAAGGAGATTCAACGGAAAGTTCTTTGACAAAGATCAAGAATTACTTGTGATTTAGTACCTTAAAACCTTTACCGTGTAAATGGGTATATAAGCTGAAACTCACATTAGGTAGTGCTTCTCCAAAGCATAAAGCATGAATTATTGCAAAGGGTTTTACCCAAAAACATGGTGTGAATTTCAAGGAATTTTTCTCTCCAATAATCAACATCACTACCCTATGCATGTTGCTCGGATTTGTTGGAATGGAAGACTTAGAGCTAGTCCAAATGGATGTGAAAAATACTTTCTTGCATGGAGATCTTATAGATGAGATCTATATGGAACAATTAGAGGGTTATGTAGTTCCTGGCAAACAAAGTCTAGTTTGTAAGCTAAAGAAGAGCTTATATGGACTTAAAGAGTCCCCTAGACAATGGTACCAAAATTTTGATGCATCTATGAAATCTCAATGCTATTCTCGAATTAATGAGGACCATTGTCTCTACACAAAGAGATTATCAGATGATAGCTTGAAATGCTTGATACTTTATGGTGATGATATGTTGATTGTTGGGAAGTCTTATGATGACTTGTCATTGCTCAAAAACAAGTTGAGTGAGACATTTGATATGAAGGATTTGGGGGATGCCAAGCATATTCTTGGGATGTGCATTACTTGTGATATGAGTAAAAGATGCATATACTTGTCCCAAAGTGAGTACATATCCAAAGTACTTCCTAGGTTCAATATGCAGGGTGGAAAGGCATTGGGTACACCTTTACCTACATATGTGAAATTGAGAAAGGATGATTGCTCCAAATCAGATGAGGAAAAGGAATCCATGACCAAAATTCCTTATCAATCTGTTGTTGTTAGTCTTATGTATGCTATGATAGCTATGAGACCAAACATTGCATTTGCAATGAGAGTTGTGATTAGATCTATGTCTAATCCTAGCAAGAAGCATTGGGAACTGGGAAAGATGATTTTGAGATATCTGAGTGGCATTAAGGACAATTGTTTAAGCTTGGGTAGAGGGAAGGCATCCATTATTGGTTACAGAGATTTTGATTACTCTGATTATGTAGTGAATCGCAAGTCTACATCAAGGTACATTTTTCACTTTGTTTGAGGTGTAGAAGGAAGGATGTCTATGAGATTCTACTTCTTCTTTTTACAAGTGGACTATCAAGTGTTGGTCCAAATGAGGAAATTTCTCAATCTTTACAGGTTCCAAATGATCATGCAGATCATTCCATTTTTTATCTAGATTTACATGATGCACTTGTTCATGAGAGGGCTAACATAGAAGATGCTAAACCTATGCCTTAATGGTTGGTGCAAACTTTGAGAGATAGCAAATTAGATGCATCTATGTATTGCACCTGTTTAGGTTCTGTTAGGGCTTCATTTGCATCAGCTTGCTATGCAGTCACTATCTCTAGCCTTTGTGATGAGAATGACCATGTTTCTTTTGATGAAGCACAAAAGTCAAAAAAATTAATAGTTAGAATGTACATCAGTTGGACATTGAAACTGCATTTATGAATGGCGACTTACATGAAGAAGTGTATGTATTTCATCCCCATGGTTTTGTGTAGAAAGGGCTTGAAAACAAAGTGTGTAGGTTGAAAAAGGTATTATATGGTTTGAAGCAAGCACTACGTGCTGGTTATGAAAAGATAGTTTTGAGAACACTTCAACTGAGAGCATGTTATATGCTAAGCATGTAGATGATGTACTTCTAATCATTGTTGCAAGCAGATAATTTTGAGAGCACTCCACGTGAGATCATGTTATATGTTAAGCATGTAGATTGTGTACTTATGACATGTTGCTCACTAGCCCTATGGGAAGGATATTACTGAATTTAAGGCTCATTTGCATGTATCTTTTGATATGTCAGATTTGGGGAATTTACAACATTATTTAGGCATTTAGTTTATGCAAGTTGATGGGGGAATAGTTTTGTGTCAAACAAAATATATTGACACATTATTGTAGTGTTTTGGCCTTGAGGATTTCAAACCTATTGCCATTCCCATGGACACAAGTTTACGATTGAGTCTTCATGAGGTTGGAGATGCATTTGTTGTTTTCCATCAACAAACTATTGGATGCTTGATTTACTTATGCATAACTCGGCCGGATATTCACTTTTCAGTCTCTCAAATGAGCACGATTATGCATTGCCCATGTGTTAAGCATTGGTAGCAGTTACTTTTGCTACTTGAGTGGCACCCAAGTACGTGGATTTTTTAATCCCAAATATGGATGATTACTCCCTGATTTACATGCTTTTTCAAACTTAGACTAGGATGGCTCCTATGACATTCATGTGTACCAAAAGTTTTTGCTTCATGCTTGGTAGATCGTGCATGCCTTGGTTGAGCCATAAGCAGCCTACTATGGACACTTCTAGTTGTGAGGCTGAGTATAGGGCAACTTTCACGAGTATTGAATGTGTGTGGCTTAGATGCATTTTGGCTGATTTGGTGTTGGTAAGTCTTTTGCAACCACCATCTTCACTCATAGCCATAATGCATTGGAAATTGTGAGGAACCTAGTTTTCCATGCCCACACAAAGCACATTGAGGTGCATTATCATTATGTCATGGAGAGGTTCTCTGTTGGAGAGATTAGTTTGGTTTATGTGCACACACACGATAATGTTGTAGATCTTTTCACATGGGCTCTCCTTAAGGAGAATTTTGAGGCTTTTTGCAAATCTTTGGGCTTACTTCATTTTATGGATTGATTTCTTTCCACATATTTTGCACTTCCTTATACATGAGTGTCGGCCCCTTGTTCATCGCATCACTCCTAGGGGGGGTTTGCTGATATATTTTGGTAGTGATGTGTGTGCACAAACTTAGAACTTCTAAGGCACTTTTTTTCCTCTTTAGGAGTTTTTTTCCCCACGGCTTGTATATACGCATATAAGCCTAATGGGTCACTCATCCTTGTACATTCACTTGGTAATACATTCATTATTGTGTTGTTCTCCAAGTATCTTCTTCTTCCTTGTGTTGTTTGTGTGCTACCACAAACCTCAAGCTCCAATAGTCTTCATGATGCTACAGATGCACTTCATGTTGTTCTCTATGACCATGATATTGGATGCTTGATTTATTTATGCATAACTTGGCTTGATATTTAGTTTTCTATCTCTCATATGAGTAGGTTTATGCATCACCCAAGTGTCAAGCATTGGTAGGTGTTTAAGTGCATATTTTGCTACTTGAGTTGTACCCAGCTACTTGAATTGTTTTATCCCAAGGGGGGATCATTATTGCTAGATATACATGCTTTCTTTTACTCAAATTGGGCTTATTTCTATGAAACCCATGTGTCCACCTATGGTTTTTGCTTCATGCTTGGTAGTTGATGCATATCTCGGTTGAGCAAGAAGTAGCCTACTCTAACCACTTCTAGTTGTAAGGTGGAGTATATGGAAGCTTTCATAGTAAATGTTGAGTGTGTGTGGCTCACATGCCTTTTGTATAAACTACATGAGTGCCAGCTCCTTGTTCACTACATCATCCTCCTTGTTCACTACATCATCCCTAGGGGGTATTTGTTGATATATTTTGGTGGTGATGCATGTGAACACACTTAGGTCCATCAAGACACCCTTTTCCCTCTTCGGGAGGACCCCCCTTGTATATATGTCTATAGCCCTAGTGTTTCACTTATCTTTGTATATTCACTTGATAATACATTCTGTGTGGTGTTTTTTTTCACACTTCTTCTTCTTCTTTGTGTTTTTCATGTGCTTCCACATACCTCAATCTCCAACATTGCTTTATATGCTTTTATCAAATTCTCAAGATGTTTTGGAAAAGGATTTGTGGTTATAGATCCTCCCTTAATTTCTTGACCTAACATCTTCTTCTTTTTTTCAAATGATTTATTCTGATTAGATTCTTGCAACGACCTTTTTAATTCTTCCACCTTTTTGGCCCACTTTAGATTTTTTCTTGCTCTTTTATATTTCTAGGAAATGTTTTCTTAGTGTTTATTATCGATGCTTCCACTTTTTCTTCACCATCTATATTTTCTTATATTGATCAACTTTAGCGTGAGCCCTTGTCAACACTTTGTCAGACACAACCTCATCTTGTTCACTACTAGAGCTAGACAAAATTTCTATAGCTTTGGACAATCCCGAATCAAATGTTATCTACCACAATCTTTGCAACAATAACCTTCCACTCTTAAAGTAGGGGCTTGGGGACAATCCCTTAAAAAAAGAGCTCTCCCCCACACCTATGACAAGTAACCTTTTGAGTAGTCTTGAATTGAGGGTTTGAATTTTTGATATAATTTTGAATGATGTAAATGAATGTAGTAGCATCCATTTCAAATTTTCCATTCCCTAAATCCAAAGCTTGCAAAGCACGTTCCCTTTTATACACATATTCCCAAGTAGTGTCTTATGAATGATCATAAAATTGACTATTGTATATATCGTAATATTCTTTGGGTAATGCTAATGATGTCTCTAAATTCTCTTCCACCAAAGTATACTTAATTGGGACCATATTTGTTGGAAAATGTTATTGATGTCCTAGTATTGGCCTAGATTGCTCCATAAATTCTGTTTTCCTTATTTGCATTGCCTAGTTTTGGTACTCTTTTTCTCTTACAAGTTATTTATTGTAGAAAAATTCATCCCTAGTGTGATTTGTCCATTTTTTCTTTAGGTTACAATATTTAAAAGTTATTTTGTCTTGTAGATGAGGTGGCTTCTGATAATTACACACTTGTGTGTTGGAGTTTGAGGTCTACGAAAGCATGCAAATAGCACAAGGAAGAAGAAGAAACTTGGAGCACAACACACAATATTGAATGTATTACCAAAAGAATGTACAAAGATAAGTGACCCGTTAGGGTTAAAGACGGCCCGGGGGGGGGGGGGGGCTCCTAAAGAGGGAAAAAATTGGCCCAGTGGTCCTAGTATGTTCACACACATCACTACCCAAATATATCAACAAATCCCCCCTAGGAGTGATGCGATGAACAAGGAATTGGCACTCATGTGTAAGAAAGTGCCAAGCTATGTGGAATCAATCCACAAAAGGAAGTAAGCCCAAAGCTTTGCAAAAAGCTTCAAACTTCTGCCTAGGTAGAGCCTTTGTGAAAAGGTCTACAATGTTCTCTTGTGTGGGCACATATGAAAAATCGATCTCTCCAGCATGGAACCTCCCCCTGACTAATGATAGTACACCTCAATGTGCTTAGTGCGAGCATGGAACACAATGTTCCTCACAACTAGCAATGTGCTCTGATTGTTAGAGAAGATGGTGGTGGCAGAAGATTGACCCAAATGAGCCATAAGGTGTCTGAGCCACACACACTCAATGGTCGTTGTGAAAGGTGCCCTATACTCAGCCTCACAACTAGAAGTGGCCACAGTAGGCTACTTCTTGCTCAACCAAGATATGTGTAGCTCAGTGATGAGTAGCACCTCCTTTAATGTCAATCCGGGAAGACGTGAGGATGGTATGAAGACCTCGAGCAAGTGGCGGCACAAGTGCGTGAGTGAGAAGCACACTAGCATGCACACACATACACACACACGCGCACACACGGCAAGACAAAGAGGGAGACTCAATGGAGTTCTTAGCTTACTTTCAAAAGCTCTTACAAGTTTGTTTCAATTACAATCTAGCCTCAAAAATGAGCTCTCTAGCTCTTTTTATAGTTTTTGGCTAAGTTTTGGCCCTGTCCAGACCTAGTGTCCGGCCTAGTTAAAAATTAGGTTCCAGGGCTTATTTGAGGGCTCAAACGATATTTAAAAAATACGAAATTTGGCAGATAGGTACTTCTAAAGCTCCTCAAGCTCAAGGACTCCTTGGCTTGCACAAAATGGAGCTACAAAAAGATGAAATGATATTTACAATGGTGTTTAGTGATGAGAATCACTTTTAATTGGTGTAGAGGTTTTGAAAAATTAAGGTTGCCTTAATGCTAAATCTGCGTGAATGTTCATAAGTGCTTCTTCCTGAAGAAAATTGTTGGCCTATTTGCCAGATCTTCGTTGACTCCCTTGTCTGCTTGTGCCTTCTCTCCCTTGTCCGCTGCTAACACCCCCCCTCTCTCGCGTCTGTCGTCCCTGACAGACCCTTGTTGAGAGGGTTTTTGGATGTAGTACTCGACGACGTCCTGCGCTAAATGATGTTCAACAATTCGTAACCCTTTGGCCAAATCTGTCAGAAGAGCATCCCAGTCTACTGGCCCAGGAACCTCTGGATGTGGCATACGTAGCTTTTCGGAATGGAGAGCTTGTTCCACTGCAAACAACTGCAAGAGATGGGATGGTCTGGGAATGAATATCTCGGAGTGATATTCCCAGAATACCGTGACAAACATCTCTTCAAACGTTTGTTTGAAGCAGGTCGGTAGATATTTGATGCGAGCGTGCCATGCATACACAACATTGATCGATGGGGTTGTGCTCATGTCGTATACAAGGTCCTGGTTCCCTTCATTAAATCCTAGTGCTGAGAGATGCGGTTCCTTGACATTTTTGAAGGTCCTGAAGGTGACCAGCATAAGTTCGAAAATTTTCAGGCACATCTGAGTCATGATATCAGGTACATTCTTGAAACGGACCCCCCAATGTCGAATCGTTGAAATCATATATCCAATTGTAGGTGCGCCCTTGGGGGGTGCGAAGTACACGTAATTTAGCCACTTCTCACATCCTTTAATCGTCAGCACTGTTTGGGTGTACTCCGGCCATGATCTCCTTCGAAATACAGGGCAATAACATGGATTATATTTGATGTACAATGGCATGTTGTTCCATGTTCTTACCATTTCCGGGTGGGTTTCGAGCAGCCGAATTCTCCACGTTGGTTGGCGAATATGTCCTTGCTTGGCACTCTCTGGGATGTCATCGGGTGCAGGCACATACAGATCATCCAATGGGCCAATCCACCTATGGTGTGAGAGATTCTGAAAATAATCGGATTTGATTACCACCTCCTCCAATTTTGACATCAATGTGATTTGGACTGCCACCCTGTCATCATGCGTCGTGGCTACTTTCTCTAACTTTTGCATCCATTCAGGTGCCTCAATTTCAATTGTGTCCATGCCCTGTTCTGTGCGGTTACCTCCGGGTGTTGGCATCGGGACATAGGGATGCTCGAATGTTTCTTCTACTTCAATTGGCACCAGATCGTCAGGCTCGGGCTCTGCCAGAGGGGAGGGCTGACGCTCGTATTGCATGACCTTGCTGCATAATTCCTCAAGTTCGGCCCGGAGTTTAGTGACCTCTTCAGCTGTTTCTTCTGCGGTTATGCTCTGGCTGGGTTCTGTCTGTCGGGTGGCCAACTGTCTTCGTAACTCATCTCTTTTTTTTTCTAAAGCGGCATGGGCCTCCATTAGATCTGCGTGAGTTTCTAACACCACTTGCATATTCTCAGAGGGAATTGCCTTGAATCGTTCTGGGTCAATCTCCTGTGGGGAACCCTCCATGGCCGCCTCCAGATTTTCTTCGTTCTGTTTCTGTAATCTTTTATTCTCCTCTAGCGCTATAGACATATGCTTGCGGAGGAGGCCCAAGTTCCGTCGAAGCTTTAGGTTTTCCGTGATCTGAGAATGTAGCAGCTCGTCCATGTGTCGTCGTTCGTCGTCATCTGCTTGGGGTGGGTTGGCTTCTAATTGTGCGTATTGCTCCTGTAATGTCACGTGCTGCTGTTCTAGTAGCTGCTTCTGCTCTTCAAGATTCCTACATCTTGCTTGGAGATCTTCGTGGCTTCGGAAGAGCCTTGTATGTTGGTTGTCCAGGTGTTGGTAGTGTTGCTGAAGTTGGGCCATGCATTGATGCATATTATTAAATAAGTTACTGAGAGGAATAGTGTTGAATGCAGCGGGGTAGGGAAAGGGAAAGGGGATTGTGGATGCAGTACTGGGGACGGGTGAGGGGGGAGGTGGGGGAATGGGAGATTGTGGGTAAATGGGGGATGGGAGAGGTGCAAAGGTGGGTGACACCTCCATGAAAGTGGGGTTCGTGGTGGGAGTGACTGTGAACATGGGGATTGTGGTAGCGGTGAGGGTTGTGAATGTGTATAGAGGTGTGTGTAATTGTGAACTTCTAGGAAGTGTGCTCGGGGTAGTGAGGTGTACCGTGGCTGTAGTTAGACTTATGTTTTCAGTGGAAGTAGAGTGTGGGGGTTGGCTGATGGTTTGTGCGTTGGTGTGTGTAGTGGTTTCAGAGGTGGTGACAGTGGAGGTTACAGTGGTAGAGGGAGGTGAGTGAGGTGGATGTGGGGGAGAAGGTGGCAAGGGAGGTGATGGGGGTGCACTCGATGTGTGGGCTTCCTCGGTGTCGTGAACTGTGTGTGCTGTGCCAGTGGTTGTGGGGGTGCCTTGTGGTCCTGATCCTAATACATTCATTCGTTTTCCCGTTCGTGGGGGGCGTCTTCCATATCTTCTCTCTGTCCTTCGTGATTGCGCTAGTGCGGTATGCACTGTTTCCGGTACTCCCAAAGCATCTGATATCATTTCCAAGGTGGCACGGTATTGCTCGTCCACACCTTCCTCCTCCAGAATCTGGTTCATGAGAGCTTTACCTGCAGCTAATGAGAGCCTGTGTTGCTCTTGAACTCGGTTCATTGTATTGTAAAGCTTCTTTAATGCGCTAGTATAGGCGGGGGCACCTTCCAGTACTTGTAGGGCTTCTTGATCATACTCTTGTTCTTTTGCTTCTGATTGTCCACCCTGTGCCTCCTCATGAGCTTCTTCTTCATCGTCCACATTGACTATGTCCGGTTGGCTGGGCTGTGCTTGGTCTGGGGCAGTTTGCTGTCCACCGGCTTGTTCTTCTTCAACTTCTGCATTTACAGCCTCTATGATTCTTGCAACTTCTTCGTCCGTTAGATCCTCCAGAGTGAATCCATGCGGGAATTCCAGATCAGTTGGTACTGGTGGAAACACAAGATTAGGGCCATCTGTGCTGTGCCTGGGTAACCTGATAGTAAATGGTTGCACTCGTCGGGGAAGTCTTGGGGTTGTCTCAGGGGTCAGGGTTGCACCGCGAGCTTGTGCACAAGGCATCTGGACGGCGCCTCTCATCTTCTTTGAGGGAGGCCCTACAGCTGACAATCTGCGTTGAAATTCCTGTGCTCTGGACCAGATCAGAGCCCTCTGCACCGGTACATCATATGCGAGACATCTGTATACAATTCTTGTGAGTGCACAGCAACCATACAACACAGATTTTTGCTTCTTATACCATCTCTGATGAGCCATATGAATCTGGTCGATAATCCAGTGGGGCATATTGATGGTCAACTCAAAAGCATCCGCCAGGTAGAGGCTAAGCCAGATCTTTTTGGGAGGCATTGTGAACCTCTCCTGCGCGGGGAAGGCGAAATGTTGCATGACCATACGTAAGTGGATGGCGATCGTGGGTGTCATTGCAACCATGTCCTTCAACTTCGTCAGATTCCTGTTCTTCATGTTGTCTGGAACCATAGTCTCTTTCTCTGTTGGAATGTGCATACCCGGCATGTCGAGTGCTTCTCTTACCAGGTTGATAGTCAAGCGGAAGCGCTTCAGCTCGTTGCCCCTTGTGAGTGATGGGAGCACAAAGGAGCTGTATCCTTTCTTGTCTTTGCTGGGGGTGAGGGTACTAATTAGATATGAGCATCTTAGGAAATCTGGCTTTGGTAGTTGGGACTTAAAGTAGTCATAAAGCCCAGCCTTCTTCCATATCGGCTTCAGTCCTTCGTTATTCTGTAGCCTTTCAAACTCCTTGGTAAAGAAATGGTATCTGCCCCATCGTCCATTGAATTCGACCTCGGACTCCCACATATATGTGCCTTCACCCAGAGGTCCAGCAACGTCACTGAACCAGTGTGAGGTTTTGCCCACCGGCATTGTGTGACCCTGCGGAGGATTCTGAATTGGTATGGCGTGTAATGCCCGTAATGCCACTGGTCTTTCCTTTAATTCTTCCTCGACTGGAAGGCTTTCGATGTCCACCACTTGTGGGCTGGTGCCTGCCTGGGAGCTAGTTCCTACTGTATCTGCCATTTCACTTCTTGCTGTCTGTCTCTGTGAGAATATACAAACATGTGTTAATATTGTACAGGACAAGGGAGGACCGTTGTTGTTCCCATCACAATATTAACATGAGGGTCGGGAGCGAATAATGGGTTAGTAAGTGTTCGGTGCACATGCGTGTAGTAAGTGTCGGGAGCGAATAATGGGTTAGTAAGTGTTCGGTGCTAGGGTAGTCCTAGGAGACTAATGAAGTTAGTAAGTGGGGATGAATTTACAAATTGGGGTCGGGGGGTTTATTATAGGTCTTAGGCTGCCAAATGCAGTGGATGGGCTTTGCTTTCGGTTTCGTAGAGACTCTAGAGAGCTTTCTCGGTGTCGCGGTTTGAAAATGGGGCCTTTTAGGAACCCATTTACAAGTGATTACATGCGTGCTCTTGGGTCTTGGTGTGTCCCTGAGTGTTGAGAACGAGCGAATACTGGCAGTATGCGTAGCTGCGTTATGCTGTTTAGGTTGTGGCCTCGGCGTAGCTACTTGTGCCCTCAAGCAAGCCTTAGGCACCCAAATTTGTCTTGATTGTGGGCTAGCCTTCATCGACTTCTTGGGCACCCAAATAGATGTCACTCTAGCAGAAGAATTTCTGACAGACTTCTTATTGGCGTCATGTTGTTGGTTACTAGTAAGAGGCTTTGCCCGTGTGGTTGTCGTGAGTGCAACCGGGTGTTCGCCTTTCCGCACCCACACTTGGTTTACTTTCTGGGACATTCTGCTGCGCAGGTACTTTTGATCTCGGACATAGGTAGTACTCTGCTTCTTCTGCCTTTGATCCACCTTGGGTTGCTGCCTCCTTCTGGCCTTTGGAAAAGAAGGGAGTTCCGTTGCATCGCTGACTCCTTTTTTGCGAATATCATTCCTCTGCAACACATAGTTTTGGACAAGAACAGCATGGTCATCTTCATGTGTACCCCTGGAAGGACCAGGAGTCTGTGCCTTTCCTAGTTCCTTGAGTGCTCCATTATCCAACTCTACGGTAATTCGACTATGATTGACCCAAACCTGAAGGAGTCCACTTCTTAGGTTTAAGTTGACTACTTGGTCATAGATCCAGTCTTGACCCAAAACAAGAGGTTCAGTGAGATCCTCGTCCTGACACACTAGTACTTTAACTGTCATTGCCTCATCATGAATGTAGAGAGGAAGTTCCATCTCGCCCATGCAAGGGGTTTCCACTCCTCCCAATCCTATGAGATATGCTTCCACAGGATTGACAGTTAACTGTAACTCTTGACAGTAAGACACTCTAACAGCACTAGTGGCTGCGCCTGAGTCAATCAAGGCTCTTACGTTCCTTGCACTCTTTCCTTGTCCTATATCTAGGGTTATGAAAGGACGTCTATCAATTATCCTATGTGAGCTTGTTCCTGCAACTTCACACATGGCCATAGGATATCCTTGATCTGCATAGTCATTCGCTCTAGGCTGATCTCTACCTTGCCTTCGTAACTTCATCCTTCTGATGCGTTCTAAAGCTTCTGCTTGAGCTTCTTCTCGAACTCGCTTTTCTTCCTCTTTGCGTTTCTTAGCAGTGTTGAGTCGGCTGAGCATTTCCTCCGTGAGGGGTTCCTGATACAACTTGACTCTGCAACCGCTAATATAGTTTGGGAGGATATCACCCTCTAATGTGGCCAATTGTATTGCTCCACTCGTGGAGATCCTGTTGATGATCATAGGTCCGTAGCCTCTCTTTTCTAGCTTCCTTGCGTGTTGTTTCAGTGTATAGACTAAAACTAGATCTCCTGCTTTCAAACCCTTATCCTTCACATGGGCATCGAAGTATGCCTTCTGTCTCTTCTTGGCTGCATATATTCCTGCAGCGGCTCTCAGCCTTGTTTCTCCTAATCGTTCAAGGTCAAAGATCCTAGAGGAGAGCTCGTGACCTGTCCATTCGTGTTCTTGTGCTACTTTCAATGTAGGTATTAAGAAGTCCAGGGGTAGCACTGCGTTTTGGCCAAATACCATCTGAAAGGGGGTGGCTTGGAGTACCGTTTTGTAGGCAACTCGATATGCCCAAACAACGTGGTGTAGCTGTTTGTCCCAATCAGAGCGTTTAGTGTTCACTAATTTCGTCAGTACATTGCATAAGATCTTATTAGTGCTCTCAGCTTGTCCATTAGCTTGAGGGTGATAGGGGGCAGACTTCTTGTGTATTACCAAGAATTCTTGGAGTAGATTTTCAATCACTTCGTTCAAGAAATGAGTGCCTCTATCACTTACAAGCTCTATAGGTAGCCCATATCTCGTGAATACATTCTCAAACAAGAATTTAGCAGTTGTTTGAGCATCGTTCTTTGTCGTAGCCTTTACCTCTACCCACTTAGTTAGATAGTCTGTTGCAACAATGATGTATTCCGCATGAGAACCCTTAGCTGGGGGATTAATAGGACCTACGAAGTCTATTCCCCACTTAGAGAACGCACGTCCACCCATCATAGGTTTCAGTGGCATCTCATCTTTGCGTATAGGATACTGAGTCCTCTGACAGACATCACACCGTTTCACATAGGTATGTGCGTCCATGTGAAGGGTAGGCCACCAAAATCCCGCAAATAGTATTGCCTTGATCACCCGATCCGGTCCAAAGTGTCCTCCTGCTACACCTTGGTGAGCAGTTTCCAAGATTTTAAGATATTCACTCTCATGGACACACAGTCTCACGTAACCATCTTTACCACGTTTGTATAGATTATCACCAATGAGTGAGTAATCCAGGGCTTCTTGTTCTAAACTCCTTTTCCTAGCCAGAGTCATGTCTGGAGGGAATGTGTTTGTCCTCAGGAAGGATGCTAGAGGTTCGCTCCAATCTGGCACAATGGATATTTGATAAAGAGTGGCGTGTTCCACTGGTGGTTTAGTGCAGCAGATTGGGCATTCCTTGCACAACTTTTGGACATCAGCTTCCATAGTTGGCCAATGTACTCCGAGTCTCTTTAGGGTCTGTAAAGTTCATTGCTTTGAATGGTGTTGCTCTAGTGCACCTACATGTGCTAATTGCAACCATTTAGAGTACTCATCCTCTTCTACGCAACAAGCCAAGATCCCTTGATCTGTGTGCTTGTACATACTTCCAGCCATGATGTGGTACTTTTGGGCTTTTACAACCTCTCTATTCCGTGTGTTTACCACTGGATGGTTAGGCCCGTATGTCAATACTGGTACCAATGGCTTAGCCCACTGTGGCACCACTTCCAAATTAAACAAGTAAGCATCAAGAAGATCATCCGATACTCCTTGTGGGGCTTCTCCCGATGTGAGCCTGGAGAGATGATCAGCTCTCAAATGAGTCCTACCTTTCCTTACCACAACCTCAAAATCATATTCCATTAGCAAGAGAAACCATCTCACTAATCTCCCTGTATTGCATGGCTTGTTTACGAGGTATAGCAATGCTTGATGATCAGTAAAAAATTTAAACTTATTTGCAAGCAAATAGTGTCTAAATTTCTTAACTGCATATACCATGCCTAATCCTTCTCGCTCTGTAGTGGTGTAATTCCGTTCAGCCGCATTCAATTGTCTACTGGCATAGGCAATTGGAAGATCCATATTACCTTCACCAGTAGGTTGTGCAAGCACACATCCAATAGCATAATTGGATGCATCCACATGAACATGGAATGGCTTATTCCAATCTGGTGTGGTCAAGATTGGTGCTGAACATGATCTTCGTTTAAGCTCCTGGAAGGAATTCTCACATCCGTCCGTCCACTCAAAGTTAGTCAGAAGTCCGTACATGGGCTTTGCAATGACAGCATACATGTGTATAAATCGTCGGTAATAACCACAGTGCCCCATGAAAGCTTGTACTTCCTTGACATTCTTTGGCCTAGGTAGCTCTGCTATGGCTCTCACTTTTTCTTCGTCGGTAGATATGCCATTCTTTGACACTATGTGTCCTAGAATCTTGCCTTGCCTGACCATAAAAATGCACTTTTCTGGGTTCAGGCAGACTTGATATTCTCTACATTTGTCAAAGATTTGTCTGAGTTCAGGAATATGGGTTTGTCTAATATTGGAATGAGCACAAAGATCATCAACATAGACTTCTAAACTCTTCCTCAGGAACTCCTTAAACACATGGCACATCAGCCTCTGGAAGGTAGCTGGTGCATTGGTAAGCCCAAATGGCACTACTCTAAAAGCAAAAATGCCCCATTCTGTGGCAAAGGCTGTCTTATGCTGATCCTCTGGAGCTATGGCTACTTGATTGTAGCCCGAAAATCCATCAAGGAAGCTGTACACTTCCTTGCCTGCCACTCTTTCTAAGAGATGTTCTGTGATGGGAAGCGGATAGTTATCTCGAATTGTGGCTGCATTAACCTTTTTCAAGTTAATACACACACGCAGCTTGCCATTTTTCTTGGGCACCACAACAATGGGGGATACCCACTCGGTGTGCTCAATTTCATAGATAAATCCAGCTTCAACCAGTCTATCTATCTCTTCTTTGATCTTAGCAGCGTAATTATCATTATATGTGTAGGGCTTTTGCTTAGAGGGTTTGGCATCTGAGGTCATGGGAATGGTGTGTAAGCATATGTCAGGGTCAACACCTTTCAAATCCTTGTAACTCCAAGCGAATACATCTCTGTATTCTCTTAGCAAGGCAATCAATTCGTACTCTTCTTCTTCTGTTAGGTCATGACCTATGTACGTACATCTCTCCTCTCCTTCTTCTAGGGCCACTACGATTTTCTTGGTAGTTTCTTTGTTATCATAGGCCTCTCCTGCTTGTGCCTCTCGTTTAGGCGTTCTTATCATGACTCTCCTGTCATCCATCTCGTACTTCTTAAAATTTTCTGGGACCTCAAACAAAGATTCTTCCTCTTCTGGTGAGGCTTCTCTCTTCTTTCGTTTCTTTCCTTCTTCCTTCGGGGTCACATGCGTTGCTAATCTTACATCATTTGTAAGCTCTCCATGCCTCTGGGGTTGAAATTCTACTTCATGGAAGTATTCTTCATCTGATGCAAATGGTGGGTCCATAATGATTGACTCTAGGTCGGAGTCACTTGCATCCTCATATGCATCAAGGCTAGGTTCGCATTCTTCTAAAACAGCTTCTCCCATGATTGGCTCTATGGAGAAGACTGAAATATCATAGCCATCCTCATCACAGTGAGGGGTCCATTGTTCTTCATTGATGGCTACGTCCATGGTTGCTAAAATTTCAGCCCAGCCATGGGGTTCGAATTCCTCATCTGGAAAGACTACAGGTGCATAGGCTGGGTCTTGAATGGGTCTATGAGTTTCGTTTGCACCTATTTCTCTGGCCTTTTCTCTCTTCTCTTCCTCTACTGCTACTTTGCACATCCATAAGTGGGTGTCTTCATGCATCCATGAGGATCCTGACCCTATGGAATGCACAGATTCCGTATCATCTTTGGCTCTATGGATGGGATTCCACTGGATAGGAGGTACATCTCTATGAGAGTAATCTTTGAGATTGACTTTGGTCGTAACACCTAAGTGTTGCAGGTACAAGGAATTAGTTCCCCAATCCTGTACCACTTGCAACTGTCGCATAAATGGTCTTCCCAAAATCATCTCATAGGCATGATTTTTGCTGAAGTCACATATAGCAAAGCTATGCTCAAATTCAACACCACAAGTGGTGAGAGTTATTCCTTCTAGCAATCCTAAGGGTCTCTCTATGTGACCATCTGCCATTTGCAATTTCATTCTCGTTGGCCTGAGTGCTGGCTTGCCCCAACGCTTCCAAAGGGAAGTAGTGGCAATTGCAACTCCTGCACCTGAGTCCAAAATTGCCTTGGTGGTGTACTCCTGGTAGGTGATGGGAAGATAGGTGTTCCCTTCTTCACCTTCACACATATCTCCTATCTTGTCCAAGGGAATTTCTGGCACTGTCCTATGGGATCCTACCCGGGAACGTGGGTTTGCAATTTCAGTTACTTGACTGGCTACATATTTCCACGCTTCTGGTCTATCCTTAGGCAGTTCTTCCAAAGTGGAATCGCGCTGCACCTTGGTGTTCGTTACTACCTCCGTGTTCCTTGGTATGACTGAGTCGTCGTTCCTCACCATGACTGTGGGTGCTCTCATACATGTGGACTTTGCTTCCCATGGGCCTGTGAAGTGGGGTAGCTCTTGTATGGAATTAGACTCAAAGTCCAATCTCTCGTGAGACTGAGTACTCTCATGTTCCCCGTAAATAGATGGGATGTCTTGTGGGAATTGGTCGTGTGCATCATCCACAAGTTCAAAGGGAGGGGCGACTTCACTTTCGTTATCCCATTTGTCTTCTTGAATCTCTCGTAGGAAGTCTGGTGCAAACCGATTCATAGAAGAAGAAGTGTCTGGCTCCGTAGAATTAGGCACGTAAGCAACCTGGGAAGGAGGGCTTATTCTATCGTTGGCTCTCTCCTCGTTCTCATAGATGGCTGGAGCACAAGCTTCCTGGGGGGGATTACTTATTCTATTACCTTTCCGAACAGGCTCATACGCTCCCTGAGAAGGAATGTAGGCAACCTGTGGAGGTATGTAAGCTTTCGAGGGAGGTTCATCTGCCTTTTGGGGGGGAAGATAAGCTTCTTGAGGAGGCACATGGGCTTCCTGAAGAGGCTGGCTTATCCGTTCTCTTACCTTTTCCTTTCTTTGAGGGACAGGTTCCTTTTCTGATTGTGCAATTAGCCTCTCTATTCTTTCCAGCAGTCCATCAAAGTGTAACTGCGTCTTAGCTGAGCTAGAGATATTAAAGAGGCGGCTAGCTTCGAACATGGCTTGAGCCAATTCCACCATCTTAGCACAAATTTTAGTTCGTTCAAGCTCTAGCTCGGCTCTAGGGTAGCACTTTTCATGATCGGTTATGGTTGGCCCTTCTTGGATTCTGGCCTGATATGCTTTAAGCATCATATTAAGGTCTTCGGGAGTGGGATCTGCTAGGACTGATCCTACTTTGGGGGGTGGTGGAGTAGTATGAGGCGGGTTGGAAGGTGGTTGGTCGGATGGAGATGGGAATGGTGGTGGCGGAGTGGTGTGAGAGGGAGTTTGAGTTGTGAGTTCGGTTATCCTGGCTCTTGTTTCCCTTATGCTTTCCTCAAGTTCACACATCTTTTTAGCCCATTGTCTCTTCATTCTTTCCCGACTATCTTTCCAAGCTCTAGTCCTTTTCTTGGTTATGCTCTCTGTTTCACTAGCCTCTGGGCCCTTTTCCTGGTCTACACCCTGGTTTTGCTGCAGTGCTTGGGCTCTAGTGACTACCTGTACTGGTGCAGTGGAAGTGACACTTCCTGAGGAATCTACAACCAACCCAATCACATTGATAGGAGTGATTTTTGGCATATTATTGGGGTTTTTTGGGCAATCTCGTAAGAGATGCTCTTTTCCACAATCTTGGCAAAAGCCTTGGATCGTCACGGACTGAGTTTGTGTAGGTGGAGGTAAGGGACAATCACGAATGAAGTGATCTCCTTGGCATCTGTAGCACGGTCCTCTAGGAAATGGTGGTCGTACCTGCCTAGGTTGAGGCCTAGGGTTGGGGTTTGCATACATGACGTTTGTGTAGTCTGACTCCCAACTAGGTTCACTCGGTTCTTCACTATAGTAGGACTCACCATGTTCTGGAGACTGCATGTAGTAAGCCTGGGGACTATCGACATGTGTAGAATCAAAGCTATGGTCACTTGGATCACTTTCTGAGATCAATGGGGTTACTGGTACTATGGCCCTATTCAGGTTTTCTTCTGCAACAGCATACTTTACCGGAATCACATTAGCTGGGTTTGGAGGCTGTTGAACTAGCACTGGTTGGGGTCTCTGTTGGGCCTGATATTGTGGTTGGTAGGTTTGTTGGGGTCTAGCATATTGTGGTGGTGGATTTTGGTTCTGGTATCTGCCTTGTTGGTAGGGCTGCGGGTAGGGTTGCCTAACTGCCTGCTTGTTGTATGGGCAATCTTGTGCGGTGTGATTGGTGTATCTCCGTTCTATGGTGCAGTACTGGCTACTAGGATTTAGTTGGGGCTGAGCCATAATAGGGCAGACATTCGCCATATGGTCACCACCGCATGTATAGCACCTTTTCACAGGAGCAAACCTTGGGATTTGTTTGCTAGTTACACCTAATTTCTGAGCTACTTTCTCTGCAAGTTCCTCGATTGATGAGGATTGCGTGGTAGAGTGACTAGATGCGCTATCTGAATCTTTGTAGATTTTGGAAAGCTCTAGTTCTTCCCCTAGGTTATCTTCAATGTCAATGCACATGCGTACACACTCTTCTATAGTCCTAGGGTCCTTCAGATACACATAGGATCTCAATTTCGTACTCAGCAATCCATCAAGGAATAAGGCTACTTGTTTAGCAGATGTGGGTAGTTCCGAAACAGGGCACCTTTCAAGATATTGTCTAAATCTTCTTCCGGCCAATCTGACAGTCTCTTGGGGGGTCTGTTTGAAGCTGTGAATCAATGAGGAGGTATTATGTCTTATGCCGCTCTTAGAGAACTCTACAATGAAAGCCTCTAGGAGTTGGTCTATGCTCCTGAACTGTCGCTCATCCAATGGCTGAAACCATGTAAGTGCTGTGTTCCTAAGGGTTAGACCGAAGGCATTGTACTGTGTGAACAGATCCTCCACTTGTTCAGCTCTCAAGACTTGCTTGAACTCTGCCACATGATCATAGGGATCTCCTGTGCCGTCAAAGTAATTCTTCATGGACTTAACTAGCTGGGTGGGTCTCAAAGTTCTTGTGTGCTCTCTAGGCCTCAGCAGAGGGAATCCATCTACATTTCTTTGGTTCCTGTGAGCTCTAAGCATCTCAGGTTCTACCCTATTCGTCTCCGTCCTCGTTCTTTCTCTGCCCACTGGGTTGGCAAAGCTTACTTCTGGTCTATCTCTACTTCTGTCTCTTTGAGTTCCGTGAGCTTGGGATGTTCCAGCTCCAGGGTGACTATAGGATACATTCGATCTTGGTTGAGGGAAAATGAATTCACCCTTCCAAGTGTAAGCATGCCTATCGTTTTCTGTCACCACAAAGATCCGTTCTGAAGTGTGATCTAAGTAGGTCACTCTACCTGGGCTATCCGGATCCTTAAACTCATAGATCATGATATTTCCTATATCAGTTGGCTGATTAGATTTATACCTCCAAAAGGCTTCGTCAGTTTCTCGATTGAGGAGCAACTCTATGCTCTTGTTGTCTTGGGGAACCCACTCAGGCGTGATAATCCTAGTGAGAACAGATTTGCCTCGGGGGGTTCTAGGTTCCGCGCCCATGTTTCCTTGTTCCAAGTCACCTAAGTCCGCTTCTGAGATTACATTCCCAAATTCATCTGTCCTATCTGGGTGACTGGTGACTACGTATATGGTTCCTTCTTTGTCCAGGTATGCACCGTTTTCAAACTTGACAGCTGGGTGCTCTAGTCCTATGGATTGGTCAGGGTTTTTAATCTGGACCACGGATCTTCCTAGGCCGTCCTCATAGATGCTAGCACCTAATCGGTTGGTCCTAAGGTATTCCAATTGCATTTTGTAAGGGCCTTCTACCCTGTAAAAGTATGGCACACCTGAACTTCCCATAGGTCTGTCCATGCCTTGAGACATCTCTGACTCACTGGTCTCAGAGCTAGGGTAGTACGAGTGGTGGCTCAACTGCTGGGCCCAAGACCTAGCAGTGTGATTGACACTAGCCTCTGAAGACCTAAGGATTTGTCTCTCCCTTACTAGATGTCGTCCTGATCTAAGGTTCATATGCCTATCTAAGTAGCCCAATTCTTTGCCCAGAGTACAACCTCGTTGCCGATCAATTGGTATCAGTCACTTGATTCTTTTTAGTTGTTTCTCGTGTTTAAGGTCTTGTCTGGTATTACGTCATCAGGAATGCTTGAATGTTCTTCGTGCTTTCAGGTTGATCCTTCCACGTTAGGTCCTTTTCCTTTATGTTATCGTCAGTATAGAGATTAGGTTTTTAGCTTGAAATTGAGTTTTTAGGTAGTCTTCAATTTGATACCTGCCTATCGTCGCTCTGACTTACTCCTACCTCTCGTCGTTCTTAGCCTAAACTATGAATTGACAGAGGGGGTTAAAAGTTTCCAACCTTCTGTTTCCTGCCTGGTTGCCCTTGAGTGCCCAGGAAGTGTGTTCCCAAGCTCGCACTTACACTTGCTTAGAACGCCTTTCGATGCTCTCAATAGATCTGTAAGAGTTCCAAAGTTAGCTTTGAGATTTTAAGTTCCAAAGACAGAACCACTTATTTTCATTCCTGTAGCACAAACACAAACTTGCATAGTGATTTTCAAGAAAACAATCCTAAGGACCCCTGACTTTGATCCCCCTGGGTATGGTCAACTTCAAAATACCCTATCTGAAAATCAATGCATTATCTTTATAAAAAACAGTTGAGGGCGTGTAGTATATGTCACGAGCTTTCCAACAAGCCCTAGAGCTCAAAAAATTGATTTCGTATGAAAAAGTTATGACCATTCAGGGTTTAGGGGGTTACAACAAGATTCAATCTGGCCGACAGATCCTAGGATTTTCTCCCAATCACAAGTGTAGGAACCTCCCAAAATGCCAATAGTTTGACTATTTTGCCCCAAAATTATTCCAAATTTTGAACAAAATCAAACCCTAATTTTTGGCCGAAAAGCCTGTCAATCGCGATCGACAGGTCTGTCAATCGCGATTGACAGAGGTGTCCGTCGTGGCTGTCAGTCGCGATCGACAGTGTCAATCGCGATCAACAGAGTCGATCGTGGCTGTCAATCGCGATCGACGGTATCAATCGCGATCGACACGTTTTCCGGATTTTTCGCCGAGATTTCAGTCAATCGGGGGCCTATCAGTCGCGATGGACACGTGGCTACGCGCAAAAGTCAATCAATCGTGGAATTTCAGTCGATCGCGATCGACGGTATCAATCGCGACTGACAGGGGTGTCGGTCGTGGCTGTCGATCGCGATCGACGGTATCAATCGCGATTGACAGGGTCCTACGTGGCAGTCAGTCGATCGTGGAGGTCTGTCGATCGCGATTGACAGAGTCTGTCGGTCGCGATTGACAGGGTCTGTCGGTCGCGATTGACAGAGGCTGTCGGTCGCGATTGACAGAAAACCTCGGAATTTTTCTACTGTTTTTAATGTTTTAGGATGTGCTCTTTGTGCTTGTTCTAGTGGTGTACTCACTTTTGTGAAAAGTCAAAAATTTCTGTCAGTCGCGATCGACAGAAGCCTGCGACCGCGAGACAGTTGCGTCGAGTTTCGTACCTGCGCGGGAAGCTGGGGATGATGATACGGCAAGAACCTGCAATGAAACTCAAGAAACATGCAAAATCCGCACACACAATATCGCTCTCTCGCTCTCTCTCACAAGTGAAATGAGGGAAATGAGGTGGGGAAGGTGATATGATCAAAAAACAGAAATTTTCGCGATGATGGAGATGGAGGTGGAGATGGTGATGATGATGATGGAAATGAATATGGAGAAGAAAGTAAAAGAAAATCGATGAGAGTGAAGAAAATACCTACAACTCCAACGCGTCAACTCTACGTCTTACCATCACACGCTCGTCCTCAAAGCTCGATCCCCGGCAACGGCGCCAAAATTTGGTGTAGCTCAGTGATGAGTAGCACCTCCTTTAATGTCAATCCGGGAAGACGTGAGGATGGTATGAAGACCTCGAGCAAGTGGCGGCACAAGTGCGTGAGTGAGAAGCACACTAGCATGCACACACATACACACACACGCGCACACACGGCAAGACAAAGAGGGAGACTCAATGGAGTTCTTAGCTTACTTTCAAAAGCTCTTACAAGTTTGTTTCAATTACAATCTAGCCTCAAAAATGAGCTCTCTAGCTCTTTTTATAGTTTTTGGCTAAGTTTTGGCCCTGTCCAGACCTAGTGTCCGGCCTAGTTAAAAATTAGGTTCCAGGGCTTATTTGAGGGCTCAAACGATATCTAAAAAATACGAAATTTGGCAGATAGGTACTTCTAAAGCTCCTCAAGCTCAAGGACTCCTTGGCTTGCACAAAATGGAGCTACAAAAAGATGAAATGATATTTACAATGGTGTTTAGTGATGAGAATCACTTTTAATTGGTGTAGAGGTTTTGAAAAATTAAGGTTGCCTTAATGCTAAATCTGCGTGAATGTTCATAAGTGCTTCTTCCTGAAGAAAATTGTTGGCCTATTTGCCAGATCTTCGTTGACTCCCTTGTCTGCTTGTGCCTTCTCTCCCTTGTCCGCTGCTAACAATATGCATGAGCTACCAAGCATGAAGGAAAAACCATTGGTGAAACACAAGTGTCATAGCAACCAACCCAGTCAGATTCAGAAAGAGCATGTAAGTCTAGTGGTAGTGATCCCCCTTGGGACAAAACGGTCCATGTAGATGGGTACCACTCAACCAATGCTTGACACCTAGGCAATGCATAAACCTGCTCATATGTGAGACAACAACTTGAATATCTCATCGAATAATGCATAAGTAAATCAAGCATCCAAAAGCCTACTGATAGAGAACAACATCAAATGCATCTCCAACATCATCAAGACTCGATACCACTACAAAAATATTATTGGAAACCCAATTATGCAAACATAATGTACACTTATCCCAACTCTAGACCCTAGATGAGCAAAATACGAGTATAGGCTCCTAAAGGATAGATGCCAAGGAGATAGTTTCTTATGTGATAAACTTGTTTCCATATGAGTGGCAATAGATTTTCCGTCTTCAAGGCCAAAATGCTACAATAATGTGTCGATAAATTTTGTTTGACAGAAAGATACTCCGCCATCAACGCGCATAAAATGAATTCCCAAAAAATAATGCAAATGCTCCAAATTTGACATCTCCAATGAGGCATGCAAATCAGCCTTAAAATCAACAATATGCTTCTCATTAGGACTAGTGAGCAGCATATTATCAACATAGACAACAATGATCAGAAGCACATCATTTGCACGCTTAACATATAAGGTGATCTAAGTTGGACTCTTATCAAAACCATGTGCAACCAATTAGCTATGTATCTTTTCATACCAAGCACATGGTGCTTGCTTGAAACCATGTAACACCTTTCTCAACATGCGCACTTTGTTTTCATGCCCTTTTTACACAAAACCACACGGTTGAAAAACATACACTTCTTTATGCAAGTCAACATTCAAAAATGTAGTTTTAATGTCCAACTAATGTACATTCCAACCATGATGAGCTTTAAGCGCACAAATGCTACAAATAATCAATGCCTCTTTCTTGAGCATAACATTTTGCAACAAGCCTAGCCTTATACATGTCACCTGTTCCATCATGCTTACGCCTCAACTTATATACCCACTTAGTGCCAATGGCCTTCTTTCTAGGAGGAAAGTCACATAAAGACCAAGTACCATTTTTCATAATAGCATCACATTCTGATTGCATAATAGCCATCCAATTTTTTGAATTTTGTGCTTCATCAAACAAAACAGGCTTATTCTCATCACAAAGACTAGAGGCAGCCAAAGCATAGCAATCTGATGTAAAAGAAGCACTACAAGAGCCTGAACCAGTACGATATGACAAAGGTGCATCTAATTTGCTATCTCACAAAGTCTTCACTAGCCATTTAGGCATAGCTTTTTCCCCCTCTATATTAGACCTCTCATCAACAAGTGCATCATGTAAATCTACATGAGAAATGGAATGATGTCCACCATCATGTGGAACTTGCAAAGGTTGAGAAGTTGCCTCATTTGGACTAGCACTAGATTGTCCACCTCTAAAAAGAGGTAGCAAAGTGTCATACACATCTTTGGAGCTAACTGATCTCTCTTTAGTACATGAAAGTAATAGCTGAATTGCATCTTCCACAAAAGCAACATCACCACCAACCAAAATGTGTTTAATATATGGATGATATAGACAATAGCCTTTGCTTTTAGAACTATACCCCACAAAAATACATTTGACTAATTTATCATCCATTTTCCTAGGTTGTTGTTCATGCACTAATGCATATGCCAGACAACCAAAGACACACACGTGAGGAATAGATGGCTTGTGACTATGCCAAGCCTCATATGGAGTGATAGACTACAATGCTTTAGTGGGACACCTGTTAAGTACATATGTTGCACACATAACATCCTAAAGCCAGAGACTATGCGGTAAAGCTTGACTCTTGACCATACACCTCAACATCTCCATGAGTGACATGTTCTTCCTCTCTACAAATCCATGCTATTGAGGTGTATATGGCACTGTACACTAATGTTCTATCCCACATTTATCCAGAGATGCATTAAAATTAGAAGATATATATTCCCCACGTTGATTAGAATGGAAGGTGCTCATTTTACATGTTGACAAATTTTTAGCCACAGTTAGAAACTATTTGAAGCACATAAACACTTTAGACTTTGCTTTCAATGGATATACCCATGTATGCCTGAAAAAATCATCAATAAAACGAGGTAATTCGATGGTGATGCACCATAGTGCACTCTCCTTCTTGAGAGCTCCATGACGATATGCTCGGAGTAGAAAACTGAGCTCCTACGGCCACACACAGTACTCCACACAGAGATTGCAGAATACGCAAAAAACACAGTACATAGGGAGCACGAAGATAGACTTCTTAGGTATTACAAATGCGATCAAACTTAGAGTCTGTGACTAACCAGGCCACTATATGTTTTATTAAAGAACATATGCAAAGAAGTGTCTGGTGGCCAGTTGGCCTTTCACATGGACACTAACGGTAACAATCTCCCACTAAAGGCCAATAGGGCCAAAGTAGCTATGAGAGAAAAATAAAGAATGATAAAGAATACCTAAGTGTAAGTATACAAACTATACCTCCCACCTGATGGGCATGTACAAGTGATTGTGTAAGATCAAGAATCAAGTAATCCCCATCAAGTGACAACAGTGTCGAAAGCTATCCTATGGTAGAGCTTTAGTCAAAGCATCTGCAGCATTATCTCGAGTGTGAACCTTCTCAAGAATAATGCCCTCAATGGCTACGTAATCTCTAATGAAGTGATACCTCACCTCAATGTGCTTGGTCTTTGCATGATAGACCGGATTCTTAGCCAAAGAAATGGCACTCTGACTATCACTGAGCAAGCGAGGTACATGGTGAGGTAAACCCATATCACAAGCAAGACAAGAAAGCCACAATGCTTCCTTACATGCCTCACGTGCTGCAACATACTCTGCTTCTATAATGGAAACAGTTGTACATTCTTGAAGACGAGATCTCCAAGAGATAGCACCTCCAGCAATGAAAAATGTACCCTGATGTAGACTTACGATTGTCTACACAACCAGCATAGTCATAATCTGTGTAACCAATAATGGATGCTTTCCCTCTACCTAAGCATAGACACTTGTCCTTAGTGCCACTCAGATATCTCAAAATAATCTTGACCACTTCCCAATGTTTCTTGCTAGAATTAGACATATATCTACTCACAACTCCCACTGCAAATGCAATGTCTGGTCTCGTAGCTACCAGAGAGTACATGAGACTACCAACACCAGACTGATAGGGAATTTTGGTCATGAATTCCTTTTCCTCGTCTGATTTGGGGCAATCATCCTTGCTTAATTTCACATATGTGGGTAAAGGTGTACTCAATGCCTTTCCACCCTGCATATTGAACCTGTGAAGTACTTTGGATATGTACTCACTTTGAGACAATTATATGCATTTGTTAATCCGATCACGAGTAATGCGCATGCCAAGAATATGTTTGGCATCCCCCAAATCCTTCATATCAAAAGTCTGACTCAATTGCTTTTTGAGAATCCACAAATCATAAGAGGACTTCCCAGCAATCAACATATCATCGACATAAAATATCAAGCATATCAAGCTCCCATCTGAGCATCTCTTTGTGTAGAGACAATGATCCTCATTGCTTCGAGAATAGTCTTGAGATTTCATAAAAGCATCAAACTTTTGGTATCATTGTCTAGGGGACTGTTTAAGTCTATATAGGCTCTTCTTGAGCTTACAAACTAGACTTTCCTTGCCAAGAACTACATAACCCTCTGGTTGTTCCATATAGATCTCATCTGTAAGATCTCCATGCAAGAAAGCAGTTTTCACATCCATTTGGACTAGCTCTAAGTCCTCCATTGCAACGAATCCAAGCAACATGTGCAGGGTAGTCATCTTGACCACTGGAGAGAAGATTTCCTTGAAATCAACACCATGTTGTTGCTTAAAACCCTTTGCAACGAATTGTGCTTTATACTTTGGAGAAGCACTCTCTGATGTGAATTTCAGCTTATATACCCATTTACATGCTAAAGCTTTCCTGCCCTTTGGCAAAGGTACTAAATCCCAAGTACCATTCTTGTGAATAGAATCCAACTCACTCTTCATGGCACACTCCCACTTGACATGATCCTCTGTCTGCATAGCCTCTTTGTAGCAAGAAGGCTCACCGGCATCTGTTAGCATAACAAAATCTAAACCTGGAACATATCTATCAGGTGGATGTGAGACACGTGCAGAACGTCTCAATGATTGTTGAACAAGAACATGTGCAGATTGATCTGAATGGACATTCTCTTGAACATCCCTATGTGTAGCATTTTTATGCATGCTAACCGGAGGACTAGTATCCTCAAACGCCACTCTTCTCAATTCAACCTCCTTAATGGGTTGTTTATGCATCTTAGACTCATTGAAAATGACATCACTACTTCTGATCACTGTCCATGTTTCAGGATCCCATAAGCGATATCCAAATAGTCCTTCTCAACCATATCCAAGAAAAATGCATTTCTTTGACTTATGGTCCAACTTTTGTCTAAGATTCTTGGGTATATGAACATATGCTTCAAACCCAAAAACTCAAAGATGATCATAATATGGTGGCTTCCCTGTCCACAACTCTTGTGCCACTTTCAGACCTTTGGTAGTACTACAGTGAAAGGTTAATCACATGAACTGCAGTCAATACTGCTTCTGCCCAAAAGCCTTGTGAGAGGTTTGCATGATGCAACATAGAGACTACTCTATCTTGAATAGTTCTATTCATCCTCTCAGCTATACCATTCTAAAATGGGGTATAAGGAGTTGTAAACTCTCTACGAATCCCTCTAGACTCGCAGAAAAGGTTGAATTCATGTGAGGTATACTCAACCCCATTGTCTGAACATAAAGCCTTAAGCTTAGTTCCTTTTTTAGTCTCAACTGAAGCAAGCCATTTTTTGAAAGTAGGGAATTTCTCATCCTTCGATTTGATAGGATATACCCAAACTTTTCTAGTAGCATCATCTATGAAAGTGATAAAGTAAAGAGAGCCACCTAAGGACCTAGTGGGCATAAGACCACACACATCTATATGAACGAGATCTAAAGGCTGAATTGAAGAGTCAATGTGCGTTCTATGCACATTTCTAGTTTGCTTTCCATATTGACAATGCTCACAAAATGAAAAATCGGAGAAAGATAACACAGGTAAGTAGCCAGAACAAGAAAGATTTTCCATTCCACTACGAGATATATGGCCCAAACAACAATGCCAAATACAAGCCATAGGTTGTTCAGTAATAGCTAACAAGTGTTCTTTCTGTGATACAAATAAAGGATAAAGTGAGCCAACTTTGCTTCCTTTTGCAATAACCATATTGCCCTTTGATATGTGAAAGGACTGAGCATAGAAGACCACCTTGTAACCAATGTCATCAAGTTGACCAATTGACATCAAACTACATGATAACTGAGGTACATGATGTACATTATGCATAGTAAATTTTGAACCATCAACGAACTGCACAACCACATCTCCAATCCCCACAACATCACACTAGTAAGAGTCACCAAGTCTCACAGTACCAAGATACTTTGCTACATAATTAGAGAACCATTCTCTATGTGGTGTCACATGGAAAGAAGCACCAAAATCTAGCAACCATGTGTGGGAAAGAGAATCAGCCATAAGTGCCTCAGTTGGCATAGTACTATTAAGTGTCAACACATCAGCATCATAAAAAATAGCACTAATTTCTTCAACCTTTACAGTCGAAGTAGATGGTGCAGGTAACTTTTTAACATGCCCATCAACGTTCTGTTCTTTACCTTTAGCATTCTTTAATGCATAACAGTCTTTCTTCATATGTCCTTTCTTATGACAACAATGGCATTCAATATCCCTCTTCCTTGATTTACTTTTATTCTTATTCCATTGACCATTCTTTTCCTTGTTCTTGATCCTACCACATTGCTGATTCTTTCCTTGGTAAGAATCACGAACATTATATGCATCTCCACTTTAAGTGCCAACCATAGATTTTCTACGAATCTCCTCACTCAAGAGTGCTCCACATATATCATCAGAGACAAGTTTACCACCAGGTGCACTATTGCTAATAGCTGTGCAAAATGTATCCCATGATGATGGCAAGGTGCATAACAACAATACTGCTTTCATTTCATTATACATATCCATTTTCTGAGCCTGTAACTGGGAGAATATAGCATCAAACTCATTTAGATGACCAGCAACACTATCTGTGTCCTTCATGCAAAGGTCATATAATTTTCTCATCAGATACACTTTATTTGATGCCGTCTCTTTTTCATATGTATTGCATAACTTCTTCCAAAGCTCCTCTGCACTTTCATATTCTAATACTGTAAAGTAAACATTATCTGCCAGGTGCAAGCGAATGGTAGACCTGGCCATTTCATCTAACTCATCCCAATCATCTTCATCCATGTCAGCACGCTTCTTTGAAATCCCATTTACTGGCTTCCATTGCCTCCTTTGAATCAGCATATCTTTAATCTAATTCTTCCATAGAGCAAAGTTTGTGCCCTCAAATTTTTGAATCTCAAAATGGTCTTTGCCCTGCAAGTTATAGCTTCTCCTCGAAACATTGGCACTAGACCCTGATCCTCCAGATGTGTCTAAGACCTCTGATGCCATGATGGTAGAGAACTGAATAGAAGGATAATGGAGCTAGAGGAGTCCAAACACCAATGAATAAGTGTATCAAAGAGTAAATCGACCACTGTATAGTTGATTAAACCAAAAATCTTGAAAATATTTTGCCAGAGTATCCTCTACAAAATGAGCATATGACGAGTGTCAAAATATCATAAAACTGCAAGTACTGACATGTTTACTTGCATAGTGAATCACTGACTCCACTGCATATAATCAGTTACCCAATAGAAGCCAACTAGGCTTATCGAGAACCTATGAACAACTATCATACATCTCCTATGGCAAGGCTGGGTAGTTCTTCCACCTGCATCACCGAAGAGACCTCAACATCCGGGTGTCTCCAAGTTAAGAAAACCTCACCACGACCCTCTTTTTCAAACATAAAAGGATTTATGCAAAAAACATAACCGCTATATCAATGACCACATGGACGTACATAAGCAGAATCCATAGAAGCGTACATGGTGTGTATGTGCCCAATACATGTAGTAAAATGACACTAAAAAGCTGAATGCACAGCCCAAAAACTAGCCAACAAGACCTGTAAGTGTCTGTCAAATCTGATGTTTTATGCTCAAAAAACCTGCACAAATTTGCAAGAGCTGCTCCCACCAAAACTGAAAACCTTTCGAGAAACCTGTAGTTTTACGAGTGTGGCTGAAAACACAGCCCCAAAGGTTGATATTTATTGTCTAAGAAGTACAAAGACCACTCTTCTTCATGTTCTTGGACATGTGTGAAGAGAACTATGCGCAACAATACTCCAAAATCGCTCCAAAAGACACCCAAAAATGCTTCAAAAGTAGGCCTTGAAAGCAAAGAATGAAGCTTTGAGGGACCAAAACATGTTCAAGATAATTTCAACCTTAGTCTTTCCCCTTCTTTAGACACCACAAGAGTGTAGCTTAGTGGCAAGAGATTTCCACGGTTAAGCGAGCTTTGCGGGGAACAGTACTAGGATGGGTGACCTCCCGGGAAGTACCAAGAACCTATATCTTCCTTGATAGTTGAGGTCCTCCCTCACGTGCAGCCAACGGTGACTTCAGTGACTCAGATGACAAGGTATGCCAAGTTCTATGCCTTGGTCGCCACCTTAGTCGAAAGCCTTGGGGGGGTGCTCGCTTCACTCGCACAAAAGGAACAAAGCTTTTTGTGTCGAACTGCTCTGATACCAATGAAGTAATTCGATGGCAATGCACCAGAGTGCACTCTCCTTCTCGAGAGCTCCACAATGATATGCTCGGAGTAGAAAACCGAGATCCTACGGCCACACACAATACTCCGCACAGAGACTGTAGAATACGCAAAAAACACAGTACACAAGGAGCACAAAGACAGACTTCTTAGGTATTACAAATGCGGTTGAACTTACAGTCTGTGACTGACCAGGCCACGATATGTTTTATTAAAGAACATATACAAAAACGTGTCCGATGGCCATTTGGCCTTTCACATGGACACTAATGGTAACATAAAATTCACAAAGTAAAGGTAGTCCCCAAAAGAAGGTGTAGGACCACAAACATCACTGTGAACAAGCTACAATTTCTTAGGAGCTCATACTAAACCATCTTTTGGGAAAGAGGAACGTTGCATTTTGGCCAAAGTACAGCCTTCACAGACATGTTTACCAGGTGCCTCAAGTTTGGGCAGAGAGGGTTCCATTTCAGGTTTTTGTAGGCATAACAAACTAGAAAAATTGAGATGACCAAAGTGTGCATGCCAAAGCTTTGCATCTAACATAGCCTAAGAATCTTGAACTGCACATGTTGGATCATTCATAGATTTTGCATAGTTTATGAGCTTATACAGCCCACGACATAAAATGCGAGAAGCAATAATGACAATGCCATTTGACAGATCATGAACTGTACATCTCTCATCAAGAAATTTCACAACCAAGCCGATCTTGGTTTATCTTGAAATTGATAATAGATTTTTCTTGATCCTTGGCAAAAATAAAGCATCCAACAATGTAAAAGAACTATCATCAGTAATATTCAAAATGATCTTACCAACTCCCATGATAGGATAACAGGAGTTGTTGGCAGATGTGATAGTATTAACTATAGGATCAAGCTCAAGTGAAGTGAAGAAATTGTGCTGCAAGCTAATATGTTTGGTTGCCCCAGTATCAAAGCACCAAACATCTAAGTCTATTGCAGACATAGATTGTTCATGAGAAGATGGGTCATAATTGCAAATAGTAGTAAACACCCATTCTTCATTCTATAGAAGATTTGTAGACATGAGCTGCAAGTGCACAGATGCTATGAACAGTAGTCATTCGGCATGTAGGAGAAAAGGTCTCATCCAAATCAACGCATCTTTCATGAGCATAACCCTTTGCAACAAGCCTAGCCTTATACATGTCAATTGTTCTATCAAGCTTACGCTTCGTCTTGTATACCCACTTGGTGCCAATGGCCTTCTTGTTAGGAGGCAAGTCACATAAAGACCATGTACCATTCTTCATTATAGCATCATATTCAAATTGCATAGCAACCATCCAATTTTTAGAATTTTGTGCTTCATCAAACAAAAGGGGCTCATCCCAGAGACTAGAGGCAGCCATAGCATAGCAATTCGATATAAAAGAAGCACTGTGAGAGCCAAAACGAGTATAATATGATAGAGGTGTAGATAATTTGTTGTCACGCAAAGTCTGCACTAGCCATTTTGGCATAGCTTTTTCCTCCTCAAACTCTCAACAAGTGCATCATGTAAATCTCCATAAGAAATGGAATGATCGACATCATCATATGAAACTTTTTAAGTCTTTATTTTGTATCTTACGTTCACTCCATCCTCCATTTACCTTTTGCTTATGACTTACTAGTTTTCTCCTCGAATATTGAGTAACTCTCTTCTACAAAGAATCACAATTCTTTACAAAGAACCATGATTCTTTACAAAGAATCATGATTCTTTACAAAGAATCATGGTCTTTTCAAATGATGAATTTTCTCTAATTTTGTTTAGTTTTTGTAATATCTTCTAATGATTCCACATGTATCTTGGCTATCTTCAAGTTTGGCTTGAAAGTACCACAAAATTCCAACAATTAATGCTTGAATTTTCAATGATTTTTTATCAATTTATCAAAATTGTAAACCACAATCATGGTTCTCATGCATTTCAAAGATTCCAAATCTTTTATGCTAATTCCATTTCACTTTACAACAACAATTCAATGGATCTAAATAAATACTTCAATATTTGCATCTTCATCTACAATTTGATAAAATGCAATTTCTTTAGGGTTTCTTGAGTTTCTTGGAACAAAATGATGATTTATGGATTTTCACAATCTCAACACCACTTTTAAATCTAGACCTTTCCAACAATGATGCTCAATTGAATTTTCTTGAATTTTATGTGAATTTTTTTATGAATATCCTTCCTTTTCCTTCTACAACTTCCTTTCACCTCAACTCTTAGTAAGTGAAGCTAGAAGATTATGAAAAAGAAAATACAATCACAAAGATTAAATTCTCAATCTAGAAAATATACAAGCCTATCCCCTTCCTAATCAATTATTTACAAGATTCATCAAGCAAAGACCTGCACATTTATTAATCCACACAATCTAAGCAAAGGAATTCATCAAAATGAATACCTCCCTTTAAAAATGACTTTCATTGTCTTTTATACCATTTTAAGTGCCCATGTTCACACTAAACTTTGGTCCTTCTATCTTCTAAGGTAAAAAAATATACTCTAGAGAGCTCTAAAAATTCTATAAAAAATACATTAGGTTGATAGGATCATGATGAAGATATTCCTCATTTTTCAAAAATTCGGATATTTTAGAATGTGTTTTTGTCTTTTTCTCCATAATTGATTTTCCATTACGTATTAATATTTTGAGTTTTGGGTTCTTTGGCCCACAGCCACTCAGTCGACGAGAAAGGCTTCCCAAATATTCACTAAAATTTTGCTTTTAGAAGCTAGTTTGGTGATCATTCCAACAATAAAAGACAATGCACCACCAAGTGATCGAGTGTGCATCAATTCACATACTCTGGTACGATCTAGATCAACATCTAGTTGTTCTTTTAGAGATATCTATAGATGAAATGTCCACATGCCTTAGCTATTTGTCATATTAGCAATGCTCAAAAGTTAAATAAACTGAGAAGGCTAAATATGGAAGGTATCCCTATCTGAATAATATACCGATTCTTTTGTTGGATATGTGTGCCAAACATTCATGAAACATTTTCTATGTCCATTGCTCTATGGCCAAAATCAAATGTTCTATCTGACATGTAAATAGGAAGTAGAGAGAATTGGCTTTGTTACCCTTAAAAACTATCATGATCCCCTTGGCTATCAAAAAAGATTCAAGCTAAAAGGTTATCTTACAACTAAGACCATTCACTTGATTAACATACATACTTTGGGACAACTAAGGAACATGTCAAACGTTCTTCATGGTGAATTACATCCTATTTGTGAAATTCATATCCACGTATCCCATAAACACTGTCATGTTTATGTGAGTCATTCAACAAACCATTCTAAGATTTCTAGGGAAAGTCAAGAACAAGCAGAGTAATTTTCATGGGGAATTGCTTCTCATTTAAAAAATTCATATCCATTTCTCGCACATTGACCACATCACATCAATGTGGGTCAATGATACAAACCGTTACAATACTTTTTCAAGTTCTTACATAGAATGATGCTCCAAAATCAAGGAGCTATGAACATGATAGGAAAGAATCATGTACTGCACATGTTGAATCATTCATAGATCTTTCATAGTCTATGATCTTATATAGCCCACGACATAAAATGCCAGAAGCAATAATGACATCGCCATTTGACAGATCATGAATTGTACATCTGTCATCAACAAATCTCACAACCAAGCCAATCTTGGCTAATACAAAAAGTGATAACAGATTTTTCTTGATCCCTGGCACAAATAAAGCATTTGAAAATGTAAAAGAACTACCATCAGTAGTAGTCAGAATGATCGTACCAACTCCCATAACATGATAAGAGGAGTTGTTGCCGCATGTAACAGTATTCCCTGTAGGGGTAGGCTCGAGTGAAGAGAAGAAACTGTATTGCGAGGTAATATGTTTGGTTGCCCCACTATGAAAGTACCAAACATTTGAGTTTACTGTAGACATGCAGTAAACTCATGAGAAGATGGGTCAAAACTGCAAATAGTAGTAAACGGCCATTCTTCATCCTGCACAAGATTAGCAGACTCTATTTTTGATGTAGAGGCCTTTGCTACAACCATTCTGGCCTCTTTCTTCTTTGCCTCTTTAGCAGCCAGTTTTGGACATCTCTTAATGACATGATCATTTGCTTTACAATATTTGCAAAACAATTTTTTCTTTTTTTATTTCCTCTCACCTTTGTCTTCCTTCTTCGAATGTGCAGCATTTTGTAGATTTCTACTTACTAATAGAAGAGCTCCATTTACCTTTGCACTTCTAACTAGCCAAGAAAGCTTGATCTGCAACACGCATAGTAGACATGTTCTACCTAGACTTGTCTCCCTGCAACAAAACAGAAAACTAACTTTTCAAATGTTAAGGCATTTGGATTTCCTTTCATCATCAAACGAAGAGTAGAAGCAAAACTCTGATATGAGTCGGGAAGACCATGCAGAACAGTTTGCACAAGTGAATTATCAGGAAGGAATTCATCTACAAAAATCAATTTTTCCTTCAAATCCTTGATCTTTGTCAGAAAGTTGTCCATAGAATCACCTTCATTCATGTGCTCACTCTCCAATTATTTTTGGAGGTAAGCAGTACGAGCCTCATTCCTAGCCTGGTACAATGTGATAAGTGTATCCCAAGAATCCTTAGTTGTTCTGCAAGAGCGAATGTGAGGAATAATGGCATGTTTGACAGACAAAGCTATCAATGCATGTGCCTGAGCATCTCTACCATCTCAACGAATTTTCTCTGCAGTAGGTGCAACAGAAACAGTAGCACAAACAGGAATCTATAGAATATCACCATCTTTGACCCCATCTGCATCAGCTTCAGTACATGTATTTGTAGTACCTGTATTCATAGGTGTAATAGGAGGTCTTTCAACACCTTGCACAATACTCCATAGTCCTTTTGCGACCAATACATGATGCATCATATAAGCCCACAATGGGTAATTTGTACCATCCAACTTATCCTCAACAGCGAACATACGAAATACATCACTGCTTTCAGCCATGGCCACTAACTAAAATACCTTGATGCAGAAAAATGATTGTATCTGAAAAAATTGAATAGAACTACCTTGACAAGTTTTGCTAAGCTTGTAGCAAACTCGAGATGCTTATACTGGCAAGGTGAAACAGGTATATATCTTTGGCACAAAAACACAAAATAGCCTGCACAAACGCTACGATAGTGCATTCGGAGGCCGAAACGAGCTCAGATTGCAATTTCGTCACTACATAGCGAAGCTGTTTTGATCTTTGAAACAGCTTGAGTGTGCTCACCAAATTTCGTGCGATTCTGAGATTGGAATTGGAGGTGTCGATGATGCCCTAGATGAAGCGGCGACTTGCTCTGATACCAATTGTTGGAGTTAGACATCTACAAAAGCATGCAAATAGCACAAGGAAGAAGAAGCTTGGAGCACAACACACAATACTGAATGTATTATGACTAGAATGTACAAAGATAAGTAGCCGTTAGGGCAATATGCGTATATACAAGCAAGGGGAAAAAACCATCCTAAAGAGGGAAAAAAGTACCCCAGCGGTCCTAGAGTGTTCACACACATCACTACCTAAATATATCAACAATTAGTTGTCACTGAACATCCTATGGCTTGTTTACGACATGTCTCTAGGCCACATGTCTCGTAGTGGAATGGAAAGTATTTCTCATTTTGGATACTTACTTGTGTTATCTTTCTCTTATTTTTCATTTTGTGAGCATTTCAATATGGAAAGTGAACTAGGAATGTGCATTGATGCTCTTTACTTTTTCACTTTCATAGAGGATGTTAGTAGAAAAATGTGGGTTTTTCCTATCAAGTTACAGATGAAGTATTCCTTACTTTTAGAAAATGGCTTGCTTTAGTCGAGATCGAGAAGGGAACTAAGCTTAAAAATTTACGTTCAGATAATGGTGGTGAGCATACCACACATGAATTTAGTCACTTATTTCAATGTAGAGGAATACTAAGAGAGCTCATAGCTCGTTACACCCCAATACGAGTTGAAAGGATGAATAGAACTATTCAAGTTAGAGTAGTTCCTATGTTGCATCATGCAAAGCTCTCACAAGTGTTTTGGGTAGAAGTGGTATTGAATGCAATTCATGTGATTAACCTTTCACCCAATACTTCCAAAGACTTGAAATTCACACAGGAATTATGGACAAAGCAACCACCACATTATGATCACCTTTGAATGTTTGGTTGTGAGGCTTATGTCAATGTTCCAAAGAATTCGAGATAGATATTGGGCTACAAATCTAGAAAATGCATTTGTCTTAGATATGGAATAGATAGGTGATTTCAATATCCTTTATAGGATCCTAAAACAAGTTCAATGATCAGAAGCAATGATGTTATTTTCAATGAAATGAAGATGCACAAAAAGCCCATTAAAAATGTTGAAGTGAGAAGAGTCGTAGTTGAGGATGCTAGTTCTCCTGATAGTGTTCATAAGAATCTAATAGAAAAAGGTTGTTCATGAAATGTTCAACAAATTTCCTCTAGTGTGCATGATCAGTAATCATTCAGATGATCTTTACATGTCTCACATGCACATGATGTTGGACATAGAGGTCTACAGAAGGACATGAAAAGCATAAGGAAGAAGTAGAAGCTTCAAGAACAACACGACATTGAATGTATTACCAAGTGAATGTAAAAAGAGAAGCCACACGTTTGGGTTATAGGCGTATATATAAGACAAGAGAAAAGAGCCTTCTAAAGAGGAAAAAATGTACCTCAACTATCCTAACTATGTTCAGACACATCAATATCAAAATATATCAAAAAATCCCCCTTGTGAATGATGAGGTGAACAAGGAGTTGGCACTCATGTATAAGGAAGTGCCAAGTTATGTGGAAATAAATCAATCCACAAAAGGAAGTAAGCCCAAAGCTTTGCAAAAAGCTTCAAACTTCTCACTAGCCAGAGCCTTTGTGAAAAGGTCTACAACATTACACCCTATGTGATCACATAAGCCAAACTTATCTCTTTGGCAAATTACTTTTCCGTGACATAATGATAGTGCACCTCAATGTGTTTTGTGCGAGAATGGAAACACAGTGTTCCTTGCAGCTTCCAATGCACTCTAACATTCAATGAAGATGGTGGTGGAATAGGACTAACCAACACCCAAATCATCCAAAAGGTGTCTAAGCCACACATACTCAACACTCATTGTGAAAGCTTCCCTATACTCAGCCTCACAATTAGAAGTGGCCACAGGAACTTTCCATAGTAGGTTGCTTCTTACTCAACCAGGGTATGCATGAGCTACCAAGCATGAAGCAAAAACCACTAGTGGGCATACGAGTGTCATAGAAAATAGCCAAATCTGATTCAGAAAAAGTATGTAAATATGGTGGTAATTATTCCCTCTTGGGATTAAACAATCCAAGTACCTGGCTACCATTCAAGTAGTGAAAGATGTGCTTAACCACTTGCAAATACTTGACACTTGGGAAGTTCATAAACATGCTCATTTGAGAGATAACAAACTGAATAACATGCCAATTCATGCATAAGTACATCACGCATCTAAGAGCATGCTCATAGAGAACAACATCAAATGCATCTCGAGCATCATGCAAACTCAACCATAAACCTGTTTCCATGGGAGTGGCAATAGATTTGCAATCTTCAAGGCCAAAACGTTGCAATAATGTGTCAATGTATTTTGTTTGACACAGACTTATTCCCCATCAACTTGCACAAAATGAATGCCCAAATAATGATGCAAATGCCCCAAATCTAACATCCCATAAGAGGCATGCAAATCAACCTTAAATTCAGCAATATGCTTCTCATAGAACCAATGAGCACCAGATCATCAATATATACAACAGTGGTCAGGAGTACATTTGCATGCTTAACGTATAAGGTGCTCTCAATTGGATTGTTCTCAAAACCATGTGCTAGCAAGCAGGCATGTATCTTATCATAACAAGCATGAAGTGATTCACACCATATAATGCCTTTTTCAACTTGCACACTTTGTTTTCATGCCCTTTCTGCACAATATCATAGGCTAACAAACATAGACTTCACCATTCAAAAATGTAGTTTTAATGTCCAACTACAAATAAATAAATAAATAGTCATTTAGGCATAGTTTTTGCCTCTCCTATGTGAGTCCTCTCATGAACAATTGCATCATGTAAATATGCATCAGAAATGGAATGACCTGGATCATCATTTGGAACCTATAAAGGCTGAGAAATTACCTCATTTGGACTAGCACTTGATTGTCCACCTATAAAAAGAGGCAACGAGGTGTCATGCACATCCTTTGAGCTAATTCATGTCTCCTTGGTGCATGAAAGTAAGGGTTGAATTGCATCTTCCACAAAAACAACATCATGGCTACCAAAATGCATTTAATTTGTGAATGTTACAAATGATAGCCTTTGCTTTCATAAATGTACCCAACAAAAATGTATTTTACTACTTTATCATCTAATTTTCTACGTTGTTGTCTAGGCACCAACGCATATGACAAACAACCAAAGACATGTATATAAGCAACATATGGCTTGCAATCATACAATCCTTGCATGGAGTGATAGATTGCAATGCTTTGGTGGGACACTTGTTAAGTACATATGCTGCTCACATAATAGCCTCAAGCTTGAAGCTATGTGGTAAAGTCAAACTTTTGACCATACACCTCACCGTTTCCATGAAAGACATGTTCTTCCTTTCAGCAACTCCATTTTTTTGAGGTGTATACAACATTGTACAACGATGTTTTATCGCACGCTCAACTAGAAATGCATTAAACTCAGAAGACATATATCTCCCCTTGATCAAAACAAAGGGTGCCCATTTCACATGCTGACAAATTTTCAACGATAACAGAGAATTGTTTAACGCACATAAACATTCCGAAATCTGCTTTCAGTGGATATACCCATGCATGCCTAGAAAATTCCACTATGAAAGTCACGAAGTATAGGTAATTCCCAAATGAATGTGTCTACATAGGACCATAGACATCACTATGAACAAGTTACAATTTATGAGCATCTATAGTTGAAACATCTTTTGAGAAGGAGAAAGATTGCATTTTGCCCAAAATAAAGCATTCACAGACATGTTTAGAATGTGCCTCAAGTTTGGGCAAAGAGGACACCATTTCATATTTTTGCACACAAAGCAAACCCGTAAAATTTGGATGACCAAAGCGTGCATGCCAAAGCTTTGCATCTGAGATAGCATGAGAATCGTGAATTTTACATGCTGAATCATTCACAAGTTGTGCATAGATTATGGAGCCCATGACATAAAATGCCATAAGCAATAATAACATCATCATTTGAGAGATCATGAATTGTACATATATCATCAATAGATTTGACAATCAAGCCAATCTTGGCTGATGTTGAAACCAATAACAAAACTTTCTTGATCCATGACACATATAAGGCATCTGAAAATGTGAAAGAACTGCCATCAGTAGTAGTCAGAATGATCTTTCCAACTCCCATTAGAGGATAAGAGGAGTTGCTGGCAGATGTGACAATATTTCGTATAGGGAAATCAAGTGAAGTGAAGAAATTACATTGTGAGGTAATATGTTTGATTGCACCACTATCAAAGTCCCAAACATCTAAATCTACTACAAACATATACTACTCATGAGAAGATGAACTTTCTTCTTTGCCTCCTTTGCAATCAATTTAGGATAACTCTTTTTTACATGATCATTTGCCTTACAATTCTTGCAAAATTGTTTCTACTTTTCTATTTTCTTGTCATCTTTGTCTTCCTTCTGTGCAGCATTAGCAGATTTCTACTTACTAGTAGATGAGCTCCATTTGACCTATTTTGCCTAGATTGCTCTTCCCGGAACAAAACAAAGACTAATTCCTCAAATATTAATGCATTTGGATTGCCTTCCATTATCAACCAAATAGTAGAAGCAAGATGACTCAAACAAACAAGGTGTCCCATAACCTAAGATCATAGATGCACCTCTAGGATGATTAAATAAAAATTTATCTCACAATCCAAGATCATGGAGATGAATACAAGATTCCTCAATATGATGTAAGAAAATTCCATTAATCAAGACCATAGATATACACATGCCCCTTACTAGGGTTCACAAAATATGGAAAAAAAGGACTAAGATTCATGACAAGAGCACAAGACACGACTAGACAGGATGACTATATCCAAAAATTCTTACTTGATTATACTCCATAGCACGCAATGCTCCATGAATTGTTCTTCGAGCTTGATGCTCACAAAACTTTTCGAGGACTTATGCAAATATAAAACTGAGAAATAATTTGACCAACCTTCTTAACTATATTATCAATAAACCATTTATCAAGGGCAATTACATTTGATAATGATGACAAGTCAAACTCGAGTCTCTACATATTTGACTAGGGAACAAGCAATCATTTTATGGTTTTGGCATGCTCTAAAAACAATGGTGATGTTGAAGTCCTCATATCTTGCATTTAAATGGAAGAATAGTAACAACAAATGGCATCAGAAGATGAATATAAAGTACCTATGCATTATCTGCTCCTCTAAGATATAATATTGCATATATTACATGTAGTTGCATATATTACATGTAGCAGGTAACGTATAAGAAAGTTATATGATGCAAAATATGGAGATGAGTTCAATCATTTTTTAGCAATGGATTGCAATGGATAAACATAACAATCATAGGGTAGATTTCTCAAAGGACATAACATGTTGATTAGATCATGAGTATAAGCAATCGTGTCTAATATGGCTTCTAAGAAGTACATGGCTATGAGTTGTGACAATGGAACTATGATTAGACCATGAATGGATAGGACATAATGCAACTAGTCATAGGCATTGTTCCAAACTCCAAGGAAGAATATCGGTTCCCTTCACGAGATGCACCTTTGAACTTTCAACTATAGTTGATGGTGCTTCCAAGGACTTTGATTGACAAACTACAACTACCATGCCTCCTTGATCAAACAAGCATTTGCCCTTGTCATTGACATTCTTGTTATTCTCATGGTGTATAGTTTTATTATTCTCATGATGTGTATAGTCCATATCATTCGATATACTTTGTTGGGATTCCAAGATCAAAGATTCAACAAGTTGAGAAAGAATATCTTCATTATATAAGATGTCTCTCTCTTGAACGTGGTTCTCTTTGAATGGCTGTTTTTAACATTAACATGCTTTGTTGATAACATTCTTTAATGTATCTACTTGCATGGATAGCAAGAGATACTTCACTTCATCTTTGAGGTCACAAAGACTAGGTAGTCTTCTCAATGTGTATCCATAAAAAGTAATTTTCTAAAATTCTAGGCATGAATTACAAGTTATTGATCACCGTAGAATTCTTTTAAAATCTTGTGCTTGATCCATCAAAAACTTCGAGATATGGGCTGGAGTGAATTGCAAGGTCCACTATAAGGTTAAAAAACATCACCAAATTGCAATAAAACTTACATAAAAGATGCAAGACACAAAATGGTTGGAATAAACACAAGGAATCCCACAACTAAATGTTGATCTAGTTCTTGCTCATCAATTTGATCCTCTATCACCCACAAGTATATGATGAAACAGTTCACTATTTCAATTTCCAACATCAATCTATTTTGCCTCCTCCTCTTCAGCTCCCTTAGCCTTTGTTAAATAGAAAAGCTTTATCTCTACACAAGCTACTATTTGATGCACCCAAGCCAACATTTAACTTTATCATCAACAAGACAAGCTCATTGAAATCTACTATTGTGCTTCTCATCCAAAGCAATGAATTCAAGGACTTCTATTGAGTACCAAGTCCATTTACCATGACCGAAACTGTCATCATCTTCAATACGGAAAGCTACTAATATTGGATCAACTATCTTTGCAAGCTCAAGTACATCATCAATGACACATTTGCATCCTATGCATACGTGTAGAATGATTTTAGCTGCATTTTTGTCAAATCTACACTTTCCCAGAGATTTTGTGAACGAACTCACGGCCTCTTTAGGAATGTCATCTTTCCTGATCTTCGACTTGAGAGTTTCCAACATGCACATTAAAACTCAATGAAGAACCTTTCTACATCTTACAATCTATATTCTGTAAGCTTTCATATGAAACTCAGTGAATCTGTTTCTAGTAGATCTGGACACGCATCTCCACTAGTTATTAGATCCCACGTGTCAAAAACATTTGCATAAGTTTTGTACATGTTTACAATTTGAGTTATTTTGCAAAACGTCAACATCACCGAGTCATATACCATCAGCTTATTAACACAAACATAAGGGGTGCCACCAGAATAAGATATATATGCCAAGCAATTCATAGCCATAGAAAAACCCAAAATACTAATAATGTCCAATGGACATAAGTACAAGAACATTGGTAAGAAATATATGCTCAAAGTCGTTCTTTGTTCAATAATGCAGAACCAAGAATGGAATCCAAGCAAGGTTAGTATAATGTACATTAGTCCACTGGTTAATCCCATTGTTATTGTCCAACTATCAGATAAGTCCCTACTCACATGAATGGAATCCAAGCAAGGTTAGCATAATGTACATTAGTCCACTGGTTAATCCCATTGTTATTGTCCAACTATCAGAACCAGGAATGGAATCCAAGCAAGGTTAGCATAATGTACATTAGTCCACTGGTTAATCCCATTGTTATTGTCCAACTATCAGATATGTCCCTACTCACAAGCACTGATGTGGGGAAGGGGGAAAAAACATTCAATGATGCATGTAGAGATATGAATTATCAAAACTATGAAGCATATTTTCATACTTCACCTGACGAGATGCAAACAAAGCATATTTCCCAAAGTACAAGGTACACATGGTGTCAATTCTACCATTCATAGAATTAGAGAATTTCCTAAAAATGAAATCAAAACTTGTCATACGATTAAGCAGTCAATGAAAAATGGTGTGTACACTTAAACACCCCCATGTGTGTGTGCGAGAGAGAGTGTGTGTGTGTGTGTGTGTGTGTGTGTGTGTGTGTGTGTGTGTGTGTGTGCGCGCGTGCAAACACACATGCTAACGCATACATGTGTGTAGAAGAGAACCAATTAGGAAAACATTTTTGCTGATGATGTTGCAAGCCTGATACGAGAACTGAGTCTACACAAATGAATTCATGAAGTGCCCAGGATCAACTAGACGAGAAATGCACTCGTTAAGTGGCCACCAACCACAAACAACTTACTAACAGCTATATCGTACAAAGTATTTTGGTCAAATACTACAACATCCCCATCAACATCATTGATGCCCATTGGACGATGCAAAACTAAGGATGAATGCATGCTGTCACACACACACAAGCATGAACTTTTGGGAGGCAGCTTTATCAACAGGTATAACAAGTATACTGCAATATCCAGGAAACCATGCTCAGTTTATTCCTGGAAAAGATCCTTGCATCATGTGAATGCTGAGAATATGACAAGGTATTGCAGCAGAACATCATTTACTTGGAAACTTACTTCGAAGACTCTGCAAGAAACATGTACACACATTGTAACTCAATACCAGAACCATTTTGCAGACAAGACATAAGTTTATTCTTGGAAAATGTTGATGAAAACTGAGATCAATTTAGGTGAAAATAACTATGAAAAGAAATAAGAAACACAATTGCCAAACATAACCCTTGTGAGCTGGCACAAAAGAATGGTCATAAAGGATTCGGTTTTCTTCTGGACCTCAGCAGCTCCAACCAAGAAAAATCACATCCAACATACCCTTCAAGGATAATATCCTGTTAGAGTGAACCCCCGCCCCACTATCTCACCAACACAGAACCAGGCATAACATTCAGCTGCAAACAGAAGACCCACTCCAAGATCTTCAACAGTCAAATCCTGCCGTCTCTTTACTGCATTCTTCATATAATCAATTTCCTTCCAGAACGATTCATATCGCCCAGGGATGCTGTCGAAAAATGAAACAGGATGAGAATCTAATAACAATCTACTCTGTTTGCAAAAGAGACCAGCAAATGTGCTTGAATTTGTCATTATGTGCTCAGGTACTTGAACATTCAAATCAACTATCTTATTTAAACTGCCTGTTCAGCTTCATCTAATAAATTTAAAAAATGAAAAATTTATTAATAGCGGTTGCAATAAATTGACCTGAAAACTTGCGGAGTTCATAAAAATAGCACTAAGCTACCTGACATGCCAGAAAAAACTGCGGCAAAATCTCCCTGGAGGATATATGGGCAACTAGGCATATGCACAATGCTTCTACCGATGCTATCACTATGGATTCTTTCTCTGGAAGACTCATGGGCAATTAGGCATGTGACCGATTCTGGCTCTGCCGATTCTTTGGTTTAAAGTTGTATTACCTTGAAATGTGATGATAAAGAATGTGAAAATCCCATAAGCTATAATGCCTAGATATAATATGAATAAAAAAGTAAGACTATAATGCCTAGAAATAATACGCACAAAAGAGTAAGTCTTGCACATTAAATGCATGAAAATAACTTGTATAAACTGCAAGTGGGTTCAAAGATTATATAAGCTAGTTGAACAATCCTTAAAAAAAGAATTGACATACGAGAATCAAAAGGAAAGTGGCCACAATTGTGAAGAACGAGGTACACTTCTAGAGAGCATTATCCTACTTCAATAGACTAGCATATTCAATTTAAACGAGCCACAGGACCTGAGTATAAGAGATGTACGAAAACTCTATAATATAGATGAATCACTAAAATTATTATAAAACAAACAGAGAACAGAGACCCGATTTTTTTTTTAATCTATTGGTATCAGCCCAGAGACTGAAAATGCTGACACTACGATTCAAAGAATTTTACTGCAAACAACTTATATCAAAGTTGAGATGTGTATTATCCATATATACCAAAAGATGAGTACCAGCATATCAATGACTGTCCATAAAGCCTCGAATTGACAGGATTGGATTCCAAATCTTGAAAGACCATGCAAATGAGAAAGATTTGATCCCATTGATGAGATGCTTTGAAGGTTCACATAAAAATATGAAGGACTAGGAAAGAAAAGGACCCAAGGGACCTCATGGGCAGTAAAAGGGGGGAGAGAAGCCAAACAGAAAGTCTCATGTTTGGAAACATTTTTAAGAGGTCCAGTTTAAACTGACCTTGATGCCCTTTTCTACGAAAAGCTTCTGTAATTTGTTAAAGTCAGGACTTTTGAGATCCTGTACATACCTTCATGAGTTCAGATTTATCTGAACTTCAGAACTAAAAACAAACAACCAAAACACAGAAATGTTAGAAAATACAATAACAAAAAATTGCACAAAAAAATATGGAAAATTACAATAACAACAGATTGTGCCAAAGAATTGAATTTAGATGACAATAAAATATAAATGAACACAAAAGGCAAAATCAAAAAATTAAAAAATATGTATAAAATAAAAGAAAGAAAGAAATTAATCAATGATACAGGAAAACAAAGGAAAAAGATAATAGAAAAACAGGGATAAAAACAAAGAAAACAAAGGAAAGACTTCTTTGAAAAGCCGACAATGCAAATTGAACTATAAAGATAACATATAATCGTTTTTTAAGTTGAAAAACAAAATGGAAAAAAAAAAGGGGGAAACTAAAATTCAATTAGGTAATGACTTTTTAAAATAATTAACATAAAATAGAATAAGTGACAAGAATAAAAAGCAAAATGGATCTTTTATTAAAAATAATATCAAAAAAACAATATAAACTATCCAACAAGTTACAAGACTAAAATGTTCCTTATTCTATTGAGCTTGGAAATTGTCAACTTGAGCAAACCGAACAAGGAAGAACCATACATGAACTTGTTACCAAGTATGAAAGACCTTATATGTCTAAGAATGTACTTGAATGCATAGTACAACGAGAGTTTTAAAAACGAGTTTTAAAAACGGGTTTTAAAACCTTTAGTACGTAGAGTACTAAAAAAATGGAAATAAAAAACGAGTATTATATTTTTTCGCAACATTTTTTAATTTTTGTTTTTAATAATCCATGAATAATGCACACATCTAACATTCCTTTACCTATGTAATGCTAAAAACACATTAAAAATTTGATTTAAAGATTCCTATCTTATAGAAGACAATACACGTTGCGGCCGACGGGTGTTGACCTGTAGGTATGCAATATCATGGTTATAACCTCAATACACTTAGAAGACATGAGATTTAAAGGCTAAAAACTTAAGATTGAATAATGCATTTGAATTTCAATATGTACCATTAGTCATATGGTGATCACATACATGTCATAACATTAAATGGAAAAAACATATAAATGATTATCATGACTTGTAAGTTGTTGCTTATTCAAAAAACTATAACATCGAGGTTCAAACATAACTTATTAATCCATGGACCATGACATCAGTGTAAATGAACCATTAAACATTGATGTTGATGGTCCAAAGTGAATAAAAAAGCATTTTTATGGCCCCAAAGTAATAAAAAACGTTTTTATGATGCAAACTGTGATAAAAAACGTAAAAAAACGTTTAGTACGTTTTTAAGTACTAAACGTTTTTTATTTTTGATAAAAAACGCGTTTTTTTCAACTATGCTTGAATGACTAACCTTCTTAAGCAAGCGAAACGATTGACTAACAAGATTGAACTACAATTGCAAATATGCTTGATGAGGAAATCTAAACAATTGATAGCAAACAACACCATACTTTGCCAAATGAGAAATATTGATTCAAAAAGAGGCATTAGAGTGATGTTAATACTAGCTTATTCCGGTTTTAGCCTTATATCATAAACATCTACTTCCAAACGAAAAAAGAGATTGAAAAAAATATATATATAGATTCAAGACACACAAGATTATTTGAATAAGTCACACTTTATGTACTTTTGCTTTTATGTGTATCCCAGCCATGAGGTACTCCTTTTGAGCTTGAATAAGGAAATGTTGTTCTTTGGTTAAAATAAAGCCTTTTGGTCTCTTCATGTACAGCTCTTCATCCCAAACTTGAGGAAAGGAAATGATGTATGGACGTCCTCTCAATTCATTGAAGTCAAGGCCAATAAAGATAGCAAACAAGATGCAAAGAGTGGTCATCTTAATCACATTTGACACCTAAAATTCAATACCCTCCTTGCATGCATCTTTTATGCCACAAGTTTGGCTATGTACTTGAGTTTTCCATCAACAATTTTGATTTTGTATATACATTTGTTGAAAACAGCTTTCATTGGGGGTACCCCTACCATTGGCATGTGAAGTTTGATTTGTCACTCCATAATCAGCTCTCACTTGCTCTTTAGGTCAAATGATTTGGCCTCTCTAAATGTAAGAGGCTCACGCACATCAATGTCAAAAAGCACGTTCAAATTTGTAAATACATCCCACTCATGTGGAAATGATCCATATTTTCTACCCTAAAATCCACATTGGCATTGGGCAAGGATGCCAAAATCATTGACTATGGGTCACATGCCCCATTTTCAGCACCTTCAAGAGGTTGCTCATATGTATACCTTCATAACTTCAAAATTATCTCCATTCGTAAACCAAGGGTAAGAATCACAACCTCAAATACGTTATAAAATACAACAGCAATAGACCATGTAAAAAGAAAAAAAAACAAGATAGGACATGTCACATGAAAAACACTAATATAAGTTTAAAATGTTAAATTTTAAAAAGAATGTCATTAACATTCTTTTTAAATAAAACATTACATAAATAAAATCAAGTACATAAAGACAATGTAAAAATGCAGTTGCTCATGGCCATCAAGTGCAAGTACTGATCCTCAATCATCTTCTCGCTCATGAGCAATGTTAGGTCTTTTTGATGCACAGTTTTGAACATTGCTAGCTCATGAACAATGTTAGGCCTTTGTGATGCACTATATTGGACATTTTTATCACTAATAGATAAGTGTACATGCTTAAAATGAACCTTCTCATTTAGCATCAAAGACGACATTATTTCTTGACAGCTCTGCATTGTTAAATACATTCAATTATGTATAATCTTTTTCAAATTGAGATAACTTTTAATCCATGGCACATTTTTCCCTCATCTCAAATCCAAAACAAACTCTCTTCATGGACTTTCATCAAGCTTACTCCTTAAGTCCAAATGTGAACAAATGTACCAGAATTAAAAATATGCAACTAGTCATATGATGCAAGTTTGCCACACCAACCTCTTCAAGGAGGCCAAATCCCAACATTGTATGAACCTTGGGGTGAACAATTACAAACATGAACCATGGTTTTCAAAGCCTCTCCAAAATTCTTTCACAAATCATTGTCATATTGTCTAAGATGAAGTCATCTTGCAACTTCCAACCACTCCATTAGAAGAAGGGCTATATATAAGGCTATTAGTTCCCTTTGAATATCATAACTTTCAAAAAAGGGATGTGGACTCGCACCTAACAAATACATAAAATTTCTGAAACCCAATAAAGGCATTGCTTTATTTACAAACAACTACATGGGTGTAAATGCCAAGGACTCTTCATATGTACACTACTTGTACATTTTCAATGTTCATACCATGGCTCTCTTTGAGAATTTCCCAGATATTATTTTATTGTATTGTTTGGCCTCGTATTGGCCAAGACACAAGCATTTTGATTATTTGTTAGCCCTTTGGGTCATTTGGCCAATATGATCTAGCCCAACTGTCCCAAAAAGGGCCCTCATTAAACGGAAAATGTGTATCCTTTGGACATACCCTTATCTAATAAATTCTTGATTTTTAAGATAAAAAATTTATGATGGGATCCTTCTACAGAAACTTAAAGTGAATATATTGATTTAAACGAGCTGAAACCTTTCAAGAAATTCCAAGATCCACCATAGAATTTAGTGATTCGTCTTTTTCAAACATGCTCAGATGCAAGGAAATGAGAACCGGGCAATTTGAGAAATATTGAAATAAAAGAACTGCATTGACGGATATCATGCTACTGTGAAAGCAACCAAATAGAACTTATAAATAATTCTTCAACTGAGTACATGTACTTCACGCTGAGTACACTATGAAAAATGTCGGCGCAAGGCATCAATTTTTCCGATATAGAATGTGTACGTCCAGAATGCATGACAGTAGAAAAGTGTATGCACTCGTTTATGCTGGAGAACAAAAGGATCGAGATGAGAATATGTCCGAATATCAGAAAGTCGACTAACAGCTTCTAAAGAAAAAACATGGTAACAATAGCCAAATTTCCTACTAAGTTTTCCACAGAGGCAATGTAAATCTACCAGGCCTAGCTCGCACATTAATTCTCCGAAACATAATGAATGCTTTTCTAGAATGGTATCGTAATGATCCCAAAACAGTTTTTAAAAACGGCTCAAGATGATTGAAATAACAGAGAGATAGAGAGTAACAAACCTGGCAAGACGAGTATAAAAAAGTTTTTTCGAGAGCTCTTGACATTTCTGAACGGTGGGTTCCGGATCAATGTACTGTTTGTTATTCTCCAACAAGTTTTTGTAGTAGACAGACCCGTGCTTGTAAGCGAATTCGGACGCCGCGCTTGTCTTGGAGCTAAGCTGCTTCAAGTAAGAGCCCATCGCTGCTGACAGGCAGAATGGTAAAAGTCTGACGACGTCGTCCTTATTTTGTACAAGGGAAAGAGGCGATGCCTTGGCTCTTGAAAGGGTCTTTCATACTCGCGTTTTGGTCGTGACAGTGTGTTGGATACATTTGGGTTTTAAACTTTTTGTGATGTACTAATTTCGACCACGCATGTTCACTTTGGATGATGACAAAAATAATGTGGTGCATCAATTCACAAAGATGTTCATGTTTATTATACCCAAAAGATCTATGAATTCGCAATACAAAATACTAGAATTCCATGTTGTGCTTCTTGTAAAAGGAATAAAGAAGATTTTTGACACCAATTCCATTCTTGTCCTATGAGTTTTAGAGTGAGTGTTGTACGAAAGATCTTGAGATTTCAAAAGTTTTTTTCTTAACGGAAGGTTGATCTTGCGAGCCATTCTTCCTGATATTTGGAACTAATTGAGAAAGTACAACAATAAAGGGCATAGCATCCATGGGAGCCCCTAAATCCCACACAAGCAGGGATTGAATGCCTAGCACCTACTAGGAATGATAAAGTCTCAAGGCTTGCTCAGGGTAGAGACTCGACAGGCATGAACCGAAGGCTAGATAAGGAGATTGATATCAACTTGTTGCAATGTGCATGACCCTTTCCACCTATGACAGAGTTCAACAAGAGTGTCTCAAGGTCCATTATGTTGGATTTCGGGGAGTACAAGAGCACGCAAATAGCACAAGCAAGAAGAAGCTTCTGGGAGCTCAACAGTGAGTGTATTACTAAGTGAATGTACAAAATGTTAGTAGCTCATAAGGGTTATACGCATATATACAAGCCAAGGGAAAAAATCTTTTAAAGAGCGAAGAAAGCACCCCAGTGGTCCTAAGTGTATTCATACACGTCACTACCAAAGTCTACTATAAATCCCCCTTGAGAGTGATGCAGTGAACAAGGAGTTGACACTCATGTATAAGGAAGTGTCAAGCTATTTGGATTGAAATCAATCCACAAAAGGAAGTAAGCCCAAAGCTTTATGAAAACCTTCGAACTTCTCCTTAGATAGAGCCTTTGTGACAAGGTTTGCAACATTATCTTGTGTGGGCACATAAGCCAAATCGACCTCTTAGCAAAGTGTCTCTTCCTAACATAATGATAGTGCATCTCAATGTGCTTTTTGCAACTATGGAACAAATGGTTCCTCGCAACTGCCAATATGCTCTGACTGTCAGTAAAGATGGTGATGGAAGAAGAGTGACCAACACCCAACTCAACCAAAAGGCATCTGAGCCACACACACTCAACAGTAGCTACAAAAGCTTCTTTATACTCATCCTCATAACTAGAAGTGGCCAAAATAGGTTGCTTCTTTCTCAAACAAGATGTACATGAGTTACCAAGCATGAAGCAAAAACCACTTGTTGACACATGAGTGTCATAGTAACAAGCCCAATCAAGGTCTGAAAAAGCATGTAAATTTGGTGGTAGTGATCCTCCCCTTGGGATAAAATAACCCATGGAGGTGCATATCACTCAACTAGTGGTGAAATATGTGTTGAACTTCTTCTCAATGCTCAACTCCTAGGTTGTGCATAAATCCACTCATCTAAGAGGGTGCAAACTTAATGTTTGGCCATGTTATGCATAATTAAATAAAGCACCAATTGCATGGCATCCATCCAATTTTTTGAGTTATGTGTTTCATCAAAAGAGACAGCCTCATTCTCGTCACAAAGATTAGAAACAACCAATGCATAATAATCTGATGTGTACAAGTTGAAACATGATTCCATATGTACTCCATTGCCAGAGTGGACTTGAAGCAACGGTGTCTACAAGTGGACTTGGCAATCATTAGATCTTTCTTTTCGAGCTGCTTTACCTGGTCAGATCCCATCTTGGACTTGGATGTATTGTTGTGCATTCATGCGGATGTGTCTATATGATGGTGGATATTTTGGGAGGAGATCCTTGGAGTGGATTTTGCTGAGGCATTTGATCAATGTTGAACCTAGATTAGCCTTTTTAAATTCATCTATATCGATTCTTTTCTTGCCATTGATGTATTGTTGTGCCTTCACGCAGATGTGGCCATATGATGGTGGACATTATGAGGCAAGTGGTGATGACATGATTCCGTCTACTTCTATTTCTTGTTGTATCTGTATGAGTGCATATCCATTTTGTATCTAGAAGAAACTCCTTTGATATTTATTTAATTTGTAATTGGGTACCTTGCCATTTGTGTCTACCTTGTGTTCATTATCCTTCAAGGGGAATTATCCCACATATGGTGTACTTTGAAAAACCTCCTTCAAATCTATATAAGGAGGGCCTCCACCAAATCTATATAAGAAGAGCCTCCTTTCATTTGAGTTTTCCCATTTCATGGTCTATTCACTTTTGAGTCTCACATTCCTTTCCAGTTTTTTATTACATTGTTCCATTCATTTTGCTTCCACTTTTGTGCTTTCTATTGAGAACATGAGTGTGCATCTCCCTTTTGCATCTAGGAGACACTCCATTTCTAGTTCATTTCCATTTATATTATATCTCTTTGTATTTGGGTACCTTGCCATTTGCTTCTACCTGTGTATTCATTCTCCTTCAAGGGGAATTATCCCACATATGATGTAATTTGGGCCCCCTGCAACTCTATATAAGGAGGTCCTCTCCTCCATTTGTACTTGGTTAGAAGCTTGAGGAGCCTACTCCATGCTCTTGGCAATCTCACTATAATCCATGTGAGTTTTCCCATTTCATGGTCTACCCACTTTTGAGTCTCACATTCTTTCATTTTGTGAGTACACTCTTCTTTTCATTTTGCTTCCACGTGTGTACTCTCTACATGGTATCAAAGTGCTAGATGGAGGTCTTAGTATTGTGTTTTTTGGTTGTTTTGATGGCCGTGCTGGTAGAGTTTGGCAATGTGGCTCTCCAATCATTGGGAGAGGTCCCTTTTACCATCATTTTGTGTTGTCTTTGGGTTTAGCTTGCTAAAATCCAAGTTGATTCAAGTATAAAGCCTTGAATGATATAGTCAAATAAAAAATATTATTCTTTTAATTCTTGGATGATATAAGAAAATGACTCAAGAATGGTCACAAAGTTCCTAGAAGGGTCTAGGATATGCTACCAAGAAAGAAGTACCTTTTGTGGACAGAATTTGGAACTAAAAGCAAAGAAAATTTGAATCATTTAACTCCATTCAATAGATTCAAGATCTATCAAGAAGGTATCTTGATGGCTTGATAAGTATGACTTCTCAGTTAAGTATGATGATTCAAAGGAATTGATTAAGTAATTAAGAACTAATTTGTTCCTCTTTGCAAAGCATTGGTGACCTTTGTGGTTTAGCCTACTACAATATATTGGGATGAACCAAAGTTGGTTAAAAATAGTTAGTACTAAGTCTCTTTGGAAGAACCTACTAAGCTAAGATGAACAAGGGGCTTGGATAAAGACCTAGAACAATGGTCTAACAAGAAATTCCAATTTCTAAAAGATATTTAATTATTTGGATCGAGGGAGTCTTGAATATCAAAATATTTTCTTGAAGGATTAAACCATGTAAGCACATGGAAATGTTATAAGGAAAAAACAAGCAAGATCTAGATAGGTAATGAACTTTCTAAATAGGATGTAGAATGCTTTATTGATATATTTTTTGTAGTGATGTGTGTGAACACACTAGGACCGTCAGGGCACTTTTTTTCCCTCTTTAGGAGGTTTTTTCCCCCTGGCTTGTATATACAGCTATAACCCTAATGAGTCATTTATCTTTGTACATTCACTTGGTAATACATTCAGTATCGTGTGTTGTGTTCTAAGCTTCTTCTTCTCATTGTGCTCTTCACGTGCTTCTGCAAACCTCAAGCTCCAATAATTGGTATCAGAGCAGGTCGGCGCTTCATCTAGGGCATCATCGACATCCCTTCGTTCACAGACTCAAAATTGCACAAAAATTGGTGACCATATTCAAGCTGATTAGGATTTCAAAACTGCTTCTCTCTGTGGTGTCGAAATCGTGGTCTGAGCTCATTTCGGACTTCGAACACACTATCATAGTGCCTGTGTAGGCAATTTCATCCTTTTCTGCCAAACATATATACAGGTTTTGGTTCGCTGATATAAGCAGCTCAATGTCTCTTATAGATCTAACAAAGCTCGATAGGGTAGTTCTATTCAACTTTTTGAGATACATTCATTTTTTTGCATGAGGATATTTTAGTTAGCAGCCATGGCTAAAAGCAATGATGTATTCCATATGTTGGTTGTTGAGGATAGATTGGATGGTAGTAATTACCCATTATGGACATAAATGATGCATCATGTATTGGTTGCAAAAGGATTGTGGAATATTATGCATGGTGTTGAAAAACGTCGTATTGCACCTACAAATACAATTATCAAAGATGATGCAGATGGTGTTGAAGATGAGGATCTTCAAATTCTTGTTTGTGCTTTGGTTCATGCTGCACCTATTGTAGAGCAAATTATTTGGGATGGCAAAGATGCTCAGGCACATGCATTGATAGATTTTTATGTCAAACGTGCCATTATTCCTCACATTCACTCTTGCAAAATAGCAAAGGATTCTCAGGATACACTTAAAACTTTATACGAAGCAAGAAATGAGGCTTGTGTCGGTTACCTCCGAAAACAGTTGGAGAGTGAGCATACAAATGAAGGAGATTCTATGGATAGTTTTTTTACAAAGATTGAGGATTTGAAGGAGCAGTTGATTTCTACTGATGGTCTTGCCAGATAGTTCACTTGTGCAAACTGTTCTTAATGATCTTCTAGATTCAGATCAAAGTTTTGATTCTACTCATCGATTGATTATGAAATGCAATCCAAATGCCTTAACATTTGAGGAGTTAGTCTCTATTTTATTGCAGAAAGATCAATCCAGGCAAAACAAGTCCATTATGCGTGTTGTAGATCAAGCTTTCCTAGCTAGTCAGAAGGGCAAAGGTAAATGGGGCTCATCTACTAGTAAGCAAAAATATGTTAAATTTTCACAATAAAAAAAAGAAGACAAAGATGAGAAGAAATCCAAAAAGTAGAAATTGTTTTGCAAATATTGTAAAGGAAATGATCATCTCATAAAGAGTTGTCCGAAATTGGTTGCAAACGAGGCAAAGAAAAAAGAGGCTAGAATGGTGGTTGCAGAGGCCTCTACACCTAAAACAGAGTCTGCTAATCTTGTGCAGAATGAAGAATGGGTTTGCAATTATGACCCATTGCAGCTCAAGCATGAATATCACCTCCTTTACTTGTCAATCTGCAGAGACGTGAGGACAATATGAAGATCATGAACAATTGTGGTGAGAAAATGTGAGTGACAAGCACATACATGCACGCATACATACACGGACACAAGGCAAGATCAAAGAGAGGAACAATGGAAAGCTTCAATTGCACCAGAACTCCCTTACAAAAGCTTCAATCTCTACTAAGCCAACTCTCTCTTAAGCTACTAAGAAGTTACCCTCAAAAATTAGCTCTCTAGCTCTTTTTATAGTTTTTGGCCTAGTTTTGGCCTTGTCCAGACCTAGTGTCTAGCCTAGTTGAAAATTAGGTTCTAGGGCTGATTTGAGGGCTCAAAAGAAGTCTAAAAATTATGAAAATTATAAGTAGATACTTCTAATGCTCCTCAAGCTTAAGGACTCCTCAGCTTGTAGAAAATGGAGCTACAAAAAGGTGAAATGATATTTACAATGGCTTTAGTGATTAAATTCACTCTTTTGTTAGGGGTTTCTTCTAAAAATTTGACATACACTTCTTGGAGCTCCCTACTTGCTCCTCCTTCTTGTGTGTCCACTTCTTTGACATGTTTTGCACCTCATTCATTACCTTGAGTGCTAACACTCCCCCCCTCGAGTCTGTCGTCCTTGACAGACCCTTGTTGTAGTGGGTATTCCATGTGGTACTTTGAGAGGTAGTGTCCACCACATATCGACAAGAGTTGTGTGTCTTCCAAATTTAGCTAAGTTGGTTGCCTTGCTCTTCGTGTTGTCACACCTAGCCTTGATAGTTTTTTATCCCTTTGTATATACTGCTTCCTTGGATTCTAGCATGATGATGTATTTGTGAGATTTCAAAAATTGCTAACTTCTCAAAAGAGGTTGTCCATGTTGATTGTGATCAGCTTCTGGATTTGAATTGCTTCTTAGGCATTGATGTTGTCCCATTGATGTCCTCTAGATCTTTCAAAGATGATGCTCATAGTAGTCATGCCAAGTACTCATAACCCATAATGAATGATGGGTAAGAAGGTGCATGGTAAGGACTATGGTGCAAAAAAAATTGGGTCTTGAGATGAGTGCTTAAGGGATGTCGACGAAGAGGTTTCCTACTCTATCATTGTGATAGTGTTGCCAAAGTAGGGGATTCTTACCATGGTAAATGGCCGGTTGATGTTTATCTCTTCGTGTTGTACTCCCATCATGGTGATTGATCATTGGTTTCTCTTTCATTGTTGATGGATGTCCTTGTTGAAGATTCACTGATGTGATGCTTCGAGCACATGGTCCTATTTTTGCTTTTTCTTGTTTTCTTCTTCTTTTTTCTTTCTCTCATCCCTTTTTTTTTTTTGAGAAGAGCAATGTCACAAAACAAGAAGAAAGATGTTAGTACCAATAAAATAATTTACATATGTCAAATGTGTCTCATGTGCCTGGGATTCTCAATTGTGTCTATGCATGGTCGTGTAATGTGGCCCTATATTAATGCATACTTTGGAAATGCATGACCTGAATAGTGCAAAAGATAGGGTTGTGCAAGGAGTACATGGTTTTCGCATGTCAAGGCTTTTGATTTTACTTGTAGAAGTTGATTCAGTCTTTGTTGGAGGTAGCCATTGGATCTCGAAATGATGCGATCAGTTGATTGTTGAATAACAACTGATCATTGTTCTGCTGCGTACAGATCACTTGTGGTCTCTTCCTCATTGGATGATTTTGTTAAATTTTGTATCCCTTGTGGTTGGCTCTTTGATTCTATGGGGACTGTTGGTGCTTTTAGCTTCCAAATCCATACCATTTTCTATTGTCTTCTTACTATGGTTGAAGAGGTGAGTTGCTATGCTTTTGAGCTCTGTACTTGGTTCAAACTCTTGCTTCTCCTAGGCTTCTTTGTTGAGACTTTTCTCATGAGTGAGAGCCTAGGGTTTTGTGCGTGTAAGAGTTCCTTGGGTACCCACATATGTAATTGCCCTTTGTTGAACTGCAACTAATTTCTTAGGCACCCAAACTTGTTGGATACCTTGTGGTTGAGCTTGTACCTATTGCTTCATTCGTCGTCTGGCTTGGTTGGCTTGCCTAGATGGGAATTGGTGTGGCAAAGATGGTGATTGCTCTCCCTTTCGTGCCCAGATCTGCTTCATGCCCAGAGCTCCTTTCTTCTTGAATGTTGTTTGTATAATTGATATAGTGGTTGTCTTGTGTTGTTTTGCTTGCCTCTGTGGTTGGACTATTGTGGCTCCATTTGTCTTTGCAAAAGAAGATAGATCCATGTGCCTTTGAGTTTGTTCTTCTAGGATTGAGTCCTTTTGCATCATAAAGCTATCAACATAGTCAACGTCTTCTTCTCGAGGATTAGTCTTAGAAGAACTAAAAGAATGTATGACACCTGGATTTGTAAGCATGCAGTTCTCTAATTCTAATGTAATGCATTGTTCATGTACCCAAAATTGAAGAAGTTGGCTTCTTAGGTTTAAGTTGACTGCATGGTTATAGATCCAATCTTGACCTAAGACAAGTGGTTTTGTAATATCTTCATCTTGACACACTGGCACTTTGACTATCATTGGGACATCTTGAAGGTAGATGGGAAGATCCACCTCACCCAAACAAGGGGTTTTCACACCTCCCAACCCTATGATATAGGCTTCTATAGGGTTGATGTTCAATTGTAGATATTGACTATATGAAAATCTAAATGCACTAGTTGTTGCACCTGAGTCAATCAATGCTCTCACAGTCCTTACACTTTTTTCATGTCCTACCTCTATGGTCAGAAAGGGATGTCGGTCAATTATTTGAGGAGCAATCGCACCTGAAGTTTGGCACATGGCCATGTGATGTCTTGGGGCATTGGGATCGACATCGAAGCCTTGTCTCCTTAACTTGTTTCATCTAATGCACTCTCTAGCCTCTGCTTGTGCTTCTTCTCTAACCCTTACCCCTCTTCTTTTCGCTTCTTAGTAGTGTTGAGTCTTCTTGGCATATCCTCTGTAAGAGGTTCTTGATATAGCTTGACTCGACATCCACTAATATAGCTTGGCAAGATGTCACCTTCTAGAGTGGCCAATTGAACTGCACGATTTGTGGAAATTCTATTAATGAGCATCGGTCCATATCCTCGTTTTTCTAATTTATGGGCATGCTGCTTTAGTGTATAAACCAACACTAGGTCTCCCTCTTTCAATACTTTATCCTTGATGTGTGCATCAAAGTATGCCGTTTGTCTTTTCTTTGTAGCGTAGATGCTTGCTGTAGCTCGTAGCCTCGTCTCACCTAAGTGTTATACGTCAAATATCCTAGAGGACAACTCATGCCCATTCCACACATGTTCTTGTGCTATTTTTAAAGTCAGGATTAAGAAGTCTAATGGTAATATAACATTCTGTCTAAAGACCATCTAAAATGGGGTGGCATTGAGTACCGTTTTGTAGGCAACTCGATAAGCCCAAATAGCATGATGAAGTTGTTTATCCCAATCATAGCATTTATTATTTACCAGCTTTTTCAATACATTACATAGGATCTCATTTGTGCTCTCGGCTTGTCCGTTAGCTTGTGGGTGATAGGGAGCAGACTTCTTATGTATCACCAAGAATTATTGGAGAAGGTTTTCAATGACTTTGTTCAAGAAATGCATGCCTCTATCACTTACTAACTCTCTTGGAAACCCGTATCTGGTGAACACATTCTCAAATAAGAACTTAGCCATCGTTTGAGCATCGTTCTTTGTCGTGGCTTTGACTTCTACCCACTTTGTAAGGTAATATGTGGCTATAATAATGTACTCTGCATGGGAGTTTCTAGCTAGGGGGTTAATAGGACCTACAAAGTCTATACCCCACTTCAAGAATGCACATCCTCCCATCCTTGGCCTCAAAGGCATCTCATCTTTTCTAATCAGATATTGTGCACGTTGGCATGTGTCACATCTTTTCACATAGGTATGTGTATACATATGAAGACTTGGCCACCAAAGTCATGAGAATAGAATGGTCTTAATTACTAGGTCAGGACTGAAGTGTCCACTTGCAACACCACTGTGTGTCATTTTTATGATTTTCAAATAGTCTAATTCGTGAATGCATAGTCTTAAGTAATCATCTTTGCCTCTTTGATATAGGTTGCCTCCTACTAAGGCGTAGTCCTGTGCCTCTTGCTCCATGCTTCGTTTTCTTGCTAGACTAGCCTCCTTGGGCAGTGTCCTGGATTTCATAAATTCTACCAATGGAGCACTCCGTTCTAGAATCGAGGACACATGATAAAGAGTAGCATAATCCATAGGGGGTCTCTCCTAGCATGTTGGACAATTCTTAATCCACCCATGTATTTCTTTTTCCATACTAGGCCAATACACTCCTAAACATTAAAAATTTTCAATGTTCAGTGTTTAGAATAGTGATTCCCTAGCAATCCTTCATGGGCTTGTTGCAACCAACTATAATGTTCATCCTCCTCAACACAACAAGCTAGTACACCTTCTCTATCTTGCTTGTACATACTTCTTGCCAATATTGGATTTTTTTGTGATCTTACAATTTCATCTTTGTTCATCTTCACATTCTTATTTGGGGGTCCGAAGGTTAGGATATGTACCAACTTATTTTCCCATTTAGGAACAACTTCTAAATTGAACAGATAAGCATCAGGTAGTTCATCAGACACTCTGTGCAGTGGCTCTCCTGAAGTGATGCGAGAAAGATGATCTACCTTGAGGTGGGTTCTATCTTTCCTAACAACAACTTCGAAGTCATATTCCATTAGTAAGAGGAACCATCTTACTAAGCATCCTGTATTGCAAGGTTTACTGACCAAATACAATAAAGCTTGATGATCAACGAAAGACTTGAACTTCTTGGCCAATAGACAATGTCTAAACTTCTTCACAGCATATACCATGCCTATGTTGGGTGTGTGTAGAAGTGTGAGAGACACACAAGAAGCACACACAAGGAGCACAAACGCAGCAAGACACACGGAGAAGACGATGGCTAAAATAGCTCTCTCTATTGACGATGAACTGAACTGAAGTAAGAGCTGAATAATATCCCTAAGTACAAAGTACCACCACATATGAGAGTATCAAGTATGTGGTAACATGGGGGAAAAACCTCTAGCCAGCACTAGAGTAAAAAGTGCCCATGTATAGGGAAAAGGTTCACATCAAAGCTACTCGAGGAACACATAAGTGTAACAAACCCCTCTAGAGCGAATGATGTGAACACATACAGGGAGTGATAGATCAGCCCCCACAAGGTAACAAGCCTAAAGCTTTGCGAAAAGCTTCAAACTTTTCCCGTGGAAGAGCTTTGGTGAATATGTCTGCCACATTATCTTGTGTAGGCACATATACAAAATCAATATCTCCTGCATGAAGGCGCTCTCTCACATAGTGATAATGCACCTCAATATGTTTGGTCCGTGCATGAAACACTGGGTTTCGTGCAACAGCCAAAGCACTCTGACTATCTATGAGAATATGCGTAGCAGCATCAATCTCCATGCAAAGATCCATCAATAGGCGTCTCAACCATATACACTCCATTGTAGCTGTGAAAACTGCCCTGTACTTAGCTTCACAACTCGATGTCGCCACTGTAGGTTGCTTCTTACTCAACCAAGATATGCATGAGTCTCCAAGGAAAAAGCAATTACTACTAGTGGACATGCGAGTATCATAACAACCAGCCCAATCACTATCTGTAAAAGCATGCAAGCATGGCTGAACATCTCTGCCATAAAAGAGACCTAAGCTCAAAGTGCCTCGAAGATATCTAAACACACGTTTTACCGCTTGCCAATGCTTAGTGCTAGGGCTATGCATGAATCGACTCAACTGGGAAACTGCATACTGTATATCCGGCCTTGTTTTGCATGCATATATAAGACATCCCACAGCTTGCTCATAAAGAGAAGTGTCAAATGCATCACTGGAATCTTCAACTGAGAACCTAAATCCTGTCTCAACTGGTGTGGAAACAGGCTTGCAATCCTCAAAGTCAAAACGCTGAAGTAGTTTTTCAACATACTTTGCTTGATGCATAACAATTCCCCCCTCAACGGATACAAACTGGATGCCAAGATAGTAGCTCAAAAGACCAATATAAGTGACATCAAGAGTATGCTGCAAATCAGCCATAAGAATGTCAAGTTTTGCCTCACATGACCCAGTCAAGAGTATGTCATCGACATAAAGAACAAGCACTATAAGATCAACCCCATTTTTGCACACATAGAGTGTGCTTTCAATCGGACTACATGTGAAGCCAAGAGCAATCAAGTACTTATGTATTTTGTCATACCATGCACGTGGAGCTTGGTTGAGACCATACAAGGCTTTATGCAAGCGACAAACCATATGCTCTTTCCCTTTCATAGCAAATCCAGGAGGTTGCTTCACATAGACCTCTTCTTGCGAATCTCCATTCAAGAAGGCTGTTTTTATGTCCAATTGATGCACTTTCCAACCTCGATGGGCAGCCAATGCAACCACGGTACGAATGGTAGTCATGCGTGAAGTAGGTGCAAAAGTTTCCTTATAGTCAATGCCATATTGCTGTGCATATCCTTTGGCAACCAATCTAGCTTTGTAGCGATCAATGCTACCATCAGATTTTCTCTTAATCTTGTAAACCCACTTTGTGCCAATGACATTCTTTCCTTTTGGCAATTCACATAACTCCCAAGTACCATTCCTATGTATGGAATCCATTTCTGATTGCATAGCACTCATCCATTGTGGATCGTCACATGCATCTTCAAAAGAAAGTGGCTCTTCATTACATGCCATAGCAATAAGAGAATAATCCACAAAATTACTTGATACATGGTGAGAGCTTGATCTTGTTCTACCAAGTAAAGGTGCACTCAGTTTGCTGTCCTGCAAAGTTTGTTTCAGCCACTTTGGCATAGATTGTGCACTCTTGATAGACATGCGTTCATTATGTAAAACATCTTCAATATGTACATCATGCGTGGGCTGAATTTCATGCTCAGTTTCAGCCATATTTTGACGCAAACGTTCAGCCATATGTGGCTGGAAATTTCCAGCAGTTTGGACATTTTTTGACTGAAATTTTTCAGCCATGTTTGGCTGGAAATTCTCTGCATTTTCAGCCCTATTTTGGACGGAATTTTTCAGCCCTTTGAACCTCAGTTGGCTGGCCTACATGGCCATAGTCAAGCACACCATTTTGGAACAAAGGCATGAGTGTATCAAACACATCTTGTGAGCTAAATGTTGGTAATTTTTTGCATTCAAGTAGAGGGAAAACTAAATTTTCAGCAAATACCACATCTTGACTCACAATAATTGTGTTCGTCAATGGATGGTACAATCGATATCCCTTACATTCAACACTATAACCAACAAATATACATTTCTTTGCCTTGTCATCAAGTTTGTGACGTTGTTGTGATGGCACAAGAGCATATGCCAAACAACCAAAAAAACCTCCAAGAGATAGCACCTCCAACCAAATGCAAAATGTACCCTGATGTAGACTTACGATTCTCTACACAACCAGCATAGTCAGAATCTGTGTAACCAATAATGGATGCTTTCCCTCTACCTAAGCATAGACACTTGTCCTTAGTGCCACTCAAGTATCTCAAAATCATCTTGACCGCTTCCCAATGTTTCTTGCCAGGATTAGACATATATCTGCTCACAACTCCCACTGCAAATGCAATGTCTGGTCTCGTAGCTACCATAGCGTACATGAGACTACCAACAACAGACTGATAAGGAATTTTGGTCATGAATTCCTTTTCCTCATTTGATTTGGGGCAGTCATCCTTGCTCAATTTCACATATGTGGGTAAAGGTGTACTCAATGCCTTTCCACCCTACATATTGAACCGGTGAAGTACTTTGGATATGTACTCACTTTGAGACAAGTATATGCATATTTTACTCCTGTCACGAGTAATACACATGCCAAGAATATGTTTGGCATCCCTCAAATCCTTCATATCAAATGTCTGACTCAACTTCTTTTTGAGAATTGACAAATCATAAGAGGACTTCCCAGTAATCAACATATCATCGACGTAAAGTATCAAGCATATCAAGCTGCCATCAGAGCATCTCTTTGTGAAGAGACAATGATCCTCATTGCTCCGAGAATAGCCCTGGGACTTCATAAAAGCATCAAAATTTTGGTACCATTGTCTAGGAGACTGTCTAAGTCCATACAAGCTCTTCTTGAGCTTACAAACTAGACTTTCCTTGCCAGGAACTACATAACCTTCTGGTTGTTCCATATAGATCTCATCTGTAAGATCTCCATGCAAGAAAGCTTTTTTCACATCCATTTGGACTAGCTCTAAGTCCTCCATTGCAACGAATCCAAGCAACATGCGCAAAGTAGTCATCTTGACCACTTGAGAGAAGATTTCCTCAAAATCAACACCATGTTGTTGCTTAAAACCCTTTGCAACAAGTTGTGCTTTATATTTTGGAGAAGCACTATCTGATGTGAATTTCAGCTTATATACCCATTTACATGGTAAAGCTTTCCTGCCCTTTGGCAAAGGTACTAAGTCCCAAGTACCATTCTTGTGAATAGAATCCAACTCACTCTTCATGGCACGCTCCCACTTGACATGATCCTCTGTTTGCATAGCCTCTTTGTAGCAAGAAGGCTCACCGGCATCTGTTAGCATAACAAAATCTAAACCTGGAACATATCTATCAGGTGGATGTGAGACACATGCAGTACGTCTCAATGGTTGCTGAACAGGAACATGTGCAGATTGATCTGAATGGACATTCTCTTGAACATCCCTATGTGCAACATTTTTATGCATGCTAACCGGAGGAATAGTATCCTTAAACACCACTCTTCTCACTTCAACCTCCTTAATGGGTTGTTTATGCATCTTAGACTCATTAAAAATGACATCACTACTTCTGATCACTGACCGTGTTTCAGGATCCCATAAGCGATATCCAAATTGTCCTTCTCGACCATATCCAAGAAAAATGTATTTCTTTGACTTATGGTCCAACTTTTGTCTAAGATTCTTAGGTATATGAACATAAGCTTCACACCCAAAAACTCGAAGATGATCATAATATGTTGGTTTCCCTGTCCATAACTCTTGTGCCACTTTCAGACCTTTGGCAGTACTAGGTGAAAGGTTAATCACATGAACTGCAGTCAATAATGCTTCTGCCCAAAAACCATGATTTTAGGAAGGCCATGGCTTAGAATTACTAAAGTGAGAAAATTATGGGGAGAATATAATATTTTCATTAAGCATAGCAATAAGACAATGAAATTAAAGATGGTAGAGAAAAGAGGATTCATACTTGATCTCAGACCATTATGTGCAAAAGGGATTAACATGAGTACTAAGGTAGAAAATGATTGTTGATATATTTCGGTAGTGATGTGTCTGAACACACTTGAGACCGCTAAGGCACTTTTTATCTCTCTTTCATATGTTTTTCCCCCTTGCATGTATACATTCATATAACCCTAATTGGGTCAATTATCTTTGTACATTGACTTGGTAATACATTTAGTATTGTGTTATGCTACAAGCTTCTTATTCTTTTGTGTGTAGTCCATGTGTTTCCATAGACATAAAACTCCAACAATTGGTATCAGAGCAGGTTGCCACTTCATCTAGGCCATTGTTGACACCCCTTTGATCATAGTCTTAGAATCACACAAAAATTAGTGAGCATACTTAGGGCGATTAAGAGTTAAAAAATGCTTCACTCTCTGGTGTTGAAATTCTAATTTAAGCTCATTTTGGCCTCTGAACTCACTATTGCAATTATTGTGAAAAAAAAATCATCCGTTTGTTCCAGACATATATATACAGATCTTGGTTTGCTAGTACAGTGCCTAAAATTCTACTACAAGCTTAGCAAATCTCAACAGGGTGTTTTTAATCAAATTTTTAATATAGTACAGTCAATTTTTTGCATTAGGGTATCTAGTCACTAGTAATGGTTGAAAGCAATGATTTGTTCCATATGTTGGTTTTTGAGGATGTTGAAAAATGTCCTACTACACCTACAAATACAATTATTGAAGGTTATGCAAATGGTGTTGAAGATGATGATCTTCAATTTCCTAGTTGTGCTATAGTTTCTATCGCACCTATTGTAGAACAAATTTGTTCGATGTAGAGATGCTTAGGCATATGCATTGATAGCTTTGTCTACCAAACATGCCATTATCCCTCCCATTCACTCTTAGAAGATAACAAATGATGCTTGGGATAAACTTACATTTTTATACCAGCCAACAAATGAGGCTCATGCTGCTTACCTATAAAAACAATTGGAGAGTGAGCATATCAATGAAGGAGATTGTATGGAATTTTTTTGTCAAAGATCAAAGATTTGAAGGAGCAATTGATTTTTGCTCATGAAATCTTGCCAAATCGTTCACTTGTGTAGAATGTTCTTAATGGTCTTCCATATTTATATCAAAGTTTTGCTTTTACTCTTTGATCGATGATGAAAGCCAATCCAAATGCATTAACATTTGAGGAGTTCATCTCTATTTTGTTGCAGGAAGTTCAATCCAAGTAGAGCATGTCAATTATGTCTGTTGTAGCTGAAGCTTTCTTAGCTAGTCAAGAGGGCAAAGGTAAATGGAGCTCATCTACTAGTAAGTAGAAATTCCCTAATGTTGCATAATCAAAGAAGGAAGAGAATCTATTGTCAATTTTAACTTTAGCCAAGGGCGGGTTAGTTGTCAAATTTGTTGATGACAGACATATAGTTCATGATCTCTTGAATGGTGATGTTATTATTGCTTGCAGCATTTTATGTCGTGGGCTATGTTAACATCTCTGCTCTCTAGTCCGATTAGGGAGGGAGTAGGTCACGAAGGGTTCTTAGATGGCAGAATTTAGAGCACTCTAAATTCCTGAATTTCTCCCTTCTCATCCATCTATGAGATAACTGAATTTATAAAATTTACTAGTTAAACTTACAGTAACTAATTACTACATCTTGCACAATTCTTCATTGAATTCTCTTTACCAAATTACTACACCTAACACTTCCTATAGTGCTCACACAGTGATCACCAAAGAAACAATTATTCTATAGAATGTGCTCAAATATAGATGAGTAGTTGCACCAATTACTTGTACACACTGATTATACTTAACCAACAAGGCACATAGAATATAATCAATAATCTAGAAAATACATAGGATGTATCTAACAATGTTTGTAGCAACACATGCCTGACAGTTTCACAAATCATGTACTTGTCCTCTCTCGAGTGTGTTGAGAAGAACTCTTCTATTTCTCGATGAAAAGGTACATCATACAGGTTCGACTACTCAGCTAGAACTCTTCACCAACATAGTGCACTAGAGTTGTTTTTTATAAAAAACAATATCTATGTCCTTGGCATAGTCTACTTGAGCTTAAAATTAGCTTCATGTAAGGCAGCCTTCTGAACCATGGTCTCTTTTTCAAGCTCTTGGATTTGCTCGAGGTGATGAGTGTTCACCTCTTGCAGGTTGGCAGCTCTCTTATTGGTGGTCTCTATTTCTTTCATTATTTCTTCATAAAAACCCTTAAAATATCTGGTCTACTTGGCTTCACAGTGAGGGCATTGGAGAGTTAGTAGTAGTCAAATTCATGAGAGGTCAAACCTTCTTGGAGCTTGTGCACATTTTGGTACAACTATAGATTGCCTGGTGTAGTGAGTTATAGGAATGATGATTATCAATATCGTGGGTGAAGAGAGTCTGCATGTGGACTAAATATGTGTTGAGCTGAGCAAATTTGTGCAAGCCACATTGATGGTTAACATCGAACGTCCAAAATTCCTCATGGGGCGCTGGAAGTGGCGGAAGATCAAGAATTTCTTCATAATTTGGCATAGTCTAGGGATGGTGTGAAGGGGGAAAAGGCAATTGGGGCTTAACGGAATGCTCAAAGGGGAGTAATTAGAGGAGGAAGGAGAGGAAGCTACCCAAGATGAGGGTGGAATCAGGAGGGGTTCAACATATGCTGCAATCGATTGCGGTGTGAGCAATGGAAGTGGGGAAGAAATGACATCTAGCTTTGGTTTATTGACTAGGGAAACATGAGTAGTCAGGGGTGAAGAGCCGAACAGATGCTGCATAGAGCTGGGGGAGAATGGAATGGATCGTGGGAGGAAGATGGCAAACTGATTTTGGGAGGGGAACACTAGGTAGGAGTAGCCTGAGTGCTGGATGTTGAGGGTCTTGCCATCTATGTTTTAGCAGTTGTCCCCACCTCCAAGAAGCTAGAACTATGCTCTTGACAAGAGCACATAGTGCGACACAAGATTCAATCGACGCTTTCATCATCTTGTACTGTCCGATAGGTAGGAGGGGCAAGGCAATGTGGGATAAGAAAAAAGTAGAAAGGAATGGGAAATTTTTCGAGATAGAGGATGGACAAAATGTAGGGCAGGTGGGTTTTGGTAGTACCCCCTATTGTAACTATCAAATGGTCACCTAGCATTCGTTATGAATTCGGGTTAAATAAAATGACCGATTAGTTGATCGAGCAATGTGTGATAGTAGTGAATAGGGAATAGAAGTGGTGAGAGATGCCATTGGGGCAATGTTGTAAGTTCTTTGCCACTAGTAAGAATTGGTTGATGGACCTCTCTAGTTCATGGTGACAACTTGTAGCATAGTCATTAGAGCTATGCCATATGAAAAGCTACTCCATAGTAGCACAGGAGAGTGGTTCTACCTAGGTGGCATCGTCGATGGGCACAAAAAAAATGTTGTATGACCTTTGGATAGGATGACCCTGTATGAGGCATGGAATGGAAGAAGACCTAGCCTTGATCATTGCAAGATCTTTGGATGCATTCCATATGCACACATACCTTCACAAATTAAAGGAAAATTGAACCCTAAAGCAGAGAAATGCATATTCATTTGCTATGACCTTAATCAAAAAATGTTATAGGTTGTACAATCTAAGCAACAAAGGATTCATTATAAGTAGGGATGTTGTGTTTAATGAAAAAAAATCATGGTTTGAAGATGATTGCAGGAGGATAAAACTACTAGAGGAAGACTTTCCAACTTTATCAAAGAGGAATGAACACACACTGGACGCATTAAGTGACCCAGAAGATGATTAAGAGACTCCAAGGAGAGAAATCAATTCTTGGAACTCTAACCAACAAAGCCGAAGTGCAAAACTTGAGAGATGTGGGAGAATCTTCTCAACTAACAATTAGGAGGTCAACTAGACAGAAAAGAAACCTAGAAAGGTATGGCTATGATACTTCACTAGTTACTAAACATTCTATATATGTAGCACATCACTCAAACTCTAAGGAACCATCATCATATGAGGAAGCAAGGAAGAAGCTAGAATGGAGGAATGCCATGGAGTAAGAGATTGATTTTACAGGAAAATCAAACTTGGGAATCAGTATCTAAGACTCTATCTATAAAAATCATAGGTTCAAGATGGATATACAAGGTAAAGAACAATTTTGATGGGTCTATAAACATGTACAAAGCAATACAAAGCAATACTTGTGGCTAAAGGGTTTGCACAAACACAAGGAATTGATTATGAAGAAACTTTTTCACTAGTTGTAAAGATGCCAATCATCAGAGTGCTTATGAGTGTTGTAGGTTCCAAGAATTGGAAGATATACCAAATGGATATAGAAAATGATTTTTTTAATGGACATATATATAAGGAGGTATACATGGTTCAACTCTTGGTTTTGAAAACTCACCCTAACCTAAGTATGTATGCAGGTTAAGAAATGCTTTGTATGGGTTGAAGCAAGCCCTTAGGGCTTGGAATCATAGTGTTTGCAATAGTCAGGGCATCACAAGACAAGGGATCCAAAATAAAGAATCAGAGCAAAGAGAAGGGCCAAGCAGTGAAAGCAGTCAAAGAAGATCCGGCAAATAGGCCATGCAAATTTTTCGAGATAATTCCCTCTTAAAAGTGATTTTCATCACTACATGAACATTGTAAATAGCATTTTTGGTAGATTAGACTCCATTTCATTCAAGCCAAGGAGTCCTCAAGCTTGAGGAGTATTATAAGTATTTATGTACCAATTTTCATAGTTTTTAGAGCTCATTTGAGCCTCCAAAATAGCCTAAGAACCTAATTTTTAACTAGGTCGGACACTAGGTCTGGACAAGGCCAGTAGCTAGTCAAAAACTATAAAAGGAGCTAGAGAGCTCATTTTTGTAAGAAAAAATTGTAGTTTTGAACTAAGAAGAGCTCTTGTAATTGTTTTTTTATCTTAATCAAAGTTTCCATTGTCGCACTCTGTTCTTACTTGTGTGGTGTGTGTGTGTGTATGTGTGTGCATGCTTGTGTGCTTCTCCATCACCACTTGTGCACATCACTTGCTCGAGGTATTCATACCATCCTCATGTCTTCTCGGATTGACATTAAAGGAGGTGCTACTCACCACTTAGCTACACCAAATTTTGGTGCCATTACCGGGGATCGAGCTTTGAGGACGAGCGTGTGATGGTAAGACGTAGAGTAGAGATGTTGGAAGAGTAGGTATGCATTTTTGTTTACTTGTTTTACTTGTTTTTTCCTTCCTCTTCACTTCTACACACCATATCCATTCATCATCATCTTCACCACCACGACCATATACCTCCATATCATTTTCACTTGAGCGCGAGAGCGAGAGAGAGCTTGTACGCTCACTTGTTTTCTATGTTTCTCTGAGTGTTCTTGCAGGTACTAGTTTCCACGAGCTCCAAGAGCTCCAGTAGGTGAGAAAATTATCTGTGCAGGTTCCAAGGCATTGACCTCTGTCGATCACGATCGACAGAAATTTTGGTAAAACAAAGTGCACCCACCACAAAGTACATGACTAGCACATTCTAGATCACTAAGCATAGTCAAACAATTCCTTAATTCTCTGTCAGCCGCGATTGACACTGTCGATCGTGATCGACAGCTATAATTGATAGCCATAATCGACACCTCTATCAATCGCGATCGACAGCCACAATTGATAGCCACAATCAACACCTCTATCAATCACAACCGACACCATCAATCACGGTCGACAACGACGATTGACACAGCCGACCAACAGACCCAGTCAATTGCGATCGACCTATCGATCGCAATTGACAGCCACGACGGATTGCCATGTAAGACTCTGTTAGTCGCGATTGACATCATCAATCTTGACTGACTAAAATTTCATGATTGACACAATAATTCGCATGCCCACGTGTCCATCGCGATGGACGCACCCTCGATTGACTAAAATCACGCTAGAAATTGTGGAAAAAGTGTTGATCGCGATTGACATCATCGATCATGATTGACTACCCTATACTCAGCCTCACAACTAGAAGTGGCCAGAATAGGCTACTTCTTGCTCAACCAAGATATTCATGAGCTACCAAGCATGAAGAAAAAAAACCACTAGTGGACACACGAGTGTCATAGCAACCAGTGGAGTCAGAGTCAAAAAAAGCATGTAAATCTACCGGTAGTGATCCCCCTTGGGATAAAACAATCCAAAGAATTTCAAGAAATATGAAGTTGAAGGCCAAACATTTTGGTACGAATGCCTAAGAGAGAGGCCATTACAAGAGAAGCATATGATAATAAAGAAAAGACGAAAAAAAATGTTGTAACCATAAGGGAATGAAGAGCGATGTATGTACATAGGAGAAGACCTAAGTGCAGAAGAAGAAATAGAGCTTGTAGCTTTATTAAGGGAGTATAGGGACGTGTTTGCATGGACCTATAGAGACAAACAGATGCCCTAGACATATAATGACACTTATGTAGTCAAAATAAAAGACGAAATCGATAGATTGATTGAAGTTGGATTTATCTATGAGATTGAGCATATTGAATGGGTGTCCCCCATTGTAGTGGTGCCCAAGAAAAATGGAAAGTTACAAGTGTGTATTAACTTTTAAAAAGTTAATGCCACCACAATTAGAGATAGCTATCCACTTCCAATCACTGAACCTTTATTGGAGCGTGTCTCAGGCAAGGAAGTTTATAGCCTCCTGGATGGATTTTCAAGTTACAACCAAGTAGCCATTGCCCCACAAGATCAACACAAAACGGCCTTTGCCACAGAGTGGGGAATATTTGCATTTCGTGTGATGCCATTCAGGCTCACCAATGCACCTGCAACATTCCAAAGGCTCATGTGTCATGTGTTCAAAGAGTTCTTGTGAAAGAGCTTAGAAGTATATGTGGATGATTTATGTGCTCATTCCCAAGAAAGAAGATACCACATCTTTGAGCTCAAATAGATCTTCAACAATTGTAGAGAATATCGAGTGTGTCTAAACCCAGAAAAGTGTGTGTTCATGGTACATCAAGGTAAGATCTTAGGTCATATTGTTTCTAAGAATGGAATATCAACAAATGAGGATAAAGTAAGAGCCATAGAGGAGTTGCCAAGGCCAAGAAATGTTAAAAAGGTACAAGCCTTTATGGGCCATTATGGTTATTACCGTAGGTTTATCCACATGTATCCAATCATAGCTAAACCTCTTTATGCCCTATTGATAAATTTTGAGTGGAACGATGAATGTGAAAATTCCTTCAATGAGCTGAAAAACATTTGTGCACAACACCAATATTGATCATGACTGGAATAAACCATTCCATGCACATGTGGATGCTTCCAATCATGCAATAGGATGTGTGCCAACACAACCCACAGGTGAAGGAAATCTAGATTTGCCTATAACATATGCTAGCAGATAGCTAAATGCAGCCAAACAAAACTATACAACAAATGAAAGAGAAGGCTTAGGCTGTTACACTTATGTGTTCCTCGAGTAGCTTTGATGTGGACCTTTTCCCTATACATGGGCACTTTTTACTCTAGTGCTGGCTAGAGGTTTTTTCCCCATGTTACCACATACTTGATACTCTCATATGTGGTGGTACTTTGTACTTAGGGATATTATTCAGCTCTTACTTCAGTTCAGTTCATCGTCAATAGAGAGAGCTATTCCAGCCATCATCTTCTCTGTGTGTCTTGCTGCGTTTGTGCTCCTTGTGTGTGCTTCTTGTGTGTCTCTCGCACTTCTACACACACCCAACAATGGTATCAGAGCAGGTTCAGCTTCTTCTCAAGTTTCGGTTTTTCGTAGGAGCAGCTTAGATGGGATGGAAAAGATGCTCAAGCTCATGCTTTGATTGCACTTTCAGTGAAGCATCATATAGTTCCACACATTCAGTCATGTTCTACATCGAGACAGGCATGGGACACTCTTGCTTCTTTGTATGCCGTGCGTAATGAAGCACGTGTTGCATACTTGAGGAAGCAACTTGAAGATGTATGTATGGCTGAAAATGAGTCGGTGGATGTGTATGTGACACGCATCAAGGACTTGAAAGAGCGATTGGCAAACATAGATGAGATCATTCCAGATGCATCACTCATTTCTACATTGTTGAAAGGATTACCGGAATCTTTTCAAAGCTTTGCTACTACACTTCACTTGGTTGCAAAAGGAAATCCTAATATGTATGCATTTGATGAGGTTGTGTCTCTTCTTTTGCAAGTGGTTTGATTGAGGGAACACAAGCACTTGATATCTCACAAAAGGGGAAAAGCAAGTATGGCTCAGCTTTGGGTTCATCAAAACCAAAGCCTCAAGCTTCCTCTTCCACTCATTCCTCTAATGATGCCGATTTGCAAAAGAAGAAGAGATGCAAATATTGCCGAAAGGCTGGTCATATTATTGATGAATGTAGAAAGCTTGCTAAACGCAATGAAAAGAAGAAGGAATCCGGCATGTCTATTGCTGAAAATTCAGCAAATGCAAAGAATGATGAAGCTAACATGGCTCAAGATTTTTGGGCATGTGTTGTTACATGTCATTATGATGCTTCTGTACATTCTAAATGTATGGTTGTGAGTGAGGCTGATTCGGATTGGTTTTTTGATAGTGGTGCTTCAAAGCACATAACATCATGCAAAAGATTTTTTGCCTCTTTGAAAGAGGCACCTAAAGGAGGACATGTGGTGAATGCAAAACAATGCCTCATTATCCTATCATTGGAGTAGAAATTGAGCTTACGGCTGCAAATGGAGGTGTGATTCTCTTTAAAAATGCATTGTATGTGCCCGGTATCAAGAAGAACTTAATTTCAGTTCCGTTGATTGCCAAATCTGGACTTCATGTACACTTAGTTGACGATAAATGTATGGTTCATGATTTCAACAATGGCGATGTTATCGTGATGTCTGGTACATTATGTAATGGTTTGTATCGCATGGATACATACAAGAGGGCTGCCTCGAATGCCTTAGTTGCTCATACTGTTACCGTTAGTGTCCATGTGAAAGGCCAAATGGCCACCGAACACTTCTTTGTATATGTTCTTTAATAAAACATATAGTGGCCTGGTCAGTCACAGACTGTAAGTTCGACCGCATTTGTAAGACCTAAGAAGTCTGTCTTCGTGCTCTCTGTGTACTGTGTTTTCTGTGTATTTTGCAGGTTCTGTGCGGAGTACTATGTGCGGCCTAAGGAGCTCGGTTTTCTAGTCCGAGCATATTATCGTGGAGCTCTCGAGAAGGAGAGCGCACTGTGGTGCACGCCATCAAAATACTTCATTGGTATCAGAGCAGTTCGAGGCAAAAGCTTTGTTCCTTTTCTGCGAGCGAAGCGAGCCCCCCCCCAGGCTTTCTCCAAGGCTTACGACCAAGGCGGTGACCAAGGCATAGACCTTGGCATACCTTGTCATCCGAGTCACCGAAGTCACCGTTGGCTGCACGCGAGAGAGGACCTCAACGATCAAGGAATATAGAGGTTCCCGGTACTTCCCGGGAGGTCACCCATCCTAGTATTGTTCCCCCCAGAGCTCGCTTAACCGTGGCAATCTCTTGCCACTAAGCTACACTCTTGTGGTGTTTGAAGAAGGGGAAAGACTAAGCTTGACATTACCTTGAACAAGTTTTGGTCCCTCAAAGCTTCATTTTTGCTTTCAAAGCCTATTTCTGAAGCAATTTTGGGGTGTTTTTGGAGCCATTTTGGAGTACTTTTGCACATAGTTCTCTTCACACAGGTCCAATAACATCAAGAAGAGTGCTCTTCATACTTCTCAGACAATAAATATCAACCTTTGGGGCTGTATTTTCAGCCACACTCATAAAACTACAGGTTTCTCGAGAGGTTTTCAGTTTTGGTGGGAGAAGTCGCTACAAATTTATGCAAGTTTTTAAGCCTAAAATATCAGAGTTGATAGACACTTGCAGGTGTTATTGGCTAGTTTTTGGGCTACGTATTCAGCCTTTTGGTGTCATTTTACTGCCATATTGAGCACATACACACCATGTACGCTTCTGTGGATACCGCTTATGTACGTCCATGTGGTCATTGATATAGCGGTTACGTTCTTTGCATAAAGCCTTTTATGTTTGATAAAGATGGTCGTGGTGAGGTTTTCTTAACTGGCAGACACCCAGATGTCGGGGTCTCTTCGGTGATGCAGGTGGAAGACTTACCCAGCCTCGCCATAGGAGATGTATAATAGTTGTTCATAGGTGCTCGATAAGCCTAATTGGCTTCTATTGGGTAATTGATTATATGCAGTGGAGTCAGTGATTCACTATGCAGGTAGACATGTCAGTACTTGCAGTTTTATGATACTTTGACACTGGTCATATGCTAATTTTGCAGAGGATACTCTGGCAAATTTTTTCCAGATTTCTGGTTTAGTCAACTATACAGTGGTCGATTTACTCCTTGATACACTTAATTGTTGGTGTTTGGACTCTTCTAGCTCCATTATCATCCTATTCAGTTCTCTTTCATCATGGCCTCAGAGGTCTCAGGCACATCCGGTGGATCAGGGTCTAGTGCTAGTGTTCCGAGCAGGAGCTATAACTTGCAGGGCAAAGATCATTTTGAGATCCGAAAATTTGATGGCACAAACTTTGCTCTATGGAAGACTCAGATTAAAGATGTGATGATTCAAAGGAGGCAATGGAAGCCAGTAAATGGGATTTCAAAGAAGCCTGCTGACATGGATGACGATGATTGAGATGAGTTAGATGAAATGGCCAGGTCTACCATTCGCTTGCACCTGGCAAATAATGTTTACTTTACAGTATTAGACGGTGAAAGTGCAAAGGATCTTTGGAAGAAGTTATGCAATACATATGAAAAAGAGACGGCATCAAATAAAGTGTATCTGATGCGAAAATTATATGACCTTTGTATGAAGGACACACATAGTGTTGCTGCTCATCTAAATGAGTTTGATGCCATATTCTCCCAATTACAGGCTCAGAAAATGGATATGGACAATGAAATGAAAGCAGTATTGTTGTTATGCACCCTGCCATCATCATGGGATACATTTTGCATAGCTATTAGCAACAGTGCACCTGGTGGTAAACTCGTATATGTGACATATGTGGAGCACTCTTGAGTGAGGAAATTCGTAGAAAATCTATGGTTGGCACTCAGAGTGGAGATGCATATAATGTTCGTGATTCTTACCAAGGAAAGAATCAGCAATGTGGCAGGAGCAAGAACAAGGAAAAGAATGGTCAACGGAATAAGAGTAGAAGTAAATCAAGGAAGAGGGATATCGAATGCCATTATTGTCATAAGAAAGGACACATGAAGAAAGACTGTTATGCATTAAAGAATGCTAAAGGTAAAGGACAGAATGTTGATGGGCATGTTAAACAGTTACCTGCACCATCTACTTCGACTGTGAAGATTGAAGAAATTAAGGCTATTTCTGATGATGCTGACGTGTTGACACTTGATAGTTCTATGCCATCTAAGGCACTTATGGCTGATTCTCTTTCCCACACCTGGCTGCTAGATTCTGGTGCTTCTTTCCATGTGACACGACATAGAGAATGGTTCTCTAATTATGCAACAAAGTCTCTTGGTACCGTGAGACTTGGTGACTCTTACCAGTGTGATGTTGTGGGGATTGGAGATGTGGTTGTGCAATTCATTGATGGTTCAAAATTTACTATGCATAATGTACGCCATGTACCTCAATTATCATGCAGTTTGATGTCAGTTGGTCAACTTGATGACCTTGGTTACAAGGTGGTCTTCTATGCTCAATCCTTTCGTATATCAAAGGGCAATATGTTTATTGCAAAAGGAAGCAAAGTTGGCTCACTTTATCCTTTATTTGTATCACAGAAAGAACACTTGTTAGCTGTTATTGAACATCCTATGGCTTGTATTTGGCATGGTCGTTTGGGCCATATATCTCGTAGTGGAATGGAAAATCTTTCTCGTTCTGGCTACTTACCTGTGTTATCTTTCTCTAATTTTTCATTTTGTGAGCATTGTCAATATGGAAAGCAAACAAAAAATGTGCATAAAACGCACATTGACTCTTCAATTCAGCCTTTAGATCTCGTTCATACAGATGTGTGTGGTCCTATGCCCACTAGGTCCTTAGGTGGTTCTCTTTACTTTGTCACTTTCATAGATGATGCTATTAGAAAAGTCTGGGTATATCCTATCAAATCAAAGGATGATGTATTCCCTACTTTCAGAAAATGGCTTGCTTTAGTTGAGACTGAAAAAGGAACTAAGCTTAAGGCTTTACGTTCAGATAATGGGGGTGAGTATACCTCACATGAATTCAACCTTTTCTGTCAGTCTAGAGGGATTCGTAGAGAGTTTATAGCTCCTTATACCCCAGTACAGAATGGTGTAGCTGAGAGGATGAATAGAACTATTCAAGATAGAGTAGTCTCTATGTTGCATCATGCAAACCTGGATAAGAGTAGTTGACCTCTTCTAGATTCAAAACTATGAAATTTAATAGAAAATATAATCCTAAAATCTTGATTTTTTTATACATAATGATCCCCAAAGGTTGCATCCTCCTTTGATCTACCATTTTGACTTGAGAAACTGCAGGTATCCACTACGTTAAAATTAGTTTCTTGCATATTTTTCTAGTAAGATATTGACCCATGATCCCCCATCTATCAAGACCCCTGATGATTAAGTATTTCCAATGTCTATGTTATCATTTGGATCTTATAATCCACACCTATAGGTGCGCTAGGGTTAGTAGCAAGAAATTTTGCTTTTACAATACTTTGACCTAAACTTTAGTATTTTGTTTTTCTTCTTCCCTAAGTAACTTCACAAATAGTCCTTGTGTAAAAACTCAAACTAGTATGAGAAGTTTTCCACCTTCAACAATAAGGTTGCACCCATCAATGTTTCATAAAGTTCTTTTCAGAGCCCTATACATTCCATCTTACGTAGTGCTTCCTTATCCTAAGTCTCCATATACTGAGATATCTTAGCACAAGTCTCAGATATCTTAGCACAAGTCTCAGATATCTTAGCACAAGGCTCAAGATTTACTTCATCCTTCAAAATTCTTTTTTTCCTTTGTTTTTGCAAGATTCTCCCAAATTTTCATTCTAACTTGATCTTGCACTTTTGAATCCAATTCAACAACATCTTGGGTTTGTTATTTTTTCTTACCATTATTCTCATTACCTGTCGCCCTTGTAATAACCAATGCTTGTACTAATGTTTGCTTTTCAAGAAAATGCACTACTATGCTACAAGTACTACAATTGCATGTTTCGATATGTGCAACTTGCAAAGAACTCTAATCTTCCCTTCATAATTTTGGACATGCTTTAATTGATTGTTGCTAAGAATACTTCAAAGTGCTTACCTCTTATGAGTGCACTTGCTCAATAAATACTGCATTTGCTTGAGCAGGTCCCTGTTGGTGCATATAGCAAGCCTAAGTGCTTGACCATATTCTTTGGAATTCATTAAGATTTGAAGGAAGAAAGGTGTACACATGTATTCTCAGTCCGCTTCTAAGGTTAAAAGCCACTTCATTTTTAATCATTGTAAAAGGATCTTTTGAGGATAGAAACCCGCAAGGTAATGTTAATATAATGATATCCAAAATTCATGACTTACATTTGCATTCAAAATTCAAATGTACACCTAAAAGTGAGAAGAATATTTAGATTGAATCTATCAATATTCATCTTCCAAAATGAAGGGAAAAATAGTCCTCCAACTCCTCCATGTACTGCACTTTAAATACATATACATGAAGTTGTTTTTATCATCATATCCATCCACTATTCACTATTGTTGTAAACAACTCAAGTATGTCAACATCTCAGAGTTATTGAAGAAACTTTATGGTCTCATTAGTTACTTATCTATTGATTGGATCATGAAGATAACACCCTTGTAAGTGTTTCTATGAGATGTTTTGGTCATTGGATCTTTGTGTGCAGAGATATGGTTATATCTCTATGACTATGTATGTGCATCATCTTCTCCTAAAAAGTCGAGATCAAACACATCATGACTTCTTAGATATGTAGCTCACTATATAATCACTCTAAATTCATGAAATAACTTGTGTTAGCTTAGATACCTTTCCATTTGAGGGTATGCAAAAGTATTTTGATCAATTTTTAGCAAGTACAGAGCACTGAGCATTTTCCTAAGAGCCTTCTTCCATAAAGGTTTTCTCTTCAAGAGAAAAATCTAGAACTTTTTTGTCTTGACTCAAACATTTGAGATTAATGCTCCAAGGTACGATAGTCATATTTTTTTCATAAATTGACAGAAGTCTATTAGAGCTTCCAAGCAAGAAATAGGTTGGTCAAGAGCACATTTTTGCAAAGACCCTCTCATCTCTACAATCTGCCATCACCTCTTCATAGTGGTATCAAAGTTTAACTTTCAAAAATCTACATTTTGGTGTGAATTCTAGTTTCAAGGAGTGTATTACAAGCTTCAAAATTTCAAAATCCATTGTTTTCCTTTTCAAAGGGGAATCTTTTGTCAGTATACCAAATATTTAACCTTCAACTTCTCAAGCAACTTAGAGATCATTATAACTTTAAGAGAATAAAAATTCATAAAAAGTCACATTTTGTAGAGTATTCCATCTTTTCATGTATGCTATAACTATTTGAAGCATCATTAGAGGTCAAGGATACACGATCAAAAATCGATTTAGAGCCTTATTCATCAACCTCCAATCATTACATCTCAAGCCATTCACTCACTTCATATTTGCGTTTTTAAATTTCTCAAGTACATTAAGGTCATCTCTTTGGTGACTCCTCCATAGATATCATTCATTCATTTACCTAGGATCAATCAACATTATGATACTACATAAGTTATAGGCTTAGTATGCAAATCATTCTTCCATACAGTAGTTGGTATTATTTTTCTTGCTTACATGAGCCACATGGATTTATAGTACCAGTTTGACATGGCAACAATATTTTCTACTGCATCTTACTTTATTCATGTATCTTTCTAGTGGACTATTTGATGGAGCATCGAAAAACTCATCTAATGGACGCTCCTTGGGTTTTCTAGCGGATACATATGATGGACATCTTCTTGGGTTCATGTAGATTGTTTCATGGATTCTATCATTTATCTTACTACCACTAATGCTCTATATGGAGGATATATTCTCTTAGATTATGTACATTTTCTAGCTCATTGCTTGATGGATCTTTGTAGCATTCAATCACTTCAAAATGGAGTGGTAGAGGGTGCCTTGAAAAGCATGATATCTAACTCCTAGATTTACCTACATTTTTCATTCATATCCACACCTATATGAGTGGATCACCATTTTTTAGTACTAAACTAGTTGCATTTGGGAGCCATTTTAATTTGATTTGTTTCATGTACTCATTATTTTTTCTAGAAATTTTATCTCACACTTGATGTTCCCAAAGAAGCCTCTCTATAAATTCATGAAAGAAAGGCCCTCACTTCATTTTGTACCTTGCTAAAAGCATGAGAGCTCACTCTATGCTCTTGGCAAGATCACCTATAAGATTTCACATTTTCTGGTCTACTCACTTTACAATCTCACAATCTTTAATGCGAGTACACTATCATTCTTTTTTAGGCGAGTATACTCACTACAAGTAAAACATTCAAATATCAAAATTTAGTTATATTTCGGCATGAAAATGAAAATTTATGTGTATATGTCGTCCATACAAGGCAGTGATACATGAATGACTTTTCCACAATTTTGCATTCGTGTGTGAACCCATTGATAGTGGAAGTAACTAAGGGTGACTTCAGACTAGGTCGGCGGAACATACATTCTCTCGTATTTCCCCTTGAGCTTGAATTCACACAAGGAGATACAATGAAGCACAAGATTTCTATTTTTAAACTGTGCGGTCGTTCAGTTTTGGAGAAAGCCATGCACAACCATTGATCTCCTGTGGTCCACCTCAGTTAACTTTCTTCTGAAGGGGTAAGCTGGAACAATATTTGATAGGCCCGAAGCTATTTGTAATATGTGTCTTCCAATAACTCTTTGTCATATGAATGTATAGTGTACTGCAGCTATATGTGAAACCACATTAATTTTCCATTGTTCCATCGAAAACAATGCATTTTTTAATGTTTATTGGTATGTGTAAAAAACCAATTGTTCCGAGTCCACCATGTGTTGAGCATAGCTTCCCCCCTCTCACCAAAAGTGACAAAAGTGTAGAGCTTTAACAATGCACCGAAGTAATCTTTAGATTTTATCAACCAATAAATATATAAAAATATATAAATTTAGTTTATTTATTTACTTTTTTTTAAGAGAAAGTTCAGCTGAAGTTTAATCTCCCTTGTTTGAATTGATTAAAAAAACGAATCTACAAGTGAATGGGCATAGTATCCATAGGACTCCTCGTATCCCACAAAGCAAGGGTTAGATTGACCCAAAAAAACACTTGAAAAAGACTGCCCAAAAACAACTAGTTTAATCTGCACGAAGACAATTAATACAGTGACCTAAAGCCCCTTACCCCCACCTCAAAAATCGAAAGGCCCAATCAAAGAGCCTAATGTGCACGAACAATTCAGTTTACTTTTTCGGAGAGAGCCGTCCTCTCTGTGAATTGCAGAGCATGAAAGTCAGGGTGAATCAGCCCTACTCACCCTAAAGCTTCCCTGAGGATCGTGATTCGTCATTGGCACAAACCATGAATTCTTGTGTTATTTTTCCACCGCTCTTATGTGAGACGGGCCTCACACAGTGTGAGGACCGAGAACTGGAGTTCGACTGTAGGTCCATTGTCCGCGGGAAGCTTGCCTACACCTCTCACTCCTTCACTCAATGACATGGTCGAAGGAGTCCGTCCGGGGCGCCCACCCTAGCTCTATTACTGGAGAATCTCCAATGGAAGGAATTCACGAGATTGGCGCTAAACAATCTAGCGTCGTTCACAGACGTAAACAACACCACGCCATAATCGAACGACACAAAATACAGTAATACGAAAGAAGTGAAGAAATCATACTGTCCTGCTGGCAAGGAATACGCAGCTACATTCTACTGAGGTCCAACAGCCCGCAGATCCATTCATACAAAGGACATACGGATAGCCGTGCCGCCAGTTATGACAAGAGGCAAGTGTGTGGCGGGTTTTGCGCCAAAAAGCGCAGTTGGTTGAGATGATTTCAAAAGAACAAAACAGAAAAAAGAATTGTGTAACATCGTAAGCCATAACCATAGCCATGGTCGTGCAAAATAAAAGAGGAAAAACGGTGCAATTTTCATCAGAAATGGTTCGAAACCACGAGGAATCATTCATGGACGTGGTGCCCATTTCTCTTATTTCTATAAAGCGTAGTTGACATTCACGCTTAGGCAGCTCTGCAGTCTCTAGACTTTAGAAAATAGTGCCCCACAAATATACGAGCATGTATGATCATGGACGCATCATGCTATGTTGAAACCCGTTTTCTGTTTCCAGATCATACGTCTTTCTTGCTCGTGTTGTTTGTCCTATTATATCTTGCTTGTACTTGCAAGAACATGACTTCGTAATGCTTGATTGAGATCCTAATCCGAAGTGAACATTCTGATGCCTTGATTACTTGCCTATCTCTATGTTAATGGTACGGGAAGACTGGGCATTCAACGAGGGGAGAGACCGTATTGCCGTTGATAAGGTAATGTCAGCTCGTTTGACATGTAACTTCATGTCCGTGGGTTCCGGCAGATAACATGGTGTCGTATTCTTGGTGGACTGGCAAGATCCGCTTATCTGAGGTGCGTTACGTTGCATCCATTCTTCGATCCGATGCGTCGTTTCTGTTGCATGTGCAGTTAGTTTGTCTCGAGGGTAATTCCCTCATTTTAGATTGCACTTTCACCAAACGCAAGCACCGATATCATGACGCAACAGCAGGCTGCATATGCTAATACTGTATATGTCGGTCCGCTCCTGCTTGCATTTCTTGTAGGTCGTTTGCTCGTTTGGTTTGAAGTAGCCCCTCGTGTTTAGTCAACTCAGCAGCGACATAAAAAGTATGACATGCCCTAGCGTGCTTGCTTCCTTCCTGTTGTAGATGTCGTCACTCATCCGAAGATCTATGGTTTTCTTTCTTCGTTCACCGAATTGCATTTATCAAGGAATATATTGAATCGAAATTTCAATGTTCCGTCTCCATCCTTTTCTTTTGTCAAATCATTTCTCTACTCCCTCTTTTAGTAGTGAAAGGAGCATATGAATCTTGGCAAAGTCCGTAGATGCTGAAATTTCACTATGTACTTTTAGAATTTCACCATGGACTTTGATGGATCAACCAGAATAGAGATCCCTGCTTTAAATGCTTCATGAGGATCGCTTCGTCAGTACCGCATGCATCTATCCTTACAGGAATTGTGGATACCCATCTCGTGGATCCTGGCTGATTATTCTAGTTGTGTTGATATTGCGGAGGGCAAATCATTACAACCAACCGTGAATGGTCCCCTTGGCTGTATAAAAGAAAAAAGAAGCATTTTTTTTGTCTCCAAAGAAATTGACCGATGGGATTCTGTTTTTCTTGATAATAACCTTAGGATTTGATGTACATGTAAGAGACACAGACTTATAGTTTGAAATTCCAGCATATTCTTGACACAGACTTATAGTTTGAGATTCCAGCATATTCTTGAGTCAAAAAAAGAAGAATTTTAAGATATTTCACTGAATCAATTTAAGAATCACTGCAGTGAAATATCTTAAAATTTTGCCCATTTAAACCTTTTACATCCATCTGCAACAGAGTCAGGGTGAAGAAATCAATTCAGTTGAAGGATCAAACGTTGCTCTTGTGATTGGGATCACAGGGATTGTTGGAACTAGCCTTGCAAAGATCTTGCTCAGGCCAGATGTACCAGGAGGTCGATGGAAAGTGTATGGAGTGGCTCGAAGGGCTCAGCCAAGATGGTTCGAAGATGCCCCTATTGAGTACATCCAGTGTAATGTACTAGACGAGGCTGATGCTCACGACAAAATTACACCTTTGAGGGATGTCACTCACTTATTCTGGGTGGTTTGGGTCAACAGAAGTACTGAGGAGAGGAACTGCAAAGACAATGGAAAAATGTTCCAGAATGTTTTAGATGCGCTGCTGCCAAATGCACCCGGTTTGCAACACATTGTTTTACAGACTGGTGTCCAGCACTATATTGGCCCTTTCACTTCAATGGGAGAGGTTTGCATCCACGATCCACCATTCAAGGAGGACATGCCACGGCTGCCTGTACCTAGTTTCTACTACACTCTGGAAGATATTCTTTTTGAGACTGCTAGGAAGAAAGATGGTCTCACATGGTCCATTCATCGACCAAATGACATTTTTGGGTTTTCTCCATGGAGTTTGATGAATATTTTAGGGAGTCTCGCAGTATATGCAGCTATCTGCAAACATGAAAATCTGCCTTTCCGTTATCCTGGAAACCAAGTGACATGGGAGCAGTTTGGCGATGCATCAGACTCGGAGCTTATTGCAGAACAGCAAATTTGGGCTTGTATTGAGCCAAGCGCTAAGAATCAGGCTTTCAATGTGTCAAATGGTGATGTTTTCAACTATAAGGGCATGTGGAGCCTTCTGGCTGGAAAGTTCGGGCTTGAAGTTGCCCCATATGATGGTCAGCCCATAAGTCTGAAGGAACTGATGAAGGACAAGGGCCCTGTCTGGGATGCTATCGTAGAAGAGCATGATCTTATACCAACTAAACTGGAGGACGTAGGTAATTGGTGGTTTGTTGACTGGACATTGAATAGAACAGTTTCATCTATTCTGAGTATGAATAAAAGCAAGGAGTTTGGATTTCTGGAGTTTCGCAACACAGAGGTCTCAATATTACATTGGATCGATAGAATGCAGCGTAAAAAAATCATTCCTTAGCTCTCAGGTAAGTCCAATGCAGCAGAAAAACTTTTGTTCATACAATCTGTACGTAAATCATTCTTCTTAGCTATAAGTCTCCTGACTTCTGGAAAGTGGGGTGCGTTGGTGGAGAGAAGCTTGTGGCCTAGCGACAATGGATTATTTCAAAGACCTAAGTTTTCCCCTCTGTGTGATTTTCTGCATTGACAGCTGGGTTATCATGGTTTACATTCATTCATTCAAAATGAAGAGGGAGATATTATTGTGGCAGATGGTGATTTCGAATATCTTTTGACTCCAGTTTTGTTGAGGCAAACAGTTACCGTGTCAATAAAGGATGTGATTGCGAATTGTATGCGTACTTTCTAAGACAACCTGCAAAAATAACAGAACTTTCTATTGGAGTACACTTGAATGATTTTTTATATGAAGATTTTAAGTCTAATGGTCCATGTTACATCCCTAAGTTTTACCAGTTTGTTTTTCGCTATATTGTTTCTCCTTTTGTTTCCTTTCTGTTAGCTCTAAGTTATTTGGTCGTCCACTGCAAATTACACTGAAGACCTGTTTTTTCGACCTGGAGAATGGAGACGGAGCCTGATCTGCGAAGGACGATTACCGTGTGCATTCATAACTCATACTCAAGATTACCAATATTGCGATCCTTGAAAGTCCTAAACCTTTGTGTCTCTCTTGTTCCTGTATACATATACACATACATATATTTATATGACAATAAAGTATAAACGATCTTCTGTGTGTGTGTGTGTTTAGTATTTTCAGATGTCTCTTTTATTGGAGTTTCGTGCGCGTCCTTGTTCCTCTTCCAGCTGTCTCTTCCGCATCAGCCGCGCTGCCCGCGCATGATCCATCTTCTCTCTGGAACCTTTCTCCTCCCCCCTTGGGCCTTAGCTGCTGTACATCTCATTTGCCAATTGCTAGCTTCTTCCTCATGTCGGAACGTTTCTCAGGTTTTTACTTGAAGAGAGCGTTCATGGAACTTTCTTCTTCAAGTACTTTTTTCTTTTGAAAAAACCGAAAGTAAATTAGATAAACAACAGTGGAATGATACAGGCCTCATCAGGAGGGAGATGCGGCATCACTCATGTGGTTTGGAGACATTGGTAAACCATAGTGTCTCAGAGAACAATACAAAGGTAAGCAGTTTGAGGGAGATGCGGCATCTCTCATGTGGTTTGGAGACATTGTTAAACCATAGTGTCTCAGAGAAAAATTCAAAGTAAGCAGTTTGTCCCTCCATTTGTTAAGATGGAGAGGTTGCATGAAACGTTATGAAAGTAGCTTCTTGGTGAAGAATCAATTATATTATAACCCTATATCTTTACATGTTCTTTGTATGTTTTTTTTGGTGTGAGGATCTAGATGTGAACAAAATCCCCATCAAATAGAAACTGCTTGTTGCTTTGAGTGACAGCCGTCACATATAAAAGATTTTTGGATAAACTCAGTGTTAGTATATTTCAATAGTCATGTGTGTAAACACACTTAGGATTGTCAAGGTACTTTTTTCTCTCTTTAGGAGGTTTTTTCCCTTAGCTTGTACATAGGTACACAACCCTAAAGGGATATTCGTCCTTGTACATTCTACCCTTAGTAGTACACATTGTGTTGTGATCCCAAGCTTCTTCCTCTTCTTTGGGTTGTTTCTGTGTTCCAAATATCAAAATTGCAACAATTGCTAACAGAGCAAGACATTCCTTTCAAGGTGCATTGTCCACACTCCCTTGCTCACTGTCATATATCGTTATGAAAATTGTTGTGAATACCCTCGATGAGCATACTCTCATATCGGAGCTCATTTTAGCCTCTAAGTGCACTATCACAATGATTGTGTATGAAAGTTTTTCTTTTGTACCAAATATATATAAAAAATTCTATTTTCTAGTCTAAGTGGCTTGAATTTTTTTATAAAGTATAGTGGAGCTCCATCAGCAAATTCTATTTTTGAGAAAAAATCATTTTTCTACATCAGTGTATAATCATCCTCCATGTCGGATAACAATGATATGTTTCACATGTTGGCTATTGAGGATAAGTTGGATGGTTCCAACTACTCATTATGAGCATACATGATGCGACATGCATTGGTTGCAAAGGGATCATGGAATATCATGTAGGTTATTGAAATACGTCCTGTCGTAACTACAAATGTTCAAAATGTAGTTGATGTTGAAGGTTTGAGCTCTAGTGTGGTTCCTATTTCAACTCCTCTTCCAACTCCAATTTTGACTGTGTCAAGTACACCATCAGAATCCTAGCCCATTCTATAGAAACTTGGATGGGATGGAAAGGATGCAAAGTAATATACCTTGATTTCTTTATTTTTCAAGTGTGCCATTATTCCTCATATTCACTCATGCAAAACAACGAAGGATGCTTGTGATAGTCTTGCCACACAATACAACAAGAAATGAGGCTCTTGTTGCTTACCTTCAAAAAACATTGGAGAGTGAGCATATCGATGAAGGTGATTCAATGGATGATTTTTTCACAAAGCTAAATGATTAGAAGGAATAGTTGTTTGTTATAGATATTTTTTTGTCAGATAGTTCAATTGTGAAGTTTTTTTTAATTGTTTACTAATTCTTATCAATTTCTTCCTTTATTCTTAGATCTATGATGAAAGGCAATCCAAATGCCTTGACTATTGAAGCATTGGTATCTATTTCGTGGCAATGAGACCAATCCATGTAGAATAGTTCTAATATGCATGTTATAGATTATTAGTATATGAACAATGTCTACTCCTCATGATTGTATGTAATAATGTGCATTTTGTAAGGCCCCCATTATGAGGAGAAGCCAATTGTGCATTACCAAATTGATGGGAATCCCAACTCGCATGTTGGATGAAGGTAAAATTGGACCATCTAAGATATTGCATGGAAAAGGAGTTACCAAGGTCCCCAATTATGGGGTCCATGGCAATGGTGAGAAGCCCTAGCTAATGTACTTCAATATGCTTCGTTCTAGCATGATTTTGTTTTTGTGCTAATCATATACTATTAAGATTATCACAATAAGGATTTTGCACTTCTATGCCTAAATTTAGAAATAGCATCTCTAACCATGATGCCTCACATGTTGCCATCACAACACCTCTATACTCTGTTACACTCATGTGTTCCTCGAGTAGCTTTGATGTGAACCTTTTTCCCTATACATGGACACTTTTTACTCTAGTGCTGACTAGAGATTTTTTTCCCATGTTACCACATACCTGATACTCTCATATGTGGTGGTACTTTGTACTTAGAAATATCATTTAGCTCTTACTTCAGTTCAGTTAATCGTCAATAGATAGAGCTATTCCAACCATCGTCTTCTCCGTGTGTCTTGTTGCATTTGTGCTCCTTGTGTGTGCTTCTCGTGTGTCTCTCGTATTGATGACATGATCGCTCCTACTTTATCTACATTTGTATCCACATGAGTGCATCTCCATTTTGTATCCAGGAGGCACTCCATTTCTAGTCTATTTCCATTTTATATTGCACCTCCTTTGTATTTGGGTACCTTGCCATGTGCTTCTACCAGTTGTATTCATTCTCCTTTCAGGAGACTTATCCCACATATGATGTACATTTGAGAGTCCCTCCCAAATCTATATAAGGAGGGCCTCTCCCCTTATTTGTACTTGGTTAGAAGCTTGAGGAGCCTACTCCATGCTCTTGGCAAGCTCATTTTTAATCCACATGAGTTTACCTATTTCATGGTCTACTCATTTTGTGTCTCACACATTCTTTGTTTTATGAGAGTACTTTACTTTTCATTTTGCTTCCGCGTGCGTACTCTCTACATGGTATCAAAGCGCTAGGTGGAGGTCTTGGTGGTGCATTTGGCGGTGATTTTGGTGGTGGTGCTTGAGTCTTGGTGGTTTTGCTTTCTCTTCATTGAGAGAATCTTTTGCCATCAAGTTTACTCTTTTGGGCCTCATTATGCACGGTTTCCCATCCTCCCACCCTTTCTTCATCCCCATCCCATTCACTATTTTGTACCCCCTTTAACCCCATTTTCCCTCCCTCCCACCCTTGCTCTTGGATTTGTGGATGTTCTTCATAGTCTTCCACCATCATTTGTAACATCTGTAATGAATTTTTGTTATTAAAGTGTTTATAAACACTCTTGCACAGATCCTTCACCCTCTCCATCATCTTTTTGATGGTACATCCTTCATAGCGTTCTTCACCCTTTCTCTCCGCTTTCTTAATCATTTTCTGAAGAGAGTGAAAGCTACTGTTTACAAACACTTTCGATATGGCTTTTGATGGAATTTTAATTAGTTATAGTGTTCCTAACCATTTTCTTTCGATGATGTCGTGACTGGTGTCTTTGATTTACACCACTATCGTCATCGGAGAAGAATGCACAGCACTTTGTTCGATGACAGAAGTTCCAGCTAGCTCAACACGATGATACCTACAACAGCCTCTGGGAGATTGACTACAACAGTCATGCACAACGACAGAAGAGAGAATCCAAGTTCATCAAAGACCCTAGCAGAGGGGGCGTGGTTCCGCCGAGGCAGCTGTTAGCCATGTGGCGCCGCACAAGATTCGACAGACGTCCTATCTCTACAGGTTGCTGAGCTGCGCAGGTATCCACCCGGTGAGGCCATTCCCAGAAAGGGCTAAATAGCGCAGCACCTGGCTGAGGGAGCTTGACTTAGAGAGCAGAAAAGAGAGAGAGAAATCTTTGATCTGCCTCTGTGAATGACTCAAGAAGTGGCTCACTCAGGGTCTCCATCTCCTTTCTCGCAAGCCCAACCTCAGATTTGAGAGCAGCGGGCAGAGAACGGAGTCCCTTGGAATAACGCGAGCACCGAAGAGAGCAAGAGAGAGACATGACTCTCTAAGCACAGAGAGAGAGAGATAGGCAGACAGAGACGAGAGCTACAGAGAGTTGCACCAGCTATCTGTGCATCAACAGTTGAGACCCGACCTTGGTGGACTCTTCATCGACCCACCTCAACAACGTATTCTGCGCCAAATTTTCAAGTGAGTGAGAGCGGTGGCATTCTCTGTCCGTTGCCAGAGAGAGCACGCTGCGAATTTAGTGGTGCCAGACTCCAGAGTCTAATTTTGGCATTCAGAGAGCTCGAGAAAACCTTATTTTGGTGCCTTGCCACCCACTTGTAGCGTGTGGTCTGGGTGGCTCTTCTGTCACACTATTTGGACGGGTCGATGGTGGAATCTACACCAACGCTGCGGACAAGATAGAGAGAATCTTGGATCACAATCTGGAAGCTTCAGTCCGATGTAGGCAATGGTGGCAGATTAGTTGCACCATATTTCTTTTTTTTGACAGTCAATATGAAGATAAGTCTGGCACAAGCCACGTGAAGCTCTCTGGTTTTTTTGTCATGTACTTCTTTCAAATGACATCATACATGATATCTTCAAAAATGCATTGCAGTTAGTCCATTCCACGTAGTTTACTTTGCAAAAAAAAAGAGGCGAAAAACTCAATTATCTCATACACTATATTCATTATGTCTCTATTGGCTTCGAAAATTTTCGGATCAATATCACGTTGATGTTGCATCTTAGATATGGTTCATTTACTACACCACATTTTTTTGCCATTCGAAAGCCTCTGATATTCAGCCAATCAGAACTTTGATACATCATTTCACACTTTCATTGTCATTCTTACAAAGTTTTTTGTACTTTCTCCAAGGATTCAACCTATAGTTTTGTGCCATCCTATACACATTGAACGTAATTTTCTTGTATTACTCAAAGGAACAATCACTCTATTGTGGCACACTCAAGGCACTACGTGCCTCCATCTTTGTACATCAAGAATATAAGAAGAAGACACTTTTGTGTGTGTGTGTGTAATTGTGGGATTGGAGGCTAGTCTAAGCCCACCCACAAGTTCTCTTTGCGCATCGACTCTCCCCACTCCACGGTGTCTCTGTTTGCAAAAGTGAAGGGCTATTCTAAGCCCCCCCCCCTCCCCCCCCGAAGCGTCTCTTCTAATTCTTGGTGCAAGTGAAGGGCTACTCTAAGCCCCCCCCCTCGCCAAGGAGTTTTTCAGTCTGGTATCGAGTCGATCATTTCAAGCTTTGCAATTATTTTGAAGCAGCATTTTTGGCAAGAGATTCTGGTAGTGTTTCTAAACACTTTATCTTCAAAGCTTGTGCATTTGGCGAAGATTTTGATAGTGTTTCTAAACACTTTATCTTCACAGCTTTGTAATGACCAAAAGTGAAGGGAGCTCATCATCTATGGCTAACTTCTTACCATCTTTCACCCCTATTTTTATGCCTAAGGATGAATCCCTCAATGGATAAAATTACAATCTATGGAAAGTTGTCATGCGCGCCTATCTCTATACAAATCTTCTTCATGAGGTAGTAGACGGGACAAGCCTCGAACCCAATAGAGATATCAACTTAGACAATTGGCATGTGTGGAATGTCAAAGGACAAAAGAGCTTTAGGTCAACTGTTACTTGCTTGTGACGAACTGACAAAAGGACATATCACTGCCTGCAAGACGTCCAATGATGCTTGGGATACGTTAGTCGTTTTGTATGAAGACAAAACCCCTTTGAAAATATATGCATTAGAGGCCGAGTTTCATAATTTGACCATTAGACCACACGACACAATTACCAAGGTCATAGCCCAATTTGAGGATTACCAGCATAAATTAGCACTATGTGGAAGGCAGATCTCTAGTGAAGACATGGCCATTCGACTTCTCAACAAGTTACCTAAGTCGTACGAGACATTTGTCACAACTTTGTATAATCGCGGCCAACTCTTATCTTGGGAAGAGGTTCGTCGACTATTGCTCCTTCACAACTCGCAAGCAAAATCGACTTCCTCTCAGGAATCTGCCATGAAGGTCAAAGGCCCATTCAATAAGGACAAACCCACAAGTCATCGGGCTAGCAATGGATCTAAGCAAGGATCACATAATTCACCGAAGAAGTTCACGTGTAATTTCTGTGGAAAATCAGGCCACTTAGAAAAGTTTTGCTATAAAAAGAAACAATCATCAAAGGCTTCTATGTCTTGGTAAGCATCCAAAGGATCCCAACAGAGATCCCACTGCTCGAGTGAGGAACTCTTTATCTCCATAGAAGCCAATGCACTAGTGACTTCTAGCTCCCCGCATGAGTGGATATTTGATAGCGGAGCTATCTCCCATATGTGCAAAGACAAGGAGTCCTTTCAAGAACTCGAAGAGCATACGGGAGAAGTCTATCTTGGCAACAACAAGAGTTTAGCCATCGAAGGAAAAGGAAAAGTTCAAATTTCCAACCATCAGGGGGAATGCAAGTCTTTATCCAATGATCTTTTTGTTCCAAATTTATGTATGAATCTACTTTCCATCAAGGCCATTACAGATCAGGATAACACGTCAGTTAAGGTATTTGATCCCCATACAAAGGATGTCATTGCTCAAGGAATTGAAGAAAAAGGCCTCTACAAGCTATCTTTCTTTGTATCCAAAAAATCCAACTCAAGTTTGTGGCACCAGAGATTTGGCCATACTTCTTACTTATCAAAAATCTCTTCATCCCAACTTGTGAAGGGATTGCCAAAGATAGGGCAACTTACTGATGTCTGCCAAGCTTGCACCCAAGGCAAGCAACACAGGGCCCCAGTTCCCAAGGAAGCTTCCATACGAGTGAGGAACCCACTAGCCCTCATCCACATGGACTTATGCGGACCTATGAACACCCCATCCTTGAGTGGATCTCTCTACTTTTATCTTCTAGTAGATGACCACTCTCACTTTATTTGGGTGTACTTTTTGAATTCAAAGGCAGACATATTCTCTAAGTTTCAAACTTGGATCAAGGAAGTTGAGAATGAAGCTTCAACTAAAGTCAAAACCATCAGATCAGATGGAGGTGGCGAGTTTATCGATCATGACTTTGATAACTTTCTCATCCATAAAGGGATCAAACGTCAAGTCACTCAGCCTCATACTCCATCCCAGAATGGAGTAGCTGAAAGGAAGATACGCAGTGTGATGGAAATGGCACGAACAATGCTTCATCACAAGGATCTACCCTACAAGTTCTGGGCATAAGCTGTGCATACTGCCGTTCACATTCTTGATCGAGGCTTTACAAGTACTTTACACAACAAAACACCCTTCGAAGCCTACTACGGAAGAAAACCAAATGTGAACCACTTTCAAGTCTTTGGTAGTGAAGCTTTTGTCCATGTACCAAAAGAAGATAGAAACAAGTTACAATCAAAGTCCAAGAAACACATATTCATAGGCTACAATGACCAATCCAAGGCATACCGTCTATATGATATGGAAAACCACTCCATCACCATTTCAAAGGATGTGATCTTCAATGAAGCTTCATCATACTCAAGAAAAGATTCAAGTACAAGTCTTCGTCCACCTATCTACACTTCAAAGGGGGACTCAGTATTTCCAAACTCCAACTCAAAAGCAAGTACTTCCCAACAACCACGCCGATCTCAAAGGCTTCTTGATAAACGCCAACACGAACAAAGTCATTATATTAATTATGCTCTAATGCATCAAATTCAGCAAATTCCAGAGCCATCTAACTACAAAGAAGCTCAAGGCCAACCAGAGTGGGAAACATCTAAAGAGGAACTCGATGCAACACCCAACATCATGGTCTTTGGTCCAGAGGGGGCATCGAACTCGCCGGATATTCCAATTCAGATTGAGCTGGTGATCCTGATTCTCGACGGTCTACTTCTGGGTATATATTCTTGCTTGGCTCAGGACCTATCTCTTGGGCAAGTAAGAAGCGGCCTACAGTTGCACTATCATCTACTGAGGCCAAGTACCGAGCATCCAGCTTTGTCGCATGTGAGACCATCTGGCTTCGACGTTTATTATCTGACATTGGCGTTTTGCAGGATACTCCGACATGTCTTCACACGGACAGCCAGTCAGCCTTGGCCATCACCAAGAATCTAGTGTTCCACGCTCGGACGAAGCACATCGAGATCAAATACCACTTCATCCACGAGAAGCTCATATCTCAGGAGATTACTCTGGAGCAGTGTACCTCTCAGGAGAACCTTGCAGACATGTTCACGAAGGCTTTACCTCGAGTACCACTTCAGCGCTTGGTGGACCTCTGCAGCATTCAACCGCTCCAAAATGGAGCTGCAGAGGGGGTGTTGACGACATGATCGCTCCTACTTCATCTACATTTATATCCTCATGAGTGCATCTCCATTTTGTATCCAGGAGGCACTCCATTTCTAGTCTATTTCCATTTTATATTGCACTTCCTTTGTATTTGGGTACCTTGCCACGTGCTTCTACCAATTGTATTCATTCTGAAAGGAGACTTATCCCACATATGATGTACTTTTGAGAGCCCCTCCCAAATCTATATAAGGAGGGCCTCTTCCCTCATTTGTACTTGGTTAGAAGCTTGAGGAGCCTACTCCATGCTCTTGGCAAGCTCATTTCTAATCCACATGAGTTTACCCATTTCATGATCTACTCATTTTGTGTCTCACACATTCTTTGTTTTGTGAGAGTACTTTACTTTTCATTTTGCTTCCGTGTGCGTACTCTCTACATCTCACACTTCTACACACACCCAACAGTGGTATCAGAGCAGGTTCATATCCTTCTCAAGTTTTGGTTTTTTGCGTCGTGGCGCGCGCACTTTTAACAATGCAAATCGACTTCAGAGCATAGAACTATGAATTTCAGTAGCCAAGAAACATTTCCAGCAGGTGCACTGGGGTTTTACCCCCATTTCAAAGCCATTCGTGAAGTGAGAATTGCCATCAGAGTGACGGTTTGTGAGCTGAAATTTCAGCACTCATTTCAGCTTTCGTCATAGTAAAGTTTTTGTCACTTTCTTGTTCCTTAGTGAAATGGGGGGCAGCAATGACTTGTTTGGCATGCTTTAAGCTGAAGATAAACTTGATGGGACCAACTATCCGATGTGGTCTTACATGATGAAGCATGTTCTTGTTGCTAAACAACTTTGGAACATAGTGGCAGATGTAGATCGAAGACCTGCAGGTTCTTCTACTTCACAGTCTACTGTCACAGATGGAGCTTCTTCTTCGAGTACAGTGGTTTCTCCTTCTCCAGCTACACAGGAGTAGCTTAGATGGGATGGAAAAGATGCTCAAGCTCATGCTTTGATTGCGCTTTCAGTGAAGCATCATATAGTTCCACACATTCGATCATGCTCTACATCGAGACAGGCATGGGACACTCTTGCTTCTTTGTATGCCGTGCATAATGAAGCACGTGTTGCATACTTGAGGAAGCAACTTGAGGATGTATGTATGGCTGAAAATGAGTCGGTGGATGTGTATGTGACACACATCAAGGACTTGAAAGAGCAATTGGCAAACATAGATGAGATCATTCCAGATGCATCACTCATTTCTACATTGTTGAAAGGATTACTGGAATCTTTTCAAAGCTTTGCTACTACACTCCGTTTGGTTGCAAGAAGAGTTTTATGTGAAGCAACCTCCTGGATTTGCTATGAAAGGGAAAGAGCATATGGTTTGTCGCTTACATAAAGCCTTGTATGGTCTCAAGCAAGCTCCACGTGCATGGTATGACAAAATCCATAAGCACTTGATTGCTCTTGGCTTCACATGTAGTCTGATTGAAAGCACACTCTATGTACGCAAAAATGGGGCTGATCTTATAGTGCTTGTTCTTTATGTAGATGACATACTCTTGACTGGGTCATCTGATGCAAAACTTGACATTCTTATGGCTGATTTGTAGCATACTTTTAATGACACTTATCTTGGTCTTTTGAGCTACTAGCTTGGCATCTAGTTTGTATCCGTTGAGGGGGGAATTGTTATGCATCAAGCAAAGTATGTTGAAAAACTACTTCAACGTTTTGACTTTTAGGATTGCAAGCCAGTTTCCGCAGTGGAGACAGGATTTAGATTCTCAGTTGAGGATTCCAGTGATACATTTGACACTTCTCTTTATCAGCAAGCTATGGGATGTCTTATATATGCATGCAACACAAGGCCGGATATACAGTATGCAGTTTCCCAGTTGACTAGATTCATGCATAGCCTTGGCACTAAGCATTGGCAAGTGGTGAAACGTGTGTTTAGATATCTTCGAGGCACTTTGAGCTTAGGTCTCTTTTATGGCAGAGATATTCAGCCATGCTTGCATGCTTTTTTACAGATAGTGATTGGGTTGGTTGTTATGATACTTGCGTGTCCACTAGTGGTAATTGCTTTTTCATTGGAGACTCATGCATATCTTGGTTGAGTAAGAAGCAACCTACAATGACGACTTCGAGTTGTGAAGCTGAGTACAAGGCAATTTTCATAGTTACAGTGGAGTGTATATGGCTGAGACGCCTATTGATGGATCTCTGCATGGACATTGATGCTGCTACGCATATTCTCACTGATAGTCAGAGTGCTTTGGTTGTTGCACGAAACCCAGTGTTTCATGCACGGACCAAACATATTGAGGTGCATTATCACTATGTGAGAGAGTGCCTTCATGCAAGAGATATTGATTTGGTATATGTGCCTACACAAGATAATGTGGCAGACATATTCACCAATGCTCTTCCACGGGAAAAGTTTGAAGGTTTTCGCAAAGATTTCGGCTTATTACCTTGTGGGGGATGATCTATCAATCCCTGTATGTGTTCACATCATTCGCTCCAGGGGGGTTTGTTACACTTATGTGTTCCTCAAGTAGCTTTGATGTGAACCTTTTTCCCTATACATGGGCACTTTTTACTCTAGTGATGGCTAGAGGTTTTTTCCCCATGTTACCACTTACCTGATACTCTCATATGTGGTGGTACTTTGTACTTCGGGATATCGTTTAGCTCTTACTTCCGTTCAATTAATCGTCAATAGAGAGAGCTATTCCAACCATCGTCTTCTCTGTGTGTCTTGCTGCATTTGTGCTCCTTGTGTGTGTGCTTCTCGTGTGTCTCTCACACTTCTACACACACTCAACATACTCAACCTTTGTACTGGACAAACCAATAACTAATTGCTTCTTACTAGTCCATGTAATAGTAGCACTCCCAAATGAAAATGGGAAACCACTAGTTTCTATAGAAAACATTTTCAGTCCAATCTACATTAGTATATCCATGAATCTATAATTCTACACCAACTTCATAAAACAATGCATAATATAAACTAGCACTCACATAATGTAAAGTCCATCTTAGCACATCGAAATGTGGTTTCTTGGGAACCTACATAAATTGAGAGTGAAGTCCCATAAAGCATCTTGGATCAGGCCTTATAATTGTGGTATGGATTAAACTTCTCAGAGTCCTCTTGTACATAGTAAAATTTTCCAACATTTCACTCGAGGTAGCATTTTTCATCCAATGAAAATGATCGGTTTACAATTATCCATACCATATTTTTCAAAATCATCAAGGCATATGTTAGCACTCAAGGTCAGGAACGAGGTGCAAGAACATGTCAAAGAAGTGGACACACAAGAAGAAGGAGCAAGTAGGGATCTCCAAGAAGTACATGTCAAATTTTCAAAAGGAATCCCTATAAAAATAGTGATTTTCATCACTAAAAGCCATTGTAAATACCATTTCATATCTTTATAACTCCATTTTGTTCAAGTCGAGGAGTCCTCGAGCTTGAGGAGTATTAGAAGTATCATCCGACCAATTTTCATAATTTTTGGACTTCATTTGAGCCCTCAAATGAGCCTTGGAACCCAATTTTTAACTAGCCCAAACGCTAGGTCTGGACAGGGCCAAAACTAGTAAAAAACTATAAAAAGAGCTAGAGAGCTCCTTTGGGGTTAGCATCTTTGTGGTTAGATGGTTAGAGAGTTTTCTTGTTAGAGATGGAAGCTTTGTAAGAGAGTTCTTTTGTAATAGAAGCTTTCCGTTGTTGCTCTCTTTGTTCTTACTGTGTGCGTATGTGTGTGTGCATGCTTGTGTGCTTTCACTCATGCACTTGTGCCTTCACTTGCTCATGGTCTTCATACCAGTCCATACCATATTTTTCAAAATGATCAAGGCATATGTTAGCACTCAAGGTCACGAACGAGGCACAAGAACATGTCAAAGAAGTGGACACACAAGAAGAAGGAGCAAGTAGGGATCTCCAAGAAGTACATGTCAAATTTTCAAAAGGAATCCCTAAAAAAATAGTGATTTTCATCACTAAAATCCATTGTAAATACCATTTCATATCTTTATAAGTCCATTTTATTCAAGTCGAGGGGTCCTCAAGCTTGAGGAGTATTAAAAGCATCATCCTACCAATTTTCATAATTTTTAGACTCCATTTGAGCCCTCAAATGAGCCATGGAACCCAATTTTTAACTAGGCCAGACACTAGGTCTAGACAGGGCCAAAACTAGTCAAAAAACTATAAAAAGAGCTAGAGAGCGCATTTGGGGTTACCATCTTTGTGGTTAGATGGTTAGAGAGTTTTCTTGTTAGAGTTTGAAGCTTTGTCAAAGAGTTCTTTTGTAATGGAAGCTTTCCATCGTTCCTCTCTTTGCTCTTACCGTGTGCGTGTGTGTGTGCATGCTTGTGTGCTTTCACTCACGCACTTGTGCCTTCACTCACTCATGGTCTTCATACCAGTCCTCAGGTCTCCGTGGATTGACAAGTAAAGGAGGTGGTGCTTACGCTTGATTTACACCAAATTTTGGCGTCGTTGCCGAGGAGAGAGCTTCGATGATGAGCATTGTGATGGTAAGATCGTGGATTTGCGACGTTGGAAGGTAAAAAATAGTCTTTTCCTATGATTTTTCTGATTTTTCTTCTCCATCTTCATCATCACCATCTTCATCTTCATAGAATTTTTTTCGTTTTTGAGTGCATCTTCACCATTTTCACATCATTTCTCATGTGTGGGAGTCCAAAAAAGAGCTAGGAAGTGCTTGAGAGTGCATGCCCTTGTGTTTTTCATGATTTTCTGCACACTTGGGGCTCGACGCAAAAATTTGAGATTCCCACCTAAAAGCTCAGAAAATCGCAACTTTCTCAGAAATTCGTGATTCTCTAGAAAATTCAAATTTTTTTCCCGCCTAAAAAATTTGAGAAAATCGCGATTCTCTGAAAGTGAGAAAATCGTGATTCTCTAGAATTGTGCATTTGAAGAAAATCACGATTCTCTGGCCTTAGAAAATTTGAGAAAATCACGGTTCTTTGGATTTGAGGATTTTGAGAAATTCGGGATTCTCTATACTTGGGAAAACTGAGAAAATCGCGATTCTCTAGAAGAATTTGCGATTCTCTAGCCTTAGATTTGAGAAAATCATGATTCTTTGGATTTGAGGATTTTGAGAAATTCACGACGCTCTGGACTTGGGAAAATTGAGAAAATCGGGATTCTTTGGAAGAAATTTGCGATTCTCTAGCCTTAGATTTGAGAAAATGGTGATTCTTTGAATTTAAGGATTTTGAAAAATTCATGATTCTCTGGACTTAGAAAAAATTGAGAAATTCACGATTCTCTAGAAGAAATTTGCGATTTGGTGTTTTTGAGAAATTCGCGATTCTCTGGACTTAGAAAAAATTGAGAAATTCGGGATTCTCTGTAAGAAATTTACGATTTCCTGGATTTGGCGATTTTGAGAAATTTGAGATTCTCTGAAAGTGAGAAAATCGTGATTCTCTGGAAGAAATTCACGATTCTCTGAAAGAAAGTCGCGATTTCCTGGATTTGGTGTGCTTGAGAAAGTCATGATTCTCTCCTAGAAATTCGCGATTCTTTGCTAAAAAATTACGATTCCTTGGACTTAGTGAGTTTGAGAAAGTCGATATTCTTTGGAGTGGATTTTGAGAGAATCGCAATTCTCTGATAAAAAAAACCACGACTTTCTAGCTACCTATTTCGCAAAAAATTACGATTCTCTGAGAGGTCCCTTTTGCTTGTTTCGACCCCGAGAAGTCTGACTGGACATAACTTTCTCATACGAAATCCGTTTGTTGTGATTTTGAGCTCCTATTAAAGCTATTTTCAGCTACTACAAAATATCAACTAGTTATGGTAAAAATAATATGTGGATTTATAGATATAGTATTTTGAAGTCGCGATTTCCTAGATTTGGTGTGCTTGAGAAAGTTGCAATTCTCTCCTAGAAATTCGTGATTCTTTGCTACAATATCACGATTCCTTGGACTTAGTGAGTTTGAAAAAGTCACTATTCTTTGGAGTGGATTTTGAGAGAATCATGATTCTCTGATAAAAAAAAACCATGACTTTCTGGCTACCTATTTCGCAAAAAATTAAGATTCTCTGAGAGGTCCTGTTTGCCTGTTTTGACCCCCAGAAGCTTGACTGGACATAACTTTCTCATACAAAATCTATTTGTTGCGATTTTGAGCTCCTTGGAAAGCTTGTTTTAGGTACTACAAAAACATCCACTGGCTATGGTAAGACTAATATGTGGATTTACATATATAATATTTTGAAGTCGTGATTTCTTGGATTTGGTGTGCATGAGAAAGTCGCGATTCTCTCCTAGAAATTCACGATTCTCTGCTACAAAATTGTGATTCCCTAGACTTAGTGAGTTTGAGAAAGTCACTATTCTTTGGAATGGATTTTGAGAGAATCGTGATTCTCTGATTAAAAAAAAAACATGATTTTCCTACCTATTTCGTAAAAAATTGCGATTCTTTGAGAGGTCCTGTTTGCCTATTTTGACCCCCAAAAGCCTGACTGGACATAAATTTCTCATACAAAATCCATTTGTTGTGATTTTGAGCCCCTTGGAAAGCTCGTTTTGGGTACTAAAAAAGCATCCACTTAAGGGCAATGTAGAGGTCTGACAATGCAGAGGCCCTTTATTTAATTTTTCCCAATTAACCAAACAGTAATTTATATGTCCAGACATTAACTTCTGTTACACAGTTGCAATTCTTTGATTACGGTTATCCTCACACAGTAGGTTATCGCGCAAATTATCAGCCACACAGTTGTTTAAACTTATTGATGTTAAAACAACGTTACTGTGTTAGTAATAAATTATGACAATTCAAAAAGAATAGACTTAACAATATTCCAAATATATGCAAACTCTGCACCATGACGTCTCTAGCGTAGTTGCAATCACCCAGACAAATAGTTTGGCGATCCCCATCTCCTCTACCGCCGGAGAACACCGTAATGTCTCTTCATTAATGAGTAAAAGGGTTACATCGCTTCGCTATGCCATTTCGGTCCGTGTGATATATGAAAATATAAGATTACATTGTGCCAATCTGGTGGCCTAACACTCGCACGCACGGTGGACTTGAACCCACAAAGAAAATAAACTTAAGGCTCATCGATGATGCCTTGTATATACATTCTAGCTAATTTGAAAGTCCTAGTGATTTTCTGTTTTAATAAATCTAGCATCTGCTTTAAGGTTTCCGGCTCCACTAACTGTGTGTCAGTTCGTACTAAACTCGCCGCAATAACCTGACTCATCAAAGCATCGGTCTGCGTCTACAAAAATGCTTCTTGCAAATAAAAATCATTGGCAATGGCTGCATCTCGACTCAATCTCATATCAGCAATTTGACCATCTATTCTGGATAGTCTCTCTGCTTGAAAGCCTAGCCGCTTTTGTCGACGTTCCAACTCCTGAGCTTGATATTGAATTGTTCTATAATATGCATCCCTTTCTTTCATGATTCCTGCTAATTCTTTCTTAAGCTGAATTGTCAGACCCGTTTGTGCTTTTAAGGCAAAATTTACCTAAAAAAGATCTGTAGAGGCGGTCTGTAATTCTGCAGTAGTCTGCTTAGCCAAGTCAGCCATTTCTTGTCCTTTCTGCACTACCTCATCAAGCTCGACGCGATTTCTTCTAGCAATTTGCCTAGAGCAACCCGAGCATCATCCTTGTCCTGTACCAATTGATTTAACGGCCTGATCTCTTCATCACGAGCAGCTAAAAGAACATCCTTGGCTTTTAACTCAGCCACTGCTGCATCTCGTTGGGCAATCAAGGTGTCCTGCTCTGCAATCCTTGTTTGAAGTTGTTGTAGCTGCACGTGCAGGGCATGGTTCTCTGCCTTGACCACATTAGCTTCTTCCTGCAACGGAGCAATATTTGCCTCTTACAAATCAACCTTGCCTTGCAGATCTTGTCTGATATTGTCGGTTGCCAGCTTCAATTGAAGAGGTAACTGCTGAGAGAATCGAATCAGGAGACGACCCATAGACTCCAATTCATGGAACATCATAGCCGAAGGAGGAAGAACAGGAAGTGGCTGGGATGAAGAGGCTGATAATAGGTGAGGGGAAGGTGGGGGAGAATAATTGGGAGAAGAAGATGAAGTAGCGGGTGCGTCGGGAACAACATGCTCGACGGGGACAACGGGCTCAACAGGGTTCATTGGAGGAGGAAGTGGGAGAAGGGTATTCGGCATCAAGATTATACCGGTTGTATTTTTCTTTGTCGCCTCAGTTCTATGAATCACAGTGTCAACCAGGACAATCACTTCGTTAAGAACTTTTGCAACAATTTCCTTCACAGTTGCTATTGCTGAAACTGCGGTTGCGGCTGTGGGGGTGTCTGCTGTTGAGACTGTGAACCACTCATGATACTATTGTGAGTAGTATTGTTGTTAGCTGTAGGCTGAGGAGGTGTCTCTTATCCTTCCGAATCTGTATTATCAGACTGCTCACCTTCCGGCTCGAAAATGGCATTGAATCTCTTACTTATCTCCAAATCAAATAATATGTCCTCAGCTTTGGTATCGTAACTGTTATCGTTAGTGTCCATGTGAAAGGCCAAATGGCCACCGGACACTTCTTTGTATATGTTCTTTAATAAAACATATAGTGGCCTGGTCAGTCATAGACTGTAAGTTCGACCGCATTTGTAAGACCTAAGAAGTCTGTCTTCGTGCTTCCTGTGTACTGTGTTTTCTGCATATTCTATAGCCTCTGTGCGGAGTACTGTGTGCGGCCTCAGGAGCTCGGTTTTCTACTCCGAGCATATCATCGTGGAGCTCTCGAGAAGGAGAGTTCACTGTGGTGCATTGCCATTGAAACACTTCACTGCTATCAGAGCAGTTCGAGGCAAAAGCTTTGTTCCTTTTGTGCTAGCGAAGCGAGCCCCCCCCTAGGTTTTCTCCAAGGCTTACGACTAAGGCGGCGACCAAGGCATAGACCTTGGCATACCTTGTCATCCGAGTCACCGAAGTCACCGTTGGCACCGTTGGCACCGTTGGGTGCGCGCGAGGGAGGACCTCAACGATCAAGGAATATAGAGGTTCCCGGTACTTCCCGGGAGGTCACCCATCCCAGTATTGTTCCCCCCAGAGCTCGCTTAACCGTGGCAATCTCTTGCCACTAAGCTACACTCTTGTGGTGTTTGAGGAAGGGGAAAGACCAAGGTTGACATTACCTTGAACAAGTTTTGGTCCCTCAAAGCTTCATTTTTGGCTTTCAAAGCCTATTTCTGAAGCAATTTTGGGGTGTTTTTTGGAGCCATTTCGGAGTACTTTCACACATAGTTCTCTTCGCACAGGTCCAAGAACATCAAGAAGAGTATTCCTTGTACTCCTCAGACAATAAATATCAACCTTTGGGGCTGTATTTTCAGACACACTCGTAAAACTACAGGTTTCTCGAGGGGTTTTCAGTTTTGGTGGGAGCAGTCGCTGAAAATTTATGTAGGTTTTTTTTTAAAAGCCTAAAACAACAGAGTTGACAGACACTTGCAGGTGTAATTGGCTAGTTTTTGGGCTGTGTATTCAGCCTTTTAGTGTCATTTTACTGCATATATTGAGCACATACACACCATGTATGCTTCTGTGGATACCGCTTATGTACGTCCATGTGGTCATTGATATAGCGGTTACGTTCTTTGCATAAAGCCTTTTACGTTTGATAAAGAGGGTCATAGTGAGGTTTTCTTAACTGGGAGACACCTAGATGTCGGGGTCTCTTCGGTGATGCAGGTGGAAGACTTACCCAGCCTCGCCACAGGAGATGTATGATAGTTGTTCATAGGTGCTCGATAAGCCTAGTTGGCTTCTATTGGGTAACTGATTATATGCAGTGGAGTCAGTGATTCACTATGCAGGTAGACATGTGAGTACTTGCAGTTTTATGATACTTTGACACTGGTCATATGCTAATTTTGCAGAGGATACTCTGGCAAAATTTTTCCAGATTTCTGGTTTAGTCAACTATACAGTGGTCGATTTACTCCTTGATACACTTATTTGTTGGTGTTTGGACTCTTCTAGCTCCATTACCATTCTATCAAGTTCTCTACGATCATGGCATCAGAGGTCTCAGGCACATCCGGTGGATCAGGGTCTAGTGCTAGTGTTCCGAGGAGGAGCTATAACTTGCAGGGCAAAGACCATTTTGAGATCCGAAAATTTGATGGCACAAACTTTGCTCTATGGAAAAATCAGATTAAAGATGTGCTGATTCAAAGGAGGCAATGGAAGCCAGTAAATGGGATTTCAAAGAAGCCTGCTGACATGGATGAAGATGATTGGGATGAGTTAGATGAAATGGCCAGGTCTACCATTCGCTTGCACTTGGCAGATAATGTTTACTTTACAGTATTAGACTGTGAAAGTGCAGAGGAGCTTTGGAAGAAGTTATGCAATACATATGAAAAAGAGACGGCATCAAATAAAGTGTATCTGATGAGAAAATTATATGACCTTCGTATGAAGGACACAGATAGTGTTGCTGCTCATCTAAATGAGTTTGATGCTATATTCTCCCAGTTACAGGCTCAGAAAATGGATATGGATAATGAAATCAAAGCAGTATTGCTGTTATGCACCCTGCCATCATCATGGGATACGTTTTGCACAGCTATTAGCAACAGTGCACCTGGTGGTAAACTCGTCTATGATGACATATGTGGAGCACTCTTGAGTGAGGAGATTCATAGAAAATCTATGGTTGGCACTCAGAGTGGAGATGCATATAATGTTCGTGATTCTTACCAAGGAAAGAATCAACAACGTGGCAGGAGCAAGAACAAGGAAAAGAATGGTCAACGGAATAAGAGTAGAAGTAAATCAAGGAAGAGGGATATCGAATACCATTATTGTCATAAGAAAGGACACATGAAGAAAGACTGTTATGCATTAAAGAATGCTAAAGGTAAAGGACAGAATGTTGATGGGCATGTTAAACAATTACCTGCACCATCTACTTCGACTGTGAAGATTGAAGAAATTAATGCTATTTCTGATGATGCTGATGTGTTGACACTTGATAGTACTGTGCCATCTGAGGCACTTATGGCTGATTCTCTTTCCCACACCTGGCTACTAGATTCTGGTGCATCTTTCCATGTGACACCACATAGAGAATGGTTCTCTAATTATGCAGCAAAGTCTCTTGGTACCGTGAGACTTGGTGACTCTTACCAGTGTGATGTTGTGGGGATTGGAGATGTGGTTGTGCAGTTCATTGATGGTTCAAAATTTACTATGCATAATGCACGCCATGTACCTCAGTTATCACGCAGTTTGATGTCAGTTGGTCAACTTGATGACCTTGGTTACAAGGTGGTCTTCTATGCTCAGTCCTTTCGTATATCAAAGGGCAATATGGTTATTGCAAAAGGAAGCAAAGTTGGCTCACTTTATCCTTTATTTGTATCACAGAAAGAACACTTGTTAGCTGTTACTGAACAGCCTATGGCTTGTATTTGGCATGGTCGTTTGGGCCATATATCTCGTAGTGGAATGGAAAATCTTTCTTGTTCTGGCTACTTACTTGTGTTATCTTTCTCTGATTTTTTATTTTGTGAGCATTGTCAATATGGAAAGCAAACTAGAAATGTGCATAGAACGCACATTGACTCTTCAATTCAGCCTTTAGATCTTGTTCATACAGATGTGTGTGGTCCTATGCCCACTAGGTCCTTAGGTGGTTCTCTTTACTTTGTCACTTTCATAGATGATGCTACTAGAAAAGTCTGGGTATATCCTATCAAATCAAAGGATGATGTATTCCCTACTTTCAGAAAATTGCTTGCTTCAGTTGAAACTGAAAAAGGAACTAAGCTTAAGGCTTTACGTTCAGATAATGGGGGTGAGTATACCTCACATGAATTTAGCCTTTTCTGTCAGTCTAGAGGGATTCGTAGAGAGTTTACAGCTCCTTATCCCCCAATACAGAATGGTGTAGATGAGAGGATGAATAGAACTATTAGAGTAGTCTCTATGTTGCATCATGCAAACCTCTCACAAGGTTTTTGGGCAGAAGCAGTATTGACTGCAGTTCATGTGATTAACCTTTCACCTAGTACTGCAAAAGGTCTGAGAGTGGCACAAGAGTTATGGACAGGGAAACCACCATATTATGAGCATCTTTGAGTTTTTGGGTGTGAAGCATATGTTCATATACCCAAGAATCTTAGACAAAAGTTGGACCATAAGTTAAAGAAATGCATTTTTCTTGGATATGGTCGAGAAGGACAATTTGGATATCGCTTATGGGATCCTGAAACACGGTCAGTGATCAGAAGTAGTGATGTCATTTTTAATGAGTCTAAGATGCATAAACAGCCCATTAAGGAGGTTGAAGTGAGAAGAGTGGTGTTTGAGGATACTAGTCCTCCGGTTAGCATGCATAAAAATGATGCACATAGGGATGTTCAAGAGAATGTCCATTCAGATCAGTCTGCACATGTTCCTGTTCAGCAACCATTGAGACGTTCTGCATGTGTCTCATATCCACCTGATAGATATGTTCCAGGTTTAGATTTGGTTATGCTAACAGATGCCGGTGAGCCTTCTTGCTACAAAGAGGCTATGCAGACAGAGGATCATGTCAAGTGGGAGCGTGCCATGAAGAGTGAGTTGGATTCTATTCACAAGAATGGTACTTGGGACTTAGTACCTTTGGCAAAGGGCAGAAAAGCTTTACCATGTAAATGGGTATATAAGCTGAAATTCAAATCAGATAGTGCTTCTCCAAAATATAAAGCACGACTTGTTGCAAAGGGTTTTAAGCAACAACATGGTGTTGATTTTGAGGAAATCTTCTCTCCAGTGGTCAAGATGAATACTTTGCGCATGTTGCTTGGATTCGTTGCAATGGAGGACTTACCTGTAATATCATCAGCATGTACACATAGGTATATTACCTCTGAATTACTTCTCTTGATGAATAGAGAAGTATCTGCTTTACTCATGACAAAACCTTTGTCCTAAAGGTATGTGGTCAACCTATGGTTCCATGCCCTAGGTGCCTGCTTCAATCCATAAAGAGCTTTATTCAATTTGCATACATATGTTACCTTGTTTGGATCCTCATAGCCAGGAGGTTGTGACATGTGCACCTCCTCTGAAATCCAACCATTTAGGAATGCATTTTGTGTTGATATATTTAGGTAGTGATGTGTGTGAACACTCTAGGATTGCTGGGGCACTTTTTTCCCTCTTTAGGAGGTTTTTTTCCCCTGGATTGTATATACGCTTATTGCCCTAATGGGCTACTTACCTTTGTACATTCTCTAGTAATACATTCAGTATTGTGTGTTGTGCTCCAAGCTTCTTCTCCTTCCTTGTGCTGTCGGCGTGCTTCCGCAGACGTCTATCTCCAACAATTGGTATCAGAGAAGGTCGTTGATTCATCTAGGATGCCATCGAAACTCCTCCATTTGCAGTCTCAGAATCGCACGAATTTTGGTGAGCATACTCAGCGTGTTTCAAACAGCTTTGCTTTGTGGTGCCGAAATCACGATCTGAGCTCATTTCGGCCTCCAAAAGCACTATCGCAGCGCTTGTCGAGGCTATTTCATCTTTTTGTGCCAAAGGTATATACCAGTTTCTATTCGTCAATATAAGCGTCTCGAAGTCTGCTACAGGTCTAGCAGAATTCATCTGGGCAGTTCTGTTCAACTTTTTGAGATACAATCAATTTTCTGCATCAAGGTATTTTAGTCACTAGCCATGGTTGAAAGCAGTGATGTATTCCGTATGTTGGCTGTTGAGGATAAGTTGGATTGTACCAACTACCCATTGTGGGCTTATATGATGCGACATGTATTGGTTGCAAAAGGACTATGGAACATTGTGCTATTGAAAAACGTGCTATCACACCTACAATTGTTACAACTGCAGGTACTAAAGCTGATGCAGAAGGTGTCGAAGATGATGATATTCTGCATATTCCTGTTCATGCTACGGTTTCTGTTGCACCTACTGTAGAGCAGATTTGCTGGGATGGTAGAGATGCCCATGCACATGCATTGATAGCTTTGTCTGTCAAACCTGCCATTATTCCTCACATTCGCTCTTGTAGAACAGCTAAGGATGCTTAGGATACACTTACCACATTGTACCAAGCTAGGAATGAGGCTCGTGTTGCTTACCTCCGAAAACAGTTGGAGAGTGAGCACATGAATGAAGGTGATTATATGGACACTTTCCTAATGAAGATCAAAGACTTGAAGGAACAGTTGATTTCTACTGATGAGGTTATACTAGATAGCTCACTTGTGCAGACCGTTCTGAATGGTCTTCCTGATTCATATCAGAGTTTTGCTTCTACTCTTCGGTTGATGATGAAAGGCAATCCGAATGCCTTATCATTTGAGGAGTTAGTCTCTGTTCTATTGCAGGAAGATCAATCCATGTAGAGAATAGGTCCATTATGTGAGTTGCAGATCAAGCTTTCTTGGCTAGTCAGAAGGGCAAAGGAAAATGGAGCTCTTCAACTAGTAAGCAGAAATTTGCTAATTTTGCAGATTCGAAGAAGGAAGATAAAGATGAGAAGAAATCAGAAAAGCAGAAATTGTTTTGTAAGTACTGTAAAGGGAATGATCATATCATAAAGAACTATCCAAAACTGGCTGCTAAAGAGGCAAAGAAAAAAGAGGCTGGAATGGTTGTTGCAGAGGCCTCTACACCAAAAACGGAGTCTGCTAATCTTGTGCAGGAAGAAGAATGGGCATTTACTACTGTCTGTAGTTTTGACCTATCTTCTCATGAGCAGTGCATGTCTGTAGTAGACTCAAATGTTTGGTATTTTGACAGTGGGGTGACCAAACATATTACCTCAAAGCGTAGTTTCTTCTCTTCACTCAAGCCTGCCCCTACAGGGAATATTGTTACATGCACCAACAAATCCTCTTATCCTATTATGGGAGTTGGTAAGATCATTTTGACTACTGCTGATGGTAGTTCTTTCACTTTGTCAGATGCTTTATTTGTGCCAGGGATCAAGAAGAACCTATTATCAGTCTCTACATTAGCCAAGATTGGCTTGGTTGTGAAATTTGTTGATGACAAGTGTACAATTCATGATCTGTCAAATGGCCATGTGATTATTGCTTCTGACATTTTATATCATGGGCTGTATAAGCTAATAGACTATGAAAGATCAGTAAATGATTTGGCATGTGCAATAAATGATTCTCAGGCTATGTCAGATGCAAAGCTTTGACATGCACGCTTTGGTCATCTGAATTTTGCTAGTTTGCTATGCCTGTAGAAATTTGAAATGGTGTCCTCTTTGCCCAAACTCGAGGCACCTGGAAAACATGTTTGTGAAGGCTGTATTTTGCGCAAAATGTAGTGTTCATCCTTTCCAAAAGATGGGTCAGTTCGGGCTACTTAGAAATTGCAGCTTGTACATAGTGATGTTTGTGGTCCTATGCAGACACCTTCTTTTGGGAATTATCTTTACTTCGTGACTTTCATCGATGATTTTTCCAGGCATGCATGGGTATATCCATTGAAGGCGAAGTCCGAAGTGTTCATGTGCTTCAAACAATTTTTGGTTTTGGCTGAAAATCTGTCAGCATGTAAAATGGGTACCCTCCGTTCTGATCGAGGGGGGGGGAATATATGTCTTCTGATTTTAATGCATTTTGGCTGGACGTGGGATAAAACACTAGTGTACAGTGCCGTATACACCTCAACAGAATGGAGTTGCTGAACAAAAAAACAGGTCCATGGAGATGGCGAGGTGTATGGTCGAGTCAGGCTTTACCACATAGTTTCTGGCTTGCGGCTGTCATGTGTGCAGCATATGTACTAAATAGGTGTCCCATTAAAGCACTACAATTTATCACTCCATATGAGGATTGGCATGACCGCAAGCCATCTGTTGCTCATCTGCGTGTTTTTGGTTGTTTGGCATATGCATTAGTGCCTGAACAACATCGCAGAAAATTGGATGATAAAGCAGTAAAATGTATTTTTGTTGGGTACAGTTCTAAAAGTAAAGGCTATCGTCTGTATCATCCACATACTAAACGCATTTTGGTTAGCCGTGATGTTTTTGTGGAAGATGCTATTCAGTCATTGCTTTCATGTACTAAGGAGACATCTGTTAGCTCCAAAGACATGTATGATACTTTGTTGCGACTTTTTATAGGTGGACAGTCTAGTGCTGGTCCTAATGAGGCAAATTCTCAGCCTTTGCAGGTTTCATGTAATGATGCAGATAATCCCATTTCTGATGCAGATGTACATGATGCACTTATTGATGAGAGAGCTGATATTGAGCAGGCAAGAACTATGCCAAAATGGCTGGTGCAGACCTTGCGTGACAGCAAATTAAATGCACCTCTGTCATATCGTACTCGATCACCATAGTGCCTCTTTTGCATCAGATTGCTATGCTATGGCTGCATCTAGTCTCTATAATGAGAATGAGCGTGTTTCATTTGATGAAGCACAAAATTCAGAAAATTGGATGGCAGCTATGCAATCTGAATATGATGCAATAATGAAGAATGGTACTTGGTCTTTATGTGACTTGCCTCCTGGCAAGAAGGCCATTGGCACTAAGTAAGTATACAAGTTGAAGCGTAAACCTGATGGTACAGTTGACAGGTATAAAGCCAGGCTTGTTGCAAAGGGTTATGCGCAGGAAAGAGGCATTGATTTTGATGAGACATTTGCACCTACATGCGGTATGACAACTGTTTGGAGCATTTGTGCACTTGCAGCCCATCATGGTTGGAATGTACATCAATTGGACATTAAAACTGCATTTTTGAATGGTGACTTTGCATGAAGAAGTGTATGTTTTTCAGCCCCATGGCTTTGTGCAGAAAGGGTATGAAAACCAAGTGTGCAGGTTAAAGAAGGCATTATATGGTTTAAAGAAGGCATTATATGGTTTAAAGCAAGCACCACGTGCTTGGTATGAGAAGATACATGCCTATCTGATTGCACATGGTTTTGAGAACAGTCCAACTGAAAGCACCTTATATCTTAACCGTGCTAATGATGTGCTTCTGATCATTGTTGTCTATGTTGACGGCATGCTGCTCACTGGTCCTATTGAGAAGCATATTGCTGATTTTAAGGCTGATTTGCATGCCTCATTTGAGATGTCTGATTTGGGGCATTTGCATCACTATTTGGACATTCAATTTATGCAAGTTGATGGTGGAATGGCTTTGTGTCAAACAAAATATATTGACACATTATTGCAGCATTTTGGCCTTGAAGACTGTAAGCCTATTTCCACTCCTATGGAGACAGGTTTACGCTTGAGTCTTCATGATGCTGGAGATGCATTTGATGTTGTTCTCTATCAACAGGCTGTTGGATGCTTGATTTACTTATGCATTACTCGGCCAGATATTCAGTTTGTTGTCTCATAGATGAGTAGGTTTATGCACTACCTAGGAGTCAAGCATTGGCAGGCGGTTAAGCGTATCTTTCGCTACTTGAGTGGTACTCGGCTACTTGGGTTGTTTTATCCCAAGGGGGGATCACTACCGCCAGATTTGCATGCTTTTTCTGACTCTGATTGGGCTGGTTTCTATGACACTTGTGTGTCCACTAGTGGCTTTTGCTTCATGCTTGGTAGCTCATGTATATCTTGGTTGAGCAAGAAGCAGCCTACTGTGGCCACTTCCGGTTGTGAGGCTGAGTATAGGGCAACTTTCACAGTTACTGTTGAGTGTGTGTGGCTTAGACGCCTTATGGCTGATTTGGGTGTTGGTCAGTCTTCTGCCACCACCATCTTCACTGACAGTCAGAGCGCATTGGCAGTTGCGAGGAACCCTGTGTTCCATGCTCGCACTAAGCACATTGAGGTGCATTATCATTATGTCAGGAAGACGTTCTCTGCTGGGGAGATCAGCTTGGCATATGTGCCCACGCAGGAGAACATTGCAGACCTTTTCACGAAGGCTCTGCCCAGGGAGAAGTTTGAAGCTTTCCGCAAAGCTTTGGGCTTACTTCCTTTTGTGGAGTGATTTCCACATAGCTTGGCACTTCCTTATACATGAGTGCTAGATACTTGTTCACCGCATCACTCCCAGAGGGGATTTGTTGATATATTTAGGTAGTGATGTGTGTGAACACTCTAGGACCACCGGGGCACTTTTTTCCCTCTTTAGGAGGTTTTTTTCCCCCGACTTGTATATATGCTTATTGCCCTAATGGGCTACTTATCTTTGTACATTCTCTGGTAATACATTCAGTATTGTGTGTTGTGCTCCAAGCTTCTTCTCCTTCCTTGTGTTGTTCATGTGCTTCCGCAAACGTCTATCTCCAACATTTTTTACATCCAACTGATACATATTCCAATTCTTTGATGCAGCCACACTTACCAATATCTTGATGGTTAGCATTTTTGCCATAGGTGAGAAGGTTTCCTCATAGTCAATGCCTTGGGTTTGTGCAAAACCCTTAGCCACAAGTCTTGCTTTGTACCTCCTTACTGACCCATCATAGTTTCTTTTTATCTTAATATAGATCCATCTGGAACCAATTACTTTCATAGACTCCTTCTTTGGTACTAGTTCCCAAGTATCACTCTCCTTGAGTGCTTCAATCTCCTCGTTCATAGATTCCTTCCATTATGCCTTGGTCTTAGCTTCTTGAAATGACGTTGGTTCTTCAATTGATAAATCTTTTGCAATATAAACAAAGTTCTTAGTAACAAGAGAAGTGTCATACCCATATCTGATTGGTTTCTTGCTCTCCCTTTGTGATTTGATTTCTTGATTAGATGATTCAGGTATATCTCCCAATTTCTTCATCTTGAGTTTACCTTTGGACTTCCATGCCTTGAACTCTTCAAGGTTGATGATGTCCTCATCATCTGAGTTGGTGTCCATTCTGAGTAGGCTCCTCCTTAGTAAGGCTTGGAAACTCCTCTTCCAAGTCATAAGGTAGCTTTACCTTCTTGCATTCACTATCAAACCAAGAGTCATTTTCATCAAAGACAACATCTCTATTGACCATGAATCCCTTGTTTGAAGGATTGTAGAACCTGTAACCTTTCTTATTTAGATCATATCCAACAAAGATGCACTTCTCTACCTTAGGGTCTAGCTTACCTCTTATCTGAGAGGGGATATGCACATATGCTACACACCCAAAGATCCTGCAATGATCAAGTGAAGGTCTTCTACCATGCCATGCTTCATAAGGGGTCATCCCATCAAGAGATTTGGATGGCAACCTGTTTACCAAATAAGTGGCAGTAGATACACTCTCTACCCACAAATAGTTAGGTATTTTTTTCTCATTTAACATTGACCTAGTTGTTTCAACAATCAATCTATTTCTTCTTTCTGCTACCCCATTCTGCTCAGGAGTATACCTTGTGGTAATTTCTCTCTTAATTCCTATGTCTTGCAAGAATGTATCAAAATCATTTGAGAAGTACTCACCTCCTCCATCTGACCTTAGCCTTTTTAGATTTCTCCCTATTTGATTCTCAACAAGTGCAAGATACTTTTTAAAGCAACTGAATACTTCATCTTTGTGCTTTCACAAAGTACAATACAGTCCACCTACTATAATCATCAATGAAAGATACATAATACCTTGATCTAGAGATTGAGGGATCCTTGCTTGGTCCCCATACATCTGTATGAACAAGTTCTAGGTAGCCCTCATGCATGTAGCCTTTCCTTGGGAAGGGTAACCTGTGAGACTTTCCAAACTGACAAGCACCACACTTATAAATCATGTGTTGTTTGGATAAATTAGGTATCCCAAGCACACATTGATCTCTGCATATTTGTTTCAAGGTTCTTTCACCTACATGCCCTAATCTTTTGTGCCAAATTTCAAGCTCTGATAATGTTTGATCTTTATAACTATAGAGTGCAATGTTCCTTGTATCCTCAAGTGCAAAAGTGAAAAGTCTACCTGTCTTTTCTCCTTTGGCAATTCTCTTGAACTCATGCTTGGGATCCTCCACAAATGCTCCATATTAGTTAATCTAACCTGCAACCGTTTTTCCACAATCTGTCCAACACTCGTCAAATTCTTGGTAATAGTTGGTACATATAGAACCCTACTCAACAGATTTTTGTTCCCATCAGAGCTCTTAACATTTGCAACTTTAATAACTGAGTGCTTGGTGTCATCACATGTTTGTACTTGATGCTTACCCTTTGGCTCCTCAAGAGTAGAGAGAAGGGCTACATTGCCTGCCACATGATTTGAGCATCCTGAATCAATGTAGAAGAATTGCTTATCTTACCTTTTTTTTTTCTTGCCTTTCTCTTTAGGCTTATTCTTATCTGTGTAGGGAAGAAGAGCTATTACCTCTTGATGAGTCTCCATTCTTGTTGATCTTGGCTTCATGGGTGAATAATTGCCCCATGAGTGTGGTAAGGTCTGGAATCTACATGTCCATGTACAAGCCCATGGCAGTTGTGAAGCTCTCCCATTTGTCATATGCTTTAATACCATTGATAACTTGCCTTACAATCTGCTCCTCTTCAATTTCTTCTCCTATGCTTTCCAACTGATCTGATACATCTTTAACTTTGGTCACATACTCTGAGATAGCTTGCTTAGGTTGCTTCCTTTGAGTTGTGAATTCAATCCACAATTGATTCTTCCTGGCCCTTGTGTTGGAAGAGAAATAAAAAGACAATGTTTCCCAAGTCTCTTGGGATGTCTTACAATTCCTAATATGTGGAAGAAGAAAATCAGAAATTGAGTTGAGTAAATAAGACCTTGCTAGTGCATCCTTGGCACACCATGTGTTGAGTCTTTCATGTTCTTCCCTTGTAGGTTGTCCTTTGCTTCTAAATATGGGCATCTCCTCATCTCCTGAGATGTATCCATAGACGCTCCTTCCTTGTAGCTATGTCTTCATCCTTAGATACCATGGTTGATAGTTTTTCCTGTCCAATTTATCAATGAAAGAAGGAAAACCATCTCCCATTTTACCTTAGATTTGCTCTGATACCACCGTTGGGAAAGATGGATGGACACTCCAAGTGATGAGTAGGTACTGCCAAATCTTGCTTTGTACCAGCGCCTTGTAGCTTCAGACTTGATATGTAGAACCTCTTAGCTTTCCAATGACACCATAAAAGTGCCTATGTACTTTGGAAATGATGTATGAAAAATTTGAATCAAAACAGACTACTTCTAAATAGAAGAATCCAAGAAAACCTTCTATTTTGGATCATACACCTGCTGCTTGTAATGCTGAATGCAGCCAGTACAGTAGGCATCGGAAAAATTCCTTTTAGAGGTATCTAATTAGCTTATTAAGCTAATGATTCCAAGTGGATCACTTGAAATTCTCAACTATACTAAGAGAAATCAATTTAGCAAATTAATCCTTACCCCCGATTTTTTAGGACCTCCACAGAACTTGACCAGTGAGTGCTTAGACGCAAATTTCTCTCAATTGGCTGAATGGATTTGCTTCAAACTTTGTCAGCATATTGATAACTTGGAGCTGATTCCAACGATCTATAGATCATTGAATTTGGTCAACAAATGAGTGAGATATGAGCAACACAAGTTGACAGTAGAGAATGCCTATAACATAGATGTCATAGATGAATATTGTAAGTATAATGTATTAATGAACAATGTTGTACAATGTCATAGGCTTGGTAATCATAGCCTTATGATGAAGAATGGTGTAGGCTACAATGTAGGCCTTACACACATATAAAATGGCAATGGAGAGCTCGAGAAATGATCACACTAACCACGACTTTTTCATGAGAGTTTATATAAGTGTTCCATTCAAATTTGAATTTGAATTCAAATTTTGGATCTCTCTAAAAGTGAACCTTCATTCTAGGAGATATTCTCTCAATGTAGTTGTTAGTTTCCAACTAATCAAGTCCATGACTTTTTGGTATGTGATTACAAATATTCTCAAGTCAAAAGAAATGACTTTTACAAAGGTAAAGAGGTAACTCTCCACTAGCAATGGTTTCCATGGAACTTCATATGTGTATGAGCTACAAGCCAAATGTGTAGGCTTGTGATTTGCACCAACAATATATATATATATATATATATATATATATATATATATGTGTGTGTGTGTGTGTGTGTGTATGTATGTATGTGTGTGTGTATGAGAATAAATATAATCATCTATCATGTTCTAATCAAACCTGTGAGAGGGGAATGAGATCACAACGATGAACAATTGATTGCACAATTAAGGACAAAATGTATTTCGTTAGATTTGAGATTAATTATCAATTCTATTTCAAGTGTAGATAGCTTTTGAAGATTTTGAAGCGACCCATCAAGAGGAGATTTTGGAATTCCCTCTGGAAAGTGCAATCAAAGCAAGGGGACACTAGTTCTGAGAAGATCAACCACCAGATGATCATCTATTTTTTATCGCGATCAAAATCATGGACATGGATCATCAATTTCCTATGATATCTCAGGATTTCAAAGTATTGCATGAACTACTGCAGGAATAGATACATGGACAAAAGCTCGCATTGAGGGACATTTAAGGTTGCCAATCTATAAGTGAGATTTTGAAAGGTGTAGCCAAGTCATGAATACCCTACACCCTGCCCTGGATATGCCAACAATGCTTGAGGCCCAGGTGATGAATCTACAAGGTGATTGGCAAACGATTCAGTTCACACATGAATTGATCAAAGAAGTTTTTGACTGGGCAAAGGATCCTCTTACATATCTGAAGGATGAAATCCATGAAGCAAAGAAAGGAACATTTTTGGATATCAAAAGAATAGATATAGAAGAACCAATGCAGTTAGTGCATCAACACTTTTGCTTCCTGAATATGCATAGATACACAACACCTCAAACAATACTAGTACAACTACTCTTGCATGTAGTGAAGCAAGTGGGAAATCAAATCAATCTAACATCCTATGTGCCAAAATGACTTTTTGAAGCAAAGAAGCAATGGGGTAATAAGACGTTTCTCAATGGCAGTGTGGCTCTAACGGTATTGATATATCATGCACTAAACATTCGGGAACACCTCAATGAGATGCCATCAATAGTAGAGATGGTCAAGTACGTGAATTCTGCTACTATCCCAAAGAAGAAAAAGGGAGTGATGATTATAGAAGAAGAATGCACCAACTCAAAGCCATTGATAAGTGGTGCAAAACAAATGATAGAAGATATGGATGTAACTCCATCTTCAAAAAGAACTCATCTAATTCTGAAATCAACTTTGAACACCCATTACAGAAACTTAATTACAAGAAGCCCTACAAATAATGCATGCATATATAGAAGGGCAAGTGAACCTTACAGTTCAGAGTCACCATTATCAACATACAAGTGAAATAAAGAAGGGTCGGCAAGGTAAAGGCCTATCTCAAGTGGAGAGATACAAGGAGTTGGGTGTAACAAACTCAAGCTCATCTTTGGAACCTCAAGACAAAAATGAACAATCCACCATGAATGAGGATCTACATACGGACACAAATGATGATGGACAATGGGATGAGCTGGATCAATTGATCAACTAGAAGGAGGTGGCTGTGGATGTGGCCCAATTGAAGCCACTAGTAAAAAATGTGATCCAAACGACCATGGACATACAACAGTAGTTGATGGAAGCAGACAAATAATGCAAACAACACAAGTAGAAAAAGGTCAATTCAAAGCTTTAAGTGAACAACTGTTTGATCAACTAATGAAAGCACAGTTGGTGCTCACCAAAAAGGAAGAACAATCCATTAAGGCTACTAGAGCCATCAATAAATTAATGGGCGATAATTCATAATTGAAAAGCCAATTAGATGAAATTATTACCGTTAGTGTCCATGTGAAAGGACAAATGGCCACCAGACACGTCTTTGTATATGTTCTTTAATAAAACATATAGTGGCCTGGTCAGCCACAGACTGTAAGTTTGACCACATTTGTAAGACCTAAGAGGTCTGTCTTCGTGCTCCCTGTGTACTGTGTTTTCTGCGTATTCTGTAGTCTCTATGCAGAGTACCGTATGCGGCCTTAGGAGGTCCGTTTTCTACTCCGAGGATATCATCATGGAGCTCTTGATAAGGAGAGCGCACCGTGGTGCATCACCATCGAATTACTTCACTGGTATCAGAGCAGTTTGACGGAAAAAACTTTGTTCCTTTTGTGCAAGCGAAGCCATCATCCCCCCCAAGGCTTACGACTAAGGCGGCGACCAAGGCGTAGACCTTGTCATCCGAGTCACCGAAGTCACCATTGGCACTGTTGGCTACACGCAAGGGAGGACCTCAAGGATCAAGGATATAGAGGTTCTTGGTACTTCCGGGAGGTCACCCATCCCAGTATTGTTCCCCCCAGAGCTTGCTTAACCATGGCAATCTCTTGCCACTAAGATACACTCTTCTGGTGTCTGAAGAAGGGGAAAGACTGAGGTTGACATTACCTTGAACATGTTTTGGTCCCTCAAAGCTTCATCCTTTGCTTTCAAAGCCTATTTTGGAAGCATTTTTGGGGTGTCTTTTGGAGCCATTTTGGAGTACTTCCGCACATAGTTCACTTCACACAGGCCCAAGAACATCAAGAAGAGTGTTCTTTGTACTTCTCTGATAATAAATATCAACCTTTGGGGCTGTTTTCAGCCACACTCATAAAACTACAGGTTTCTTGAAAGGTTTCAGTTTTGGTGGGAGCAGTTGTTGCAAAATTTATGCAGGTTTTTTTTTGAGCCTAAAACATTGGAGTTGACAGACACCTGCAGGTGATATTGGCTAGTTTTTGGGCTATCTATTCAGCCTTTTAGTGTCATTTTACTGCATATATTGAGCACGTAGACACCATGTACGCTTTTGTGGATACCGCTTATGTATAGCCTCAAGCTTCGTCTTCCACTCATTCCTCTAATGATGGTGATTTGCAAAAGAAGAAGAGATGCAAATATTGCCGAAAGGCTGGCCATACTATTGATGAGTGTAGAAAGCTTGCTAAACGCAATGAAAAGAAGAAGGAATCCGGCATGTCTATTGCTGAAAATTCAGCAAATGCAAAGAATGATGAAGCTAACATGGCTCAAGATTTTTGGGCATGTGTTGTTACATGTCATTATGATGCTTCTTTACATTCTAAATGTATGGTTGTGAGTGAGGCTGATTCGGATTAGTTTTTTGATAGTGGTGCTTCAAAGCACATAACATCATGCAAAATATTTTTTGCCTCTTTGAAAGATGCACCTAAAGGAGGACATGTGGTGTGTGCCAACAATGCCTCTTATCCTATCATTGGAGTAGGAGAAATTGAGCTTACGGCTGCAAATGGAGGTGTGATTCTCTTGAAAAATGCATTGTATGTGCCCGGTATCAAGAAGAACTTAATTTCAGTTCTGTTGATTGCCAAAGCTGGACTTCATGTACACTTTGTTGATGATAAGTGTATGGTTCATGATTTCAGCGATGTCGATGTTATCGTGATGTCCGGTACATTATGTAATGGTTTGTATCGCATGGATACATACAAGAGGGCTGCCTCGAATGCCTTAGTTGCTCATACTTCTTCCATGGCTGAAATGGAGCTTTGGCATGCTCGTTTTGGTCACTTGAACTTCAATAGTTTGCTCTACTTGCAAAAGAAGGACATGGTTATTGGTTTTCCTACACTTGAGTCCATTGAAAAGCATGCATGTGAAGGTTGCATTCTTGGAAAAATGCATCGTGCTTCTTTTCCAAAAGATAGTCATACACACACTACAAAAAAATTGCAACTTGTTCATAGTGATGTATGTGGTCCCGTCAAGACTCCATCTTTTGGGAAGCATGTATATTTTGTTACCTTCATTGATGATGCTACTTGCCATACATGGGTGTATCCTATGAAAGCAAAGAATGAGGTATTTTCTTGCTTCAAAGAATTTTTAGCTATGGCTGAAAATTTTTCTTCACAAAAGCTTTTGACTCTACGCACGGATCATGGTGGTGAGTACATGTCACATGAGTTTAATGCTTTTCTTCGTGAAAGAGGTATTTCACACCAATGTACGGTGCCATACACACCTCAACAAAACGGTGCTGCCGAGCGTAAAAATAGAACTCTACTTGAAATGGCACGATGTATGGTTAAAGGAAAGCATCTTCCTCATAAGTTTTGGATGGAAGCGATCATGTGTGCTAACTATGTGTTGAATTGCTGCCCTACAAAAGCATTGAGAGTCATCACTCCTTATGAGGCTTGGAATGGTCATAAGCCTATGGTTAATCATATGCGTGTGTTTGGTTGTTTGGCATATGCTCTTGTGCCATTACAACAACGTCACAAACTTGATGACAAGGCAAAGAAATGTATATTTGTTGGTTATAGTGCTGAAAGTAAAGGATATCGGTTGTACCATCCATTGACGAACACAATTATTGTGAGTCGAGATGTGGTATTTGCTGAAAATTCAGTTTTCCCTCTACTTGAATGCAAAAAACTGCCAACAGTTAGCTCACAAGATGTGTTCGATACACTCATGCCTTTGTTCCAAAATGGTGCGCTTGACTATGGCCATGTAGACCAGCCAACTGAGGTTCAAAGGGCTGAAAAATTCCAGCCAAATAGGGCTGAAAATGCTGAGAATTTCCAGCCAAACATGGCTGAAAAATTTCAGCCAAAAATTGCCAAAACTGTTGGAAATTTCCAGCCACATATGGCTGAACATTTGTGTCAAAATGTGGCTGAAAATGAGCATGAAATTCAGCCCATGCATGATGTACATATTGAAGATGCATCAAGTAATTTTGTGGATTATTCTCTTATTGCTACAACATGTAATGAAGAGCCACTTTCTTTTGAAGATGCATGTGATGATCCACAATGGATGAGTGCTATGCAATCAAAAATGGATTCCATACATAGGAATGGTACTTGGGAGTTATGTGAATTGCCAAAAGGAAAGAATGTCATTGGCACAAAGTGGGTTTACAAGATTAAGAGAAAATCTGATGGTAGCATTGACAAAGCGAGATTGGTTGCCAAAGGATATGCACAGCAATATGGCATTGACTATGAGGAAACTTTTGCACCTACTTCATGCATGACTACCATTCGTACTGTGGTTGCATTGGCTGCCCATCGAGGTTGGAAAGTGCATCAATTGGACATAAAAATAGCCTTCTTGAATGGAGATTTGCAAGAAGAGGTTTATGTGAAGCAACCTCTTGGATTTGCTATGAAAGGGAAAGAGCATATGGTTTGTCGCTTGCATAAAGCACTTGATCGCTCTTGGCTTCACATGTAGTCCGATTGAAAGCACACTCTATGTACACAAAAATGGGGCTGATCTTACAGTACTTGTTCTTTATGTGGATGACATACTCTTGACTGGGTCATGTGATGCAAAACTTGACATTCTTATGGATGATTTGTAGCATACTTTTGATGTCACTTATCTTGGTCTTTTGAGCTACTATCTTGGCATCCAGTTTGTATCCGTTGAGGGGGGAATTGTTATGCATCAAGCAAAGTATGTTGAAAAACTACTTCAGCATTTTGACTTTGAGGATTGTAAGCCAGTTTCCACACTAGTTGAGACAGGATTCAAGTTCTCAGTTCAGGATTCCAGTGATGCATGCATATATAAGACATCCCACAGCTTGCTGATAAAGAGACACTTCTCTTTATCAGCAAGCTGTGGGATGTCTTATATATGCATGCAACACAAGGCCGGATATACAGTATGTGTTGATATATTTAGGTAGTGATGTGTGTGAACACTCTAGGACCGTCGGGGCACTTTTTTCCCTCTTTAGGAGGTTTTTTTCCCCGGCTTGTATATACGCCTATTGCCCTAATGGGCTACTGATCTTTGTACATTCTCTAGTAATACATTCAGTCTTGTGTGTTGTGCTCCAAGCTTCTTCCTCTTCCTTGTGCTGTTCGCGTGCTTCCGCAGACGTCTAACTCCAACAATTGGTATCAGAGCAGGTCGTTGATTCTTCTAGGGCGCCGTCGACACTCCTCCGTTTGCAGTCTCAGATTCGCACAAAATTTGGTGAGCATACTCAAGGTGTTTTCGAGATCAAAACAGCTTCGCCTTGTGGTGCCGAAATCGCGATCTGAGCTCGTTTCGGCCTCCGAACGCACTATCGCAGTGCTTGTGTAGGCTATTTCGTCCTTTTGTGCCAAAGGTATATACCAGTTTCTGTTCGCCAGTTTAAGCGTCTCGAAGTTTGCTACAGGTCTAGCAGAACTCGTCTGGGCAGTTCTGTTCAACTTTTTGAGATACAGTCAATTTTCTCCATCAAGGTATTTTAGTCACCGGCCATGGCTGAAAGCAGTGATGTATTCCGTATGTTGGCTGTTGAGGATAAGTTGGATGGTACCAACTACCCATTATGGGCTTATATGATGCGACATGTACTAGTTGCAAAAGGATTGTGGAACATTGTGCAGGGTGTTGAAAGACGTCCTGTTACACCTGTAACGACAGGTACTGCAAATACAGGTGTTGGAGCTGATGAAGATGGTGTCGAAGATGATATTCCGCAGATTCCTGTTCGTGCTGCTGTTTCTGTTGCACCTACTGCAGAGCAAATTCGTTGGGATGGCAGAGATGCCCAGGCACATGCATTGATAGCTTTGTCTGTCAAACGTGCCATTATTCCTCACATTCGCTCTTGCAGAACAGCAAAGGATGCTTGGGATACACTTACCACTTTGTACCAGGCTAGGAATGAGGCTCGTGTTGCTTACCTCCGAAAACAGTTGGAGAGTGAGCACATGAATCAAGGTGATTCGATGGACAGTTTTCTTACAAAGATCAAAGACCTGAAGGAACAATTGATTTCTGCTGATGAGGTTATACCAGATAGCTCACTTGTGCAGACCGTTCTGAATGGCCTTCCTGATTCATATCAGAGTTTTGCCTCTACTCTTCGATTGATGATGAAAGGCAATCCGAATGCCTTGTCATTTGAGGAATTAGTCTCTGTTCTGTTGTAGGAAGATCAGTCCAGGCAGAACAGGTCCATTATGCGTGTTGCAGATCAAGCTTTCCTGGCTAGTCAGAAGGGCAAAGGAAAATGGAGCTCTTCTACTAGTAAGCAGAAATCTGCAAATGCTGCACAATCGAAAACCAGGATAAAGATGAGAAGAAATCAGAAAAGCAGAAATTGTTCTGCAAGTACTGTAAAGGAAATGATCATATTATAAAGAACTGTCCAAAACTGGATGCTAAAGAGGCAAAGAAGAAAGAGGCTGGAATGGTTGTTGCAGAGGCCTATACACCAAAAACAGAGTCTGCAAATCTTGTGCAGGAAGAAGAATGGGCGTTTACTACTGTTTGCAGTTTTGACCCATCTTCTCATGATCAGTGCATGTCTGCAGTAGACTCAGATGTTTGGTACTTTGACAGTGGGGCAACCAAACATATTACCTCGCAGCGCAGTTTCTTCTCTTCACTCGAGCCTGCCCCTATAGGGAATACTGTCACATGCGCCAATAACTCCTCTTATCCTGTTATGGGAGTTGGTAAGATCATTCTGACTACTGCTGATGGTAGTTCTTTCACTTTGTCAGATGCTTTATTTGTGCCAGGGATCAAAAAGAACCTGTTATCAGTTTCTGCATTAGCCAAGATTGGCTTGGTTGTGAAATTCATTGATGATAGGTGTACAGTCCATGATCTCTCAAATGGCGATGTGATTATTGCTTCTGGCATTTTATGTCGTCGGCTGTATAAGCTCATAGACTATGAAAAATCTGTGAATGATTCGGCATGTGCAGTTCATGATTCTCAGGCTATGTTAGATGCAAAGCTTTGGCATGCACGCTTTGGTCATCTGAATTTTGCTAGTTGGTTACGCCTGCAGAAATCTGAAATGGTGTCCTCTTTGCCCAAACTTGAGGCACCTGGAAAACATGTTTGTGAAGGCTGTATTTTGGGCAAAATGCAGCGTTCTTCCTTTCCAAAAGATGGTTCAGTTCGGGCTACTTAGAAATTGCAGCTTGTACATAGTGATGTCTGTGGTCCTATGCAGACACCCTCTTTTGGAAATTACCTTTAGTTCGTGACTTTCATTGATGATTTTTCCAGGCATGCATGGGTATATCAACTCAAAGCAAAGTCCGAAGTGTTCATGTGCTTCAAACAGTTTTTGGTTTTGGCTGAAAATCTGTCAGCATGTAAAATGGGCACCCTCCGTTCTGATCGAGGGGGGGAATATATGTCTTCATATTTTAATGCATTTCTGGCTGAACGTGGGATAAAACACCAGTGTACAGTGCCGTATACACCTCAACAGAATGGAGTTGCTGAACGAAAGAACAGGTCACTCATGGAGATGGCGAGGTGCATGGTCAAAAGTCAGGCTTTACCACATAGTTTCTGGCTTGAGGCTGTCATGTGTGCAGCATATGTACTGAACAGGTGTCCCACGAAAGCGTTGCAGTCTATCACTCCATATGAGGCTTGGCATGACCGCAAGTCATCTGTTGCTCATCTGCGTGTTTTTGGTTGTTTGGCATATGCATTAGTGCCTGAACAACATCGCAGAAAATTGGATGATAAGGCAGTAAAATGTATTTTTGTTGGGTACAATTCTGAAAGTAAAGGCTATCGTCTGTATCATCCACAGACTAAACGCATTCTGGTTAGCCGTGATGTTGTCTTTGTGGAAGATGCTATTCAGCCATTGCTTTCATGTACTAAGGAGACATCTGTTAGCTCCAAAGACATGTATGATACTTTGATGCCTCTTTTTACAGGTGGACAGGCTAGCACTGGTCCTAATGAGGCAACTTCTCAGCCTTTGCAGGTTTCATATGATGATGCAGATCATGCCATTTCTGATGCAGATTTACATGATGCACTTGTTGATGAGAGAGCTGATATTGAACAGGCAAAAACTATGCCAAAATGGCTGGTGCAGACTTTGCGTGACAGCAAATTAGATGCACCTTTGTCATATCGTACTCGTTCAGGCTCTCATAGTACCTCCTTTGCATCAGATTGCTATGCTATGGCTGCATCTAGTCTCTGTGATGAGAATGAGCCTGTTTCTTTTGATGAAGCACAAAATTCAGAAAATTGGATGGCTGCTATGCAATCTGAATATGATGCTATAATGAAGAATGGTACATGGTCTTTATGTGACTTGCCTCCTGGCAAGAAGGCCATTGGCACTAAGTGGGTATACAAGCTGAAGCGTAAACCTGATGGTACAGTTGACAGGTATAAGGCTAGGCTTGTTGCAAAGGGTTATGCGCAGGAAAGAGGCATTGATTTTGATGAGACCTTTGCACCTACATGCCGTATGACTACTGTTCGGAGCATTTGTGCACTTGCAGCCCATCATGGTTGGAATGTACATCAGTTGGACATTAAAACAACATTTCTGAATGGTGACTTGCATGAAGAAGTGTATGTTTTTCAGCCCCGTGGCTTTGTGCAGAAAGGGCATGAAAACCAGGTGTGCAGGTTAAAGAAGGCGTTATATGGTTTAAAGCAAGCACCACATGCTTGGTATGAGAAAATACATGCCTATCTGATTGCACATGGTTTTGAGAACAGTCCAACTGAAAGCACCTTATATGTTAAGCGTGCTAATGATGTGCTTTTGATCATTGTTGTCTATGTAGACGACATGCTGCTCACTGGTCCTCTTGAGAAGCATATTGCTGATTTCAAGGCTGATTTGCATGCCTCATTTGAGATGTCTGATTTGGGGCATTTGCATCACTATTTGGGCATTCAGTTTATGCAAGTTGATGGTGGAAGGGCTTTGTGTCAAACGAAATATATTGACACATTATTGCAGCGTTTTGGCCTTGAAGACTGTAAGCCTATTGCCACTCCTATGGAGACAGGTTTACGATTGAGTCTTCATGATGCTGGAGATGCATTTGATGCTGTTCTCTATCAGCAGGCTGTTGGATGCTTGATTTACTTATGCATTACTCGGCCAGATATTCAGTTTGCTGTCTCACAGATGAGTAGGTTTATGCATTGCCCAGGAGTCACGCATTGGAAAGCGGTTAAGCGCATCTTTCGCTACTTGAGTGGTACTCGGCTACTTGGGTTGTTTTATCCCAAGGGGGGATCACTACCGCCAGATTTGCATGCTTTTTCTGACTCAGATTGGGCTGGTTGCTATGACACTCGTGTGTCCACCAGTGGTTTTTGCTTCATGCTTGGTAGCTCATGTATATCTTGGTTGAGCAAGAAGCAGCCTACTGTGGCCACTTCCAGTTGTGAGGCTGAGTATAGGGTAGCTTTCACAGCGACTGTTGAGTGTGTGTGGCTCAGACACCTTATGGCTGATTTGGGTGTTGGCCAGTCTTCTGCCACCACCATCTTCACTGACAGTCAGAGCGCATTGGCAGTTGCGAGGAACCCTGTGTTCCATGCTCGCACTAAGCACATTGAGGTGCATTATCACTATGTCAGGGAGAGGTTCTCTGCTGGGGAGATCAGCTTGGCATATGTGCCCATGCAGGAGAACATTGGAGACCTTTTCACGAAGGCTCTGCCTAGGGAGAAGTTTGAAGCTTTCCGCAAAGCTTTGGGCTTACTTCCTTTTGTGGAGTGATTTCCACATAGCTCGGCACTTCCTTATACATGAGTGCCAGCTCCTTGTTCACCGCATCACTCCCAGGGGGGATTTGTTGATATATTTAGGTAGTGATGTGTGTGAACACTCTAGGACCGCCGGGGCACTTTTTTCCCTCTTTAGGAGGTTTTTTTCCCCCGGCTTGTATATACGCCTATTGCCCTAATGGGCTACTGATCTTTGTACATTCTCTAGTAATACATTCAGTCTTGTGTGTTGTGCTCCAAGCTTCTTCCTCTTCCTTGTGCTGTTCGCGTGCTTCCGCAGACGTCTAACTCCAACAGTATGCAGTTTCCCAGTTGAGTCGATTCATGCATAGCCCTGGCACTAAGCATTGGCAAGCGGTGAAACGTGTGTTTAGATATCTTTGAGGCACTTTGAGCTTAGGTCTCTTTTATGGCAGAGATGTTCAGCCATGCTTGCATGCTTTTACAAATAGTGATTGGGCTGGCTGTTATGATACTCGTGTGTCCACTAGTGGTAATTGCTTTTTCCTTAGAGACTCATGCATACCTTGGTTGAGTAAGAAGCAACCTACAGTGGCGACATCAAGTTGTGAAGCTGAGTATAGGGCAGTTTTCGCAGCTACAGTGGAGTGTATATGGCTGAGACGCCTATTGATGGATCTTTGCATGGAGATTGATGCTGCTACGCATATTCTCACAGATAGTCAGAGTGCTTTGGCTGTTGCACGAAACCCAGTGTTTCATGCACGGACCAAACATATTGAGGTGCATTATCACTATGTGAGAGAGCGCCTTCATGCAGGAGATATTGATTTGGTATATGTGCCTACACAAGATAATGTGGCAGACATATTCACCAAAGCTCTTCCATGAGAATAGTTTGAAGCTTTTTGCAAGCTTTAGGCTTATTACCTTGTGGGGGTTGATCTGTCACTCCCTGTATGTGTTCACATCATTTGCTCCAGGGGGGTTTGTTACACTTATGTGTTCCTCGAGTAGCTTTGATGTAAACCTTTTCCCTATACATGGGCACTTTTTACTCTAGTGCTGGCTAGAGGTTTTTTCCCCATGTTACCACATAGTTGATACTCTCATATGTGGTGGTACTTTGTACTTAGGGATATTATTCAGCTCTTACTTCAGTTCAATTCATCGGTCAATAGAGAGAGCTATTCCAGCCATCGTCTTCTTCGTGTGTCTTGCTGCGTTTGTGCTCCTTGTGTGTGCTTCTCGTGTGTCTCTCGCACTTCTATACACACCCAACATTCTCTAGTAATACATTCTGTCTTGTGTGTTGTGCTCCAAGCTTCTTCTTCTTCCTTGTGCTGTTCACGTGCTTCCGCAGATGTCTAACTCCAATAATTGGTATTAGAGAAGGTGTCACTTCATCTAGGGCACCATCGACACTCCTTTGTTTGCAGTCTCAGAATCGCACGAATTTTGGTGAGCATACTCAACGTGTTTTTCATATCAAAAGATCTTCGTTTTGTGGTGCCAAAATCACGATTCGAGCTCGTTTCGGCCTCCGAACACACTATCATAGCACTTGTGTAGGCTATTTTGTCTTTTTGTGCCAAATGTTGGCTATTGAGGATAAGTTGGATGGTACCAACTACCCATTGTGGGCTTATATGATGTGACATGTATTGGTTACAAAAGGAATGTGGAACATTGTGCAGGGTGTTGAAAAACGTCCTATCACACCTGCAATTGTTACAACTGCAAGTACTGAAGCTGATGCAGAAGGTGTCGAAGATGATGATATTCTACATATTCCTGTTTGTGCTTCGCTTTCTGTTGCACCTACTGCAGAGCAGATTCATTGGGATGGCAGAGATGCTAAGGCACATGCATTGATAGCTTTGTCTATCAAGCGTGCCATTATTCCTCACATTCGCTCTTGCAGAACATTTAAATATGTTTGGGATACACTTACTACATTGTACCAAGCTAGGCTCGTGTTGCTTACCTCTGAAAACAGAGTGAGCACATGAATGAAGGTGATTCTATGGACAGTTTTCTAACAAAGATCAAATACTTAAAGGAACAATTGATTTCTGTTGATGAGGTTATACCAGATAGCTTACTTGTGCAGACTGTTCTGAATGGTCTTCTTGATTCATATCAGAGTTTTGCTTCCACTCTTCGGTTGACGATGAAAGGAAATCCAAATGCCTTGTCATTTGAGGAGTTAGTCTCTGTTCTATTGTAGGAAGATCAGTCCAGGCAGAACAGGTCCATTATGCGTATTGCAGATCAAGCTTTCCTGGCTAGTCAGAAGGGTAGCGGAAAATGGATCTCTTCTACTAGTAAGCAAAAATTTGCAAATGCTGCACATTCGAAGAACCAAGATAAAGATGAGAAAAATAAAAAAAGAAAAAATTGTTTTGCAAGTACTGTAAAGGGAATGATCATATCATAAAGAACTGTCCAAAACTGGCTGCTAAAGAGGCAAAGAAGAAAGAGGTTGGAATGGTTGTTGCTGAAGCCTCTACACCAAAAACGGAGTCTACTAATCTTGTGTAGAAAGAAGAATGGGCATTTACTACTGTTTGCAGTTTTGACCCATCTTCTCATGAACAATGCATGTTTGTAGTAGATTCAGATGTTTGGTACTTTGACAGTGGGGCGACCAAACATATTACCTCGCAGCACAATTTCTTCTCTTCACTCGAGCCTGCCCCTATAGGGAATACTATTACATGCGCCAACAACTCCTCTTATCCTGTTATGGGAGTTGGTAAGATCATTTTGACTACTACTGATGGTAGTTCTTTCACTTTGTCAGATGCTTTGTTTGTGCCAGGGATCAAGAAGAACCTGTTATCAGTTTTTGCATTGGCCAAGATTGGCTTGGTTGTGAAATTTGTTGATGACAGATGTACAGTTCCTCATCTGTCAAATGGCAACATGATTATTGCTTCTGGCATTCTATGTCATGGTTTGTATAAGCTCATAGACTATGAAAGATCTGTAAATGATTTGGCGTGTGCAATACATGGTTCTCAGGCTATGTCAGATGCAAAGCTTTGGCATGCACACTTTGGTCATCTGAATTTTGCTAGTTTGCTACGCCTGCAGAAATCTAAAATGGTGTCCTCTTTGCCCAAACTTGAGACACCAGGAAAACATGTTTGTGAAGGCTGTATTTTGGGCAAAATGCAGTGTTCCTCCTTTCCAAAAGATGGTTCAGTTCGGGCTACTTAGAAATTGTAGCTTGTACATAGTGATGTTTGTGGTCCTATGTAGACACCTTGTTTTGGAAATTATATTCACTTTGTGACTTTCATCGATGATTATTCCAAGCCTGCATGGGTATATCCATTGAAGGCAAAGTCCAAAGTGTTCATGTGCTTCAAACAATTTTTGGTTTTGGCTGAAAATCTATCAGCATGTAAAATGGCCACCCTCCATTCTCATCGAGGGGGGGAATATATGTCTTCTGATTTGAATGCATTTATGGCTAAACGTGGGATAAACCACCAGTGTACAATGCCATATACACCTCAACATAATGGAGTTGTTGAATGAAAGAACAAGTCACTCATGGAGATGGCAAGGTGTATAGCCAAGAGTCAGGCTTTACCACAAATTTACATGATGCACTTGTTGATGAAAGATCTGACATTGAGGAGGCAAAAACTATGCCAAAATGGTTGATGCAAACTTTACGTGACAACAAATTAGATGCACCTCTATCATATCGTACTCAATCAGGCTCTCATTGTGCCTCTTTTGCATCAGATTGCTATGCTATGGATGCATCTAGTCTCTGTGATGAGAATGAGCCTGTTTCATTTGATGAAGCACAAAATTCAGAAAATTGGATGGCTGCTATGCAATCTGAATATGATGCTATAATGATGAATGGTACTTGGACTTTATGTGACTTGCCGCCTGGCAAGAAGGCCATTGGCACTAAGTGGGTTTACAAGCTGAAGCGTAAGCCTGATGGAATAGTTGACAAGTATAAGGCTAGGCTTGTTGCAAAGGGTTATGCACAGGAAAGAGGCATTGATTTTGATGAGACCTTTGAACCTACATGCCGTATGACTACTGTTCGGAGCCTCTGTGCACTTGCAGCCCATCATGGTTGGAATGTACATCAGTTGGACATTAAAACTGCATTTCTGAGTGGTGACTTGCATGAAGAAGTGTATGGTTTTTTAGCCCCGTGGTTTTGTGCAGAAAGGGCATGAAAACCAGGTGTGCAAGTTAAAGAAGGCATTATATTGTTTGAAGCAAGCACGGCCACATGCTTGGTATGAGAAGATACATGCCTATCTGATTGCACATGGTTTTGAGAACAGTCCAACTGAAAGCAACAATATTGTTGGAGCAAGACAATCAACAATTGATGATTATATGAAGCTTAGAAATGAAGATATGAAGAAAAGATTGAAGTCTAACTTCATGAAGTGAAGTGAAGGTTCAAGAAGAAAAGTTCTATAAACATATGTACATTAGTCTTGTAAATACTTCAAAATACTTGAAGTAATGATGAATCAATACTCATATGTATATATATATATATATATATATATATATATATATATATATATATATATATATATATATATATATATATATATATATATATATATATATATATATATATATATATATATATATATATATATACGTGTAGATGGTCCTGTTAGATAAGTGAGATGCAGTATAGATGACATAGAGAAGAATAGATTATGAGTATTGTGTGTATCATCCATCAGATGTATGATGAGTTGAATAGAAAGAATGTTCAGAGAATTGTGCGTCATTTTTTTCTCCAGTTCTCCTTCTATGTTTGATTGTATCAGAAATCCTTTTGTAGACATCTAAATCCATAGTTAATCTATCTATGTTTAAAGTTTAAGAGCCTAATTGCAAACATGCTAAGAGAATTTTGTGAAGGAACATCTATATGTGAGAAAGTGTTGAGTGTCTTCTGAAATAGGCGCAATCTTGATGATCAAAGAATTGATCAGTTCTCAGTGCATAGTGTAAAGTTTTACACAAATGAAGAGTCAAAATCTAAGTTGGAAGATAAGCCATCCATGGCTAAAAGCATTCGCTTAAACGGGTTCTACTTTGAGAGAACTATGTGTTAGACGTTGCAGGTGTCAAAGTAGACTCTTTTAAGAAGGCAGTTTCAGACATAGGTACATTGTTTGGATCATTTCTGATAATGTACTTAAGCTTTTGAAATGTTTTAACTTGGAGGAGGTGCACAAACTTTAGGTGACACATTTTACAAAGTTTCATTAGAAACTTTACACAATTGATTAGTTAATGAGTGAGTAATGTGCAGCAGACTTTCCTGTGAAGTGACTTTCTTCACAGTTAACTAAAGTCTTGACAGTTTGGTACTTGTCTTCAAAAATTGGTTGGAGTTTAAAGTTATTCTTGATATAGAGGTGGTCTAACAGCAAGGATAGCTTGTTCTTTTGGAGATTAACACTCTTCATCAATGGTATCAGAGCAGGATTTATCAGATTGAGGAAAAGGAAGACCCCGACTACTGCAGATATACAAATTTCAAATCTTGAAGATTCAAAAGGATAAAGTGTGAAAGAAAAATTGAAGGGAGACACACAAAGGCAATCAAAAGGATCAGAAGGAGCAAACTTCGAAGCTAAGGTACATTCATTCCTTATAAGGATTAATGATTTGATAGTACAGGTGAAGAAAGGATAGGAGATAGTCTCCAAATTCAGAAGTTGGATAGATAGAACTAGCCAGCTTGCTCTATGAGAATGGAAGCTCATCTTATGAGCAAAGATAAGATGGGATACATCACAGGAGAGGAAGTAAAGCTAGAATTCAAAGATCCTAGTGTTCCAACTAGGGAGGAGCTTGCAGATATAAAGATTTGGATGAAGAAGGATGCTCAAGCAAGGAGCATAACCTACATGGCAGTGAATGATTATTTGCTTCCTCATATCAGAGGACTTGAAAGTGCAAGTGACATATGGAATGCTTTGGAAGAGCATTTTCAGAATACAACCAAATCAAGGAAAGCTTCATTATGGGCAGAGTCTACTACATTCAAGAAGAAGGCTTCATAGTCAATATTTGATTATGTGACAAAGATGAAAGACATTGCTGATTCTTTAGGTGCAGTTGATGAAGATATTGAAGAAGATAAGTTGGTAAGACAAATTCTCACAGGGCTAAGAGGAGATGAGAAGTGGAAGCCTTTTAATATTGTCTGTAGAACTTTCATTAGATCATTTCACTCTTGATTTGAATCAATTGTTAGGACATATGCTAACTTTTGAGAATGATATCAAAGGAGATGTTGATAAGAGTGCAAGTCATGCAATGTATTCTAAAGACAAGAAGAAGCAAAGCAAAGCAACAATCAGTTGAAGATGAAGGTACTCCAAGTCAAGCAAATTTCCTAAGAGGAAGAGGAAATGGCAGAAATAGAGGAAGAGGTAGAAATAAAAAAGATAATGTTAGAGCTTGTTGGATATGTGGTAAGACCAATCATCTATCTCATGATTGTTGGCATAATAATCAAAGCAATGGTAATTTTAATCAGAACTTTAATCAAAGAGGAAGAGGTGGCAGATATCAGAGAGGAAACTTTAGAGGTAGAGGTGGTAGGAATTCTTTTGGAAGAAGTGGAGGAAGAAACTTCCAAAATCAATCCTATAATAACACCTACTACAATTATGCATCAGATCAAAAAGAAGATTCAACTCTTATTATGAATGCAACATGTGAAGCCTCACATGAAGACATGAGAGTATTTTATATTGATTCAGGATGTAGCAATCATCTAAGTGGAAACATTGCTTTGATGACTGATCTAGATCATAAGGCAATCAATCACATAGTTCAAACAGGTGACAATACAAAGCACAAAGTGAAGTCAATTGGTACAGTTAAAGCCAAAGATGGAAGTACTCTCTTGAGTAAGGTTTTGTATGTTCCTACAATTCCAAAGAATTCGATTAGTGTAGGACAAATTGTGGAAAAATGATATGAGGTAAGGTTCACTAATGATGGAGTTTATGTTGAAGACCCTAGTCAAGGGTATAAACAAATTGTTACAGGAAAGAAGGAAGGAAGGCTCTTCACATTAAAGATACAAGGTAATATTGGACATGCTATGTTCACATATGGAGAGCAAAAGGTGTCTGAATTGGATCTTTGGCATAAAAGACTTGGACACTTTAATGAAAGAGGTATCAAAGATATGGTTAACAATGATTCAGTACTTGGATTGCGTAATGTTGCAGGTCAACATATGACATACAGATGTGAGGCATGTCAACTAGGTAAGGCTCACAAGCAATCTTATTCTAAGCATGGTTTTATGTATTCAAAAAGACTTGAATTGGTACATACAGATGTGTGGGATCCTTCAAAGGACTTCAGTATAAATGGTTCAAGATATTATCTCCCACTATCATGCATATAGAGAAAGGATTACAGGACAAAAATTGAAGAGGTTAAGATCAGATGGAGGGGGAGAGTATTTCTCAAATGAATTCAGTGATTATTTGTGGAATGCAGGTATAAGGAGAGAGGTTACTTGCATGTACTCTCCTCAACAAAATCGGGTAGCAGAGAGAAGAACCAGAACTCTTGTTGAGTTTGCAAGATCAATGATGACGGAGAAAAATTGTCCTAATTATTTGTGGGCTTAGGCTGTAAACACAGCCACATATTTGGTCAATAGGTTACCATGTAAAGCCTTGCAGGGTATGACACCATATGAAGCTTGGTGGGGTAAGAGACCTACATTGGATCATTGTAAAATATTTGGATGTTTGGCATATGCATATGTGCTATCTCAATTGAGGCATAAATTGGAACCTAAAGCAGAGAAGTATGTATTCATTGGCTATGATGACAAGCAGATGGGTTATAGGTTGTGGAGTCCATCCACAAAGCAATTCCTTGTGTCTAAGGATGTTACATTTGATGAGCAAGGTACTTGGTATGCAGGTACACTTAATGTTCAAGCAGGTGATGAAGATATTTTAAATCAGAAGAAAGGTAAAACAAGGGTTCAAATATGTGATGAAGAAGAGAGTAATGAAGGACAAGTTGAAGTAGAAGAAAGGCCAATGTTTGATCCAGAATATAATGAACCAGAAACTTCAAGAAGTGGAGAACTCAGAAGGTCATCTAGGCACAAATGGCAACCTACAAGGTATAGCTATGATACTTCATTCTTGACTACTAAAGATTATGCTTATATGTTAAAAGTAGATGAAGATCCATCCACATATGATGAAGCCAAAGGGAAGAAGAATTGGGAAAAAGCTATGCAAGAAGAATATGATGCATTAATGGAAAATGAGACATGGTATTTGGTTTCTAAAACAAATAGTCAGAAGATCATTGGATGTAGATGGGTTTACAAAACAAAAAGGTTTGCATATGGAAGTGTATCTAGGTACAAAGCCAGGCTTGTTGTAAAGGGATATGCACAAACATATGGTGTGGACTATGATGAAACTTATAGTCCTATTGCAAAAATGACAACCATAAGGACTCTCATAGCAATTGTTGCTTGCAAAGGTTGGAAATTATCTCAATTAGATGTGAAGAATGCATTTTTGGATGGTTATATTTCAGATGAAGTCTACATGGAACAACCAGATGGTTTCAAAGATCAAGTGCATCCAAATCATGTGTGTAAGCTCAATAGAGCTTTGTATGGTTTGAAGTAGGCCCCAAGGGCATGGAATTATAGGCTTGTAAAGTTCTTGAAGGAACTTGGATTTCAAGCATCAAAGGCAGATAGTAGCTTGCTAGTCAAAGCAAGTGAGGATGGATTTATTTATGTTTGTATTTATGTTGATGACATAATACTTACAGGAACAGATGACAAAGGTATACACATGATTAAGAAATCGATGGAGAAAGAATTCAAAATCAGTGATTTGGGAAATTTGTCATTTTTTTTGGGAATGGAGATTTCATATACCCAACATGGAGTATATGTAACTCAAGAAAGGTATCTGAAAAATTTGCTTATCAAATTTAAAATGGAAGATTGCAGGATAGCACCAACTCCAATGGAGGTGAATCATAGATTAAGTAGATATGGAGGAGAAGAATTCAAAGATATGAATCTTTATTAGAGTTTGGTGGGTAGCTTGATTTATGCTACATTAACAAGGCCTGATTTATCATATGCAGTTGGAGTTCTATCTCAATTCATGCATTGTCCTAGAAAGGAACATTGGATTGCAGGACAAAGAGTACTTAGGTAGATCAAGGGCACACTTAAAGAAGGTTTGTACTATGGATTTACTTTAGATACAAGAGTCAAGATATACAGTGATGCAGATTGGGCAGGTAATTCTGATGATAGAAGATCAACACATGGATACTTGTGTTATGTGGGAGATAAGTTAATTTCATGGTGCTCTAAGAAGCAACATACAGTTGCTTTATCATCTACAGAAGCAGAATACAAAGGCATGGTAGAAGTTGCAAAGGAAGTAATATGGTTAAAGAATCTTATGAAGAGTTTTGATATTGTTCAGAGTACTCTTATCAATTGTGGAGACAATATGAGTTCTTTATATTTGGCAGCAAATCCTGTATTCCATGCTAGAACTAAACATATTGAGATTCAGTATCATTTTTTGAGAGAGAAGGTTGTTGATAAAGAAATAGAAGTTATACGTACTCCTACAAAAGATCAGTTGGCAGATATGATGACAAAGAGCTTGGATGGACCAAAGTTGTAGAGGTTTAAAGATATGGCACAAATAAAGAAGATGCAGGTAATCACAATTGATGATTGAGGGGGAGCTGTTGGAGCAAGACAATCAACAATTGGTGATTATATGAAGCTTAGAAATGAAGAGATGAAGAAAAGATTGAAGTCTAACTTCATGAAGTGAAGTGAAGGTTCAGGAAGAAAAGTTCTATAAACATATGTACATTAGTCTTGTAAATACTTCAAAATACTTGAAGTAATGACGAATCAATACTCATATGTATATATATATATATACGTGTAGATGGTCGTGTTTTATTAGTGAGATGAAGTATAGATGAGATAGAGAAGAATAGGTTATGAGTATTGTGTGTATCATGCATCAGATGTATGATGAGTTGAATAGAAAGAATGTTCAGAGAATTGCACATCGGTTTTTTCTCAAGTTCTCCTTCTGTGTTTGATTATGTTAGAAATCCTTTTGTAGACATCTAAATCCATAGATAATCTATCTATGGTTAAATTTTAAGAGCCTAATTGCAAACAGGCTAAGAGAATTTTGTGTAGGAACATCTATATGTGAGAAAGTGTTGAGTGTCTTCTGAAACAGGTGCAATCTCGATGATCAAAGAATTGATCAGTTCTCAATGCACAGTGTAAAGTTTTACACAAATGAGGAGTCAAAATCTAAGTTGGAAGATAAGCCATCCATGGCTAAAAGCATTCGCTTAAATGGGTTCTAGTTTGAGAGAACTATGTGTTAGAAGTTGCAGGTGTCAAAGTCGACTCTACAAGAAGGCAGTTTCAGACATAGGTAGATTGTTTGGATCATTTCTCATAATCTACTTAAGCTTTTGAAGTGTTTAACTTGGAGGAGGTGTGCAAACTTTAGGCGACAATTCTACAAAGTTTCATCAGAAACTTTACACAATTGATTAGTTAATGAGTGAGTAATGTGCAACAAACTTTCTTGTGAAGTGACTTTCTTCACAGTTAACTAAAGTCTTGACAGCTTGGTACTTGTCTTCCAAAATTGGTTGGAGTTTAAAGTTATTCTTGATATAGAGGTGGTCTAACATCAAGGATAGCTTGTTCTTTTGGAGATTAACACTCTTCATCACTTATATGTTAAGCATGCTAATGATGTGCTTCTGATCATTGTTGTCTATGTTGACGACATGCTGCTCACTGGTCCTCTTGAGAAGCATATTGCTGATTTTAAGGCTGATTTGCATTCCTCCTTTGAGATGTCTGATTTGGGGCATTTGCATCACTATTTGGGCATTCAATTTATGCAATTTGATGGTGGAATGGCTTTGTGTCAAACGAAATATATTGACACATTATTGCAGTGTTTTGGCCTTGATGACTGTAAGCCTATTGCTACTCCTATGGAGACATGTTTACGATTGAGTCTTCATGATGCTGGAGATGCATTTGATGCTGTCCTCTATCAGCAAGCTGTTGGATGCTTGATTTACTTATGCATTACTCGGCCAGATATTCAGTTTGCTGTCTCACAGATGAGTAGGTTTATGCATTGCCCAGGTATCAAGCATTGGCAAGCAGTTAAGCGCATCTTTCGCTACTTGAGTGGTACTCGGCTACTTGGGGTGTTTTATCCCAAGGGGGGATCACTACCGCTAGATTTGCATGCTTTTTCTGACTCAGACTGGGCTGGTTGCTATGACACTCATGTGTCCACTAGTGGCTTTTGCTTCATGCTTGGTAGCTAATGTATATCTTTGTTGAGCAAGAAGCAGCCTACCTTGGCCACTTCCAGTTGTGAGGCTGAGTATAGGGCAGCTTTCACTGCTACTATTGAGTGTGTGTGGCTTATACGCCTTATGGCTAATTTGGGTGTTGGTCAGTCTTTTGCCACCACCATCTTCACTGATAGTCAGAGCGCATTGGTAGTTGCGACGAACCCTATGTTCCATGCTCACACTAAGCACATTGAGGTGCATTATCATTATGTCAGGGAGAGGTTCTCTGCTGGGGAGATCAGCTTGGCATATGTGCCCACATAGGAGAACATTGCAGACCTTTTCACGAAGGCTTTGCCTAGGGAGGAGTTTGAAGCTTTCCGCAAATCTTTGGGCTTACTTCCTTTTGTGGAGTGATTTCCACATAGCTTGGCACTTCCTTATACATGAGTGCTAGCTACTTGTTCACCGCATCACTCCCAGGGGGGATTTGTTGATATATTTAGGTAGTGATGTGTGTGAACACACTAGGACTATCGGGGCACTTTTTTGCCTCTTTAGGAGGTTTTTTCCCCTGGCTTGTATATAGGCCTATTGCCCTAATGGGCTACTTATCTTTGTATGTTCTCTAGTAATACATTCAGTATTGTGTGTTGTGCTCCAAGCTTCTTCTTCTTCTTCCTTGTGTTATTCCGTGCTTCCGCAGACGTCTAACTCCAACATATCTTGGTTGGGAAAGAAGCAAACTACTATAGCCACTTTTAGTTGTGAGGATGAGTAAAGGGAAACTTTCATGACTAGTGGTAAGTATCTGTGGATGAGCTCCCTTATACGTGAATTGGGTCTTGGTTAAAATTTTATCACCACCATATTTAGTGACAATTGGAGTTTATTGGTAGTTGTGAGGAGACTAGTGTTCCTTGCTTACACTAAATATATTGAGGTGCACTACCATTATATATGTTGGTGAAAATATCAATCCATCACACTTGGCTAGACTTTGAAGAAGATGTGTGCATCCATTTAATGGAGCATATGAACATTAGCATGTAGTAAGTTGATCATTACCCAATGTAAAATTGTTTTACATGAAGAGAATATTGTAAATCCACTAAATTCAAGGAATCAAGAGAGATAAAAGCTACAAATCATTTTGCTAGAATAACCCCTAACTTGGAGGAGAACTTTTAGGTAAAACCAAGTTTGAATTTGAATTCAAAATTGGAGGCAAGGCATCTATAAAAGTGGATTTTAATCTCGCGGCCAAAAGAGCCTCCTTTACTGAGTTCATTGTTGATCATTTGATGTAGTAGAGAGGCTTACATTACATTGTTGGTTACATCGATCTTCATCTCTATCATTGTCACTCAGAATAGTGTACTTGTCTTGCTCATATCTCAGTGATTCCTTTATCATTTTTAATGATCTATAGCTTGTTGGAACAAGCTCAAAGTCTAATACAAGCTACCAAAGCTTGAAGAAGTTTCATTGAGCCAATTGGGAGAAAATTGTCTCGAAGTGGTCATTGGTCATACTCTACAAAGTTCTTGAAATATCGGGGGTAAGCTTCTACTTGCCAAAGACATTGCTCAGTGTATAGTCTATCATTTTAAGTAATTCCACTTGGATGCATTAGCTCTCTAAGCTAACTAGATACCCTCAGAAGGAATTTTTCTAATTTCTATTGTACTGTGACAACTGAGCAAAACTTCCAACAGGTGTCAAGACCAAAATAGCAATTTTTTGGTCACTAGCTAGTTGCAAACTTATCTGTTTTGATCCTATTGGTTGAAGCATTATCTCCAAAGCACATAGGCACTTATTTAGTGTTATTGGAAAGATAAACGGGCTTACAACACAACTCTGAAGTAAAATAGGGCAGGTACTAAGCATGGATTAGCAGTACAAACTCATTTCTTGAGGTGTCCATCCATCTTTCCCAACAAAATAAAGGAGAGACTCTTTATTAGATAGATTAGTTTGGCATACATGCCCAAATAGGAAATGTTTTAGCCCTATTTACAAAGGCTCTACCTCATGAGAAGTTCAAAGATTATTGAAAATCTAGCCCTTATATGTCTAAACAAAGATATCCCAATATTCTCATAAGGGGTACAAGATCTACTTCCTCAAAATAACACAAGTTATTTGCAATGTAAGAGCATATTTTTTCATTATCCTCTACTATTATGAACAATTTCGTTTTGTCCAATCTATTTTCATAACACTCTCCCCATTTTTTTCCTTGCTTTGGAATTGAAGAAAATATTTTAAATTCTTTAACTTGATACTTCTTGAAGTGTTCAAGAACTTCAAAATCTATAGTCTTGGTTGACTTACAACTAGGAAACTAACTCGTGCATTTTCAATATCTTTTTCATGGATTTGGAATATGCATGTGTATGCTCATACATGTTAGAAGGATCAATTAGGATCCCCATATCATGCATGCATTCCTCATCATCAGAGTAGGCCCCTTCCATACAGAGACTCAGACACTAATGTCTGATCCTATGTCACTCAGTGGGTACGGTATTGTTTCACATGGACATAGTAGCTCTACTATGCGATCTTCAACAACACTCACCATGAAGAGATCCAATTTATAGCCTTCCTCATCGCAATGATGTGTGAGTGTCTACTCATTCAGAGTGAATATGATGGCACTTAGGATGTGAGGCCAACCAAAAGCATCAAATTGATCCTCTTGTAGATTATAGATTTGTATGTAATCTGGATTAGCAACTGATCTTTCTGATGTCTTGCTTGACATAAGCAAAGACATGCACCTTCGTGTACCTAAGATGATTGACTCAAATGCATGCTCTTTACAAAGCTCTTGTCCTCGTCATAAGGAATTTTTTACCATTGGAGAGGTGGCACATCCCTAGAAGAATTATTTTGCAAATTGATCTTTGTATTTGTGCCATTATGTTGGATCTAGATATCATTTCCTCTAGATTCTTGAACCACTTTCAATTGTTTGAGGAATGGCCATCCTAAGTGAATTTCATAATATGTTTGGCACAAAAGGACGAAATTGTCTACACATGTTCTATGATAGTGTGCTTGAGGCCAAAATGAGATCATATCAAAATTTTGACACCGCACAACAAAGGTTTTTTGAAATACTAATTGCCTTGAGTATGCTCACTAATTTTCATGCGATTTTGAGAATGTGATCAAAGGGGTGTTGACAATGACCTAGATGAAGTAGCTGATACCAATTATTGGAGTTTGAGGTCTGCATAAGCACACGAAGAAGAAGAAGAATCTTGTAGCAAAAGGAAGAAGAAGAAGAATCTGCATAAGCACAAGGAAGAAGAAGAAGAATCATGTAGAATAACACAATATAGAATGAATTATCAAGTGAATGTACAAAGATAAGTAACCTGTTAGGGTTATAGGTTTATATAAAATCCATGGGAAAAAAGCCCTCCTAAAGAGAAAAAAAAGTGCCTCGATGTTCCTAAGTGCGTTCACATACATCACTATCAAAATATATCAAGAAGTACATCTTCATCTTCTACTTTGTCTTGTACCTTTCAAGTACCTAATGGCTCTTGCTCATCGACCATGTGATTTAATTCTTCACATTGACTGTCATCATTACCATCACATTCTAAATCAGAATTCAACAAAGATTGATCATCCTCATGTTGTGATCCAGAATAAGAACTTGAATCTTCTAATCCCTGCTCTACGTAATGAAATAATCTTGAAATCCTTTTACCAGCTCTCTACTTTCCTTTTGCTTCACTTGTTTGTGAATAATGATATCCTTGAACATTGAGGTTCACGTGTCCTTCCATAAATGCATGTGTTTCTCTTAAGGCTTCCTCTAACTCCTCTTAACACTACAAGGAATACGGGCGCATAGCGACGGTTAAGCTGACACAATTTTGTCATTATAAAATTGCAAAAAGCACCGCAAGAAGCGTCGAGCGTGGACTGTCAGTTAAACAACAAGCAAAACAACGTTTTCGTTGATGTGTGGCACGATAGGATGTGCGACGCTTATAGCAAGCATTGCTAAAGTGATGATTTAAAAAAGCATTGCATAAGTGATGCTTTTGTGCATCGCATAAGCAACGGTAAATAACGTCGCTTATGCAATGCCAATTGTAGTGCTTTTTACGACACCTCACCATCGCTTACACGATGGCTTTTTGACGAAAAAAATTAAAACGTTGGAGGGTCTTCAATCGGCATCTTCACACATCTGATCGAAGAGCTCTTCAATGTTCACAATTGAGATGTGCTTATGAGCTGAAACAATCACTTGCAGAATTGTTGTTTTGTCTAATCTCTATCTTATTGTGTCTCTCTATCTCTGTTTCTCTCTTTCTACCTCTTTCTCTCTTTGAATTATCTCTCTCTCTCTCTCTATTGCAGGTTATTCAAGAAGATAACCAAGCAAAAAATATGGCTAACTATTGTAAGTACAATTTCCATTCTTTGTATATCATTTGAATTGTGTTATTTTCATTAGTTAGCATAGTTACACTTATTGATATGCACATATACATTTATACATGATGAAGATGCATGTTCACACATATACACATATACACATGCACATACACACACATACATGTGCACATACACTTACACATACACACACATACACATGCATATGCACAGATTTCTACAACCACATAAAAAGACTTGCATGCATTATTGCATATATATATACACATACACACATTAACATATACTTAAATACATGTGCACATCCACATGCATGCACATGGATGCAAATGGATATGCATCCACACACACATGCGTGTTTCATACATATACACATGCATATACATACACTTGTATATGTTTAAACACATACACATACATATGCACATATGTATATATACACACACATACACATATATACACATATATACACATATATACACATATATACACATATATATGCACATACGTACACACACATATACACATACACACACATGCACATACATACATATACACATATACATGCACATACACACATATAAACACACACTTACACATATACATGCACATACATATACACAGACATACACATGCACATGCACATACACATATACACACATATACACTTACACATGCACATGCACATACATACATATACACACACATACACATGCACATGCACATACACATACATACACTTACACATGCACATGCACATACATGCATATACACATATACATATGTACATACGTTCATATACACACACATATTACACACATATACATGGACATACATACACACACAGATTACACACATATACATGCACATACATACACACATATGAATGAATTATATAATTAAAGTACTAAAACACATGCTTAATATAAAAAATAATAACAATCAATAGAACAAAACTTTTCATTATTTAATACCATACACACAATTCAAAACATAACGAAAATGAACAATATATAGATAATATATATATATATATATCAATGTAAATACATATCCAATTTCATAGTCAAGAATCCTAATCATCATCATCATCATCATCATCCGCATGATCTGATGTATCAGTGTGAGCACCCTATGACAATCGAGATCGTCGCTCTTGTGTCTGTCTCTCCACTTCATCCATATCTGCCTCTCCATAGTACTCATATATTACATATAACAAACATAAATAAGTAAAACAATTAAAACATCCATAAAAATAAAATAATTATATAAAATTTAATAATACTTACAAAGACATCCAGATGATCTCGCATATACTCGCTCAAACGTCGATATCCAAAATGTGTAGCATAGTCGATCTCATGTTTTGTAGGATATCAGCCATAATCCTTTCGCTGCATTGAAACAAATAAAAAAGATTAGTTTCTTGCATTTTAACTAAAATAAAAAATATACTCACAATAATACATATACTTACAAATGTGGCTACAAAACCATGATGGCCCATTTGGCTTAGGTGCAATGTGTGGCCCGACTCAACTCTCTTCTTTGCAGCAGCCTGTTTATTTAAAGAAAAAAGAAATACATAAATTAAATGTAAAAAATTACTAAAATATATGAAAATTATAAATATAAACTATTAATTTGTATACCTTCTGCTGAGGAAATGACTCTTGAAGGCATAACTGTCTACGAAAAAACTGCCACGTCTGGTATGTTAGGTCGCCTCTTATTTTTTTCCACCATACAATATCTCCTATTAATTTAATCTCAAATAGAGAGAAAGAATCAGAATACATACACATATATACACATACATACACATACACATACCCACATACACATATACATGCAAACATTGTTTCTAGAAATCCTCTACCTCCTGGTTTAGAGACTGAAGCGGCTGGAGATTATCCATTGCCAACTCCTGATCATTCTCTAGTACAAACATATGATAGAAGAAGGTATGGAGGACGGAATAGAGGACCACTTCCTTTAGATGGAGAGGTTTTCAACTTTTGGGGTAATCGCTATATGATTGCTCCATCAACTATTACTAATGTTGGTCGTGGTATCTTTATTGTAGAGGATCTGTATGTGCCTCCGAACTCTCAAGTCACTCTTATGTCATTTTGTGGTCCTATATATGGATGGGGAGATTGGCATCGACTTGCACGTTATGTTCAAAGCATGAGTACTTATTGAATATTCTTGAATGAAGCATTCCTTACTAGTAGAAGGATTTCACGTGCAGAAAATGAAAGATTATATATTGATGGAAGACCTTACATGCATAAAAATATAGCCTGTTTAATAAATACTAGTCGAGGGTTACATAATAGTTCAAGGACTAATTGCACATTTGAGGAGCGTGAAAACAGTCATGAATTGCCATACATGAGTAGAGATGTATCAAGATACATAGTTGTCAATGTTATTACTACATTACATGCTGGTGATGAATTATTAGTGAATTATGGATGACGTAGACCTCCAAGAGCACCTTTTAGCTAGAGAGAGAATGAAAATTTTCTATCCATATTTAATAACTTATATATTTAATTTTATGTTTAAAGTTTACTTTTTATTCAGTTATGGAATACTACTGATTTTTATTCATATCCAATCTGAGCATTTATTATTAACCAATTTTGTCAATACATTGCATAGAATCTTATTTGTGCTCTCAGCCTGTCCATTAGCTTGTGGATGATAGGGGGCAGACTTCTGATGTATCACCAAGAATTCTTGGAGAAGGTTTTCTATGACTTCATTCAAGAAGTATGTGCCTCTATGACTCACTAAATCCATTGGCAATCCGTATCTAGTGAACACATTCTCAATCAAGAACTTTGTTGTCATTTGAGCATCATTCTTCGTTGTGGCTTTTACTTCTACCCACTTGGTTAGATAGTCTATAGCCACAATGATGTATTCAACATGGGAACCCTTAGCTGGGGGATTAATAGGACCGACAAAGTCTATTCCCCACTTAGAGAATCCACGTCCACCCATCATAGATTTCAATGGCATCTCATCTTTACGTATAGGATACTGATTTCGCTGACAAACATCACACCTCTTCACCTAGGTATGTGCATCCATGTGTCCTCCTGCTACACCTTGGTGAGCAGTCTCCAAGATCTTCAGATATTCGCTCTCGTGGACACACGCTCTAAGATACCCATCTTTTCCTCGTCTGTATAGATTATCTCCAATGAGAGTATAATCTAAAGCTTCTTGTGCTAAGCTCCTTTGTCTGGCCATTGTCATCTCTTGAGGGAATGTTTTCGTTCTTAGGAAGGCTACTAACGGTTCACTCCAATCTGGCACTAAAGACACTCGATAAAGAGTGGCATGTTCCACTGGTGGTTTAGTGCAGCAGATTGGGCATTCCTTGCACATCCTATGGACATCTGCTTCCATAGTTGGCCAATGCACTCTGAGCCTCTTTAGTGTCTGTAAAGTTCTTTGCCTTGAGTAGTGTTGCTCTAATGCACCCACATGTGCTAATTGCAACCACTTCGCGTACACATCCTCCTCCACACAACAAGATAATATGCATTGATCCGTGTACTTGTACATACTCCCTGCCAAGATATGGTACTTCTGGGCTTTTAGTACCTCCCTATCTTGAGTGTTTACTACTGGATGTTTAGGCCCATATGTCAATACTGGCAATAAGGTCTTGGCCCATTGCGGTACAACTTCCAAATTAAAAAAGTAAGCATCAGGAAGGTCATCTGATACTCCTTGTGGGGCCTCTCCGGATGTGAGCCTCGAGAGATGATCTGCTCTCAAGTGAGTCTTGCCCTTTCTCACCACTACCTCAAAGTCGTATTCCATTAGTAAGAGGAACCATCTTACTAATCTACCTGTATTGCATGGCTTGTTTACCAAGTACAGTAGGGCTTGATGATCAGTAAAAAATTTAAACCTATTTGCAAGCAAATAGTGTCTAAACTTTTTAACTGCATAGACCATGCCTAACCCTTCTCTCTCAGTAGTGGTATAATTTCGTTCAGCTGCATTTAACTATCTACTAGCATAGGCAATTGGAAGATCCATATTACCTTCACCCGTAGGTTATGCAAGTACACACCCAATAGCATAATTGGATGCATCCACATGGATATGGAATGGCTTGTTCCAATCCGGTGTGGTCAAGATTGGTGCTGAACACAATCGCTGTTTAAGCTCATTGAAAGATTTCTCACATTCCTCCGTCCAATCAAAATTAGTCAAAAGTCCGTACAAAGGCTTTGCTATGATGGCATACATGTGTATAAAACGTCGATAATAACCACAATGCCCCATGAAAGCTTGCACTTCCTTGACATTCCTTGGCCTATGTAGTTCTGCGATAGCTCTCACTTTCTCTTGGTCAGTGGATATGCCATTCTTTGATACTATGTGTCCTAGAATCCTGCCTTGCCTGACCATGAAAACACACTTTTCTGGGTTCAAGCAGACTTGATATTCTCTACATTTATCAAAGATTTGTCTGAGTTCAGGTATATGGGTGTGTCTAATGTTGGAATGAGCACAGAGATCATCAACATAGACTTCCAAATTCTTCCTCAAGAACTCTTTAAATACATGGCACATTAGTCTTTGAAAGGTTGCAGGAGCATTGGTAAGCCCAAATGGCATTACCCAAAAAGCAAATATACCCCACTCCGTGGCAAAAGCCGTCTTATGCTGATCTTTGGGTGCAATGGCTACTTGATTGTAACCAGAGAACCCATCCAGGAAGCTGTACACTTCCTTGCCTGCTACCCTCTCTAATAGATGCTCAGTGATAGGAAGCGGATAACTATCTTTGATAGTGGCTGCGTTAACCTTCTTCAAGTTAATGCACACATGTAGCTTTCCATTCTTCTTGGGCACCACTACGATGGGGGATACCCATTCAGTGTGCTCGATTTCATAGATAAATCCAGCTTCCACCAAGCGATCTATCTCTTCTTTGATCTTGGCCGCATAGTTGTCATTGTATATGTATGGCTTTTGTTTAGAGGGTCTGGCCTCTGAGGTCATGGGGATCGTGTGTGAGCATATGTCAGGGTCTACACCTTTCAGGTCCTTGTAACTCCATGCAAACACATCCCTATATTCTCGTAGTAAGGTTATCAGCTCTTGCTCCTCATCTTCACTTAGGTCATGTCCTATGTAGGTACATCGTTCCTCTCCTTCTTCTATGGATACCACTGTTTTCTTGGTGGTTTCTTTGTTATCATAGGCCTCTCCTGCTTGTGCATTGCGTTTGGGCATTCTTATCATGACTCTCCTATCTTCTATTTCATACTTCTTAAAGTTTTCTGGGACCTCAAACAAGGATTCTTCCTCCTCTGGTGAGACTTCTCTCTTCCGTCTCTTCTTTCCCTCACTCTTGATGGTCACTTGTGTGGTTAATGTGGTTAATTTATTCATAATTTCTTCGTGTCTTTGAGGGTGAGCTTCTACTTCATAGAAATATTCCTCATCTGATGCAAAAGGTGGGTCCATAATGATTGACTCTAGATCAGAGTCACTTGCATCCTCAAATGCATCAGTGCTAGGTTCACATTCTTCAAAAATTGGATCAAACATGATCGGCTCTATTGTGAAGACTGAAATGTCATAGCCATCCTCATCACAGTGGGGTGTTCATTGTTCTTCATTGATGCCTACATCCATGGTCGCTAAAATATCTGCCCAACCATGAGGCTCAAATTCTTCATCTGGGAATACTACGGGTGCATATGCTGGGTCTTGAATTGCTCTATGAGTTTCCTTCGCACCTATCTCTCTTGCCTTTTCCCTTTTCTCTTCCTCTTCTGCCACTTTACACATCCATAAGTGTGTGTCTTCATGCATCCATGAGGATTCTGATCCTATGGATTGCATTGACTCTGTATCCTCTGTGGCTCTATGGATGGGATTCCATTGAATGGGGGGCACGTCTCTATGAGAGAAATCTTTGAGATTCACTTTGGTCGTGATACCCAAGTGTTGCAAATACAAGGCATTGGTTCCCCAATCCTTTACTACTTGCAATTGTCTCAAGAATGGTCTTCCTAGAATCATCTCATAGGCTTGATTTTTGCTAAAATCACATATAGCAAATGTATGTTCAAACTCTACCCCACAAGTGGTAAGAGTTATTCCTTCTAGTAGCCCTAAGAGTCTCTCAATATGACCATCAGCCATTTGTAGCTTCATTCTGGTGGGCCTGCGTGCTGGCTTGCCCCATTGCTTCCATAGGAAAGTGGTAGCAATTGCAACTCCTGTGCTTGAGTCCAGAATTGCCTTCGTTGTGTAACCCTGATGAGTGATAGGGAGATAGGTGTTTCCTTCTTCTCCTTCGCTCATGTCCCCTATCTTGTCCAGGGGTATTTCTCACACTGTCCTATGAGATCCTACCTGGGAACGAGGTTTTGCTATGTCTGGCACTTGCTTGGCTACATGTTTCCACAATTCAAGCTTAACCTTCAGTAGCTCTTCTAAAGTGATATTGCACTGTACTTTAGTATTCTTCACTACCTCTGTGTTCCTAGGTATGATTGAGTCTTTGTTTCTTATCATGAGCATGGGTGCTCTCATACAAGTAGACTTTGCTTCCCGTGGGCCTGTGAAATGGGGTAGTTCCTGTAAGGAATTGGGCTCGAAGTCTAATCTCTCTTGAGACTGGGCACTCTCCTGCTCTCCATAAATGGAAGGAAGGTCTTGTGGGAGTTGATTGTGTGTGTCATCCACAAGTTCAATGGGAGGAGAAACTTCACTCTCTTTAGCCCATTTCTCTTCCTGAATCTCTCGCAAGAATTCTGGTGAATACCGATTCATAGAAGAGGAAGTGTCTCGTTCAGTGGAGTTATGCACATAAGCTTCCTTGGGAGGAATGCTTATTCTATCACTTGCCCTCTCCTTAGCCTGGGAGTGGACTCCTTTGCCAGACTTTGCAATTATCGTCTCCAATCTATCTAATAGACCATCAAAATGCAATGGTGTTCTAGTGAAGCTAGAGCAATTGAAGAGGCGGCTGGCCTCAAACATGGCTTGAGCCAATTCCACCATCTTGGCACACAACTTGGTTCGCTCAAGCTCTAGGTGAGATCTAGGGTAACATCTTTCATGATCCGTTACATTTGGCCCTACCTAGATCCTGGCCTGATATGCTCTAAGCATCATATCTATGTCCTCGGGAGTGGGATATGCTAAGACTGATCCTACTCGGGGTGGTGGGTGGATTACGCGTGGTGGGTTAAAAGGTTGCGGAATGGAAGGTGATGGGGATGGTAGTGGAGGTGAGGAGTGAGAGTGCGTTTGAGATGTAATTTCTATTATTTTGGCCTTGGTCTCTTGTAGACTTTCCTCGAGTTTGCTCATCTTTCTTGCCCATTGCCTTTTCATACGTTCACGACTATCTCTCCAAGCTCTTGTTCTCTTTTTATTTAGGCTCTCAGTCTCACTAACCTCCGCATTCTTTTCTTGACCTAAGTCTTGGTTTTGCTTAAGTGCCTGAGCTCTCATGATGACTTGCACCGGGGTCGTGGATGTCACACTTCTTGTGGAGTCTACCACTAAGCCAATAACATTGATAGGAGCAATTTTTGGCATATTGATGGGGTTCTTGGGACACTTTCGTATCAAGTGCTCCTTCCCACAATCCGGACAAAAGCCTTGAATTGTCACAGATTGGGTTTGTGTAGGTGTCGATAAAGGGCAATCATGAATGAGATGATGTCTCTGACATCTGTAGCATGGCCCTCTAGGAAATGGAGGTCTTACTTGCCTAGGCTGAGGTCTAGAGTTGGGGTTTGCGTACATGACATTCACATATTCTGGCTCCCAACTGGACTCACTCGGTTCTTCATAAAAAGTATGACTCATTATGCTCCAGTGATTGCATATAGTAAGCCTTTGGGCTATCAATATGGGTAGAGTCAAAACTATGATCACTTGGATCACTTTCTGAAAGCGATGGTGTCACTGGCACTAAAGCTCTATTTAGATTTTCTTCTGTAGCTGCATACTTCACTAGAATCACATTGGTGGGAGGAGGGGGTTGCTGCACTAGGACTGGTTGTGGTCTTTGCTGCCCTTGATAGGGTGGTTTATAGGATTGCTGGGGCCTACCATACTACTGTTGTGGGTACTGATTCTGGTATTTTCCTTGCTGTGGATATGGCTGCGAATAACTTTGGCTAACAGCTTGTTTGTTATATGGGCACTCTTGTGCATTGTGATTGGTGTATCTTCTTTCTATGGTGCAATATTGGCTCTTAGGATTCACTTGGGGTTGAGCCATGATAGGGCACACATTAGCCATATGGTCTCCTCCACACGTATAACATCGTTTTCCTGGTGCAAATCTAGGAACCTGCTTGCTAGAGACACCTAATTTCTGAGCTAATTTTTCTGCTAGTTCCTCAATTGATGTGGATTGTGAGGAAGTGAGGCTAGTAGAACTATTTGAATCTTTATAGACCTTTGAGAGTTCTAATTCCTCCCCTAGATTATCCTCAATGTCTATGCACATGTGTACACATTCTTCTATGGATCTAGGGTCCTTTAAGTACACATATGATCTTAGTTTGGTGCTTAACAATCTGTCTAGAAATAAGGCCACTTGTTTGGCCGGAGTGGGTAACTCTGGAGCATGGCATCTCTCTAGGTATTGCCTAAACCTTCTTCTTGCGAGCCTCACTATCTCTTGAGGTGTTTGCTTGAAGCTGTATATCAAGGAAGATGTATTATGCTTAATGCCACTCTTAGAAAACTCAGTGATGAATGCTTCAAGAAGTTGGTCTATATTTCTGTACTGATCTTGGTGAAGTGGTTGAAACCAAGTCAATGCAGTGTTCTTGAGAGTTAGGCCAAAAGCATTGTATTGAGTGAACAAGTCTTCAACTTGTTCAGCTCTCAAAACTTACCTAAACTCTGCTACATGGTCATATGGGTCTCCTGTGCCATCAAAGCAATTCTTCATGGACTTTACCAATTGGGTAGGCCTCAAGGTCCTAGCATGTTCCCTAGGCCTTGGCAGAGGGAATTTGTCTGTATTTCTTGGATGCCTTGGATCCCTATGTCTCTCCGTGTCCATCCTATCAGTCTTTGTCCTTGTTCTCTCTCTTCCAAGTGGATTAGCAAAGCTCACCTCGGGTCTATCTCTACTCCTCTCTCTTTGTGTTTCATGAGCCTAAGATGTTCCAGCTCCTTGGTGACCATAAGACACAGTGGATCGAGGTTGGGGAAAAACAAATTCACCCTTCCAAGTGTATGTGACCACAAAGATCCTCTCCGAAGCATCATCTAAGTAGGTCACTTTGCATTGGCTATCAAGATCTTTGAAATCATAGATGGTAAGTGCTCCCACTTCGTTAGGATTCGCAGGCTTATACCTCAAAAAAGCCTCATTCGTCTCTCGATTCACAAGCAAATATATGCTCCTATTGTCCTGGGAAACCCACTCTGGCGTGATTATTCTCGTCAGAACCGACTTGCCTCGAGGGGTTTTTGGTTCCTTTCCTAAGTTCCCTTGCTCTATGTCACCTATTTCGGCCTCTAAGATAATGTTGCCAAATTCATCTGTTCTTTCTGGTTGGCTAGTGACCACATACATTGTTCCTTCTTTATCAATGTAGGAACCATTTTCGAACTTGACTACAAGGTGTTCTAGTCCCATGGGCTGATCTGGGTTTTTAATTAGGACAACAGATCTTCTCAGACCATCCTCATAGATGCGTGCACCTAAGCGGTTGGTCCTGATATATTCCAATTGAGTCTTATAAGGACCCTCGGGTTTTTCTAGGTATGCCACTCCTGAGCTACCTATAGGTCGTTCCATGTTATAAGACATCTCAGAGTCACTAGTTTTTGAGTCTAGAGCATAGGGGTAATTGCTCGATTGCTGGGCCCAAGATCTGGCTGTATGGTTGACACTAGCCTCGGATGATCTAATACTTTGACGGTCTCTCCCTAGGTGTCTTCTCGATCTAAGGTTCATATGCCCTTTGTACGTTGCTGATTCTTTGATACCAATCACTTGTTTCTTTTGAGTTCCTTTGTATGTGTTTTCTTGTCTTTAATTAAGCGTCGTCAGGAGCACTTAAGTGTTTCGTACTTGATGTTCTTTGTCCAATTAGCTTATGTTCTTTGTCCCTTGACTGCACTTTAACCTATTCTTAGACTTGAGAAATTAGAGGCTCTTAAAACTTGAGTATCTCGTACCCCTAGTCAATAAAGACAACTACCACTTAGCCTAAGCTAAGAATGGACTGAGGGGCTTGAGAGATGTTCCAACCTCAAGTCGCTCCTCCTTGCTATGCTTGTCTGTCCAGGAAGCACGTTCCCAAGCTTGCACATGATGGCACTTGCTTTGCTTTCTCCAAAAACTCTCGATGATCCTATAAAAATTCCAAGTTTAGCTCAAGTTTGAACCTTCAATTGACAGACAATTTATTTCAGACACTTTTGATGACCCTTTTTTCCCTCTTTTCTATTGCCAAAAATTTTCCTCTAGAGCTCCCTTGGTGTACCTACCCCATAGAGGGTCAACTTCAAAATACCCTATCTAAAAATCAATGCATTATTCTTATAAAAACAGTTGAGGTCGTGGAGTATTCACCACGAGCTTTTTGACAAGCCCTAGAGCTCAAAAAATGGATTTCATATGAAAAAGTTATGACAGTTCATGGTTTAGCGGGTTAAACAGACAATCAGGACCTTTTAGTGCATTTTTCTAGGGCCTTTGTAATAGTATAGGTGATTGAATATGCAAATATTCCCAATTTGTAGCCCAAATTTTCAAAAAATTACCCCTTATTTTTTTGCCGAAAATGTCTGTCTATCGCGATAGACGGTGTCTGTCACGATAGACATTAGCTGTCGTGTGGGGTTGTCTATCGTGATAGATGGTTTCTGTCGCGATAGACGGGGTCTATCGTGGGGTCCTATCTACCGCGATAGACGGGTGTCTGTCGCGATAGACGCTGTCTGTCGTCTGTCATGGGCCTGTCTGTTGCGATAAACAATGTCTATCGCGATAGATGAGGTCTATTGTCCATCGTGGTTTGGTCTGTCGCGATAGACGGTGTCTATCGTGTGTCGTGGTTTGGTCTGTCACGATAGACGGTGTCTGTCATCTATCGTAGGCCTATCTATCACAATAGACGAGGTCTATCGTCCGTCGTGGTTTGGTCTATCGCGATAGACGGTGTCTGTCGCGATAGACGGTGTTTGTCACGGGGTCTTGTCTGTCGCGATAGACTAAGTCTGTCGTCTATCGTGCTTTCACTCTGTCGCGATAGACAGGTGTCTGTCGCAATAGACGGGGTCTATCTTGGTTCTCTGTCTGTCGCGATAGACGAGTGTCTATCGCGATAGAGGGGCTCTATCGTCTGTCGTGGGGATGTCTGTCGTGATAGACGGTGTCTGTTGCGATAGACGGCCTGTGTCGTGGGATGCTGTCTATTGCGATAGATGGTGTCTGTCGCGATAGACTGAAAAAACACAAATTTTTTAGAAACTTCTAGTGATTTGGAGTGCTCTAATGGCATACGTTATCGTGCCAAGCATGCATTCAAAAAATATTAAGTTTTTATGTCTGTCGCGATAGACTGAGGTCGTCATCCCGGGACCTATGCAGAGTTTTGTCATACCTGCGCAAGCTGCTGGAGATGGTGGTACAACTAGAACCTGCAGCAAAAGCTCAAAAAACACAAAAAAAACAGATAGCATGCAAGATCTCTCTCGCTCTCTCTCACAAGTGAAATGAGGGAAATGAGGTGGGGAGTGGAATATGACCAAAAACAGGAATTTTTGTGGAGATGGAGATGAAGGTGGGAGATGGTGGGGATGATAATGGTGATGCAAAAACAAGAAAAATAAAGAAAAGAAAGGATATTACCTATGACTCCAACTGGTATTCAGAGCCTAGTTCTTGGGGATTTTTTGCATTGAAGATTCTTCTCTTCACCACCACGGGGTCCGCATTAGTCATCATCGCCATCAATCTACTATCGTCATGTGAGAAGCCACAGAGAGGATCCTCTGTGCAAAATAGGGGAGGGAGAGACCAAACGATCTTAGAGAAGCAACCAAACACCACACGTGCAAATGCGCACGGTTCCCATCACATGCCTGAGGAAGAAGGCCGCCCCCTAGCTCAGAGGACAAAGAGGACATCACACCCTTTATTCCCTCCCCTATTGGATGCAAGTATGAGAGGTATTAAGTTTCTTATATAGCCCCTTCTTTTGGTTTTTCCATCCTATGTGGGATTTAAAGCCCAGCTACGCATGCACTGCTCGTTCATTGAAGGGAGTCTCTCATAGAAAATTCGAGCTCTTTTTGTGACTCCCTAGCCAAACTTAGGGTAGTCTAGCCTATTTGCACTAGCTATCCTCACTCATTTGGCCATAACTTGCCCATATCAAGTCCAAATTCAACGATTTTTGTTGCTAAGGATTCCTCACTAAGAATCCTTTCCATTGACTTTGCAAGGTACCTTTTGGATCCATTTTCAAACCTGTACAGAGATTCAAACATGGTTGCTTGGCATCAAGGACCTCCATTTGAACACTCGTTTGATGCAATTATCATTGGGAGACTCTTGGTCAAGCAAGAAGAGAGTGTGTGGGACACATCAAGTTTTTGGACCTTAAGTTAACTTTTTTCTGGTCGATTTTAATGCATGCTTGTTCTCTTCATGCAGCATGACGCACATAGGACAAGCATTTTGCATGGCATGCATGGTATACAATTAGTTAGAAGCTTGTTCAGCTCTACATCTGGTGTGAAGTATTGTTGCAAGTATAGATTGCACTTGGTTTTGCAGGTATAGCAAGCAAAATATGTTGGGAAAGATGGATGGATGCTCCAAGAGACTGAGTAGGTACTGCTAAACCTGCTTTGTACCAGCCCTCTTTTGCTTTAGAGTTGATAACTAGACCTCCTTAGCTTTCCAATGACACCATAAAATGTCCTATGTACTTTGGAAATGATGTGTGTAATGATTGAATCAAAACAGATAACTTTGGAAGTCACAAACTCAAGAAAACCTTCTATTTATGTCCTGACACCTGCTGGGTATTTTGCTCAGTATGACCAGCACAGTAGAAATTGGAAAAATTCCTTTTAGGGGTATCTAATTAGCTTAATAAGCTACCTATTCCAAGTGGAATGATGTAAAATAATAAACTATGCTAAGAGAAATCAATTTAGCAAGTTAAGCTATACCCCCGACTTTTTAGGACTGTAGCAAAAAATGACCAGAGATCACCTTGACGCTCCAAAATGGCTGAATAGAATGTCTTCAAACTTTGAGAGCATGTAGATTACTTCAAGCTGAATCCAACAAGCTTTGAATCACAGAATTTGGTGAAGAATTGACCGAGATATGCCCTTGACAAGTTGACAGACTTTTGAGTAGACTAACAAAGAACTCAAAGATGGACAATGTGAATGTATGTATTAATGAACACTTGTATACAACTCCATTGGCATGAATATCATTTCCAAATGGTGTAGAGAGGTGTGGGCTTGAGTGTAGACCTCACACACACTCAAAAATTAGTAATGCTAGGCTCGGGAGTGCTCTCTCTTACCCGCGATTTTTCATGTCCATTTTTATAGGAATGAGTAACAAATTTGAATTCAAATTCAAACTTTTGGCTCCCTATGATCAAGCTCCTAAATGTTTGGAGATATTCTTTCAATCAAACAACTAATTTTTCCACGAATCCTTTTGGTAGGTGATTACAAGAGATTCCAAGTCAATTTGACTTTTACAATGAGGTAAAGCAGTAATTAACCACTAGCATATGTTCCTATGCTTCTTCATGTATGTATAGACTTCAATGCATCCTTTGAGCCAAATGTGTAGGCTTGTAATTTACACCAATAGCTCCCTGTTGAAGCTCAAAGTCAAGGACAAAGCATGGAAGCACATCAAAAGGTGGACACACGAGGAAAGGGAGCAAGTAGGGAGCTCCAAGAAGTGTATGTCAAATTTTCAGAAGAATCCCCTACAAAAATAGTGATTTTCATCACTAAAAACCATTGTAAATACCATTATCTATTTTTAGTAACTCCATTTTGTTCAAGCCGAGGAGTCCTCAAGCTTGAGGAGTATTAGAAGTACCATCGTACCAATTTTCATAATTTTTAGACTTCGTTTGAGTCCTCAAATAAGCCCTGGAACCTAATTTTTAACTAGGCCGGACACTAGGTCTGGACAGGGCCAAAACTAGTCAAAAAACTATAAAAAGAGCTAGAGAGCTCATTTTTGGGGGGAGCTTGTTAGAGAATAGAACTTTTGTAAGAGAACTCTTTTGCAATCTAAGCTTTCCATTGTTCCTCTCTTTGATCTTACTTTGTGCGCGTGTGTGTGTATGTGTGTGCATGTCTGTGTGCTTTCACTCACGCACTTGTGCCTTCACTTGCTCGTGGTCTTCGTACCGGTCCTCACGTCTCCGCGGATTGACAAGTAAAGGAGGTGGTGCTTACGCTTGAGCTACACCAAATTTTGGCGCCGTTGCCGGGGAGAGAGCTTCGAGGACGAGCGTTGTGATGGTAAGATCGTAGATTTGCGACGTTGGAAGGTAAAAAAAACTGTCATTTCAGTTCATTTTCTGTTTTTTCCTCTTCATCTTCATCATCATCATCATCTCCACCTTCTTCCACCTTCTTCATAGAAAATTCTAGTTTTTTTTGTGCATTTTCACCATCTTCATACCATTTTTCATGCATTATTGTGTGGGAAGGAGTTAGGAGAAGCAAGGGAGAGCAAGCGTTGTGTTTTTTTCATGATTTTCTGCTCATACGGAGCTCGCCATAGCCAGCGCTCAGAAATTTGAATTTCCTGCCAAAAAACGCGATTCTGTGATGAAAATCGCGATTCTGTGAAAATTCAAAATTTTTGAAAAATCACGATTTTCTGTTTTCCCGCCTAAAAGTTGGCTGAAAAAATCACGATTCTGTGGTCATTCTCAGAATCGCGATTCTGTGATTGTGCTCAAAATCGCGATTTTCAGAAACACGATTTTGTGATCAAAATCGCGATTTTCATGTCAAAAAACGCGATTTTCAGAAACACGATTTTGTGATCAAAATCGCGATTTTCATGTCAAAAAACGCGATTTTCAGAAACACGATTTTGTGATCAAAATCGCGATTTTCATGTCAAAAAACGCGATTTTCAGAAACACGATTTTGTGATCAAAATCGCGATTTTCATGTCAAAAAACGCAATTTTCAGAAACACGATTTTGTGATCAAAATCACGATTTTCATGTCAAAAAACGCGATTTTCAGAAACACGATTTTGTGATCAAAATCGCGATTTTCATGTCAAAAAACGCGATTTTCAGAAACACGATTTTGTGATCAAAATCGCGATTTTCATGTCAAAAAACGCGATTTTCAGAAACACGATTTTGTGATCAAAATCGCGATTTTCATGTCAAAAAACGCGATTTTCAGAAACACGATTTTGTGATCAAAATCGCGATTTTCATGTCAAAAAACGCGATTTTCAGAAACACGATTTTGTGATCAAAATCGCGATTTTCAAAACACGATTTTCTACTCAAAATCGTGATTTTCAAAACACGATTTTGTGAACAAAATCGCGATTTTCAAAACACGATTTTCTACTCAAAATCGCGATTTTCAAAACACGATTTTGTGAACACGATTCTCAAGGTACAAAATCGCGATTTTCTCCAAAGGTCCTGTTTACCTGTTTTGACCCCCAGGAGCCTGAATTGGCATAACTTTTTCATCCAAAGTCCATTTTTGAGCTCTATATCTCGTTGGAAAGCTCGTTTCAAATCCTACACTACCTCAACTGTTTTTTTCAAGAATAACGCGTTGATTTTGAGATAGGATAAGTTGAAGTTGACCCTCAAGTGGGACTAAGGAACCAAGGGGACTCCAAAGAATTTTGAACCATACCAAGGGGAAAATTTGGACTCTTGACTAAAGCTTATGAACCTGAGATCTGGTAAACACTTAGGCAAGGATAAACAAAGCATTAGATCTTCTGAGGCTAGTGTCAACCATACATCCAAGTCTTGGGCACAACAACTAAGTGGTCATCTTTTACTAAGATCAGACACAAGTGATTCAGAAATGTCTTTTAGTATGGGAAAACCTGCAGGTGGCTCAGGGAATGCCCATCTACAAACACCAGAAGGGCCCTATAAGACACAGTTGGAATATATTCGGACCAACCAATTAGGTGCTCGCATCTATGAGGATGGTCTGAGGCGATCAGTGGTCCAACTCAAAAATCCAGATCAATCCTTTGGACTTGAACACCCGGTGGTCAAGTTCGAAGAGGGTTCATACATTGATAAGGAAGGAACCATGTATGTGGTCACCAACCTACCAGATAGGACTGATGAGTTTGGAAATGTCATTCCTGAGAATGAAATAGGAGACCTAGAACAAGGAAATGTAGGACAAGGACCCCAGACTCCTAGAGATAAGTCAGTTTTGACCCGAGTGATCACTCCAGACTGGATCCCTCAAGATAACAAAAGCATAGAACTATTTTTGAATAGAGAAACAGAGGAAGCCTTTTGGAGGTTCAAGCCAGATCAACCTAGCCAATTGGGCATAGTTATCATCTATGAATTCAAAGATCCTGAGATACCAGGCAAAGTTGTCTACCTGGATAACACATCAGAGAAAATTTTCTTGGTAACAGAACATGATAGACATGCATATACTTGGAAGAATGAATTGATTTTCCCCCCACCAAGATCCAATGTTTCCCATGGCCTCCAAGGAATAGGGTCTTCCCATGCTCATGAAGCCCAGAGAGAAAGAACTAGAGAGAGACCTGAGGTAAGCTTTGCACACACCGTGGGCAGGAATAGATCAGGATTTGAAAATGAAAGACCTGAAAGAGAGAGACATCAAGCACATAGGCAACAAAGAGATGAACAGGATTTTCCATTGCCTAGACCCCGGGAGTACCCAAGAACCCTTAGACCCATTCAAGTGATCAAGGCAATGAAGAACTATTTCGATGGGACAGGGGATCCTTATGATCATGTGGCCGAGTACAAACAAGTGCTGAGAGCCGAACAAATTGAGGACTGGTTCACCCAGTACGAGGCATTTGGTTTGACCCTTAAAGGCACTGCCTTGGCTTGGTTTCAACCATTGAGTAGTCGCAACTATCGCGATATAGGTCAACTGCTAGACGAATTCATTGTAGAATTTTCCAAGAGTGGTATCAGGCATAACACATCGTCCCTGATCCACAGTTTCAAGCAGACACCCCAAGAAACAATGCGACTAGCAGGTAGAAGGTTCAGACAGTACCTAGAAAGATGCCCTACTCCAGAGTTACCCACACCAGCTAAACAAGTGGCTTTGTTCTTAGATGGCTTACTGAGCACAAAATTAAGATCATATGTGTACTTGAAAGAGCCTAGATCCATAGAAGAGTGCGTGCGGACATGCATCGACATAGAAGATAACTTGGGTGAGGAGTTAGGATTGTCCAAACTCTACAAAAATTCGGATAGTTCTACTAGTCATACTTCAAAGATCTCCACACAAATAGAAGAGATAGCTGAGCAAGTTGCCAAGAAGCTGGGAGTCCAAAATAAACAAACACAGAGAGTCACTCCAGTGAATCGGTGTTATACTTGTGGGGGCGACCACATGGCTAATGTATGCCCAATGCAAAACCAAAACATTAGAGAAAGGAATGCTCCATATTGCACTATTGAGAGAAAATACACAAACCACACGGTTCAAGATTGTCCCTACAATAGGCAGGCTGTTAGACAGAATTATCAGCAACCTTACCCACAAGGTAGGTATCAGAACCAATACCAACAGCCGTATTATAGACCACAACAGCAATATCAGGTACCATATAGGCCACAACCTGTCTTGGGAAACCAACCACCAGCTCCAGCCAACGTGATTCCAGTCAAATATGCTGTGGGAGAGGAAAATCCAAACAGAGCATTGGTGCCCCTAACCCCATGGATACCAGATAATGATTCTTATGCTCATAGTTCAGACTACTCCCATGAAGGTAGTCCACATGCGTATTACACAGAGTCACCTGAACATAGTGAGATTTACTCGTATCAATATGAGGCGCCACATATGGAGCAAAATTGGGAGCCAGAATACTCCAATGTCATGTACACAAATCCTAACCCTAGGCCCCAGTTGAGACAAATGAGACCACAAGCCCCTAGAGGATCTTGTTTCAGATGTCAAGGTGACCATTTCATTCGTGACTGTCCCCACCCACCATCTCCGAGTCAAGGACATGCTATCACAATACAGGCTTTTTGTCCTGATTGTGGCAAAGACCATCTCCCTAGAGATTGTCCAAGAAACCCCTCCAGTGCACCCAAGATTACACCCATTAATGTGGTAGGCTTAGTGGCAGATTCAAGTTCAAGTAGTAGCAATGTGGCTCCTATACAAGCTGTCACTAGAGCACAAGCCTTAAAACAGGATAAACCAGTAGAACAATCAGAGTTGAGTGAATCATGAGAGCCTAGTAAGAGGAAAACAAGAACATGGAAGGATACCAGAGAGAAGGCCAATCGCAAGTGGAATAAAAAGTTATCGGAACTAGAAGAAAGCTTAAAAGAAGCGAAAACAAAAATAGAAGACATTGCATCTCAAAGCCCCTCGCATGCCGAAACTCCATCCACTCCACCTCATCCCACCCCACCACCCATGGTAAATAGACCACAACCAGGGTCTGTTCTTGCAGATCCAACCCCAGAAGGCTTGGACATGATGTTCAAGGCCTACCAGGCTCGACTTCAAGAAGGGCCTACAGCGGCAAACCTAGACAAGAGTTACCCTAGAGCAGATTTAGAGATTGAACGGATGAAAATGTGCATGAAAATGGTAGAACAAGCTCAAGCCATACTTGAGACTAGTCAAAAGTTCAATCAGACAAACTCTATCAAATCGGATTTGCATTTCCAGGGCTTACTAGAACGATTAGAGCAGTTGGTAAACAAACCACAAGTTTCTGTACCTCCACAGGCTCAACCAGTTATTGAAAGAGGAAGCTCACCACCAATGGGAGCTTATGTTCCTAATTCCACGGATCCAGGAATACCTCCTTCAATTCAACAGTACTCTCAAGAATTCTTGCGGGAAATACAAGAAGATAAATGGGCCAAGGAGAAGGGTAATTCCCCTCCTATTCCTGAGATTGATGATCTTCATGATCAATTTCCCCAAGACATTCCATCTATTTACGGAGATGAAGCAGAACAACAAGAAGACAAAAGGTTAGATTTTGAATCTAATACCTTAGAAGAACTGCCTCAATTTCCAGGCCCATGGGAATCTGAATCTCTCCAGATTAGAGCTCCCACAATACTGGTAAGAAATGAAGACTCAGTGGTTCCAAGGAACACTGATGTCGTGAAGAACACTAAGGTTCAGTGTCATCTCACTGTAGAAGAGCTGCTCAAAGCAAAACCTGAGTTATGGAATCATGTGAAGGATCAGGTCCCAGAACTTGAGTCCAATATGCCAAAAGCAGGCTCTAAGCAAAGGGTACCAGAGATACCTCTAGACAAAATAGGGGACATGTGTGAGGGTGAAGAAGGTAATACTTATCTTCCAATCACCTACCAAGGTTACACAACCAAAGCAATCATAGATTCAGGTGCTGGTGTGGCTATTGCGACCACCTCCTTGTGGAAGCAATGGGGCAAGCCCACATTAAGACCAACTAGAATGAAGCTTCAAATGGCTGATGGTCATTTTGAAAGACCTCTAGGATTGCTAGAAGGGATCACTCTAACCACTTGTGGTGTAGAGTTTGAGCACACATTTGCTATATGTGACTTTGAGAAAAATAATGTCTATGAGATGATCCTAGGAAGACCCTTCCTACGACAATTGCAAATAGTACAGGATTGGGGAACTAACTCCTTGTACTTACAGCACTTAGGGGTCACCACCAAGGTCAATTTGAAGGATTACACCTTCAGAGATGTACCACCCCTACAGTGGAATTCTATCCACAAAGCGAAAGAAGATTCCATCTCTGTGCATTCTGAAAGTTCACCTGATCCATCATGGCTGCATGAAGATACTCATTTGTGGATGTGCAAGGTCGCAAAGGAAGAGGAAAAACGTTTAAAGGCAAGAGAAGAAGGAACTTCGTTAGGAGATAGACCAGTTAGAGACCCAGCCTACACACCGATGATCTTTCCAGATGAGGAGTTTGAGCCTCATGGCTGGCCAGAAATCTTAGCCACCATGGACATTGCTGTCAATGAGGAACAGTGGACACCTCATTGTGATGAGGAGGGTTATGATATCTCAGTGTTCATGTGTCAACCCTTGCTAGAAGAATGTGACCCTAGTGATGTCATAGAAGAAGAAGAGAATGACGATGATCTGGAGTCTATTGTGATGGATAGTTGCTTCAACTCAGAGCAGCACTATCTAGAAGATATAGGATTGTTCACCCAGAAAGAAGAAGAACCTCTCACAAGCATTAAAACAGTCAACTCAAAAGATGGAAGTGAGAGTAGTCAAAAGAAAAAGAAAAGAAAAGCAGTGAAACAAGAAAAGGAGGAATCATTGTTCGAAGTACCAGAAAACTTCAAGAAATATGAAGTTGACGACCGCAAAATTTTGGTACGAATGCCTAAGAGAGAGGCCATCATAGGAGAATCATATGACAATAAAGAAAAGACCAAGAAGATTGTAGTGACCATTGAAGAGAACGAAGAGAGTTGCACATATATAGGAGATGACCTAAGTGCAAGAGAAGAAATGGAGCTCATAGCTCTATTAAGGGAATATAGGGATGTGTTTGCATGGCACTAGAGACTTGAAAGGGGTAGATCCAAGAATTTGCTCTCATACTATCCCCATGACTGCTGATGCTAAGCCCACCAAACAGAAGCCCTACACATATAATGATACCTATGCAGCCAAAATAAAAGAAGAAATTGATAGGTTGATTGAAGCTGGATTCATCTATGAGATTGAGCATACCGAATGGGTTTCCCCCATTGTTGTGGTACCCAAGAAGAACGGGAAGTTGCGAGTGTGTATTAACCTTAAAAAAGTTAATGCCGCTACGATTAGAGATAGTTATCCACTTCCAATCACAGAACACCTATTGGAGCGTGTTGCAGGCAAGGAAGTTTATAGCTTCCTTGATGGATTTTCAGGTTACAATCAAGTAGCCATTGCCCCAGAAGATCAACACAAAACAGCTTTTGCTACAGAGTGGGGAATCTTTGCATTTCGTGTGATGCCATTTGGGCTCACCAATGCACCTGCAACATTCCAAAGGCTCATGTGTCATGTCTTCAAAGAATTCTTGCGAAAGAGCTTAGAAGTGTATGTGGATGATTTATGTGCTCATTCCCAAGAAAGAAGGGTTCACATCCCTGAGCTCAGACAAATCTTCAACAAGTGTAGAGAATATCGAGTGTGTCTAAACCCAGAAAAGTGTGTGTTTATGGTGCGTCAAGGTAAAATCTTAGGTCATATTGTTTCTAAGAATGGAATCTCAACAGATGAAGATAAGGTACGAGCCATAGCAGAGCTACCAAGGCCAAGGAATGTTAAAGAGGTACAAGCCTTTATGGGCCATTGTGGATATTACCGCAGGTTTATCCACATGTACGCGATCATAGCTAGACCCCTTTATGCCTTGTTGTCTAATTTTGAGTGGAACGATGAATGCGAGAATTCTTTCAATGAACTGAAGAAACGTTTGTGCACAGCACCAATACTGACCACTCCTGATTGGAATAAACCCTTCCATGTCCATGTGGATGCATCCAATCATGCCATAGGATGTGTGCTTGCACAACCCACAAGTGAAGGAAACTTAGATTTGCCCATCGCATATGCTAGTAGACAGCTCACTACAGCTGAACGGAACTATACCACAACTGAGCGAGAGGGCTTAGGCATGGTATATGCTGTGAAGAAGTTTAGACACTATTTATTGGCCAACAAGTTCAAGTTTTTCACTGATCATCAAGCTTTGTTATATTTGGTCAATAAACCTTGCAATACTGGACGCTTAGTACGATGGTTCCTCTTACTAATGGAATATGACTTTGAAGTTGTTGTCAGGAAAGGGAGAACCCACCTTCGGGCAGATCACCTTTCTCGCATCACTTCAGGAGAGTCACCGCAAGGAGTGTCTGACGAATTACCCGATGCTTATCTGTTCAATTTAGAAGTGGTTCCTAAATGGGCAAATAAGTTGGTACCAGTCCTAACCTTTGGCCCTGCAAATAAGAAGGTGAAAACATCACAAGAAGAAATTGTAAAATCACAAAAATATCACATATTAGCAGGAAGCATGTATAAACAAGATACTGAGGGTGTATTAGCTTGTTGTGTGGAGGATGATGAACATAGTAGTTGGTTGCAACAAGCCCATGAAGGAATGCTAGGAAATCACTATTCTAAACAACGAACATTGCAGAATCTAAAGCGTTTAGGAGTGTATTGGCCTAGCATGGACAAAGAAATACATGAAGTGGATTAAGAATTGTCCAAGGTGCAGAGAGAGACCCCCAGTGGAGCATGCGACCCTTTATCAAGTGTCATTAATTCCAGATTGGAGTGCTCCATTGGTAGAGTTTATGAGATCGGGAAGATTACCCAAAGAGGCTAGTCTAGCAAGAAGAAGAAGCATGGAGCAAGAGGCTCAAGGCTATGCCCTAGTAGGAGACAACCTATACCGAAGAGGCAAAGATGGTTACTTAAGACTGTGCGTTCATGAATCAGATTATTTGAAAGTCTTAGAAACTGCACACATCGGTGTTGCAGGTGGACATTTTGGTCCTGACCGAGTGATCAAGACCATTCTATTCTCAGGACTTTGGTGGCCCACTCTTCATATGGATGCACATACCTATGTGAAGAAATGTGACACATGCCAACGTGCACAATATCCAGTTAGAAAAGACGAGATGCCCTTGAGGCCAATGATGGGAGGACGTGCATTTTCGAAGTGGGGCATAGACTTCATAGGTCCTATTAACCCCCCAGCTAGAAACTCCCACGCAGAGTACATCATTGTAGCCACAGATTACCTTACAAAGTGGGTAGAAGTCAAAGCCACAACAAAGAATGATGCTCAGACTACTGCTAAGTTCTTATTCGAGAATGTGTTCACGAGATATGGACTACCAATAGAGTTGGTGAGCGATAGAGGCACACACTTCTTGAATGAAGTCATTGAAAATCTTCTCCAAGAATTCTTGGTGATACATAAGAAATCTGCCCCCTATCACCCACAAGCCAACGGACAAGCCGAGAGTACCAATAAGACCCTCTGTAACGTATTGACAAAACTGGTAAATAATAAACGCTCTGATTGGGACAAACAACTTCATCATGCTGTTTGGGCTTATCGAGTTGCCTACAAAACGGTACTCAACGCCACCCCATTTCAGATGGTCTTTGGACAGAACGCGGTGCTACCATTAGATTTCTTAATCCCTGCCTTAAAAGTAGCACAAGAGTATGAGTGGAATGGGCATGAATTGTCCTCTAGGATCTTTGATCTCGAACGCTTGGGTGAGACGAGGCTACGAGCGGCAGCAGGCATCTACGCTGCAAAGAAAAGGCAAAAGGCATACTTTGATGCACACATCAAGGATAAGGGGTTGAAAGAGGGAGATCTAGTGTTGGTATACACACTAAAACAACATGCCCGTAAGTTGGAAAAAAGAGGATACGGACCCATGATCATTAATAGAATTTCCACTAGTGGTGCAGTTTAGTTGGCCACGCTAGAAGGAGATATCTTGCCAAACTATATTAGTGGCTGTAGAGTCAAGCTATATCAAGAACCTCTTACTGAGGATATGCTAATGAGACTCAACACTGCTAAGAAGCGAAAAGATGAAGAGTTAAGAGTGAGAGAAGAAAGCACAGGTAGAGGCCAGAGAGCGTATTAGGCAAAATAAGTTAAGGCGATTAGGCCTAGAAGTCAACTCAAAAGCCCCAAAATATCACATGGATATGTGTCAAAATAGCGACTTCTCAAGTCATTGACCGAAGACCCTTTGTGACCATAGAGATAGGACAAGGGAAGGGTGCAAGGACGGTGAAAGCATTGATTGACTCAGGTGCAGCAAGTAGTGCAGTTAGACTTTCCTACTGCCAAGACTTGGGGTTGAACATCAATCCCATAGAAGCTTATCTCATAGGATTGGGAGGTGTGGAAACCCCTTGTTTGGGCGAGGTGGAACTTCCCATCTACCTTCACGATGTTCCAATGAAAGTCAAAGCGCTAGTATGTCAAGATGAGAACCTTACAGAACCACTTGTCCTGGGTCAAGATTGGATCTATGACCATGCAGTTAACTTAAACCTAAAAAGCCAAATTCTTCAAGTTTGGGTACATGAACAATGCATTACAATAGAATTAGAGAACTGCATGCTCCTAAATCATGGCACCACACACTCTCTTAGTTCTTCCAAGACTAATCACATGAAAGAAGATGTTGTATGTGTCAAAAGCTCTATGATGCAGAAGGAGTCAATCGTGGAAGACCAGGTTCGAAGGTGGGTGGATCTTTCTTCTTCTCCAAAGAATCAAGTAGCCACAGTAGTGAGCCCACCACACAAGCAAACACAACCGTTCACGACAACTGCTACATCAAATAGAAAGACACCATTCGATAAAAAAGCGGTTCTGGGCATGAAGCAGATCTGGGTACGCAAAGGAGAGCAACCACCAGCCTTGCCCCCACAAATCCCATCCAGGCAAGCCAACCAAGTCAGAAGACGAAGAAAGCAGCTCGGACAAGCTCAATCACAAGGTATCCAACAAGTTTGGGTGCCTAAGAAGTTAGCTGCAGCTCAACAAGGGCAATTACAAATGTGGGTACCTAAGAAGCTCTTACATCCACAACAACCTATGTTCTCCCACATGCGAAAGGTCTCAACCAAGAAGCCAAAAAGAGAAGAGGGTAAGAACCACGTACAGAGACCGAAAGAAGATCAAATCAGCTCTTCAAGAATAGTAGGAAGACGTGCAAAAAGGATATGGGTTTGGAAGCCAAAAGTACAAGCAGCCTCCATCGAACCAAAGCGCCAACCATACTGGATACCACAGTCCAGAACGCATCCGAAGAGGAAGGCGCCTGAAGTGATCTCTACAGTGCCAAATACTGTTCTAAAATGGACTCCAATAAGGAGGATTACATCAGTTCGAGACTCAATGGATACCTCCACCAAGGTCGGCATCAACCTCCACAAATAACATCGAAAGCCTCGAACGAGCGACAACCATGTGCTCCTTGCACAACCCTGTCTTTTGCACCATTCAGGTCATGCATTTCCAAAGTATGCATTAATATAGGGCCATATTACACGGCCGTGCATAGACACACTTGAGAATCCCATGCACAAGAGCACAGTGACATATGTCAAACATTTCTATTGATACTAACTTTTGTGTTCTTGTTTGGTGATATCCTTTTCCTCAAAAAAAAAAAAAAAAAAAAAAAAAAAGAAGTGGGAGAGAGTTTGTTCCCAGGTTTGGCTTATGAAACATGAATGAGTCATGCTTAGTTGAAGGTGGAACTGTTGATTACTAGGCATTTATCAATTTGGATAGAAGTGTGTCTCGGCCAGCAGTGAGATTATTGCTGCCTTATCTGGTAGATGACAAGCACTTGGCATGAACATGGCATCTACAACTATGATTTTCTCTTACCATGATAGGAATGAAGAGCTTGAAGGTCTGCAACTTGAGTGATGCTTAACTACTTCATGTACCAGAGCATCCAAGGAGATATCTGCACAAGGTAGTTCTGGAGGAGAAGACTCCTGCATATGGCGAGCTAAAGAGAATATGTGAAACTCAGCTTGGTGTAGTTACCCGATGTTGCTTGCCAAGGAATATAAAGCAATTCAATTCTCAGTATTTCTTGAACCAGTATGGAATAGTAGCACTGGTGAATGGTCTATGTCAATCAGCATGGTAATCTCTTAGAAACCGGCACGTGTCCAATATTCCTCTGAGTGTCAATATGGGGAAGTGAACGTGCATGAGCCCAAGCTCAGAAATGCACATTGTTAGTGACAAATGTTGCTTTGAAAAGAGGAGAGGGGATCCACCACTCAAAAGATCTCATCAGTGGACAATCCACATGGACATTCATCAACAAGGTTCCATCCCAAAGGCCGAGTGTACAACACGAAGAGACAAACATCCATCAACCTTCTCCATGGTAAGTATCTTTACTCTGGAAACACCATAACCTTGGTAGTTTAGGAAACCTCTTCGTCAGCATACCCTTGAGCACTTAGCTCAAAACCCGCAATTTTTGCACCATACTTCTTCCAATGCATTTTCCAAGTAAGCATGCGTAGGGCTACATTACAAGGCCGTGCACAAGGCACATACTTTTTTCAACCCAGGCACGAACACACTTACCCATCATTCATTATGGGTTATGAGTAGTTGGCATGACTGCTCTCAACATCATCTTTAAAAGAGCTAGCGGATATCATGGGAACAACATCCATATCTCGGAAGCAAATTGAAGCCAGTAGTTGCTCCAAATCACTCTTGACAACCTCTTTTGAGCAACTTGTAGTTTTGGAAGCTCACAACGACACATTCTTGCTGGAATCCAAGGAACTAGCTCATACAACGGATGGACACCACCTCTCAAAGCACTACACAGAACAGCCCTTCCAACAAGGGTCTGTCAGGGACGACAGACTCGAGAGGGGGGGGAGTGTTGAAGCTCAAAGTCAAGGACAAAGCATGGAAGCACATCAAAAGGTGGACACACGAGGAAAGGGAGCAAGTAGGGAGCTCCAAGAAGTGTATGTCAAATTTTCAGAAGAATCCCCTACAAAAATAGTGATTTTCATCACTAAAAACCATTGTAAATACCATTATCTATTTTTAGTAACTCCATTTTGTTCAAGCCGAGGAGTCCTCAAGCTTGAGGAGTATTAAAAGTACCATCGTACCAATTTTCATAATTTTTAGACTTCGTTTGAGTCCTCAAATAAGCCCTGGAACCTAATTTTTAACTAGGCCGGACACTAGGTCTGGACAGGGCCAAAACTAGTCAAAAAACTATAAAAAGAGCTAGAGAGCTCATTTTTGGGGGGAGCTTGTTAGAGAATAGAACTTTTGTAAGAGAACTCTTTTGCAATCTAAGCTTTCCATTGTTCCTCTCTTTGATCTTACTTTGTGCGCGTGTGTGTGTATGTGTGTGCATGTCTGTGTGCTTTCACTCACGCACTTGTGCCTTCACTTGCTCGTGGTCTTCGTACCGGTCCTCACGTCTCCGCGGATTGACAAGTAAAGGAGGTGGTGCTTACGCTTGAGCTACACTCCCCCTCAAGCCAAACATTTTGGCTTAAGTCTTCATCTTCAATCTTCAAGTATATCCTGCAATCCAATCATGGATTTGAACCTGCAAAGTTTGGTTCCATCCAAAGCTTTAGTCAACAAATCTGCACATTGCATGTTGGTTGAAATATAGGTTAGTTGAATGTCTTTGCTTATCAACTTCTCTCTCACATAATGGTAATGGACCTCTATATGTTTGGTCCTAGCATGATAAATAGGATTAGCTGCAAGGTGAAGAGAACTTGTATTATCTCCAGAGATAATTGGTGACCTAGTGTAGAATCCCAATTCTGTATACAAAAGCTTAATCCATATTGCTTCTTGTGTGGCATTAGCTAGTCCTCTATACTCTGCCTCTGTAGAAGACAAAGCAACAGTAGGTTGCTTCTTTGAAGACCATGAAATTGGTTTGTCACCTGCAAAAGAAATATATCCAGAAGTGCTCCTCCTATCATCCTTTCATCCTGCCCAATCTGCATCGGAATAAATTTTGATATCAATATCTGAAGTGTAAGGGAAATACAAACCATGGTTCTGTGTACCCTTGAGATACTTCAAGATTCTTCTCTTGGCAGCCTCTAAGTGAGGTATCCTTGGCTTGTGCATAACTTGACTTAGCACACTAACTCCATATGCAATATCTATCCTTGTTAAGGTAGCATAGTTCAAACTACCCACCATACTTTGATAACCTGTAATGTCTTTGACTTCATCACCTTCATGGGCACTTAGCTTTAGGTTTACCTCCATTGGAGTGCTTGCTACTTTGGCATCCTGCAAGTGAAACTTCTTCAACATGTCCTGTATATATTTTTTCTGAGTAATATATATCCCTGAATTAGTGTAGACTAATTCAAGTCCCAAAAAATATTTCAATAGACCAAGATCATTGATCTTGAACTCCTTCATCATTTGACTTTTGATATATCTGATTCCATTGACATCATTACCTGTAATGATGATGTCATCAACATAAACACAAAGGTATATTACCTCTGAATTACTTCTCTTGATGAATAGAGAAGTATCTGCCTTGCTCATGACAAATCCTTGGTCTTGGAGATATGTAGTTAACCTGTAATTCCATGCCCTAGGTGCTTGCTTCAATCCATATAAAGCCTTTTTTAATTTGCAAACATATGTTACCTTCTTAGGGTCCTCATAGCCAGGAGGTTGTGACATATATACCTCCTTTGAAATCCATCTATTCGAGAAAGCATTCTTGATATCCAATTGGTACATATTCCAATTTCTTGATGCAGCCACACTTACCAACACTCTGATTGTTGGCATCTTGGCCACAAGTGAGAATGTCTCCTCATAGTCAATGCCTTGGGTTTGTGCAAAACCCTTGGCTACCAATCTGGCTTTGTACCTATTAATTGTGCCATCAGTATTTCTTTTAAGTTTATAGATCCATTTGGATCCTATTACCTTCATTGAGTCCTTCTTAGGTACTAACTCCCATGTGTCACTCTCTTTGAGTGCTTCAATCTCCTCATCCATAGCTTCTTTCCATTCTGATTTGATTATTGCTTCTTCATATGATCCTGGTTCTTCATTTGACAAATCTTTGGCAAGATAGACATAATGTTTAGTAACAAGAGATGTATCATACCCATATCTGATAGGCTTTTTGCTTTCTCTTTGTGATCTTCTAAATGGTTGAGTTGAAGATTCAGGTATGTCTTCAAGCTTCTTCATCTTCATTTTGCCTTTGGACTTCCATGCTTTGAATTCTTCAAGGTTGATAGTGTCTTCATCATCTGAACTTGAGGCTTCATTCTGAGTAGGTTCCTCCTTTGTAAGACTTGGAAATTCCTCTTCCAAATCATAGGGTAACTTGACCTTCCTGCATTCATTCTCATACCAAGAATCATTTTCATCAAAGACAACATCTCTGCTTACCATAAATCCCTTATTGATAGGATTATAAAACTTGTAACCTTTCTGATTTAAATCATACCCAATAAAGATGCATTTTTCAGCCTTTGGGTCTAGCTTACCTCTTATCTGAGAAGGATTGTGTACATATGCTACACATCCAAATATTTTGCAATTGTCAAGTGAGGGTCTCTTACGATGCCATGCTTCATAGGGATTCATTCCATCAAGAGACTTAGATGGTAACCTGTTTATGAGGTAAGTGGTAGTGGAAACACTCTCTGCCCATAGATAGTTAGGTAATTTTTTCTCATTAAGCATAGATCTAGTTGTCTCAACAATTAATCTATTTTTTCTCTCAGCTACCCCATTCTGTTTAGGAGAATACCTTGTGGTTATCTCTCTTTTGATGCCTCTGTCCTGCAAGAAGTCTTCAAATTCATTGGAGAAGTACTCACCTCCTCCATCTGACCTTAGCCTCTTCAAATTCCTTCCTGTTTGGTTTTCAACTAATGCAATATATTTTTTAAAGCAATTAAATACCTCATCCTTGTGCTTCATGAAGTACAATACAGTCCATCTGCTATAATCATCAATGAAAGATACATAGTACCTTGAACCTGAGACTGAGGGGTCTTTGCTTGGTCCCCATACATCTGTGTGGACAAGCTCTAGGTAGTCTTCATGCATGTATCCTTTCCTTGAGAAGGGTAACATGTGAGACTTCCCAAATTGACAAGCACCACACTTATAAATCATATGTTGATTGGATACATTAGGTATCCCAAGCACACATTGGTCCCTGCACATTTGTTTCAAGGTTCTTTCTCCTATGTGCCCTAACCTTTTGTGCCAAATCTCAAGCTCTGAAAGTGTCTGATCTTTATAACTGTATAGTGCAATGTTCTTTGTATCTTCTAACTCAAAAGTGAAAAGTCTACCTGATTTTTCTCCTTTAGCAATCCTCTTGAACCCATGAACCCATGTCTTGGATCCTCCACATATGCTCCATATTGGTTGAATCTGACCTGCAAACCTTTCTCCACAATCTGACCAACACTCATCAAATTTTTGGTAATGGTTGGTACATAGAGTACCCTGCTCAACAAATTCTGATTTCCATCACAAGTCTTAACATTTCCAACTTTAAGTACAGAATGCTTTGTGTCATCACCTGTTTGGACTTGATGCTTACCTTTTGGTTCCTCAAGATCAGAGAGTAATGCTACATTGCCAGCCACATGATTTGAACATCCTGAGTCAATGTAGAATAGGTGGTCATCATTTGTACCTGATTTTGAAGTCATGTTCATGATTAGAAGAGAGTCATCCTGCTCCTCTGTGTAGTTGTTGTAATCCTTCCTGGATTTGAATCCTCCTTGGTAGTTGCCATTGTAATTATTGTTGTAGTTGTTGTTGTAGTTATTGTTGTAGCCTTGGTGATGGTTGAATCTACCTCTTGACTGTGAGTAGCCACCTCTTTGATATCCTCTTCCTCTCTGATTCTTGTAATTCCTGAAACACTCATCTGTAGTATGATTTGATAGACCACAAATGTTGCATGGTGAGGAGTTATAAGATCTCCCCCTACCTTGCTTACCTCCTCTGTCCCTTCCTCTTGAAGATCTACCTCTCCCTGCATAGTTGGCTTGAGAAGTAGAGCCTTCATCTTCCACCTTCTTGCTTTTGCCTTTATCTTTAGACTTCTTATCAGTGTATAGGGCAGAAGAGTTATTACCTTTGGATTTATCTCCATTCTTGTTGAGCTTTGCTTCATGAGTAAATAATTGTCCCATGAGAGTTGTAAGATCTGGAGTGTGCATGTCCATGTAAAGATCCATAACTGTGGTGAAGCTTTCCCATTTGTCATCAGCCTTGATCCCATTGATCACTTGCCTTACAATCTGTTCTTCTTCAATCTCTTCTCCTATGCTTGCTAACTGATCTGCTACATCTTTAATCTTGGTCACAAATTCTGAAACAGCTTGCTTAGGTTGCTTCCTTAATGTTGTGAATTCAATCCACAATTGATTTTTCCTAGCCCTTGTGTTGGAGGAAAAATATGATGACAAGGTTTCCCAAGTCTCTTGGGATGTCTTACAATTTCTAATATGTGGCAAAAGAAAGCAGACATAGAGTTGAGTAAATAAGACCTTGCCAATGCATCCTTAGCACACCATGTGTTGAGCCTTTCATGTTCTTCTTTGGTTGGTAATCCTCTTGTTTTGAATGAGGGCAATTCCTCATCTCCTGAGATGTATCCATAGAGACTCCTTCCTTGTAGATAGGTCTTCATCCTTAGAGACCATGCTTGATAGTTGTTCTTGTCCAATTTATCAATGAATGAAGGAAAACCATCTCCCATTTTACCTTAGTTTGCTCTGATACCACTGTTGGGAAAGATGGATGGATGCTCCAAGAGACTGAGTAGGTACTGCTAAACCTGCTTTGTACCAGCCCTCTTTTGCTTGAGTTGATAACTAGACCTCCTTAGCTTTCCAATGACACCATAAAATTTCCTATGTACTTTGGAAATGATGTGTGTAATGATTGAATCAAAACAGATAACTTTGGAAGTCACAAACTCAAGAAAACCTTCTATTTATGTCCTGATACCTGCTAGGTATTTTGCTCAGTATGACTAGCAGAGTAGGAATTGGAAAAATTCCTTCTAGGGTTATCTAATTAGCTTAGTAAGCTACCTATTCCAAGTGGAATGATGTAAAATAATAAACTATGCTAAGATAAATCAATTTAGCAAGTTAAGCTATACCCCCGACTTTTTAGGACTATAGCAGAAAATGATCAGAGATCACCTCGACGTAGATTTCTCCAAAATGGCTAAATAGAATGTCTTCAAACTTTGAGATCATGTAGATTACGTCAAGCTGAATCCAACAAGCTTTGAATCACAGAATTTGGTGAAGAATTGACCGAGATATGCCCTTGACAAGTTGACAGACTTTTGAGCAGACTAATAGAGAACTCAGAGATGGACAATGTGAATGTATGTATTAATGAATATTTGTATACAACTCCATTGGCATGAATATCATTGCCAAATGGTGTAGAGAGGTGTGGGCTAGAGTGTAGACCTCACACACACTCAAAAATCAGTAGTGCTAGGCTCGGGAGTGCTCTCTCTTACCCGCGACTTTTCATGTCCATTTTTATAGGAATGAGTAACAAATTTGAATTCAAATTCAAACTTTTGGCTCCCTATGATCAAGCTCCTAAATGCTTGGAGATATTCTTTCAATAAAACAACTAATTTTTCCACGAATCCTTTTGGTAGGTGATTACAAGAGATTTCAAGTCAATTTGACTTTTACAATGAGGTAAAGTGGTAATTAACCACTAGCATATGTTCCTATGCTTCTTCATGTATGTATAGACTTCAATGCATCCTTTGAGCCAAATGTGTAGGCTTGTAATTTACACCAACAAAATATACCATGCTACAAGCACAAGGGTTATTGCAAGGGTGTGTAGTGCCCTTTGGTTTATGTCGTTGTGCTATTGAAATTTTTAAGAATGTTCATGCATGTGCATAAAAGTAGATAAAGTATACTAAAAGTTTCTTTCTTTTTATTTCCTTTATATAAAGGCTTACGATTTGTCGATTTTCGTTGCCATTTGGATATTATATTAGGTATACATAGAGCGTAAAAACTTAAAAAAAACATTAAAAAGTAATAAAACCATAAAAACAGACTGATACCTTATCCTAACATGGAATCAAGACCCTCTTCATCAGATAGGACTGATACACTCATGGGTGAGTGCACCTCTGACCCCATACAGACCATGAGTGCTAGGATAGCACATTTAGAGAGCACACTTCACGACATCTTGGAACACGTGCATGATTCCAAGAAAGAGCAAGTGACACCTAAGGTTGAGTTGCTCTAGGCGAGCATCAAACTCTAGACATCCCTCGTGATAGCATACTAGTCAGAGAGGGCCGATGGCATTTTAAGGACCTTAAGTCATCTAGATATCACAACTCGACTAGTGCAGTGACTGTTTGAGAAGTGGCTCATCAAGTGGGAGCAATGCTTCTACTTATTGTGAACGATAGGCATAAGATTTATCACGCTACTTGTAACCTTATGGATGTCACCCATAGGTCGCGACGTAAGATAGAACAAGGCAAGAAAGAGCCCACCACTTGGGAACAATTTAAAGTCTTGTTCTAGAATAACTTTGTACCACCTGAGAAGAGGTCTAGAGCACTAGACACTTGGTTCTTCATCAATCAGAAGAACCAAACTCTTCAAGAGTACTCAGATAAGTACAGAGAGGTACTTCTTAAAGTACCTGATACTATCCTAGAGTTTCTCTAGGTCCACAAGTTCGTCTTGGGACTTAGAGAAAATATTAGACCTTTAGTGAGGAAGGAGAGTAGGGTAAAAAATAAGGCTACCCCCGTCACTCAAAAGTATAGAAATATGGGTGAATTCATCAAAGTATATCATATAATAATTACAAATATTTTGGTGAATTTTGATGAAAATTTCCATTTGAAATACCAAAAACATGGCAAATTTGGATGATAAATTCCATTTGCAATATAAAGACTTCACTGATTCATGTGATAGCCTCCATTAAAACTATAGATATGTTTTAACCTTCACTATGCTAAATCACTTTTGTATGCTCTACTATGTTTCCTTTGTAATCCTCTTCACTTTTGCTACCTTCTTCTTCCATTGCTTGGTCCAATTTCTTTTCACCTTCGCTAACCATAGGGATAGAAACACCTACACAATGCACACACATTTCATTGATGCATACATGATGCATACACGTACGTAACCACATACACATGCACACCTACATACATACACGTGAACTAATGTGTGTATGATATCTATGTGAAAGTGGAAAAGCAATTTTTCATAAAGCTTCGAATAGTTCTTAGTTCTCAAAAATAGATAACTTCTTGAAGGGAAAAACTGTTATTTGAACATATGATATCTTTATCACCCTTTCATTCATCAGTTGGAACAATCTTAAGATATAACCTATAATTGTATATGGGATATTGATTCTACTTTGTGCTTACTCCAATTAATGACCACTACTTTGTGGTTGAAGAGGAGAGACAATTTGACTTTACTTTAAGTCCTTGGCCTTGCTGATTAGGCATGCCTTGGATTTTGTGGAATTTAAAATTCCATATGAGGGACTTTAAGCTTAATGAACTCCATCAATGTGAAGTTATTCAACTTAATAGGAATTTGGTTTAGTATAGCTAATTGACCCCATCATCATTATTCCTATGTTTGTTGAAAGTCAAATCCTACTTTATGAGCTTAGTCTCCCTCTTATCCCAAGGACCATGAAATTCATTTCATATCCATATGTACTATATGTGAACAATGTTTAGATCTTCATGGAAAGAGTGTAGCATGCATAAGGTTCAGAAAACAAACCCCTCCTTAAAGCATGCAAAAGTTCCAATTTAGAACTTTCTTAGTTCAAAACATGGTTATGCACAATCCAATCCTTCTTTTACTACAACATATCAAGGCTATACAGAGGCTGTTACTGAGGAAAATGAACGCGTGCAATTTCTCCGCGACCTCAGTGTTGCAGTCGATATGCACATCGAAAATAGAGCGTCGACATAGGCGCCAGTATAGGCATCAATAGTCATCGATATAAGCGTCAGAAATACTGATGCTTATATTGATGCTCATACCGATGACTCTGCTGTGTGTACCGACGCCCATATCGATGACCACTAGGGATAGCGATGCTGATACCGACGACCATATGTACAAAAATATTTTTGGGCACAGTGTGTTGTCTTTTGCTACATCAACATTACCATGATGTTGAAAAGACAATACACTTTGCCCAACCCTAAACTGAGTACATATGATATGTACTCTAATGGCAATCAAAACATGATTTTATATGAGCAAAAATGAACCATGAATCATGTACAAAAATTTGTATATTCCATAAATGAAGGATGTATAAGAGTGTGGCAAAGCACTTCCATATAAGACCCAAATACAAAATGTGACAAATCACTTCCATATAGGAATCGAATACATAATTATGGTACATCATTACCACATAGGAGTGTAATATGAAATTGTGGCAAAGCACTACCATACATATGCGCAATGGGATCAAAACATTTACACCTACAATCTTGCAACAAAGCATATGCATAAAATGAGAAGACAAATTGACATAACATTTATAAACAAAAACTAAAAATACAAAACCAAACTATAAGTTTATCTAATCATAGATTCTCCCATTAAATGATTGCATTGCGTCCCTCTAAGTCCTGCAACAGTGTAGCCAATCCATGCCGATATCCATAAGTTTCTTCAGTTCGCGTCAGAGGACGACCCACTGCAAACTCCTATAATAAATATGTAAAATGTTAGATGAACATACATGATGTGCTTAACACAAACAAATTCAATAATTAAAATGATACTTACAAGTTGGTAATGCATATTGTCATATCCGCTGCTACCTAAATGCGACGTTCCAACCATATCTAAGCTGTGGCCGTCCTATCTCGCTATTGACGATATCGATCAGGAGTATGTTGCAGCTCATTCTGAATCGATTCCCACTCTTCAAAATCTAATCATAAAGGCTTTGGTAAGCTTGCTCTGAAAGCATCGCAAGCCTCTGACCACAGATGAGACATCACCTCACGTGCCATATGCTGAATCCATTCTAAACCCACAATAGGATACCCAGGTGCTCGCCAGTACTCTTCATATATCAATTGTGTGATATAAATTTTGGAATCCTTATCCTGTTCGCTCCATTTTAACATGACAGAATGTCCAAAATCTATGGAGCAAAGCTCTCGAATCCGCTGACGCATGGACTTTCTATTTGCATCCATGACTCGATCTCCATCACGTATGTGACCATATATCTTGGAGTCGTCATGGTCATGCACTCCCCAAGGTGTACGTGAAGATCCCATCTGATCCAATGTGGAAATGTTAATATATATATATATATATATATATATATATATATATATATATATATATATATATATATATATATATATATATATATATATATATATATATATATATATATATATATATATATATATATAAACCCTAAAAAATATATAGGGTGTATATATGTATATGCATGTGTGTATGCATTTGTGTATGCATATGCATGTGTGTATTTGTGTATGCATGTATGTATATGCATATGCGTGTGTGTATGCATATGCATTTCTATATGCATGTATGCATATGCATATGCATGTGTGTATGGATGTGCATTTGTGTATGCATATGCATGTGTGTATGCATATGCATTTGTGTTTGTATATGCATTTGTGTATGCATATGCATGTGTGTATGCATATGCATTTGTGTATGTATATTCATTTGTGTATTCATATGCATGTGTGTATGCATATGCATTGTGTATGTGTATACATTTGTGCATGTATGTATTTGTGTATGCATATGCATGTATATGCATATGCATGTGTGTATGCATATGCACGTGTGTATGCATATGCATGTGTATGCATATACATTTGTGTATGCATATGCATGAGTGTATGCATATGCATGTGTGTTTGTATATGCATTTGTGTATGCATATGCAATTGTATGCATATGCATTTGTGTATGTATATGCATTTGTGTATGCATACGCATGTGTGTATGCATATGCATTTCTATATGTATATGCATTTGTGTATGCATATGCATGTGTGTGTGCATTTGTTTGTTTATGCATTTGTGTGTATATGCATATGAATGTGTGTGTGCATTTGTTTGTATATGCATATGCATGTGTGTATGCATATGCATTGTGTTTGTATATGCATTTATGTATGCATATGCATATGCATGTATATGCATACGCATGTGCATGCATATGCATGTGTATGCATATGCATGTGTATGCATATGCATGTGTATGCATATGCATGTGTATGCATATGCATGTGTATGCATATGCATTTGTGTATGCTTATGCATTTGTGTATGCATATGCATTTGTGTATGCAGATGCATTTGTGTATGCAGATGCATTTGTGTATGCAGATGCATTTGTGTATGCATATGCATTTGTGTATGCATATGCATGTGTTTATGCATATGCATTTGTGTATGTGTGTATGTGTGTATGTGTATATATTTGTGCATGTGTGTATGCATATGCATGTATATGCATATGCATGTATGTATGCATATGCATTTGTGTATGCTTATGCACGTGTGTATGCATATGCATTTGTGTATGCATATGCATTTGTGTATGCATATGCATTTGTGTATGCATATGCATTTGTGTATGCATATGCATGTGTATGCATATGCATTTGTGTTTGTATATGCATTTGTGTATGCATATGCATTTGTGTATGCATATGCATATGCATGTGTATGCATATGCATGTGTATGCATATGCATGTGTATGCATATGCATGTGTATGCATATGCATGTGTATGCATGTGTATGCATATGCATGTGTATGCATATGCATGTGTATGCATATGCATGTGTATGCATATGCATGTGTATGCATATGCATGTGTATGCATATGCATGTGTATGCATATGCATGTGTATGCATATGCATGTGTATGCATATGCATGTGTATGCATATGCATGTGTATGCATATGCATGTGTATGCATATGCATGTGTATGCATATGCATGTGTATGCATATGCATGTATATGCATATGCATTTGTGTATGCATATGCATGTGTATGCATATGCATTGTGTATGTGTTTATGTGTGTATGCATATGCATTTCTGTATGCATATGCATGTGTGTATGCATATGCATTTGTGTATGTGTGTATGCGTGTATGTGTGTATGCATATGCATGTGTGTATGCATATGCATTTGTGTATGCATATGCACGTGTGTATGCATATGCATGTGTGTATGCATATGAATTTGTGTTTGTATATGCATTTGTGCATGCATATGCATTTGTATGCATATGCATATGCATTTGTGTATTTATATGCATGTGTGTATGCATATGCATGTGTGTATGCATATGCATTGTGTACGTGTGTATGCATATGCATGTATATGCATATGCACGTGTGTATGCATATGCATGTGTATGTATATGCATGTATATGCATATGCATGTGTATGTGTATTTGTGTATGCATATGCATATATATCCATATGCATGTGTGTATGCATATGCATTTGTGTATGCATATGCATTGTGTATGTGTATATGTGTATACATTTGTGTAGGTGTGTATGCATATGCATGTGTGTATTTGTGTATGCATATGTGTTGGCATACAATTCATAAGCAGAGCATACATGCACAAAGGAAAGAGAGCAAGGTCGGGCAGAGGAAGTAAATGATGAGGCAGGACCATCTAGGCGTCCTCCAAGAAGAAAGAAGAACTGTCAACCACATCATAGACCACAACGACCACAACCCAACATCCCCCCAAATGCAAGAGCACCACAAAGGCGTAGAAAGCAAACCAGAGCTTTTGCAGAGATTTGACACTACCAAAAGTCTGTGGAGCTTCTTATTCCACGAAGGTCATTTGCAAGCGTTGTGAAGGAAGAGATCCAATGCTATTGCACTGGACTTCATATCCAAGGGATAGCCATTGAAGCTCTCCAAGAAGCTGTAGAGACGTATCTTATATCAATGTTGGAGGACTCTAACCTATGTGCCATCCATGCAAAGAGAGTGACAATACAACCTAAAGATTCGCAGCTAGCTAGGAGAATTAGAGGGAAGAACCCTTAAAAAAAAATTGTACTCCCTTGTTTGGAGAAACTTTTGTATATTCCAATATGATAAATATTTTGTAAATCCCAAATGATGAATATAATCTTTGTCTTCTCATATTTGCTGTCCCAAGTGTTTATCTCTTAGTGTACATGTTTTGAAGTTTATTTCTCCTATGTTTCTAGGTGTCTTTTTCCAGTACCTCTTTGAAGTGTTTTTCATGTTTGTATCATTCATTTTTCTGTACTTGTTGTAAGTGGTAATGCTATTAATGCATTTCATGGCTTAAAAATGCCAAAAAAAGGCCTGCCACAGAAACGCGGGGATGGGCCTTGCAAAAGTTTTGCAGGGCCTATCCCCGCGTTTTTGTGGTAGGCCTTTTTTTGGCATTTCCAAGCCATGAAAACACATGCCATGCACATTGGGGCATATGATTGGCCTTGGCTAGAGTGCACTGCATGCTAACCCCCTGACCAATAGCTTAACAATGTTTATGAACATACATGTACTTATTTACTGCTGCATGCTTATATGCACCTAGAGGAGTGTTAACTTTCTCTAATTATTGCACATAAGAAGAATTCCACAATTCCCCAAGTGAAGGTGCTAATTGAGGGAGATAGACTTGCAATATAGGTAAGGTAGTGCATAGGATGGCCTAGGAATGCAAAAAAAAGGCCTGCAACAGAAACGCGGTTTTTGTGGTAGGCCTTTTTTTTGCATTCCTAGGCCATTGCATGCATTTTGGGTAACACAAATTACAAGAAATAATGGAAAAAGACTGATTAAACTATGCAAAAGTTATGAGATTGTCAAACATAAAGATATAATAGATTGAATGCACATGGAAATTGGAAAAACAATAATTGGTATTATAAGGTTTTTACAATTGGCGCTTGGCCTTGAGCCTCTCCACTACATTCTTTCTTCTCTGAAAAGATAGTGGCAATTGGTAAGTCAAAACTGATTGGGATATTAACTGAGGGTCTGTCAATCCAAGACCTAAAGCTATTCCTATTTGACCTAATATTTTTCCTCTAAAGTTAACTCCTAGGGTAGTAAGGACAAGGGACTTCCTAACTAGAAATATACAATTGGTCCCTTGCATTATTGTAGATAGGCACAAAAATTTGCTCAAGGCCTTCAGACACCAATTCATGAAGTGTCCTTGAGGAGAAAAGTCCTTGTGGATTATGACAAAATCTTCCTTTGGAAATTTTCCAATGTATTGTGCCAAGGAAGAGCCATGGCCCCGGGAAACACGGTCACCACCACTCCTTGCTGCAAATTTATCCACTTCAATTGTTTCCTGCACATAGACAATCATAAAATTAAATAGATATGTAATAAAGTAAGTCTATGGTCTAGGGATCCGACTGTTTCAGATAGATCTCAAATCGGATACCGTTTGGTCACTCGTTTGTAGGACCAAAGATCTCAAGAGTAGACTCAAGCATGAGTCATGTGCTCTCATATTCAAGTAATCCAGTTAGCCTAGTGGTTAAGTCTCATGGTTGTGAAGGAGGAGGTCTTGGTTTCAATCCCCATGGGGAGTATGGGGACAGAGTTTTGCCCAAAGAGCTCTAGAGCCTTCTAACTCAAGTTAACGTGAGTTAACTTGAGTCCAGTGGACCTAAAAATTATGTTTTACCTTCCATAAACTTAATTACCGTCGACACGATTGCAGACTACATACTTGGAATATTTACTCTATTCAAACTTTGAACAACTTACTAATTTGATTGCCATTACTTGGGCAAAATTCACAATAGTTCCAATCGTAGTTATCTTGGACAACCATGGCCAAGATTGATCAAGTCTTTTTGATCATGCGATAATAATAAAGACTTTATCTTTATCATTAAGATCTCTTGAGCTTTTCTAAGCTTTTTGGTTTACCTGCAGGATTTTAAGAGATGTTTTCCTAACTTAAGTCCAATCATACACTGATGCCGTTCAGATTCCAAAGCTAAGAATCTTTGATATACCACTAGGTTATATCACTATTTGGACTTAAGTACCAATACTTGAGGTTTGGAATTGCTAGGGAACTACTTACTAATCTAAAGAGTATGAAGAACTTCATTCTTAATACTTGGAAGAATGTTATTCTTCAAAGACTTGAGATTCCTTTTAGGGAATCAAATATCTTGAGCAAATGATTCATCTTGGAATCTTTTGCAATGTTGGAAGGATATTTGAAAGAATATCTAGAAGGTTTACTGATTCAACTGTATTCATTTCTTGAGTATCAAACTAGAGACTATGTATCACCTTTTGGATATGGTTTCCCATACTACTATGAAAGTTTATGCTTGAACTTTCATTTATGTGATATTGACTCCGATTCTTGAGTTTGATACAAGATTCATTATTATTGGTTAATCTTGAGATGTTACTAGAGTTCTTTAAACATATTTCACTAATCAAAATGATGTTTAAAGTCCAAGCATCTATTGATGATTGATCCAATAGTAATGCAACTATGAACACATAACTTTGCACTTTATGGCTTTATTTAGGAAATGTTCATGGATTGGAGATCCATTTCTTGGAACTTTCTATTCCTAAATGAAAAGTTCACACTTACTTCAAGTCATTAGGAACTTATCTTAGTTCCTAAAGATTTCTTAGCTTTAGGAAATAGCTTAATTTCCAAAGATCACTTTGCTTGGGTTTCTTCAAGGTGTTACCACTTGAAGCTAATCTTTTAGGAAAGAACTTGTTTCCTAAATTGCATTTAGGAAATATCGTGATTTCCTAAGATATGAAAATAATTTGAATCATTTCATTAATTGTCATGACTTTAGGAAATTACTTGATTCCTAAAGATCAATTAATATTTATCTTGGTTTCTTTTTTAAGCCTTGAGTTAGCTTAAATAGAATCAAGCAAGTTTCCTTCAAAAGTTTTCGCGTCGATTAAAGACCTTGCATCATGCCTCGAGATGCATTTCTGGAAACTAACATCTATGAATACTAGAGTTCCAGGGATTCTAGAAGTTCAATACTTCTACTTATTTTCATCAATGTTTGATGAATATTAAAGTATTAAACCTTCCCAAAATTTGTTGAACTTACAAGTTTCAACAGAAACTTCCTTACTTGGGTGCATGAACATGAACATCCAAAAACAATTAAATCCATGTTAGTTGCTAAGAATGTCTAGGTTTCTTCCCAAACTTAGACTGAGCATGCACGTTGGAAAGTAGCTCTCTTTTCTTGGCATCTTAATGACAAGAAAAAATGAATACTTACTTTCAAAATGCTTTCTTTTTCTCAAAAAGACTCCTACTAAGTGGTACCTATGTATCACTTTTTGGAAAAAATAGACTAGATACTTAGTTGCATGATAGTCAAGATCTTTGCAACTAGGTAATTTTCTATTTTTCCCAACTAGCTAAGTCAAGTTAGAAAAAGAAAGGAACGAAAGTATACTTGTTCAGCTACTTACCAAAAGATCATGCATATGCACATGCATCTACCTGCATGCAAATGCATGTATGCAAATGCCCATTCTTGGGTGCAAATGCATGTGAGTACATGCAAGTGTAATGAACTTAAGCAAATCTCAAGCTTATTAGGTATGCAAACAAGCATCCATGCAAAAACAACCTGCTTGCTATTCTGGCAAAAGGTAACTATTCAAATGCATGAACTAGAGAATTAACTACCTTTCCCAAGCAAGTGCAAATTTGATGTGCATAAAACATTCTTTTATGCACAAATAATCTTTTCATTTTTGTGCATGAATGGAAATAGAAATTTCAACTGCATACCGAAAATTGAAAAGTACGTTGTATACTTTTGTGTCATTTTAATACCATTTATTCCTCTAATTAGCTTTCATGTTGAGATAATCATAATTGGACTATGCTTTTAGTCCTAATTAATGCATCCTAAATGAAAGCATTCGAGCAAACAAATATCAAAATGAAAACATAATTTGGAAAATACTTATCTCCCAATTAAGCTACGTCCTTCCATTGATCCTTGCAAGAAGTTATTCACTATCCTTTAATGCCTTAGTGCACATCCACACACCTCTTCGCCAAGTTTGGAAGTGCAATGATACCAAAAGTATCTTCAAAGAAATCGCTACTTCACTTTTGTAATTGCTAAAAGGTGACTGTTGAAGTTAAATTGTCTGCCCAGACCCTGAAAGCAATGTTGTTTGGCCATGTGGATAGAAGAGACATCTGTTTTCCTAGACATCACATGTTCAAATCCTGGATGCCACCGAGATGGATCTCTCATCTTCTACAGATCTGCACAATGCCTTTTGCTTATATAGCCCCGAGACAAGGCCTTCGATCTCAACAGAGATACATACTACTTAAGATAATAATTATGTTGCACATATGAATGCCTGTTACTGTAGTGGGTGAGTTTTCATCTGGAGAAGGAGGACATTGATTCAATTCCCGTCACCAACTGCCGATAGCATGAGTTTTTTTTTTTTTTTTTTGCAGCCGTGCCTACAACGCTCAGAGAATAGCTTTTACAGCTGCGCCTACCGCGCTCAGAGAACAGGTTCTGATTGATTTCTTGGAGTCACGTTGACAGAAGAGATGTGCTCTCTTAGATAAGAGAGCGCCTACACTATATGTAAGTAACAGGTTCGAACCATGTGCGAAATCACAGCAGCAGTCCATATTTTTGTTTTGCTTCGGCTCGAAATCATATGCACAGTAATATGAGAAGCATATATGAAGAAATCTACTGTCGAGTTGGCTACGAGACGAGTTGCTGCACACCGTGGACGCAAATTCGATCCCAGAGATGGCAAGGCAATGCAGTAAATGATGTGATACTGCAACTTCTTTGTCTTTTTGAAGTCTGTCATACTAAGAGAACTGGCGTCGCAGAGAATTCACGAACGGCTAGAGCTTAGTGGATATGCCAACGTCTTCCCAAACAGAGGACGGGGTTCGAATCTCCTGTCTGCTCTCAGGAAAGGGTTGCTTCTCCTTTTGGTGTGATGTAGGAGTTTTTGCAGCATGCAAAACAAGAATTGGATAAATGTCTGTCGAGTTGTGATCGATACTGTCTTGTCTTCTTGGACAGCATGAAGTCTCCGCCACCATGAGGTCTGGAGTTCGATCCCAGCTGTGACCAATTGATATGCAAGTGTAGCATTTGGGTTTGCATCTTTTGCATCAACAGCTCGGGTTCGATTCCACCTCATCAGATCTTGCAGCTGCGAGCAAAATTCGTAGAAGAAGATGCATATGCAAGATGGATGAGCAAGAAGCTAATGGAAAGAAAGATGATGAAGCCCACTCCAAGGTCACCATGGAAGCTCTGATACCAATGTAACACACTAGGAAATTACGACCACCACATGCTTGAGAGATGACTCTCCTCCCAACCTTATGCCTGTATATATAGTTGCTTGAATCAATGAGGACCACAAATGTAACTAGAGTCCACAAGTGCATGTGCGATCTCCACCACTCCTTTCCTACCTTCCACTAGAGTCCACGAGTGGTTGGTGTACTCGCCTCGTGAGTTAAGTCCACTGGACTCAAGTTAACTCACGTTAACTTGAGTTAGAAGGCTCTAGAGCTCTTTGGGCAAAACTCTCTCCCCATGCTCCCCATGGGGATTGAACCCAAGACCTCCTCCTTCACAACCATGGGACTTAACCACTAGGCTAAGTGGATCACTTGAATATGAGAGCACATGAACTTATGCTTGAGTCTATTCTTGAGATCTTTGGTCCTACAGACGAGTGACCAAATGGTATTCGATTTCAGATCTGTCTGAAGGATAAAATAGTATCCTAAGATACTTCAGAATAAGGTTTAATTAAAAAAGGATAAAAGTAGTATCCTAAGATACTTCAGAATAACTTCAAGATCAAGGAAACTGAAGATATGAAGTAAGTAACTTCCAAGATCTTCTTAGAGCCTTCAAGCTTAAGTGTTATCAATCAGAAATATTTGATAAATTTCTGAAAAAAAGTTGAACTTTGATTTTCAATTGATCTTTTCAACCAAGGATTTGATTGACTAAGTCGAGTATCAAGTTCCTAGTATAACTTGGTAAATTCACTCTTTTGATTCAAAGAAATGCATTTATGATAAGGAGGAGTCAGAAAGACTAAATGTGACTTGAACTTAGTCTCAGGTGAAGCATTATTTTAGTAAAAACTCATCAACAGAACCTCAGTGGGTCGACACACTGATGGTAATTGCCACACCAGTATCCTGTGGTTGGATGATGTTTTTTGATATTCTTTGCATCTTTTTGAGAATCCAACTTATTTCTCTTAAAGATAAAGAAAATTCTTCAAATCTCTGTTGAAATAGATCATTCAGAAGTTAAAGTCATGAGTCATCAAGTACTTGACTCACAGCAAATTTAGACCTTAGAAGTTTGAATTAGTTATACAGAGTTTTAGTTTTTTCCTTTCGCTTTCCAAATCTTTTGGAATTGACTCAGTTAAAGTATCTGATTCCTCTCGCAAAAGTCTTGGGTGAGCTGATTGGAACTAGATAACTAAATTAAACATCCTAGATAGATGTTCTGTATAATAACATATTCATCCCTCAAAAGATAACAAATCTAAGATTGACTTATTCATGTGAGTTTGCTTCCAGTTATTAGCATACCTACATTGAAGTTAGGAATTGCTCATCAGATTGACAATTCCCAATAACTTTCAGTTAAAGTCTTTGAGAAAATGTCCTAAGTTGGACAATTTTTCATTTTAATTTTTATTGGTCAAGTTGGTATGGTTGACTCCACTGAAATGGTAAACTTTCTCCTACAATTTACATAGGATTTCTTAACTCATTAAGACAAAGTAGTCCTCTAGTCGGGTAGAAAAATCAAGTAACTATTGGATCAAAGTAAACCATTGTACACACATCTAAGTTAGATGTTTGAGACAACCAAAGTTTAAGTGATCCAAATCAAATTCAACTGAATCAAGAGTTCTCAAAGTCTTGTAAAGGATAAAGAATCCTACCTTCGTTACTAAGTCCATGCACTAGTCATGCCTAGAAATGGACTAGTAATTAGAATCCACCTAGTTCACACGTTTGTGCCTGGATCGCACATCCAGAAATTGTGAATTGGCTAGGGATGTTTTTAGATCCACCCTTATGATTCATTCACTACTTTGTACTTTGATCAGTTTATCAAAGTGCAAAGTGAGATAGTGTTTTGAATCATTTGGGCAAGGACGCCACCACAGAGATGAGACATGTTCTTCCAGTTCTAGAACATGACCATGTTCTTCCAGTTTTAGAACATGAGGCTCGGGGGTTGCCTATAGTTATATATATAGCTTTATTTTCGAGGACGAAAATCTTTTCCAAGGGGGGAAGAATGTAATGAAGTAAGTCTATGGTCTAGGGATCCGACTGTTTCAGATAGATCTCAAATCGGATACCGTTTGGTCACTCGTCTGTAGGACCAAAGATCTCAAGAGTAGACTCAAGCATAAGTCATGTGCTCTCATATTCAAGTGATCCACTTAGCCTAGTGGTTAAGTCTCATGGTTGTGAAGGAAAGGTCTTGGGTTCAATCCCCATGGGGGGTATGGGGAGAGAGTTTTGCCCAAAGAGCTCTAGAGCCTTCTAACTCAAGTTAACTGAGTTAACTTGAGACCAGTGGACTTAACTCAAGAGGTGAGTACAACAACCACTAGTGGACTCTAGTGGTTGATGTGAAAGGAGTGGAGGAGATTACACATGCAGTTGTGGAATTTAGTTACATTTGTGTTCCTCATTGATTCAAGCAGCTATATATACAGGCATAAGGTTGGGAGGAGAGTCATCTCTCAAGCACGTGGTGGTCCTTATTCTTAGGATGTTGCAAGATACATCTTGTATGAATATGAGACAACCATAAATGTCAGTAGAGACTTACACCTTGAAGCCTATCTTCATCCTCTCCTCTTCCCATTACATCTAGTGGAATCGATGAATGGGCCATGCCACTTTGCTCCACAACAGGGGATGTTGGAATCTTCTTCTCCAAAATTCTTTCCCTTGCTGCGGCCAGATCTTCTTCAGTGGCATCTTGGTTGGCGTGGCTCAAAATATCTTCACACACAAATGCAATGGTGTCCGCAACTGAATCACCAAGTGGAATTGTTGCCTTTTCGATAATGTTAGAAGTGTTGTTCATGGGGACATCCGAGATTGAGGAGAAAATACTAAGGCATTTGTCGAGGCGTAGACCAAATGCCTTCTCAATATCATGCAGGAACAAAAATTCCTCCCAGTCGACAAGTACAAATGAAAACATTTCCATCTCCATCTCTGGTAGAGTGGGTTCCACAGGGTCTAAGTTGGAGGGTGGATTGTTCTGTGTACTGGCTTCCTTTAATTTGTCCACTACTCCTTGAGGAAATTCTCTGGAAATTTTTTGACTCTCTTCTAATAAGTTGAGAGCTTCGGTCTGGGGTTCCTTCTTGTCATCTACAAAACCCCTAGTAACAAGATGGGGTAGGTCCATGGGTGAAGGTTCGGGCTCCTCATTGACAAAAAAGATGGTTGTTGCTACGTAGGAAAGATATTTTCTTCCCATTTTTCTTTTCTTATTTAATTGTTTAATTAAGGGCACTATGTCATCTAACAAGTGCCCTGAAGCCTCAGCAATAGCCATGAAATGCTTTAAGCGCTTTGCAAAGGCCTCATCTCCTTTATGAATGTAGAAAAGCAAGTCACAGGGGACCCATTTACACTCATATGCTGGAATATCTATGGCATATCTTAATATATAGAATTCCATAAAATCTGTGATCTCATCGATCACATCGGAGTTCATGTCTATTGTTCCTTCAAGATTAGGGACTCTACAGACTAGGTCATACAAATCCGTATGACCATTGTAGTCTGTATTATCTAAAAACTCCATGAATAGATCTCGAGGAGCGTGCGAGAATTCTAGAGGCTTGTAGTCTATGCTTTCTAGCTCTTTGAGAGTGCAAATGTGAGAAATGAGCACATAGAACCATTTTTATAGTAGTTCAAGTTTTTAAACTGACTGGGCCCACTTTTAAAAGTATAGAAAAAAGTGAAAATTCAAAAAATGTGTTTCTGATGATAAAATAATGCACAAAAAAAACATGAGCAACCACAATTCAAAGTACTGAACAAATTTTTTGACATTCCAAAAGTTTTGAAATTACCATTGGAGAGAAGAAGGTATATACAATATCTAACATGAATCAATTGTCCTACTTCTTACAAGGTTCTTGAAAGTGCAAAAACCATGAGATACAATGACTAGGGCCCAAGAAGTGACATTATCAGGTTGCAAAAGAACTATGACAATGAGAGTTCTATTCCATCTTTGCTCCAATCTACAGGGACTTTCATTTTGTATTCCATTCTTCTGCCCACCTGTAATCAATTTGCAAAAAATATGAAGTCATCAAAGTAAAACAAACAATAATGAAAATATTACTTTAACAAAAGGATGAAACATTTCTCACCTTATGTCCTTGAATTTTGAATTTGGATTGTGTTAGTCCTTCAAACCCCATAATCATCAAGTGTTCTCTCAGATTAGCCAAGGTCCAATGATTATTCACTAAAATAGTTTTTGTTTCGTTGTTGGCCAATCTAAGCTTTATTTCAAATGAATGCAAAGATCCCTCTGAACTTTGAAATGGTATCCATTTGCCAAGTTTGCACATCCAACGATCATAGTAGAATCTGATGTATAATGAAGTACGGTGTTTCAAATATCGAAATCCTATACCCGTTCCACCTATTTTACAAAGATATTTATCACCTTTTGCAATTCCTTCCATCAAACCCCAATTTTCACCAAGAAGACTTTCGACTTACTCATATGTGATATCTTTACACATGAACATGGTGGAAGTCTCTTGGAATGAGAATCCTTGGAATAAATATACAAAACAATGAATGGGAAAAGACCAGTGCAAACCTATAGACCTAGACACTTTTGTGAATTTCAAAGAGTTATGTATATCCATTACCATCTTTTGCTTCAAAGATGATACGGACCATATATCAGGTTTTGGCCACTCCAAGCTAAGAAGAGAATGTACTTCAATTCTCTCTAACCTTCCAAAACCATTCATTGTAGAGGGTACAACATATCTATGTGTGTAAAAGAAAACTCTATCATGGTAAAGTTGAGCAGGAGATATATTTGGAAAGACTAGTGCACCAACATCTGCATGCAATGCGTGGAAAGTACCTATAAGACTATGAAGTGGTTGCTCTTCCACCAAAGTAGAAGGAAATATATCTGAAACAAACAAAAACATATCTAAATAGTTCAGAGATATATCCGACACAAGAAAACATAAAATATTGTAGAGTAATACTTACAATTCACAGGATATCTCATACTACTAGAGTTTTCAAGTTTCATAGTTGCCATTGTAAAAACATGTTGTACAATAGCAACCATCCCATTGTCTCTTTGCTTCTTGAAGCCAAGTAGCTTTCCCTTCCAATGAATATCTAAGTTTCCATGATCCCTAACTCGATGAGGCCCAACTCTAGAGGGTTGCATGTACACCCATGCACCTTTGGAGTACTCATGTGATAGCCACTATCCATCTGTGGCTTTGATATTGTGACATCTTAATGTGAGGATTTCATCTTTCGGTTGCCTAGAATCTTTAGATGTTGCCATTGAAGCTAAAGGTCTTCAAGCTACAACAATAATTCGAGATAGGACATGCAGGTAGGTTGGAGTGTAGAAACAAGAGCTTCAATGGTATGATACATAGTGAAAGTAGTGGGAAAAGATGACTTTTTGGGATGTGGGTATGAAAATGTGAGGTTTAGGAGGGAAATAACTTTGTTTTGAGTATTTTTGAAAAAACCCATTTTTTTCACCTCAAAACATGCACAGATTTTGAGTTTGGGGTCAAAAAGAGTACTTTTGACCCTAAAAAGTAATGGGGGGTCCATTTTCAGGTGTTATGATGAGTTTTTTAACTTTTTAGAAATTTTGAATTTTTGGGCGCAACTGAGTTACGAGATTCCTTCTCTCTCTAAAGGCAGCTCATTAAATAAGGGAGAAATATGTCCCCTCTCCCCCCTTCAACCTAGTATTTTATAGGGCATAGACTATGGCCACCACCCTCTTCTGATTGGTCCATCACTAATCATTCCTTAATCTAAAAGGCCCATTCAGGGTTCATTTTTTCCCCTAATGGTTCTTAGTGGTCTTCGTACTTGAGGAGAAGAATGCTTCCAAATCATTCCATGCCTCTTGAGAGATATTACAATTCTGAATATGAGGAAGTAAGAAATAAGAGATAGAGTTTATAATATATGACCTTACCAAAGAATCCTTTGCATACCATTTATTTAACCTTTCCTTCTCTTAAGTTGGTTGACCTTTGTTTCTACATATATGCATCTACTCATCTCTTGAGATATATCGATACAAGTTTCTCCCTTACAAGTAAGCCTCTATCCTTAGAGACCATGTTGAATAGTTGCTTCAATCCAATTTGTCAATTGATGAGGGAAATCCATCACCCATATGTCCAATCTATGATTTGGAACATCATTCTCAAAAATCTATGTCAAAACAGATAACCCGTGTGCACAACATACTTTGAGAAAACCTTCTATCTATGGAAGAAAGGACTCAGTATTTCACTCAAAGCTCATAGTCTAGTAAGAATGGACTAACTAATTTTTGCACACTATCAAATGAAGTATTTCATGAGCTATATCAAGTTATTTCTTGAATTGAGGAGCACTATACTATGAGGAATGTACATAAGCAAACCCAAATTTTGACTATCTAAATCAAAAACTAGTGAATGAACAAGTGGGGATAGATGTAGACTTGTTACTCACAGTATGTTGCTGATATGAACTCCTCGAGATGTCTCTAGATGTAGAGCACACATCCTTGAAGAGTCTAAAACTCCTCTCACGTAGAGGACCTACTCCTTGATCAACTCCAAGATCTCCTCTATGAGTGATTGCTTCTCTTGAGAAGATTGTGTCTTGAGTGATGATTACAAGTGAGCATAAGCCTCTCTTATACAGTTTTAGAAGCCTTGAAAAGCAAAAAGCAATCGATATAGCAAGATCACCTACAATCTACAACCGTGTCAAAAATCTCATTATTGCTAGATTTAGCGATTCGAAAATCATCGAATTTTGGTTCTAATAAACCTTGGCAAAATTCTTTGCCTCTGCACTATGACAAACGTGATTTGAACCCGGATCACCCATTTGAAATTGCTTTGAATTAACTTAGTCTTCACATGCTTCTCCTTCTAGGAGAGCTATAAAGAACAATTCTTATGGCTACAACTTGTGAAGATTTTGGACAAATTGTTTCCAACAATTGCCCCTTCAATGTCAAAATGGTACAAGGTTTAATAACCTGAAAAACTTTTGATGTCTGTAAATATCTCTTAAGTAATTTTTATTGAATCTTTAGCTGACTGTGCATGAACCTGGATACTTGAGAAACTACAAACCGAATTTCCGGACATGTATTACATAGATATATCAAGCAACCTACTACTTGAATATATAATGTAGTATCAAACGTTTCTGAATCTGCTTCCGATTGAAATGAAACATTGAAATCCATAGGTGTGTGCATAAGTCTAGAATCTGTCATCTCAAACCTTTCCAATAATTTCTCAATGTATTTCTGTAGTGTCATGTAGATACACTCATCTCTGTACATGAATTCAATCCCAAGATAATAATGTATAATATCTAATTCATTTGCATCAAATGCATGTTTAAGTTGTGCTTTAAAGAACTAAAGATCTGAATCTTTGGGACCTATCATAATCGTATCACTTTGGAGTGCATCTTGAACACTAGCTAGTTCATTCTCAACTAAAGTAAGAGCTAAAATATTATGAATCTCAAAATGTTTTGCATAATTTACATGATCTTCTTGTTGTTTCCTTCTTTGATTCCTGGTTCTTCTAGTGTATTCCTCTATATCACTATCCTTCCAAGTTTGATATAATCACTTTGGCATATCCTTAAAAGTGGCAGAATCCTTTCTCGTTCTTTGGTATCTCTTTCTTCTAGAACTCTGGAGCCTTCTCCAAGTTCATAAGTCAGAACTTGAAGAGGTACTAATGATGGAATAGGTACTGATGTAGATAATGAATTTCTCTCTTCACCTTTATCAAGTGCATCTCTTAGGGTTTGAGAACGTTCATTACACCCTTTGTATGGCTGAATATAAGAATCCATCTTCCTTTTAAAAAATGCATAGCCATCTTCTTTTATGAAATCTAGAATCTCTTCCTTCTTATCATAAATCCGACTTTCTGCAATATATGCATTGCATGAGAGTAGGATATCACTAGTATTTGGAACACGGAATCTATATCCTTTGCTTTCAATTGCATAACCAATAAAGTCAACTTTAATGGATTTTACATCAAGCTTACCATGATCCTTCTTCACAATGTGAACATAAGCTAGGGAAACAAAAACTTTGAAGTAGTTCACATTGGGCTTCCTCCCATAATAAGTTTCAGAAGGTGTGATGACCTTTAAAGCTTTTGTGGAAGACCTATTGAGAATGTGATTAGCTATATGTACTGCATCAAACCAAAAATTACGAGAAAGCTTTTTGGATGACATCATACTACACATCATCTCAACAAGTATCCTATTCTTTCTCTCCACATCACCATTCTGTTCTGGCGTATGAGCAATCGTGATTTGATGAGAAATTTCTTTGTCTTCAAGAAAATACTTAGGGTCTTTAGACATGTATTCTCCTCGTCTATCACTTCTCAAAATCTGGATCTTTGACTCACTTTCATTTTCAACCATAGCTCAAAACTTCTTGAAAGTAGGAAAAACCTTTGACTTCACTTTATGACCGTTAATTCATGTGTATCTTTAGAAATAATCAATGAACATAACAAAGTACTTGACACCTTGAATAGAATTTATTCTCATCAGACCCTTTCACATATAAATGTTTGATCTGCAACCTCCTTGTGGCCATGGTGTATCCATGCTTCTTGAAAGGTAGTTTGTTAGGCCTTTCTTCAAGACATCCTTCACATGACTTTCCACCATCTCGTAAAGAAAAAGTAGGTAAACTCTCCACCATAGCTTGATCTTTGATATGCTTGAGAAGTGTGTAACAGATATGACCAAATCTAGCATGCCATAACTTCATGTTCTCCTTAGGTATTGTAGTAGACCTAGCAACATTAGCATGACTAATTTTGGATAACACAAACACGCCACTTCTGTTTTCACCTTGAAGTAGAAAATTCTCCTCATTATGTGAGAGGATATGACATGAATCTTTCTTAAAAAAAAAATTATAACCATTTGACAAAAAAACAGAGATAGAGAGAAAATTCTTCTTCATGTTTGGAACATAAAGAACATTGGAAAATGTGAAATTTCTGCTTTCTCTTGACTTTAGGTTCACTTCTCCAACACAAACAACATCCAAATCATGACCATCTACAATGTTCACTCTCCTACCCAAAGAGTTAGAAAGGGAAGAAAATACCTTTCTACAATCTGTCATATGCTTAGGAGCTCCAAAATAAAAAATCCAAGGATTATTTGAGATTGCATTTAATGCTGCCCAATCAAAAGCTATTTCTTCAATAGTAACACATGTATATGAATCCACCTTTGAAGTTTTAGGTTTTGGATCATCTTCAATACTATTACTTGGTGCTTTCTTCTTCTCATTAAAAATCCTTGCTTTGCATTCTGCTATGAAATGACATGGTTTCTTACAGTAATGACATACTCATTCTTTGAATCAGATGTAGTCAAATACTTTTCTTTGGGTGTAGAGGAATCATTAGGAGAAATACTGGTATAATTTCTTTCCTTTCCCTTGGACGATGATAACATGGCTTCATCATTCTCTTCCATACCCTTTTGTTGATCTTCATCTTGAAGTAACAAGAATTGTAGATCTTCAAATGAAAGTTCTCTATCTCTTATAGAGAGAGATAAAGAAGTAACAAAAGCACCATATGTATATGGAAGTGAGTTTAAAAGTGTGTTTACCATCTCTTCATCTAAAATGTTGACTCCAACATTGAGTAATTGATCTTGTAAATGAGCTTCAAAATATGTTTCCGAACTAATTCGTCAACTTTCATCCTTGTGTTGGCTAGCTATCTCCTTAGATGAGCTTTTCTAACATGATTTCTGCTCTGATAGAGATTCTCCAACTCCAACCAATCTTTTCAAGAGGTTCTGCATTACCTAATTTGGGGTACAATATGCCTCTTGACTCCCATAGCAATATATGAAAGTGCTTGTGCATCCCTTGAATCCCATATGAATTTCTCTTTTGTAGGAAATAATCTGATAGTAGTACCACTCACTGATGATGAAAGAGTTTCTTCTTCTTCACTAACCTTCTATTGCGTAGAAATAGTAATAGGGGTTCTTCTAGAAGATGAAGTAGCCTCTTCTCTGACTTGTCTTGGCCTTGGATAAGTGCCATTGACAATATTCCATAATGTTGTTATATTTAGGTAGTGATGTGTGTGAACACACTAGTACTGCTGGGGCACTTTTTTCCCTCTTTAGGAGGTTTTTATCCCCCGGCTTGTATATATGCCTATTGACCTAACTGTTGGGGCTTCACTCACTAATTAGGCATTGATATATGAAAACATATGGAGACATATGATGGAGGAAAGAAGAAGTGAAGGAAAGACCTACAGAAAATCAAGCCTAAGTGAAGGGACAATTTCACTATTGTAAATTAGTGCAAAATTAGAGTCTAGATTTGTAATTGATCTTTAGAACTTACGAGTTCAAGTCTAGATGTATGTAAATCATAGGTATATAAGTTAATTTGAGTCAGAAACATGTATGAGAGAACTCAATTTTGTAGTTTGAGGGAGTAGAGAAAAGTCGTGTAAATTCTGAGAGAGATGGTGAGAGAAAACTTCTGAGTCTGATAGAGTTTTCCATGGCTGTGAGCAAAATTAGGCCAAGCCATTTTGTACACACCTTCTCTGATAATCAACACATGTTTGTGTAGAAGCATTGTGTCTAATTCCTATTGTACATTGAGTCTCAAGTCATTTCATATGACTATGAAAGTTAGTTGACAGTTACGACTTTTCTGGCGCACATTTGACTGATCTTCTGAAGATCAGATCTCGAAGCATGGTGTAAAGTTTTTGGTAAGTGATAGCTCGTTGGAAAGCTATAATCCTCAACTACATTTGGTCAAAAGATCTTTGAGAAACGGGACGCGTACTCAGAGAAATCAGTTTAAGAGTGAAGGTATGTCAAATCGATGAAGTACATTTTCAGTTTTCAGATATAGTGTAAAGGTTGATACAAAATCAGAGGATTGTGAAGTTATTGCTTGAAAGTTTTGTTTGTTATGTGTTGCTTAACACTAGCAAGAACTTCTCTTAGCAAGTAATCAAAAGATTTGGCAAAGATTGAGCTAATACAGGTCAGATTGAAGGATTGAAGAAAAGGCGCAGATTTTTTGTGAAGTGAAGTTTTGATTTTCACTAAGTTCAGAGATGAAGACTCATAATGTGAGTGTTGCTAAGCTAATGATGGTTATGGAGGTCTTCTAATACCACATTAGTTTAGTTCTTGTGGTGTTTTACACACCAACAAGTGGTATCAGAGCAGATAAGGTCCTCGAGAATAAAAGGAGTGCAGATACAAGAAGATTTGAAGAGTTCTTTATCAAAGAAGGAGGAAGCTGAGGTGTTCAACAACCAAAAGTCATCAGAAGAGTATTTCGAAGTTGCTCCCAAGAGTAAAGGTCTACAAAAGGTATCATTCTTTAACCTTACACTTACAGGTTGAAGCAGAAGCAAGGATACCATGGCAGATCATGTGTCCATTGACAAATTGGACAGAGATAACTATCCTGCTTGGGTAATGAGGATGGAGGCCTTACTTATGAGTAAGGACTTAATGGTATATGTGACAGGTGAAGAGGAGAAGCCTAAATTTGAAGATGAAAGTCATCCAAGGAAGGAAGAGCTAGAAGCTTTGAAGCTATGGCAGAAGAGAGATGCAAGTGCAAGAGCTTATATATACAACACTATTACAGATCACTTGTTGCCACATATCAGAGGTTTAGAAACAGCTGAAGATATTTGGAATGCTTTGGAAGACCACTTCCAAAACACCACTAAAGCTAGAAAAGCTAGCTTATGGTCAGAGTTCACCACATTCAAGAAGAAGCAAAATCAGAACATTAGTGATTATGTCACTAAGATGAAAGACTTGGCAGATAGCCTTGGATCTATTGATGAGGATATTGAAGATCATAGGTTGATAGCTCAATTACTTGCAGGATTAAGAGGTGATGAAAGGTGGAAGCCTTTTGTACTTTCAACAGAACTTTCATTAAATCATTATGTGCCAGAATTAAATCAATTGCTTGGATTGATGCTCACATTTGAGCAAGACTTAAAGTCAGATGGAGACAAAGGTCAAAGTTCTGCAATGTATGTGAAGAACAAAAAGAAAGGAGATAAAGGCAAAGCAAAGGATGAAGAAGAGTCAACAACTCAAGCAAATTATGCAAGAGGAAGAGGTTTTGGCAGAGGTAAAGGTCGAGGTAATGGAAGAGGTAGAGGTAATCAGAACAATAACAAGAAGACATGTTGGATTTGTGGATTGAGCAATCATCTAGCATATGATTGTTGGCACAATCAACAAGGAGCAAATCAAAATCAGAACAACAATGGCAGAGGTAGAGGTGGAAGGTTTCAGAATCAATTTCAAAGAGGAAGACATAATTCAAGAGGAAGTTTTGGTAGAGGTGGTGGAAGAAATTGGAATCAGAACCAATCATACAACACTACATATTACAATTATGCAAATGATACACAGAATGACAACCATACAACATTGATGATGAATTCAATTAGTTCATCAGAGAAGGAGGATCTCAAGGTATTCTATATTGACTCTGGTTGTTCAAATCATTTATCAGGTAATATAGAATTATTGTCAGAATTGGAAGAAGGAAATTCAAGTCATACAGTACAAACAGGTGACAATACAAAACACAATGTGCATTCAATTGGAAAGGTAAAGTGCAGGAGTGGAGCTGATTTATTAACAAATGTTTTGTATGTTCCAACAATACCAAAGAATCTGATTAGTGTTGGACAAATAGTGGAAAAAGGTTTTCAAGTCAGATTTACAAATGAAGGGGTATTTGTTGAAGATCCAGAGGATGCATACACACCCATTGTTTGTGGTAAGAAGGAAGGTAGACTTTTTACTCTCAAAGTGCAAGGAAATGTTGGTCAAGCCCTAATTACACATGGTGATGAAGTAATTACAGAGTTAGATCTTTGGCATAAAAGATTGGGACATTTCAATGAAAGAGGAATCAAAACTATGGTGGAGAATCAATCTGTATTGGGACTACCAAATGTAAAGAATCAACATATGATATACAAGTGTGAAGCTTGTCAGATAGGAAAAGCTCATAGACAACCATTTCAGAAGAAAGGTTTCAAGCATGATGGTTTGCTTGAACTCATACATACAGATGTTTGGGGACCAACAAAAGAAGGTTCAATAAATGGATCTAGGTATTATGTTTTGTTTATTGATGATGCTACAAGGTGGATAACCCTTTATGTTCTAAAGGAAAGATCAGAAGTCTTTGGAGCCTTCAAACATTTTCATGCTTATGCAGAAAGAGTTACAGGTCACAAACTCAAGAGGCTAAGGTCTGATGGAGGGGGAGAATACTTCTCCCAAGAATTTAATGACTATCTTTGGAATGCAGGTATCAAGAGAGAGATAACTTGCAGGTATACACCTCAACATAATGGGGTGGCAGAAAGGAGGAATAGAACATTGGTTGAATTTGCAAGAGCAATGTTAAAGGAAAAGAATTGCCCTAATTATCTTTGGGCTGAGGCTGTAAATACAGCCACATACCTTGTGAATAGGTTACCATGTGGAGCTTTGAATGGTATGACCCCTTATGAAGCTTGGTGGGGTAAGAAACCAACACTTGACCATTGTAAAGTGTTTGGGTCAATTGCCTATGCTTATGTACCATCACAACTCAGACATAAGCTTGAACCAAAGGCAGAAAGATATGTGTTTATTGGGTATGATGAAAAGCAAATGGGTTATAGGCTATGGAGTCCTTTAACTAAACATTTTATTGTTTCCAGAGATGTGACCTTTGATGAACAGAAGAGTTGGTATGCAGATAAAGAATGTGAGCTTGAAACATTTGAAGAAGAGATAAGAAGGAGTGCAAGAGGTAAGTCACATATGCAAATAGATGGAGATGAAGAACATATGCAAGCAAGCACATCAAGAGTTGATTCATATAGAAGGAATGAAGATGGACCAATATTTGATGAAGAAGTACATCCAGATAGACATGAAGAGTGTGAACCAAGAAGGTAAACCAGAATAAGGAATCAACCTACAAGGTATTCATATGACACTTCTTACTTGACTCAGAAAAATTATGCTTACATGGTTAAGGAAGATGAAGAACCTCAAAGCTATGATGAAGCAAAGGGTAAGAGACAATGGGAAGTAGCAATGAAGGAAGAATTTGATGCTCTTGAAGAGAACAAAACTTGGGAACTTGTCCCAAAACCTAATGGTAAGAAAGTGATTGGAAACAAATGGGTTTACAAAGTTAAGAAGCATGCAGATGGAACTATAGCCAGATACAAAGCTAGATTGGTGGTTAAAGGCTATGCTCAAACATTTGGCATAGATTATGATGAGACATTCAGTCCTGCGGCAAAGATGTCAACCATAAGAACAATCATTGCCATTGCAGCATCAAAAGGATGGACATTGAGTCAATTGGACATTAAGAATGCATTTTTGAATGGATATATATCAGATGAGGTTTACATGGAACAACCTCAAGGGTTTGCAGATCATAAGTTTCCAAATTATGTTTGCAGGTTGAGAAGAGCCCTTTATGGTTTGAAGCAAGCTCCAAGAGCTTGGAATTATAGACTTGTAAAGTATCTTAATGACCTTGGGTATCAAAGTTCAAAGGCAGATGCAAGTTTACTTATCAAAAGAACAGATGAAGGTATGATCTACATTTGTATATATGTAGATGACATTATAATTACAGGTACCTCAAATGAAGGAATCAAGGAGGTGAAGAAGCTACTTGAAAGAGAATTCAAGATAAGTGATCTAGGAAAATTGTCATATTTTCTTGGAATGGAAATCACTTATGCAGAGCATGGCATTTATGTATCACAAGAAAGGTATCTTTTGAATCTTCTAAAGAAGTTCAACATGGAGAATTGCAGAGAGGCATCTACACCATTAGAAGTCAATCACAAACTCAGTAGATATGTTGGTGCAGAGTTCAAAGACATGAGGAAGTATCAATCTTTAGTTGGAAGTTTGATTTATGCAACTCTAACAAGACCTGATCTTAGTTATGCAGTTGGTGTTCTTTCCCAATTCATGCATTGTCCAAAGGATCCACATTGGATTGCAGGTCAAAGAGTCCTTAGATATATTAAAGGGACCTTGAAAGTAGGATTGTATTATCCTTTTACATCAGATATAAGATTGAGAGCCTATAGTGATTCAGATTGGGCAGGAAGTCAAGATGACAGAAGGTCTACTCATGGCTACATGATATACATTGGAGATAAGCTTGTGAGTTGGTGTTCAAAGAAACAACACACAGTGGCCTTATCATCAACAGAAGCTGAATACAAAGGACTTGTGGAAGCAGCAAAGGAAGTCATATGGATGCAGACATTATTCAAAAGCTTGGGAATTGATCAAGGTATACCCATTATTCATGGAGATAACATGAGTTCATTATATCTTGCAGCAAATCCTGTGTTGCATGCAAGGACAAAGCACATAGAGATACAGTATCATTTTCTTAGAGAAAAGGTAATGGAGAAAGAGATTGAAGTGGTGTATACTTCCACAAAAGATCAGATTGCAGATATTATGACAAAAAGCTTGGATGGAGTAAAGACAAGTAAGTTCAAGGAGATGGCAGGAATAAAAGAGAAGGAGATTATGTGAAGAAGTCAAATTATGCTAATTAGTGATTGAGGGGGAGCTGTTGGGGCTTCACTCACTAATTAGGCATTGATATATGAAAACATATGGAGACATATGATGGAGGAAAGAAGAAGTGAAGGAAAGACCTACAGAAAATCAAGCCTAAGTGAAGGGACAATTTCACTATTGTAAATTAGTGCAAAATTAGAGTCTAGATTTGTAATTGATCTTTAGAACTTACGAGTTCAAGTCTAGATGTATGTAAATCATAGGTATATAAGTTAATTTGAGTCAGAAACATGTATGAGAGAACTCAATTTTGTAGTTTGAGGGAGTAGAGAAAAGTCGTGTAAATTCTGAGAGAGATGGTGAGAGAAAACTTCTGAGTCTGATAGAGTTTTCCATGGCTGTGAGCAAAATTAGGCCAAGCCATTTTGTACACACCTTCTCTGATAATCAACACATGTTTGTGTAGAAGCATTGTGTCTAATTCCTATTGTACATTGAGTCTCAAGTCATTTCATATGACTATGAAAGTTAGTTGACAGTTACGACTTTTCTGGCGCACATTTGACTGATCTTCTGAAGATCAGATCTCGAAGCATGGTGTAAAGTTTTTGGTAAGTGATAGCTCGTTGGAAAGCTATAATCCTCAACTACATTTGGTCAAAAGATCTTTGAGAAACGGGACGCGTACTCAGAGAAATCAGTTTAAGAGTGAAGGTATGTCAAATCGATGAAGTACATTTTCAGTTTTCAGACATAGTGTAAAGGTTGATACAAAATCAGAGGATTGTGAAGTTATTGCTTGAAAGTTTTGTTTGTTATGTGTTGCTTAACACTAGCAAGAACTTCTCTTAGCAAGTAATCAAAAGATTTGGCAAAGATTGAGCTAATACAAGTCAGATTGAAGGATTGAAGAAAAGGCGCAGATTTTTTGTGAAGTGAAGTTTTGATTTTCACTAAGTTCAGAGATGAAGACTCATAATGTGAGTGTTGCTAAGCTAATGATGGTTATGGAGGTCTTCTAATACCACATTAGTTTAGTTCTTGTGGTGTTTTACACACCAACACTAACGAGCTACTTTTCTTTGTACATTCTAGTGGTAATACATTTCAGTATTGTGTGTTGAACTCCAAGCTTCTTCTTCTTCCTTGTGCTATTCGTGTGCTTCCACAAATGTCTAACTCCAACAATTGGTATCAGAGTAGGTCACCGCTTCATCTAGGGCATCATTGACACTCCTCCTATTACAGTCTCAAAATTGCATGAATTTTGGTGAGCATATTCTACGTGTTTCCGAGATCAAAATGGCTTCGCTCTGTCGTGCCAAAATCACGATTTGAGCTCGTTTCAGCCTCCAAAGGCACTATCGTAGCACTTATGCAGGCTATTTTGTCTTTTGTGCCAAATGTATATACCTATTTTGGTTTGCCAATATAAGCATCTCGAAGTATGCTACAAGTTTAGTAGAACTTGTCTGGGCAGTTCTGTTCAACTTTTTGAGATACAGTCAATTTTCTGCATCAAGGTATTTTAGTCACCGGCCATGGTTGAAAGTAGTGATGTATTTCGTATGTTAGTTGTTGAGGATAAGTTGGATGGTACCAACTGCCCGTTGTGGGCTTATATGATGTGGCATGTATTGGTTGCAAAAGGACTGTGGAACATTGTGCAGGGTGTTGAAAAATGTCCTATCACACCTGCAACTGTTACAACTGCACGTACTAAAGCTGATGCAGAAGGTGTCAAAGATGATGATATTCTACATATTCCTGTTCATGCTACGGTTTCTGTTGCACCTACTATAGAGTAGATTTGATGGGATGGTAGAGATGCCCAGGCACATGCATTGATAGGTTTGTCTATCAAACGTGCCATTATTCCTCACATTCACTCTTGCAGAACAGCTAAGGATGCTTGGGATACACTTACCACATTGTACCAAGCTAGGAATGAGGCTTGTGTTGCTTACCTCCGAAAACAGTTGGAGAGTGAGTACATGAATGAAGATGATTCTATGGATAGTTTCTAACAAAGATCAAAGACTTGAAGGAATAGTTGATTTCTGCTCATGAGGTTATACCAGATAGGTCACTTGTGCAGACCGTTCTGAATGGTCTTCCTGATTCATATCAGAGTTTTGCTTCTACTCTTTGGTTGATGATGAAAGGCAATCCAAATGCCTTGTCTTTTGAGGAGTTAGTCTCTGTTTTGTTGCAGGAGGATCAGTCCAGGCAGAACAGGTCCATTATGCATGTTGTAGATCAAGATCTCGTGGCTAGTCAGAAGGGCAAAGGAAAATGGAGCTCATCAATTAGTAAGCAGAAATCTGCTAATTCTGCATAATCGAAGAGGGAAGACAAAGATGAAAAGAATCAGAAAAGCAGAAATTGTTTTACAAGTATTGTAAAGGAAATGATCACATAATAAAGAACTATCCAAAACTGGCTGCTAAAGAGGCAAAGAAGAAAGAGGCTGGAATGGTTGTTGCAGAAGCCTCTACACCAAAAATAGAGTCTACTAATCTTGTGTAGGAAAAAGAATGGGTGTTTACTAGTAATTGTTTGCAGTTTTGATCCATCTTCTCTGGAGAAATGTGAAATGGTTTTCTCTTTGCCCAGACTTGAGGCACCTGGAAAACATGTTTGTGAAGGCTATATTTTGGGCAAAATGGAGCATTCCTCCTTTCCAAAGGATGGTTCAATTCGGGCTACTTAGAAATTGCAGCTTGTACATAGTGATGTATGTGGTCCTATGCAGACACCTTCTTTTGGAAATTATCTTTACTTCATGGCTTTCATCAATGATTTTTCCAGGCATGCATGGGTATATCCATTGAAGGCAAAGTCCAAAGTGTTCATGTGCTTCAAATAGTTTTGGGTTTGGCTGAAAATCTATCAACATGTAAAATGGGCACCCTCCATTCTGATCAGGGGGGGATATATGTCTTCTGATTTTAATACATTTTTGGCTAAACGTGGGATAAAACACCAGTGTACACTGCCGTATACACCTCAACAGAATGGAGTTGCTGAACGAAAAAAGAGGTCACTCATGGAGATGGCGAGGTGTATGGTCAAGAGTCAGGCTTTACCACATAGTTTTTGGCTTGAGGCTGTCATGTGTGTAGCATATGTACTTAAGAGGTGTCCCACTAAAGCGTTGTAGTCTATCAATCCATATGAGGCTTGGCATGATCGCAAGCCATCTGTTGCTCATCTGCATGTTTTTGGTTGTTTGACATATGCATTAGTGCGTGCACAACATCACAGAAAATTGGATAATAAAGTAGTAAAATGTATTTTTGTTGGGTACAGTTCTGAAAGTAAAGTCTATCATCTGTACCATCCACAGACTAAACACATTCTAGCTAGCCGTGATGTTTTTGCGGAAGATGCTATTCGGCCATTGCTTTTATGTACTAAGAAGACATCTGTTAGCTCCATAGACATGTATGATACTTTGCTGCCTCTTTTTACACGTGGACAGTCTAGTGCTGGTCTTAATGAGGCAACTTCTCAGCCTTTGCAGGTTTCATGTGATGATGGAGGTCATCCCATTTTTGATGGAGATATACATGATGCACTTGTTGATGAGAGAGCTGACATTGAGGAGGCAAAAACTATGCCAAAATGGCTGGTGCAGACTTTGCGTGACAGCAAATTAGATGCACCTCTATCATATCGTACTCGATCAGGCTCTCATAGTGCCTCTTTTGCATCACATTGCTATGCAATGGCTGCATCTAGTCTCTATGATGAGAATGAGCCTGTTTCATTTGACAAAGCACAAAATTCAGAAAATTGGATGGCTGCTATGCAATCTGAATATGATGCTAGAATGAAGAATGATACTTGGTCTTTATGCCCCTTTTTTTCGATCGATAGCGATTGAAAAAGTTTTCGATCCAAAAAAATTTAGATTGAATAAATTTTAGATCTAAAAGGTTTTAGATCTTAAAAGTTTTAGATCTAAAAACTTTTAGATCTAAAAGATTTTAGATAAAAAACCTTTTAAATATGTTTCATTAATAAGAGCTACATAAACACTCATTTTTTCTTACTCTGTGCTTGTGTAGATCCACAAGAAATAATTGAAGATGCCTTTTTTCATATAGCCAATTTGTTGATCAGAGTCCCAAAAGACTCACATAATCTAAAAATGAGAAATGTAAATGCCATGTATCTCTTTCGCATGATTTCCATTTTTAATGTATATTCTTATATACAACACACATAGCTTACACATATAGTCTTCCACTAACGTATCTATTCTCTTGAAACCACATCAGAGTTTTTCAAGTTCCCTATATCCAAACATGTGCTTCACTCTTGTATTAGGTGGGAAATTTCTCAAACCTTTCCATAATTTTTTATCTTCCAATAGATATCTTCTATTTATTAGCTCCATTGTTGATATATTTAGGTAGTGATGTGTGTGAACACTCTAGGACCGCCGAGGCACTTTTTTCCCTCTTTAGGAGGTTTTTTTCCCCCGGCTTGTATATACGCCTATTGCCCTAATGGGCTACTTATCTTTGTACATTCTCTAGTAATACATTCAGTATTGTGTTTTTGTGCTCCAAGCTTCTTCTTCTTCCTTGTGCTGTTCGCGTGCTTCCGCAGACGTTTATCTCCAACAATTGGTATCACAGCAGGTCGTCACTTCTTCTAGGGCGCCGTTGACACTCCTCTGTTTGCAGTCTCAGATTCATACAAAATTTGGTGAGCATACTCAGGGTGTTTCTGAGATCAAAACAGCTTCGTTCTGTGGTGCCAAAATCGCGATCTGAGCTCGTTTCGGCCTTCGAACGCAGTATCGCAGCGCTTGTGCAGGCTATTTTGTCCTTTTGTGCCAAAGGTATATACCAGTTTCTATTCGCAAGTTTAAGCATCTCGAAGACTGCTACAGGTCTAGTAGAACTCGTCTGGGCAGTTCCGTTCAACTTTTTGAGATACAGTCAATTTTCTGCATCAAGGTATTTTAGTCATTGGCCATGGCTGAAAGCAGTGATGTATTCTGTATGTTGGATGTTGAGGATAAGTTGGATGGTACCAACTACCCATTATGGGCTTATATGATGCGACATGTACTGGTTGCAAAAGGACTGTGGAACATTGTGCAGGGTGTTGAAAGACGTCCTGTTACACCTGCGACTACAGGTACTACAAATACAGGTGCAGGAGGTGCTAGAGCTGATGAAGATGGTGTCGAAGATGATATTCCACAGATTCCTGTTCGTGCTGCTGTTTTTGTTGCACCTACTGCAGAGCAGATTCGTTGGGATGGCAGAGATGCCGAGGCACATGCATTGATAGCTTTGTCTGTCAAACGTGCCATTATTCCTCACATTCGCTCTTGCAGAACAACAAAGGATGCTTGGGATACACTTACCACTTTGTACCAGGCTAGGAATGAGGCTCGTGTTGCTTACCTCCGAAAACAGTTGGAGTGTGAGCACATGAATGAAGGTGATTCTATGGACAGTTTTCTTACAAAGATCAAAGACCTGAAGGAACAATTGATTTCTACTGATGAGGTTATACCAGATAGCTCACTTGTGCAGACCGTTCTGAATGGTCTTCCTGATTCATATCAGAGTTTTGCCTCTACTCTTCGGTTGATGATGAAAGGCAATCGGAATGCCTTGTCATTTGAGGAATTAGTCTCTGTTCTGTTGCAGGAAGATCAGTCCAGGCAGAACAGGTCCATTATGCGTGTTGCAGATCAAGCTTTCCTGGCTAGTCAGAAGGGCAAAGGAAAATGGAGCTCTTCTACTAGTAAGCAGAAATCTGCAAATGCCGCACAATCGAAGAACCAGGATAAAGATGAGAAGAAATCAGAAAAGCAGAAATTGTTCTGCAAGTACTGTAAAGGAAATGATCATATTATAAAGAATTGTCCAAAACTGGCTGCTAAAGAGGCAAAGAAGAAAGAGGCTGGAATGGTTGTTGCAGAGGCCTCTACACCAAAAACAGAGTTTGCAAATCTTGTGCAGGAAGAAGAATGGGCATTTACTACTGTCTGCAGTTTTGACCCATCTTCTCATGATCAATGCATGTCTGCAGTAGACTCAGATGTTTGGTACTTTGACAGTGGGGCGACCAAACATATTACCTCGCAGCGCAGTTTCTTCTCTTCACTCGAGCCTGCCCCTATAGGGAATACTGTCACATGCGCCAATAACTCCTCTTATCCTGTTATGGGAGTTGGTAAGATCATTCTGACTACTGCTGATGGTAGTTCTTTCACTTTGTCAGATGCTTTATTTGTGCCAGGGATCAAAAAGAACCTGTTATCAGTTTCTGCATTAGCCAAGATTGGCTTGGTTGTGAAATTCGTTGATGACAAGTGTACAGTCCATGATCTCTCAAATGGTGATGTGATTATTGCTTCTGGCATCTTATGTCGTGGGCTGTATAAGCTCATAGACTATGAAAGATCTGTGAATGATTTGGCATGTGCAGTTCATGATTCTCAGGCTATGTCAGATGCAAAGCTTTGGCATGCACGCTTTGGTCATCTGAATTTTGCTAGTTTGGTACGCCTGCAGAAATCTGAAATGGTGTCCTCTTTGCCCAAGTTTGAGGCTCCTGGAAAACATATTTGTGAAGGCTGTATTTTGGGCAAAATGCAGCGTTCTTCCTTTCCAAAAGATGGTTCAGTTCGGGCTACGCAGAAATTGCAGCTTGTACATAGTGATGTCTGTGGTCCTATGCAGACACCCTCTTTTGGAAATTACCTTTACTTCGTGACTTTCATTGATGATTTTTCTAGGCATGCATGGGTATATCCACTCAAAGCAAAGTCCGAAGTGTTCATGTGCTTCAAACAGTTTTTGGTTTTGGCTGAAAATCTGTCAGCATGTAAAATGGGCACCCTCCGTTCTGATCGAGGGGGGGAACATATGTCTTCAGATTTTAATGCATTTCTGGCTGAACGTGGGATAAAACACCAATGTACAGTGCCGTATACACCTCAACAGAATGGAGTTGCTGAACGAAAGAATAGGTCACTCATGGAGATGGCGAGGTGCATGGTCAAAAGTTAAGCTTTACCACATAGTTTCTGGCTTGAGGCTGTCATGTGTGCAGCATATGTACTGAACAGGTGTCCCACTAAAGCGTTGCAGTCTATCACTCCATATGAGGCTTGGCATGACCGCAAGCCATCTGTTGCTCATCTACGTGTTTTTGGTTGTTTGGCATATGCATTAGTGCCTGAACAACATCGCAGAAAATTGGACGATAAGGGAGTAAAATGTATTTTTGTTGGGTACAGTTCTGAAAGTAAAGGCTATCGTCTGTATCATCCACAAACTAAACGCATTCTGGCTAGCCGTGATGTTGTCTTTGTGGAGGATGCTATTCAGCCATTGCTTTCATGTACTAAGGAGACATCTGTTAGCTCCAAAGACATATATGATACTTTGATGCCTCCTTTTACAGGTGGACAGGCTAGTGCTGGTCCTAATGAGGCAACTTCTCAGCCTTTGCAGGTTTCATATGATGATGCAGATCATTCCATTTCTGATGCAGATTTACATGATGCACTTGTTGATGAGAGAGCTGATATTGAGCAGGCAAAAACTATGCCAAAATGGCTGGTGCAGACTTTGCGTGACAACAAATTAGATGCACTTTTGTCATATCGTACTCGTTCAGGCTCTCATAGTGCCTCCTTTGCATCAGATTGCTATGCTATGGCTGCATCTAGTCTCTGTGATGAGAATGAGCCTGTTTCTTTTGATGAAGCACAAAATTTAGAAAATTGGATGGCTGCTATGCAATCTGAATATGATGCTATAATGAAGAATGGTACATGGTCTTTATGTGACTTGCCTCCTGGCAAGAAGGCCATTGGCACTAAGTGGGTATACAAGCTGAAGCGTAAACCTGATGGTACAGTTGACAGGTATAAGGCTAGGCTTGTTGCAAAGGGTTATGCACAGGAAAGAGGCATCGATTTTGATGAGACCTTTGCACCTACATGCCGTATGACTACTGTTCGGAGCATTTGTGCACTTGCAGCCCATCATGGTTGGAATGTACATCAGTTGGACATTAAAACAACATTTCTGAATGGTGACTTGCATGAAGAAGTGTATGTTTTTCAGCCCCGTGACTTTGTGCAGAAAGGGCATGAAAACCAGGTTTGCAGGTTAAAGAAGGCATTATATGGTTTAAAGCAAGCACCACGTGCTTGGTATGAGAAGATACATGCCTATCTGATTGCACATGGTTTTGAGAACAGTCCAACTAAAAGCACCTTATATGTTAAACGTGCTAATGATGTGCTTCTGATCATTGTTGTCTATGTTGATGACATGCTGCTCACTAGTCCTATTGAGACACATATTGCTGATTTTAAGGCTGATTTGCATGCCTCATTTGACATGTCTGATTTGGGGCATTTGCATCACTATTTGGGCATTCAGTTTATGCACGTTGATGGTGGAATGGCTTTGTGTCAAACGAACTATATTGACACATTATTGCAGCGTTTTGGCCTTGAAGACTGTAAGCCTATTGCCACTCCTATGGAGACAGGTTTACGATTGAGTCTTCATGATGCTGGAGATGCATTTGATGTTGTTCTCTATCAGCAGGCTGTTGGATGCTTGATTTACTTATGCATTACTCGGCCAGATATTCAGTTTGCTGTCTCACAGATGAGCAGGTTTATGCATTGCCCAGGAGTCACGCATTGGAAAGCGGTTAAGCGCATCTTTCGCTACTTGAGTGGTACTCAGCTACTTGGGTTGTTTTATCCCAAGGGGGGATCACTACCGCCAGATTTGCATGCTTTTTCTGACTCAGATTGGGCTGGTTGCTATGACACTCGTGTGTCCACCAGTGGTTTTTGCTTCATGCTTGGTACCTCATGTATATCTTGGTTGAGCAAGAAGCAGCCTACTGTGGCCACTTCCAGTTGTGAGGCTGAGTATGGGGCAGCTTTCACAGCGACTGTTGAGTGTGTGTGGCTCAGATGCCTTATGGCTGATTTGGGTGTTGGCCAGTCTTCTGCCACCACCATCTTCACTGACAGTCAGAGCGCATTGGCAGTTGCGAGGAACCCTGTGTTCCATGCTCGCACTAAGCACATTGAGGTGCATTATCACTATGTCAGGGAGAGGTTCTCTGCTGGGGAGATCAGCTTGGCATATGTGCCCACGCAGGAGAACATTGCAGACCTTTTCACGAAGGCTCTGCCTAGGGAGAAGTTTGAAGCTTTCCGCAAAGCTTTGGGCTTACTTCCTTTTGTGGAGTGATTTCCACATAGCTTGGCACTTCCTTATACATGAGTGCTAGCTCCTTGTTCACTGCATCACTCCCAGGGGGGATTTGTTGATATATTTAGGTAGTGATGTGTGTGAACACTCTAGGACTACCGGGGCACTTTTTTCCCTCTTTAGGAGGTTTTTTTCCCCCGGCTTGTATATATGCCTATTGCCCTAATGGGCTACTTATCTTTGTACATTCTCTAGTAATACATTCAGTATTGTGTGTTTGTGCTCCAAGCTTCTTCTTCTTCCTTGTGACGTTTATCTCCAACAAGCTCCATGCTAGATATAATTTGCATTAACCAAATTACTTTGAAATAAGACATGGTCATCTAAGCATGCATGTCCATAGTCATAATCAAGGAAAACTATACCGGAAGCTATTCTTTCTTATTTTTTTTATGTCGACATGTTTTCCCTAGTAAACTCTTTTGTAGCATCTATATATGCCCTTTCAACTTAAGAAACAATGTATTCACCAACCCAAACATTTAATCCTAAACCCTAAACCCTTAACCCTAAACCCTGAACCCTAAATCCTAAACCCTAAACCCTAAACCCTAAACCCTAAACCCTAAACCCTAAACCCTAAATCCTAAATCCTAAACCCTAAAACTATAAAACCCTAAAACCTAAACCCTAGACTCAAACCTTTAATCCTAAACCTTAAACCCTCAACCTTAAACCCTAACCCTAAATCCTAAATCCTAAATCCTAAACCCTAAACCCTAAACCCTAAATGCTAAACCCTAAATTCTAAATTCTAAACCCTAAACCCTAAAACCTGAACCCTAGTCCCTTACCCCGAAATCCTAAGCTCTAAATCCTAAACTCTAAATCCTCAACCCTAAACCTTAAACCTTAAACACTAAACCCTACATCCTAAACCCTAAACCCTAAACCCTAAATCCCAAACCCAAAACCCCAATCCCTTAACCATAAACCATAAATCCTAAAACCTAAAATCAAAACCATAAACCCTAAATCCTAAACCTAAAACCTTAAACCCTAAACCCTAAAATCTAAACCCTAAGTCCTAAACCTCAAATCTTAAATCCCACACCCTAAACCCTAAAGCCTAAACCCCAAGCCCTAAATCACAAAACCCAATCCCTTAACCATAAATTCTAAACCCTAAATCCTAAACCCTAAAATCTAAATCCTAAATCCTAAACCCTGTAATTTAAACCCTAAACCGTAAACCTTAAACCCCAAACCCTAAATCCTAAAATCTAAACCCTAAGTCCTAAATCCCAAATCCTAAACCCTAAATCCTAAACCCTAATGCCTAAAGCCTAAAGCCTAAACCCTAAATCCTAAACCCTTCATGCCAAACCCTAAACCCTAAATCCTAAACCCTAAAATCTAAACCCTAATTCCTAAATCCCAAACCCTAAACCCTATACTCTAAACCCTAATGCCTAAAGCCTAAACCCTAAATCCTAAACCCTTAACGCTAAACCCTAAACCTTAAACCCTAAACACGAAGCATTTTGGCCTTGAAGACTCTAAGCCTATTGCCACTTCTATGGAGACAGGTTTACGATTGCATCTTCATGATGCTCGAGATGCATTTGATGTTGTCCTCTATCAGTAGGCTGTTGGATGCTTGATTTACTTATGCATTACTCGGCCAGATATTCAGTTTGCTATCTCACAGATGAGTAGGTTTATGCATTGCCCAAGTGTCAAGCATTGGTAGGCGGTTAAGCGCATCTTTCCCTAGTTGAGTGGTACTCGGCTACTTGGGTTGTTTTCTCCCAAGGGGGGATCACTACCGCTAGATTTGCATGCTTTTTTTGACTTAGACTGGGCTGGTTGCTATGACACTCGTGTGTCCACTAGTGGCTTTTGCTTCATGCTTGGTAGCTCATATATCTTGGTTGAGCAAGAAGCAGCCTACTATGGCCACTTCCAGTTGTGAGGCTGAGTATAGGGCAACTTTCACAGTGATTGTTGAGTGTGTGTGGCTCAGACGCCTTATGGCTGATTTGGGTGTTGGTCAGTCTTCTGCCACCAACATCTTCACTGATAGTCAGAGCGCATTGGCAGTTGTGAGGAACCCTGTGTTCCATGCTCACTCTAAGCACATTGAGGTGCATTATCATTATGTCAGGGAGGGGTTCTCTGCTCGGGAGATCAGCTTGGCATATGTGCCCACGCAGGAGAAGATTGCAGACCTTTACACGAAGGCTCTCCCTAGGGAGAAGTTTGAAGCTTTCCGCAAAGCTTTGGGCTTACTTCCTTTTGTGGAGTGATTTCTACATAGCTTGGCACTTCCTTATACATGAGTGCCAGCTCCTTGTTCACCGCATCACTCCCAGGGGGGATTTGTTGATCTATTTAGGTAATGATGTATGTGAACACACTAGGACCACTGGGGTACTTTTTTCCCTCTTTAGGAGGATCTTCTCCCGCGGCTTGTATATACGCCTATTGACCTAACGGGTACTTATCTTTGTACATTCTAGTGGTAATACATATCAGTATTGTGTGTTGAGCTCCAAGCTTCTTCTTCTTCCTTTTGCTGTTCGCATGCTTCCGCAGATGTCCAACTCCAACACATAAGTCCTTAGATACTAACATATTCATCATCATAAAAATCCACATTGGATAATTAGACATTCCCTGAAGCTTGTCTTCATTCTCAAGTCCATTAGGGGAAAAAATGAACCCTGCATGGGCCTTTTAGATTAAGAGGTGATTAGTGATGGACCAATGAGAAGAGGGTTGTGCCACAGTCTACTCCCTTGATCACCTAGACTAGGCATAGGCTTCCCTTGTTTCTTTGTGGTGAAAGGTGGTATCAATGACTAAAAACCATGAGTTCTTCTATAAAAGTGGTTTGATAGGCCTAGAGTTTCAACCATAACCATTGGATGAACTCAAAGATCCAATGGCTCCTGTTAAATATCAAGAAAAAAGTCGGCATGCAATTCTATCCGTTGGATGTAGCAAGGATCTAATAGTTTATCTTGAAACTCAAGAGAAAAGGCGCCTTTATGTCTCTATCATTGGATGGACCCAAAAAAGAAGGGTCTAGATTAATTCTGTTGAAGTTTGGGCCAGTTTGAATCACATCTGTTGGATCATTGCTTGATCTAATGGGTGTGAAGCATTACTTTTAAAACATTTTTCTAAGCCATCGGATGACTGAGCGATCAGACAGAACATAGTGAATCGTGCCACGGAACTGTGTGATATTTTTTGTCTTCTTTTGCCAGTCCAAAGCCTCCCTTAGCTCATTGAATGCTTGCTATTTTTTCTTCTTTTGAGAGAAACTCAGTCACAATCGCAGCCGTCCGTGAGCATCTCATCCAATGGTCAAGAGTGCATACGACTACCCATTTACTAGAAAGTTTTTTTGTCGCCTTGTGACAGGCAACTGAAGACAATTGTAGCTGTCGATGTGATCATATCCAAGGGCAAAAAATGCCCACGAGCCCATTTACACTGAGCACCAACTTGACAAAAAGTATTTTATTATGAAAACCACTAGTGGTATTTTTTTCTAGCCTTTAAACCTCTTTTTCCTAATCTTAATTCCTAAAAATTAGGGATCCTTACAAGGCCCATGCACGGTTCATTTTTTCCCCTAATGCTATAGTCACTCAACATGTTAAGGGTGTATGTCAACTATGCTCTGATACCAAATGTTGGAAGTGGGATGGGCCACAATAATAATATATCACAGGTTTAGAGGATCTTCCAACACATGAACCTTGACATACACACCTTAAAACTAAAAAAGAAGTGAAAGATAGAGGAGAATAGATGAGATTTTCAAAGTGTACAGTAAGCTAGAATGCTCACCTACACTAAATCATATTCCAATGTCAAATTACAATGTGTGAATATGATACAAACTAACAATATCTGAATCTCAGCATAAATAGGAACTAGATACAAGAGATTGTGTGCCTAAGAGGTATGAAGAGTGTGCGTGTGTGAGAATATGGAGAATATGAAAAGTTTAGACCTGTTTTACAACAAACCTGAATTTTGACTATCTAAATCAGAAACTAGTGACTGAGCAAGTGGGAACATATGTAGACTTCTTACTCATAGTATGTTGCTAATACAAACTCCTCTAGATGTCTCGAGATGTAGATCACACCTCCTCCAAGAGTGTAAAACTTGTCCTCATGTAGAGGATCTCCTCCTTGATCAACTCCAAGATCTCCTTCTTGAGTGATTGCTCCTCTTGAGAAAATTGTGTCTTGAATGATGATTACAAGTGAGCATAAGCCTCTCTTATATAGTTTTAGAAGCCTTGAAAAGGAAAAAGCAATTGATAAAGAAAGATTGCCTACAATCTATGATCGTGTAAAAAATCCCATTATCACTAGATTTAGCAATTTGAAAATCATCGAATTTTGGCACTAATAAACCTCCACAAAAAAATTACCTTTTTCTTTGCCTCTATGTTGCGATGGACAGGATTTGAGCTCAAATCACCCGTTTTAGAGCACTTTGACTTAGCCAACATGCTTTTCCTTGTAGGGAGAGCTATAAAGAGCAATTCTTATGGCTAGAACATGTGAAGATTTTGGCCAAATGTGACATTGTTTCCAACAAAATTGCTGTACTATCAGAAACCGATATTACCAATAGAGTCACATGCTTTACAATGGACCTCCTTTCCCTAGAAAGATGAGATGACAAGAGAAGATCTTATAGTACTACAAATCCTTCAACTAGAAAGAGGAAGGAACTTGGTAGAAGAAGATGCAACCAAAATCAAATCTTTGAGAGAGAGAAACATAAGATATAATTTGATAAATCCCATAGCTTGAGACTGAAGAAGATAATTGAAATGTATTGGGCCTAGAGCACATTTGAGACCCAATTTGAAGCCCGACAAAAACTAGTTAAAAGATGGTTTGGACCATATATGATGTGCAAAACATTTAATAATGGTACATATTCACTTAGGAAATTACTAGATGGAACTAAATTGAGAGATTTGATTGCTAAGAAACAAATCACACTTTTTAAAAGAAGAGAAAAGTAAACTTATGAAACATTAGAAGAAGAGGTTGAAGAAGAAGAAGAAGAAGAATTTGAGAAAACAGAGGTAGAAACCCTAAATGAAAGAGAAATGTAAATTGAAAATATGAAAAAAGAAAAATTGCAATTATGTATATATGTAGATACGTATATTGATAAGAGTGCATAAATTGGAATGAAAGTGTGAGAATAAAATCCTACTTTCATTATGTACAATGACAAATTTGTGAAACCTTTGATTAAAATAAGAGCATAAAGATGAACGATAGGATGTCAACCAATATACCCATCTTGGGAAAGCGGGGATGGGATAAAGACGATGAAGGACTCATTCAAAGACTATGGATAGCCCTTGAACATGAGGCCATGATAATATATACATAACAAATAAAAAGACAAACAGAAGAAAAAATGTAGGAAGAAGTTCGTATTCATTTCATATGGGCATTTCTACTACTCTCGGTGAGGATACTTACCCCAACTAAGAAGAAATCTTCATAGTGAATTCTTGAGACTCCCATCAATGTACAATGCAAATAGATAAGGTAAAGTCATATATAAATGAGTTCATGAATTTTTATGTTTGCATTTTACTTCAGAAGTATTTCAAGCTGAGCAGAATAAGACTAAGGACCATAAGCTTGGAAGTCGACAATCGCTAAAGTAAATAAATAAAAGCAAGTGATGTCTTTCAAGCTCGAGAGTTTATCTTTTGTGTTTATATGTATGATATTTCATTTTGTGTTTTTGATAGAGTACAATTCCTTGGCAAGTATCTAGTAGGATATGTCCCTGAAGGCAAGCATTATCAATGTAAATGAATTGTATATAAAGGTGTGAATATTTGATGATTTTCTTTGAGTTTTAAAAGAAGAAAGGAATCAAAATGAAGAAATAGATGACAAGAATTCGGAATAAAGAAATTGGGAATGAATAAGAAACGCACATTTAATGGAGCTTTGGACATTAAACAAGTGATATGATTTTGTTTTGTTTTTCCTTTCTTTCATAGGTATATATGTTAAGAATTGCATATTGTGTGTGAATGATGTATAAAGGCTTGTATATAAGAGATCTACATAGGTTCAATTACACATACAAATATTACGTTTGAATGTGATACATCATACATAAGGGATTATATGAATAGATTTAGTTAGCAGATTAGAGATTTTGTGAACAAAAACCTCAGTAGGTGAAGGCGAGACATACCAAATGCCTATATATACTAGTGTACATGAATGCTTGGTGAAGTGGCAATCTTCATTTCTCGCTATTGGTCCCTCACTTGATCCTATCTCTAGTTTGATTATTCTATAGATTACCCTATGTATGCTAGCTAGTTATATATGTATGTGTATGTGCTTTTGGTGCACTGCAATGGGTCAGTAGGCGGGTGGAGCTACCCTGTTGAAGTGATGAGGGCCACGAGCTGATTCTAGTTTTGTTGTGTGACCCAACTTGTATGTTTTGATGCATTTATGTGGGTTGATAGACAAGTGGATTCACTCTCATCGGGTGGTGAAAGCCATGAGTTGATGTCCATTTTGTATGGACCTGACATTGTGCATTGCTTGCTATGTTAGGTTGGCAAATGGATGGAGTAAACTTGGTCGGGTGGATAGTTTCAAGATGTTACACTTATGTGTTCCTCAAGTAGCTTTGATATGAACCTCTTCCCTGAGTACTTTTACTCCACTGCTAGCAAGAGTCTTTTTCCCCATATTACCACTTCTTGGTGCATCATTTTCTGTTGTCATCTTGTAGATAACTTCAAGCGGGGGCAATTCATCATTCGATGGTCCTCGTCACCTGCCATATGTTTATTATGTCCACGTTCGCATGGTTTCCTAAATCCATTTCTATCAAATTCAAAGATGGGGCAATGCAATCAGATTGCGATGGAACCTCACGAAGAGACACCATCCAAACGAGCGTCTTGCTGGGGCATAACCCCCTCCGAAAACCTTAACTCCTTTGTGCATCTCTCTGTGTATGGTTGCAAATGAAATACACCATAGTCAAAGCACATCTTTGCTCTCTGCTAGTTGATCAAAGCATTGTTTAGGCTCCAAGGATAAATATGTATAGAGATTCTTACTATAACATCCACTACGACATAGCTATCTCTAAGCACAGTGATGAAGTAAAGGGCAGAATAAGTCTTTGATCTTGCCATCCTTGTCATACCATAAGATGGAAGCGAATTAATTCATTCCTTCATTCAATTCAATTTTTTCTTCAACATTAGAGAGGACTACTCCATTAGAAGACTTGCTAAAGCATGTGACGTAGCTTATTCATTCGTTGATGTTGAAGGAAAAAGAAAATTAAGAGGAATTCTTATGCCTCGACCATAAGTTATCGAATGATAACTTCAAGCGCTCTTCCCAAACCTCTGTTTTTTTTTTTAACGAAAGGAAGTTCGGCCTTGGCCTATTCTCCCGGACTTTAATTAAAATAAAGAAGAAAAGTTACAAGTGAATGGGACTAGTGCCCATGGGACCCCCCAAATCCCACAATGCAGGGGAGGAGTACGACAAGCTAGAGGGCATTACAAATGAGGCGGACAAATCTATCATCTCCCTCATGTGGGACCCATTTGGGTTTCAACTTGTTATTTTCGAGGACATAAATACAATGATGTCTAAATGGTGGAGATCTCTTATCTCGACAGATTCTTTTACCTAGAAAAAACAAGGATTTCTCAATCGACCATTCCTTTGGGGTTTGGCCAAAATTGGAAGCACATAGCTCCCTCCAAACCATCCAGAGAGTCTCACCCCTGATAGCATTCCACAATCTTGTTGAGCAGCCAACCGCCTCACCCAACAGCACTTGTTGCCACTTGATTTGGTTCGTGGGTCTCAATACTCGCGTCACGTGATGCCATATAACACGAGACTTGGGGCACTCGAAGAAAAGGTGAACTAAAACTTCGATGCATCAATGGCAACGCTTGCACCATGGAGGCACACCACAAATTTTGTTAGCCTTTGCATTGGACTAGATAAACTTATGCAAGATCTGCCACATGAGAACGGACTTTTTGATCTCAATTAGCGGGTGCCAAATAGACATGAACTTTAGTTCCCATCGAAGTTTGGTCCAAGAAAGGCACCACTTCTTGTGACTTAGACCCGAGACATAGATTTACCCTCAGGTGTTTAGCTTGGGACCGCGCAACTACCCGCCTTCTGTGTAGACAGGATCTTCCTTGTGGAGGGCCTCAAATGAAACAATGGTAAGAAACTAACAAGAACTCTGTTTCTATTACAATAGGGTTCGTAAATAGAAACCCTCACTTAAAGGTAACGATTTTAACTCAAGCTTGTAGATTTGGGGATAGATCAACATGGGAGAGAATACAAACTTTAAGATGAAGATAATGACAAAGGGAACTATTAGTATTTGCATAGAACATTTAATTGAAAAAGATTTTATTATTGACGTCTTCTTTAATTTTTGTATATGCATGTAAAATACGTATTTATTTATTTTTTAATCTATATCAAAATTCTTAATGAAGATGAAACTTTTGGGCAAAGTAAAAGGATCAATAATAGAAGGTAAATTAGAGATATTCAAGAAGCTCCAATATCATGCCCTTATTGACTACCTACCAAAGCTAAATAAATATGTACTTAAGGATTTAGATGGGAAATATTATGAAGAATACACTTTTACAAAGTTTTATATACAAAATTACCAAATCCATGGCTTATCATCCCCCTTTCATCTAATAGGAGTGTGTATTGTGTCCCGTTCCTTGCATTATTTTTAAAATTTTTGTGTACCTTCAAGAGAGAAATGATGAGACATATGCTCATTAATTACTTTTCACTTGCCATTTCATGCTCTAATGATTGAGTTTATGATTGGATGTACATTTACGGCTAGCATGGCCAACACAATCACATGGCACAAAAGTGGGGGGGGGGGGGGGGTGCCTAGATCTTGTTTGATCAACCATTTTCATGTCATCTCGTCATATCGGCTCTAAGAGACTTAAATGAAGTGGAGAGTAACTTATATCTACACTCTTCATTTAAGTTCCTTAGGGTTAACACAACTACACAACATGAAGATGAGTTTGTAGCATTTATCTCTCAATTTAAAATTTAGATTCTGAGTTAAAAAAAGTATGTTGAAAGAAAAAAATCAACTACATGAGAACCATCCCATGAGAACATAAAAGAAAATATCATGCTTCCTAAGATACAAAAAGAATGTTTTTACTAATGAATATACTTATGAAACAATACCATTTTCTAATTAGATACATGAGAATGAAGTTTCAAAAACTCAAAGACAATTGGTTTGATGATGCTAAAGCCTCCAAATTACATAGTAAAAATCCACTAAATCTAATTTTATGATGCTCATCTCTCGTTCCTTCATTCATCTATGTCCTTCCTTCTCATATTGCCTCATTACTTATTGTTCAACCTTTCATTCTTTGTAGTTGTCTTTTGTAAAACGGATTAAATTTTTTTTGATTGAGTTGATTTCTATCTTTTCACCTCCCTTTCTTGTACATATGAAGAAGCTAGTGCATGCTTGATAATTGAGCTTTCCATCCTTGTGTGTCCCATGAAGAAAAACGTTCACTTAGTTTTTAAACATGGACCATGATTATGTAGAATTTGCTACAAAGAAAATATGCATAAAATCGATAGCTTGATAGATTTATGCATGCTTTTGGAAGTGAATGAAAATGTTCTCTCACCAAGTAAAGTGTGATGTCTTCTACCCCCAAAGATTCTATGATAGGTGCTACAAGCTTTGTAATTGCTTTCTTGAAGTCTTTCATATAATTATCTTTAATAACCGATTGAGGCTCAAAGTTTTGAAAAATAAAACAAGTCTTATGCAAATCTCCAATCTCTTCTTTTTTACTTCTTGGTTACTTTTGAAATTAGTAGACACCTTACAAAGTTGTTTCCAAAAATTTCATATTGCATTTATTTGTGTACTATCATTTTTACTAACTAATTTTAGCTCAATGGTAAAAAAGTTTTAATGTTTTTGAGATTCTTGCAATTGTAAATCCTTTTGATGATTTTTTTTTATAAGTAGTTGATGTAACAAACATAGTTATGAGATGATTTATATAGCTTTAAACAATATAAAATAAACCATGTTGTTCATCTTCTACAAATATAATTTGATCATGTGCCATACAAAAAGTAGGGGGCTAAGCAGTTTCAAAATCCAATGGATAGAGAGTTCCATATGTCTATGTGTCAATCTATGTTTTTCCTTCAATGCAAAGGGTTATATGTGCGATCCACTATAACGCTAATATGAAATATGTCCCTTTCATTAGTTCTTCTATCGATTTGGAAAGAAGATGTTGGAGTAAAACTGATGCTTGACTCCATCTTTCACAAGAACAAAGCTCCAAGGATACATGATGTGCTTTGAAAAGAAGATGTTGGATCAATATTGATGCTTGAGTCCATCTTTTTCTCCATTTTTAGCAGGAACTAAGCTCCAAAGATACTTCAAACAAACTTTACACAATTTTTAGAAATAAATAAATCTAATATATTTGCATGAGATATATTTTAAAAAGGCCATGACAACCATTTTTGAGGTGATTTGGCAAGTTAAATAATCTTTAATCAAACATCGATGAAATTCCTTACACCACCTAGTTTTCATAATTTTTGTCCCTAATGAGGGAGGACATAAATTAAAAATTCTTCTTGAACCACTACAACGTATGAGGGGCATATCGGGCTCTATACTAGTGCACATACATAGGTGCATTTTTTCCTCGACATCGCTATAAGCATCGGTATACACACTGGTACAATAGCACCAGTATAACCGTTGGTATACACATTGGTATATACATTGGTATTAGGCTCGATATATGCACCGGTATAGATGTCCATTAGGGGAAAAAATGAACCCTGAATGGGCCTTTTAGATTAAGGAGTGATTAGTGATGGACCAATAATAAGAGGGTGGTGGTCACAGTCTATGTCCTATAAAATACTAGGTTGAAGGAGGAAGAGGGGACATATTTCTCCCTTATTTAATGAGCTGCCTCTAGAGAGAGAAGGAATCTCGTAACTCAGTTGGGCCCAAAAATTAAAAATTTCTAAAAAGTTAAAAACTCATCATAACACCTGAAAATGGACCCCCAATTACTTTTTAGGGTCAAAAGTACTCTTTTTGACCCCAAATTCAAAATCCGTGCATGTTTGAGCTCAAAAAAATGGGTTTTTTCAAAAATACTAAAAAAAGAGTTATTTCCCTCCTAAACCTCACATTTTCATACCCAGGTCCCAAAAAGTCATCTTTTCGCACTACTTTCACTCTGTAGCATACCATTGAAGCTCCGATTTCTGCACTCCAACCTATCTGCATCTCCTATCTCGAATTACTGTTGTAGCGTGAAGACCTTTAGCTTCAATGGCAATCGCTAAAGCTTCTAGGCGACCGAAAGATGAAATCCTCACATTAAGATGTCACAATATCAAAGCCATAGATGGACAGTGGCTATCATATGAGTACTCCAAAGGTGCATGGGTGTACATGCAACCCTCTAGAGTTGGGTCTCATTGAGTTAGAGATCGTGGAAACTTAGATCTTCATTGGAAGGGAAAGTTACTTGGCTTCAAGAAGCACAGAGACAATGGGATGGTTGCTATTGTACAACATGTTTTTACAATGGAAACTATGAAACTTGAAAACTCTAGTAGAATGAGATATCCTGTGAACTGTAAGTATTGCTCTATAATATTTTATGTTTTCTTGTGTCGGATATATTTCTGAACTATTTAGATATGTTTTTGTTTGTTTCAGATATATTTCCTTCTACTTTGGTGGAAGAGCAACCACTTCATAATCTTATAGGTACTTTCCAGGCATTACATGCAGATGTTGGTGCACTAGTCTTTCTAGAAATATCTCTTGCTCAACTTTACCATGATAGAGTTTTCTTTTACACACATAGATATGTTGTACCCTCTACAATGAATGGTTTTGGAAGGTTAGAGAGAATTGAGGTACATTCTCTTCTTAGCTTGGAGTGGCCAAAACCTGATATATGGTCCGTATCATCTTTGAAGCAAAAGATGGTAATGGATATACATAACTCTTTGAAATTCACAAAAGTGTCTAGGTCTGTAGGTTTGCACTGGTCTTTTCCCATTCATTGTTTTGTATATTTATTCCAAGGATTCTCATTCCAAGTGACTTCCATCATGTTCATGTGTAAAGATATCACATATGAGCAAGTCAAAAGTCTTCTTGGTGAAGATTGGGGTTTGATAGAAGGAATTGCAAAAGGTGATAAATATCTTTGTAAAATAGGTGGAACAGGTATTGGATTTTGAATATTTGAAACAACGTACTTCATTATACATCAGATTCTACTATGATCGTTGGATGTGCAAACTTGGCAACTAGATACCATTTCAAAGTTCAGAGGGATCTTTACATTCATTTGAAATAAAGCTTAGATTGCCCAATAATGAAACAAAAACTATTTTAGTGAATAATCATTGGACCTTGGTTAATCTGAGAGAACACTTGATGATTATGGGGTTTGAAGGACTAACTCAATCCAAATTCAAAATTCAAGGACATAAGGTGAGAAATGTTTCATGCTTTTGTTAAAGTAATCTTTTCATTATTGTTTATTTTACTTTAATGACTTCAATTTCTTGCAAATTGATTACAGGTTGGCAAAATAATGGAATACAAAATGAAAGTCCCTATAGATTGGAGCAAAGATGGAACAAAACTCTCATTGTCATAGTTCTTTTACAACCTGATAATGTCACTTTTTGGGCCCTAGTCATTGTATCTCATGGTTTTTGCACTTTCAAGAACCTTGTAAAAAGTAGGACAATTGATTCATGTTAGATATTGTATATACCTTCTCCTCTGATCCCTTCTCTCCTACTAAGATATCTAAAAATCCTCTTGATCTAGAATTGGTCTAGAAATACTTTACATCATGGATGAGCATCACAAATTTTGTGATGTGTTCTTGGATTTGCAAGCGCTTCAAGTTGTACAATCATTGATACCAATAATTTGTAAATTTTTTAAGATTTGATATTTGTAATGAAACCATGTCTACTCTCACATTTTTGTAGTCTACAACTGTGGATTTATAATTTCTCTTGGTGATTATTCAATTTTTGCTTTTATATAGAGTATGTTCAAGTTCACAATAATTGACATTTTATTGGTTAATTTTCTCAATATATGATCATTTATGAAGTTTGAAATTACAAAGGATATAACTAAAAAAGACCATTCATGTTAGATATACTCAATACTTACTCCTCAAGTACCACAAATGATCCATGGTGCTCTAAGTTATAAGGCCCCCATTATGAGGAGAAACCACTTTGAGAGTACAAACATCCATGGAACCTTAACTTCTAAGCTAGATAAGTTTTATATGTGAAAATTTATGGTAATAAATGGTCTTTGTGATTGATGCCATGAGGTAAGTGGGGCATAAAAGTTTTGTCAATTTGAATGCCTCAAGCTGAAAATAAAGGCCCTTTGGGGCCATGGAATTTCCCCATAGAACCTTAATGGGAGGAGTTCAAAGGGGGATTTTTGCCTTATGTGGGGTATAGAGGCACAACGAGAATGCTATACATGAGGATATTATCCTAAATTATATTTTGCAAACTATTTTATCTCATGTGACTATGTTTGTTTATACTGGCTCCCATTGTAGAAGTTGTATATGCATGGATCACTATAGAGTAAGTGACTTGTTAGAAATAAGTTCCACGGCTCTAAAAATCTAAATAATAAAGTTTCATATCCACTAAAAATAACCTTGCATGGCCTCAAAAGTATCAAAAAAGAGGAGCCATAGAAACATGGGATATGTCTTCGCAAAAGTTTTGTAGAGGTCTATTGTGTGTTTCTATGGATTAACTTTTTTTGTGCTTTTGAGGCCATGCAAGTTTATTTCTAATGGATATGAAACTTTATTATTACAAATTGAAGGTCCATGAAACTCATTATGTGCTCAACTCAATTTACCAATGGAAAAATGAGTTTATAACCATAAATGATTTGCTCTGCACACATATCATGTTGACTTGAGTGCATATAATTGTGAACATGATATAGATCAATGTGGAGTTGATCATGTGTAAGAAAGGTTATGAAAAAGTATAATTACCAATGAGATAATTCACATTACAAAACATCTCTTCAAGAAGAATGATTACATAGTCATATATGCTCCTATCTAGTTCTTTGGTTGCATAATTTCCCTAAAATTTGCAAGAAGTAATACTTATTTCCACCATTTGATGACCTTGCATGACCTCAAAGCACCAAAAAAGGGTTTATATCTCATGAATGGTTTAGATTTTGGAGAAATGGATGCTACCATCACGTTCGAAACATGCAAAAACCCTAAGTTTGACTGTTTATTTGTCTAATTCTGACATCTAGAGCCCTGGTAACCTCAAAAAGCACCAGTAACTTTTGTAAAGGCCTATCCCGCATTTCTATGGCTGCCCCTTTTCTGGTGTTTTTTGAGGTTACAAGGGCTCTGGATGTCAGACTTAGACAAATAAACATTCAATCTTAGGGTTTTTGCATCTTCCGGACGTGATGGTAGCATCCATTTCTCCAAAATCTAAACCATTCATGAGATATAAACCCTTTCATAGAATTTATGTTTTTACAATGGTTTCCTTTGTGTTTATGACATCATCTCCCTCTCAAAGCGATAAGTTCCAGGGGAAGTAGCTATGTAACAGTGAGATTTTTTGGAAATTGAGTCTTCATAGTTATTGGTCTTTTTAGAGTCTTTTATATGTTGTACTAGAACACGATGATGATGGATATCCATGATGGTACTAGAAAGGGTTTGTAGTTTATCTAGCTAAAAAATCAAGGGAATGATTCTCATGATGGATAGGAATCCTTTTCTTACTCAGATGATGATCTTTTGATGTGGAATGGTGATCGTGGAAGTCTTAAACCCAGCTTGTATCTTCTTCCTAGGACATTTGAATATGATGTGGTTAGTGACAATACAAGTCCTTTCTTTCAAATTTTAGGCTCATGGAACTTATTATATGCACAACCTAGTTGAACAATGCAAATACTAGTTTTGATTCTAAGGGATTTGTTTTGCACACATACCATCTTTACGCAAGTGGATACAATTATGAACATATGATATACATCAATGTGGACCATAATGTAAGAAAGATGATGAAAAGTAGATAACCATAATGGAAATGTGATTTTACAAAATGTATCTCTTCAACAAGAATGATTACATAATCATGTATGGTCCCATCTAGTTTCTTTGTTTGTATGGTCATCATCTTCACATGAGCTATACACAAGTCAATATCTTTCAAAATAGAAGTAAGGAATGCATCTCCTTCCTCTTGGATGGCTCCAAAGTCTGGTGCATTAACTTTGAATCACTAAGGATCGTTAACGTTTGCTCACTTTTTTGTTGCTTTTGCATTAGGAGAAACTTTAGGTTGTGCTACATATGATCTATGATGTGGTTGGTAGTTCTTATTCATTTTACATCTATGCCTTGATTGACATTGTGACACAATTTATGGCATATGTTTCTTTTCTCATATGTGGGTAGTGTTCTTTGACCTTATAGTAGTGACTTTATAGCCTCTACTTGATATGATGTTGGAATATGCAAATGTTTCATGATGATTCCTTGAAGCTCTCCTTTTTGGACGACTTGGAATGGTTACTTCATGCATGTTTCATCAGCCATGTTCCATTTGGAGGTAGATTGAGTTCAAATGGTTCATCACCAATGATTAGTGGATCTATTATTCCCCTTTGTGCATGTCATTAGAATCTTTTTATGAATGGTCACATCTGTGGTAGTTGATCTTTATCATGCTCACAAGAATGATTCTATGGATGAGGGTATGAACTATTTTGATATTCTTAATCAACTTCACTATGTCATATTGAGCCACTCTATGATTGTATGGTGACCTCTGTTGCATGTAGACCACTTCATCCTCTGTGATGGAGCTTCATCCAAGGTGGTCATTATGTACCTTGAGCATGGATAGGATATACCACAAAAACTTGTTAGTATAAAATAATCAATGATGCCTCTTATGTAACTTGAGTTCCAAGTTGAACCCTAAAACATTTTTTGTTCATGACATTGATCATGATGCAAAGGACTTGCTCATAACCTCCAATTTTCACTTGCAATGTTGTGTTGTAATTTCATGAAAACATTTCTAATAGTCAAACTCTTGCAAAATTTGTTTGAAGAAAAGCAAGTGAGTATTATTCCAACTAGTCAACATGCATCTTTTGAAAAGAAGGAGAAGCAAGAGAAACTATTAACAATTTAACGTGCTTCTTTGGTGTTGATGAAGCACTTATTTCTTAGATGAATTACCTATGCAAAGGAAATATTGGTTTAATTCTTTTGCAAATATGAGAATCAACAAAAATATATACCTCATTAGAAGAATATGGTGTCTGTGTCCTCCCACTCCACATGAAAGAGCTTCCAATGATGGTATTCTGTGCTTTTCCTCCTGAAAAATAGTAGATGAATACTGGAAAGTAAAATGAAGAGTACATCTTTGATCACAAAGAAAGAATGAACCACCTACTTGGACATGAATATTGTCATCTCATGGGAGAAAAATTTCTTTGTGAGTGATTCTATTATTGCTACATCTTCTCCTTGGAGGAAATTGTTCGAGTACCCCATGGCTGCTAGAATTCAAGAGGTAAGAGAGAGAAAGATAGAAGAGAATCAAAATAACATGTATAATGGACTAAGAAGTATCTGTACATAGAGAAAATTACTTTTTTGATATGTGTATGGGTCAGGGTGAAGTTTTCCATTCTATGTGAGTGAAAATGATAAAAAATTTGAAAAACTCAATTTTTGAGGTAGGGAAAGTTACGAGTTTGATGATGTGGCACTTTACTTTTGGAGCAGTTTGAAAAAAGAACTATTTTGAGTGATTTTATTAAAAAATCCATAAAAAAAAGTAACTTCTGACATGTATATTAAGAAATGGGCCCTTTTTAGTAAGCAATAACTAACTGTGTGACTTAAAAAAAAAAGGTCATTTTTTTATTCACAAAGATGGATGGATTTGATGATGTGTAAAGTGGAATCTCTCTCTCTTTCTTTTACAGAAGAGAGAGATGACCCTACTTGGGCCTAAAAAAAAGCCTAGTCTTGCCTACTAAAAAGTGCTCTATTAAATGCACTTTGTTCCCTCAAGCAAGAACAAGATTAGGCTTAATCCCTTAAAATTAGGAATCCTTACAAGGCCCATGCAGGGTTCATTTTTTCCCCTAATGCAATATGTATCTCCAAATTGATGATATAATCATCGATATGCTTGTTGGTATCAAAATCATTGGTATAAGCATCTGTAGGTCCCTAGGCAAACACATCGGTATAGGCATCGGTATGTCATTCGACATACCAATGCTCACACCGTCGACCATACCGATGACCACATCTACAAAATGTTTTTTGGGTTGAGTATGTTGTCTCTTGCTGTAGAGACATTACCATGATGTTGTGTAGCAAAAGACATTTCACTCTGCCCAAATAAGGCCGAGTACATATGACATGTACTCTAGTGATTTCCAATTTAAGGTTTACATGACCGACAACCAAAACATGATTTGATAAAGCAAAACACATGAACATAAAAGAGATGAGCAGAATGAACCATGAACCATGTACAAAAGAGATATTCCATAAATGAACCATGTAGAAAAGAGATATATATTCCCTAAATGAACCATGTCCCAAAAGTGTGGCAAACCATTGCCATATATGAGCCAAATACCAAATGTGACAAACCACTATCATATATAAACCAAATACAAAATTGCGGCACACTGATTCCATATATGAGCCAAATACAAAACTGTGGTACACCACTACCATACACATGCCAAGAGGGATCAAACCATCTATATCTATTGTAATAAAGTAAGTTTGTGATCTAGGGATCCGATTGGTTCAGACAGATCTGAAATCGGACTCCGTTTGGTCATTCATTTAAGTGGCCAAAGATCTCGAGTCTAGACTTACTCGTAGGTCATTTACTCTTGTCATTAGGGGAAAAAATGAACCCTGCATGGGCCTTGTAAGGATTCCTAATTTTTAGGGATTAAAATGCTTAATCTAGTGGTTTGAGGGAGCATACAAAACCACCACTGGTATTCTCAAATAAAATAGTATTTGATTGCTTCCATATTTGAATTACCAAATCGAAACATTTTGAGCCCTTGGATATTTGAATTCAATGGCTTAGATTTATTTGAAGGTTCTCTAGAGAGAGAAGCTAAAAAAATTTGTGGGATTTTGTCCTATTTGCGCAGGCTTTTTTGGGCGTTCTCTGCACAATCCTAGGCCGTTGGATGGCGCCAAATCTGACGGACAAGCGGATTTGGGGCTGATCTTCGTACGATGGGTGATTGGAGCCGTCCGATCTGCTGTTGATCTAAGGGGGGAGGAGAAAAGGCGCCCAAGATCATCATGGGCACCCATCTCAACCATTGGATCAAGGCCCTATCTAAGGGCTAGAAATGAAGGCGCTCAACCATCATGCGATTCAAGGAGAGCCCTCCGATTTCAAGCCCATCCAAGGGCACATATTCATTCACGCCCATTTCAAGGTTTGTTTGATCATAGCCACTCATTTTGAAGGAGATCCAAGGGCCATAAAGCAAAGGTGCCTTGACTTTTTCCCTTTAACCTCTACCTTTGGATTTTTGAGTCAATCCAAGGGCTAAGAATCATTTTCAGGAATTCGAAAACCATTCAAATGGAAAATACTAGGAGTTTTAAGTGGTTTTTTGCTCTTTGACCACACAAAAACTAGGGAAGCCTATGCCTAGCCTATGTGTTTGAGGGACTAGACTGTGTCCACCACCCTCTTCTCATTGGTCCATCACTAATCACTCCTTAATCTAAAAGGCCCATTCAGGGTTCATTTTTTCCCCTAATGTAACCAAGTAATCCACTTAGCCTAATGGTTAAGACTCAAGGGTGTGAAGGAAGAGGTTAGCCCAAATGATTCAAGTGAATCAAGAATTCTTAAAGTCTTGCAAGGGATAAGAATCCCACCTTCATTACCAAGTCCATGCACCAGTTATGCCTAGAAATGGACTAGTAATTTAAATCCACCCAATTTACATGTTTGTGCCTAGATCGCACATCTAGAAACTATGAATTGGCCAAGGATGTTTTTAGATCCACCCTCAGTATTCTTGACTAGTTTGTACTTTGTTCCGTTCATCAAAGTGCAAAATCAGATAGTTTTTTGAATCATTTGGGTAGGGATGCCACCACAGAGATGAGACATGTTCTTCCAGTTCTAGAACATGACCATGTTCTTCCAGTTTTAGAACATGAGGCTCGGGGGCTGCCTATAGTATGTATAGCTCTAATTTTCGAGGACAAAAATATTTTGCAAGGGGGGAAGAATGTGATAAAGTAACTTTGTGATCTAGGGATCCGATTGGTTCAGACAGATTTGAAAATCGGACTCCGTTTGGTCATTCGTTTAAGTGGCCAAAGATCTCAAGTCTAGACTTACTGGTAGGTCATTTACTCTTGTAACCAAGTAATCCACTTATATTAATGGTTAAGACTCAAGGGTGTGAAGGAAGAGGTCTTGGGTTCAACCCCCATGGGATACATGGGGAGAGTGTTTTGCCCAAAGAGCTCTAGAACCTTCTAGAAGCATCCACTGGAGTTAACTCTGGCTAACTGGGACACTTGGCGCACATGTAGTTACATGGCTGACACTTGGATGGTTAGTATCCACCTGCCCAAGAAGGCAGTCCCCTGGAGAGAGCTATATATAGAGGCATTTGGTTGGGAGGAGAGTCATCTCTCTAGCACGTGGTGGTCGTAATCCTTGCTCTCTTGCATCTGCAGTCCTGCAAGAAAGCACATTCATGAAATGAGACAAATTGACATGATATTTATAAACAACAACCAAAAACCATCAAACCAAGTTTATAAGCTCACCTCATCATAGATGCTCCCATGAAATGATCATACCACATCCCTCCAAGTCCTCCAATAGTGCAATTAATCCATTGACAATATCCATAAGGCTCCTCTTCTCATGTCAAAGGATAAGCCACTGCCAACTCCTGCAACAAATATGCAAAATATTAGATGAACATACATGCCATGCTTAACACAAGCACATTCAATCTCAAAAAAATACTGACAAACTTGTGATGCATAGTGTTATAGCTGCCACTACCCAAATTTGACACTCCCAACATATCTAGACATGTGGTTGTGGCATCTCGCTACTGACGATATCGGTCAAGGCTTTGCTATTGATCATCGTAGATCATATACCACTCTTCAAAATCTAACCATATAGGCTTCAGTAAACCTACTCTGAAAGCGTCACGAGCCCGTGATCATCGATGGGACATCAACTCATGCGCCATGTGCTAAATCCACTCTAAGCTGATAACACAGTGCTGTTTCTAAAAAATTTGATACTTACACTAAGTGCAAGGGCATGCCATTCTCTCCCCCGGATCCAAAGATCCCATGTGATACCATGTGGAGATGTTAGGACATTTAATATATAATACATTTAATTATATATTCTAATTTTGAATGTAAAACCCTACTTTTTTTAATTAAAGGTAAAATCCTATCCTTTATATATTTAATTTAATTCTAAAACCCTAATTTCTTATATATTTAATTATATGTATTCTAATCAGAATATATATTCTGCTTTTTTTCCTAATTTATATATATATTTGATTATATATACTAATATTAAACCTAAAAACCTATTTTTTAAGTCTAATTATATATGTAAAAATCCTAAAAATCCTAAAGACTTATTTTTACATACTTAATTATATATATTTTACATATTCTACTTTTTACCTAATTTTTACATACATTTAATTAGAATATTTACATATTCTAATTTTCCCTAATTTTTATTTATATTTGATTATATATATTAATATTAATCCTAAAACTTTAATTTTTAAATATTTAATTATATATATTTAATTTGATTCAAAACCCCTGATTTCTTATATATCTATATATATGTGTTTGTATGTAAAAATGCTAAAACCTTATTTTTTATATTTCTAATTATATATATGTAAAAAGCCTAAAAAACCTAAAGACCTATTGTTTACATATTTTAATTATATATATTTTACATAGTCTATGTTTCTCCCTACTTTTTACATACATTTAATTAAAATATTTACATATTCTAATTTTTTCTATAATTTTTACATATATTTAATTAGAATATTTACATATTCTAATTCCCCCCTAATTTTTACATGTATTTCATTATATATATTAATATTAATCCTAAAACTTTATTTTTTTGGAATTTAATTATATATACTAATTTAGTTCAAAAATCCTAATTTCTTATACATTTGTATATATGTGTTTGTATGTGTATGTGTTTGTATTAAAACCCCTAAAACCCTACTTTTTATATATTTAATCATATATATGTAAAAACCTTTAAAATCCTAAAGACTTATTTTTTATATATTTAATTATAAATAATTCATTTTATTATATATTCTAATTCTTTTACTACTTTTTATTTGATTATGTATATTAATATTAAACATAAAACTTTATTTTTTTTATATTTAGTTATATTTATTTATTTTAATTCAAAAAACGTAGAACCCTAATATGAAAAACCTAGACCTAAAACATGTATATGTGTGTATGCTTGTCTATATGTATGTGTATGCATATGTGTATATGTATTATGTGTGTATATGTGTATGCATGTGTAAAAACCCTAAAACCCTAATCTTAAAGAACTAGAATTAAAATATGTATATGCATGTATATGTGTATGCTTGTGTATAAATATGTGTATGTGTATATCTATTATGTGTGTATATATCTATATATGTGTATGCATTTGTAAAAAGCCTAAAACCTTAATCCTAAAGACCTAGACCTAAAACATGTATATGTGTGTATGTGTCTATGCATGTGTATATATATATATATATATATATATATATATATATATATATATATATATATATATATATATATATATATATATATATATATATATATATATATATATATATATATATATATGTGTGTGTATGTATGTGTATATGTATTATGTGTTTATATGCGTATATACATGTATGCATGTTTAAAAACTCTAAAACCCTTATCCTAAAGACTTAGACATAAAACATATATATGTGTGTATGCATGTGTATATACATGCGTATATACATGTGTATGTGTATATGTATTATGTGTGTATATGTGTATATATGTGTATGTATGTGTATGTATGTGTAAAAACCATAAAACCCTATTCCTAAAGGCCTAGACCCAAGACATGTATATGTGTTTATGCATGCGTATATATATGTGTATTTGTATATGTATTATGTGTGTATATGTGCTTATATTTGTATGCATGTGTAAAAACCCTAATCCTAAACACCTACACCTACACCATGTATATTGTGTATGCATGTGTATATATATATACTGTATGTGTATATCTATTATGTGCATATATGTGTATATGTGTGTATGTATGTAAAAGCCTAAAGCCCTAATCCTAAAACCCTAACCCTAAAAACATGTATATCTGTGTATGTATATGTGACATGTGTGTATGTGTATGTATGTGTATGTGTGTGTATATATATATATATATATATATATATATATATATATATATATATATATATATATATATATATATATATATATATATATATATATATATATATATATATATATATATATATATATATATATATATATATATATATATATATATATATATATATATATATATATATATATATATATATATGTGTGTGTGTGTGTGTGTGTGTGTGTGTGTGTATGCATGTGTATGTATTCAAAAAACCTAAAACTCTAATCATAAAGACCTAGACCTAAAACATGTATGTATATGTGTGTGTGTGTATATGTGTGTATGCATATGTGTGTATGTATATGTGTGTATGCATATGTGTGTATGTATCAATGCATATGCATATGCATATGTATACATGTGAGTGTGCACATGTGTGTATGTATATGTGTGTATGCATGCATATGCATGTGTATATAATATGTATGTGAGTGTGTGTGTGTGTGTGTATGTGTGTATGTATATATGTGCATATGTGTGAAAAAGTGTGCGTATGAATATATGTGTGTGTGTGTATGTATATGTGTCTCTCTTATGTGTGTATGCATGTGAGAGTGTATGTGTATGTGTGTACACATGTGTGTGTATGTATATGCATGTGAGAGTGTATGTAATATATGCATATGCATGTGTATGTATATGTGTGTATGTATGTATGCATATCTCTCTTTCATCTCTTTCTCTCTCTATCTCTATTTCTAATAAAAAACAAAACAATCACTTACATCTATGTGTGTGTATGTATCTCAATCTTTCTCTCTTTCTCTCTCTCTCTCTCTCATTCTATCTCTCTTTCATCTCTCTCTCTCTCTCTCTTTGTCTCTCTCTCTTTCATCTCTGTTTCTCGCTGACCATCAGTATGGCTAGCATTAGTATCTCATATGTTGTAGTGAACCTTGGAATAAATAAGACATTTGGTAATGTGAATGTATTTCCATTATTAGTATTTAGGATAATTCTTCCAACTCCGATGATAGGATATGAGGAATTATTTGCAGATGTGACCGTATTTCCATCAAGGGAAGACTCAAATGAGGTGAAACAATTGTGTTGAGAGGTGACATGTTTGATGGTGCTAGTGTCAATGAATGAAACATATGAGTCCATAGCCAACATACAAAGATCATGTGTTTATGGTAATAACTACATTGCCTAGTAAATTCCCATTCCTCATTTGTAGTAATCTCATGGAATCATTCTTAGAAGCATTAATGTCCACATCATGCATTCCTACCTCTTTTTTCTTTTCCTTTTTAACAACAAGCTTAGGGAAGTTTTTGATGATATGATAATTTTCCTTATAGTATTTTCAAAACTATTTTTGTTTATCTATTTTCTTCTCGTCTTTGTCTTCCTTCTATTATTATGCAACATTTATAGATTTCTTCTTACTAGAAGAACAACTTCGTTTACAATTTTCATTTTCATTCGCAATAAAAGCTTGATTTGCAACATGCATAATAGATCTATTCTACCTAGACTAGTCTTCTTGTAGCAAAACATATACTACATCTATCTTCAAAATTTAGGGCACTTGGATTTCCTTTCATCATAAATCAAAGAGTATGCATAAAAATCTGATAATAATCAAGTGAACCATTAAGAAGAATGTGCATATTGAACTATCTACTGAAATTCCATCTACAACAGTCAACTTCTCATTCAAATCTTTTATTTTTGTGAGGAAACCACTTGTAGAATCACCTTGATTTGATTTGTATGATCACTCTCCAATTGCTTTTAGAGGTAAGCAACATGAGTCTTATTTCTTGATTGAGATCAATGTGAGAAGAGTATCCCAAGCATCCTTTGTTGTTTGTTTTGGATAAGCAAATATGATGAATAATGCAACACTCGATAAAGCAATGAAAGCATGTGCACGTGCATATGTGCCATCCCATAGAAGTTTCTCTACAATGGTTGGGATGCTGGTTGGTGTACCTCCTGCGCGTCTCCGAGAGAGTCTGAAGATTCCCGAAGTAAGTCTCAATCTACATACCTCTTTCTCAGCATTATGCATGTCTATGTATGCACGCATATCTCCTTCAATATCGCATATTTATTAGTTAGTACGCATATCCATGTCTGCAATCAGGGAAGCATGAAACAACAAAAAATCTCTTAATCCTGCATATTATCACTTTCCTGATTACTTTAGCAGTTTTATACAGATGTGCGAAGGAGCGACTTATTTTGTGAGATACGGTTGTTTTCCCATGGAAGAATAAGATGGCCGCCACCAACACCGAAAGTCCTGAGCATTAAAAACAACTTAATAAACTAGCTGTTGCAATCTACTGACGAACTATAGCTGAAAAGTACTGTGACCTGATTGTCTTCTGTGTATGTATGTGTGTGTTGGTGAATTATTTTTGCCACTTTCATGTAAGCCATTCCTTTCCGCTGTGTGTTTCCGATTGTGTCAACGCACGCCTTTCCAACCACAGCACAGTCTCTCAAGAAAAAGACGCAATACAGACTTGAAGGCAAGTTGCTTCTCACTTTATAAGAAGCTGCGATTTCGTACGTGCGTTGTTACCAATCTAGCATTCAGACAAAGTAGATCACCCAGATTTGAAAAGAATGCTTTAAAGTGTAACTTTTCGACATCTTGGGCGTCAATGGAATCTGTCAAAATACATTTATGACATTGTTTCTACGTAGATAGACATGGCCAACTGTTATTATGGTTTTGATACAGTGAAATTCCGTCGTTAAGGAGCACAATGGGTATATCTGTAGCACGAAAATCCGATGCATGAACTCATTGGTAGAATAAATCATGTCAGTCTTAAAGTAAGAATAAAATCAGGTTTAATTTAAACCTTTTTACGCAAATACAAGGAGATCTTTTGATATAAAGCGAAGAAATACTCGTTAACACCAAGGAATAAAGCTTCTGTTATGATGATTGCTTCACATATAATGATTAGTTAACAATTCTTGAACGGGACTTCCATTTACGATTCTTTACTTTTGACTAATCTCTTCTCTCTCTCTCTCTCTCTCTCTCTCTCTCTCTCTCTCTCTCTCTCTCTGATCTCAGACAAAAAAGCTCAGTAACAGATGAAGCGCAAAGTGATCTCATTCACATTCATATTAATCATAAATGTATGTATGCATGGTTGTAAGTGCCCAGTATGAGTGGTATAAAGGAAACACTTCAATCTGAAATCCTCATGTCCTTGAATCACGTCCCGTAAGACACAGTTCAAAAGTGGTATGCATGGATCTGAGTGTTTGCATGTGTGACGGTTGAATGAAAGGGGAAATGTGCATTTCTCCTATCGGATGCAATAGAACTCGATAGATTGCGAAAGTTCTACTGCATGCGCATAGGCATACATGAATCCCGAAAGTTGTATGCGCTTTCGTGTGGAAAGTGAAGAAAAAAGAAGGGAAACGAAGAACATCTTTCATTGTCAAACTGCAAACGAATAGAAAATATGGTAAGTAAGACTTTGAAATTGTAACAGCAGTGAAGAAATCAATCATTGTATAGAGGTAAGAAATATTAAGATATTGGATGGAAAGAGGAACGGGAAACTCAAGTAATAAGAAACTCAAAAATAGGTGGAACAAGAGGAGATCTGAGTCAGTATGGAACTGACACTCTCATATAACACTATTCAGTTGAAGTCGATTTCAGACATTCAATCACTGCGGAATATTTCGGATTTTGAGTGCTACTTCTTTTAAGAACGCCGATCTGACTATGATTTCAATTCATATTGGGAAGTGCACTAGAAACGGCAATCATTAAAACAGAAATTATTATTGAGATTCTGTAGGTTCATCTTTTAATTACTTAAGTGCCTGCAAGCTAAATCCATTTTATCATCAAAACTTATTAGTGTATTACGATAGATCTGTTTCCTCTGATGAGTGAAGTACATATAAAAGCTAATCAGGAAGAAAATTTGACGAAAATCAAGTATAAGGCGAAGGAGAACCTTGAAGCGAACTCGATGGAATGTCTCAATGGCATCAATGGAAAATGGGCGCCGAAAGGAGGATCAATTGTGACAGTTTATAATTGAGAATCGTTTTTTTTTTTTTTTTTTTTTTTTTTTTTTTTTTTTTTTTTTAATCTCTCTTTGGAGATTTTTTTGGCTTCTAGTGTGTTTATATAATCCTATTGGAATACATAAAGGAAGCAGTATTTTACAGTTTTTTCTGCATCTCGTTATGTTTACATGGAAGCTTTGCTATCGATAGTTTCTGCACACTGTTATGGTCTCATCTGTCTCTAATGTGAACAGTTTTTTTCTTTCTCTTTTTCTCCTTGAGCAGGTCCAATTCTTGAATCTACGTCAAACGTAATTGGCATATCTGTTTCTTCTTTCTCAATCTTAAACGTTTAGGACAACATATTTCCAACTTCGATTATAAATCTCTCTCTCTCTCTCTCTCATGCAGACAATCTATCTCTACGCATGAGTGCCTATCTTCTGTACATATTTCTTTTCATTTTCTTCAAAAGATATAGCACGGTAACAGATGACACGCAAAGAGATCTCATATCTGCATTCATTACACATATTAATCATAGACGTATGTATGGCATGGTTGTATGTGCATAGTATGAGTAGTGTCAAGGGAGCACTTTAATTTGAAATCCTCAAGTTCTTGATTCACGTCGCATAAGACGCACAGTTCAAAGTGGCATGCATGGATCGGAATGTTTGCATGTTTGAAGGTTGAATGAAACGGGAGATGTGCGTTTCTCCTACCGGGAAATCTGATAATTTGATACAATTTGATAGAGCGGGAAATCTGTAGAGCTTTCCATTAAAAGGCGGTGAGGGACTATGAGATCAAGCTCAATGCAAAACGTTTGAAGAACTGAATCGCCTTAATCTGAAACCCTCAGGTTCCGGACTCCCCTCCCGTAGGATATAGTTGACAATTGCATGCATGCATGATTGATTGTTGAATGAAACAGGAGAAGTGCATCTCTAGTTCTACCAGGCGATTGCACAAGGTGCAGACGTTTCCATTCCATGAGGTAGTGGACTGTTTTTAGAAGGAGGTTCGTTCTCCACAATATAGTGTGTAACATATATTTCTGTGTATGCATGCATGTGTAATCGTATACACATAACTATGTATGTGTGATGTATATGCATATATGAATACTGAAAGTTGTATGCGCTTTCGTGTGTAAAGTGAGGGAAAAAAGGAAAGCAAGAACAGCTTGCACTGTCAAACTGCAAATGACAAGAAAACTTGGTAGCTAAAACTTTCAAATTGTAACGACAGCGATGAATTCAATCACTGTATAGAGGTAAATAAAAATAGAGAGATTGGATGGAAAGATGAGGAAAGGGAAATCCAAGGAATAGTAAACTGAGAATAGGTGGAACGAGAGGAGGTCTGAGTCATTATGAAACTGAAACTTTCATATAACTCTAATCAGTTGAAGTCGGTTTCAGTAATACAATCACCGCAAAAAATAAGGGTTCCAAGAGGCCAAAAATAAGCTAGAGAGGGGAGAATATAATTCAGCACAAAAATCCTTTGACAAAGCCAATGTTGCATGGACATCCTTTTAAAAACCTTAACTCTAAATTTCTCCATAACCGAGTTCCATGTCTGATCAAAGGAAATGTTAAAGCCCATAGGAATCCAAAGAAGTCTAAACAAATTCACTTCTTTGATGATCTGACAGCCATTATCCTTCACACACTTAGAGGTACAATTGCTAGAAGCATTAAAACTAGTTTTCCTATGACTAACAATCGAACCACTAGCAAGGCAAAAAATATTTAGGCAATTCAAGAAGCTTTCAACAGATTGATTGTCAGATCTAGTGATCATATTTATATCATTTGAAAACATCTGAAGACCTAGCTGAGAGGGGGCCTTAGGAATCTCAAGACCTTTAATAAGATTTTCATTCATGGAGTCTCTAAGAAGCCAGCCCAAAGCATCAGTAGTAATGACAAAAAGAAGGGGGGCAAGGGGGTAGGCTTGTGTGATAGATCATTAAAGTCTAAAAGGACTAGAAACATGACCATTCATGGAGACCCTAGATTGAGCATTACCAAATGAGATACTAGTATACTTAATGAAATTTTTGCCAGCTCCAATATCATGAAGGGACTATTTAAGAATGAATTCCTAGTCCACCCTATCAGAAGCTTTATCAAAATCAATTTGAAAGAAAAAATAGTCAATCTTGTTCTCACTAGCATACTCTAAGCCTTCCCAAATGGAGATAATAGCATCAAGAATAAATGTACCCTTAATGAACCCTTTTTGCTTAGGGAGGATACTGGTGTCCATGATAGGACTAAGTCTTCTAGCCAAAGAGGAGGCAAAGATTTTCTAAATAGAAGTCAGCCAAGACATAGGTCTACAATCATTCAACTAATCCTTAGGTCCCTTTTTATGAATAAGTTTGATAACTCTAGTGTTGATAAAGGTAAAAAGAGTACCTCTCCTCATAGCTTCTTGCCAAATCAAAAGAATAAAGGGAACCAAAAAATCTTTAAGCTCATGAAAGGATTCATTTGGAATGCCATCAAAACTAGGGGATTCGCATGGTAAACATCTTTTGAAAGAAGACTTGTTGTTTAGGGAAAGAAGAAGGCGGGTTGGGTTTGTTCTACCCAATCAAAATGGCAACCCAGATGGCTGCCAAGTGGATAAAAAGATCTATCAATTCTAAAGACTTTTGGGATTGCATGATTAAAAAGAATTATCCTAACTTTTATCTTGAAAGTTATAAGTCTTGGAATAATTTTAAGCTATGGGATATTATTGCCTCACATCCTGCTTTCATTCCTATAGGTAGTAGGCTTGTCTGCTCATTCTGGAAGGCTTGGATGGATGTGAAACATAATCATTCTCTACCTTTTTATTTTGCTTAGAATTCTACCTTCATGTTACAAGATTCCACATGGATTGGTTGGCATACCTATGAGAATAAATTGATCCTCAATATCATTATGAATAAATGCAGAAAACATGGCTTCTCTAATTGAAATTATTTTTTCAAGGAAGAAGATATAATGGAGGATTTTGACATTCTTGCTATTGAATCTTTATCTTTTGTTTGTAAACAGATGATAATAGAGAGAAACCAAAGGCTCCGCGACATTATGAAGAACCGTTTATTCCACAAAAAAGTTCCCCTTCAAGATGTCGCCTCAGATATGTACCAAGAACTCTAGTACCTCAAGTTAAACAATCAATGGAAACTTCAATGGAATGCTCAACAATGGAAACATAGGCTCACGTGTATTTGGGCCTTCCCTCTTATTGTCAAGCAGTACATCTTACAATGGCTGATTCTTCATAAAAGGGTATGGACTGGTAGCAAAGCAAAAAAGATTAATATTGGTACACAGATGTGCTGTTGTTGTGATAGACATGAAGATCTTTCCCACATGTTTATCAATTCCTAGAATGCTCTGAAATACTTGATGATTATCATCACGTTTTTTATTTTTTGGCCTTCCTAATTTGGGATACAAGGAGATTCTTATAGGTGTTTGCAACAAAATGGACATTGGTAGATATTAAGAGCTCTTATTCTGTGGTACATCTGGAAAAGTAGAAACCATAAGCTCTTTAACACTAAACCAAAAGACTTTATGTTCTCATGTATTGTGGAGATTAAGAGAATTGTAAATCTATATAGGAATTCCTTAGTTGATGCTCCCATTGTGTCTAACAGTTTTCATGAAATCAGGTATAAGTATGGTGTCAACTGCTAGAGAGATAAAATGATATATATATATATATATATATATATATATATATATATATATATATATATATATATATATATATATATATATATATATATATATATATATATATAATGAGATAAAATGTTATCTCTTTATTCAAAGTCTAGGATGAGTTTGTTATACTTCCTGGAGTACCATTTGTAGTATTGGGGGCTTGCCTTCTATACATGATATTAACAGCTTTCTCTATCAATATTAATATTTCTGTTCTTGCTAAAGAAAAGGGAATATTCTTGATTTTGAATGCTAGTTCTTTTAAGAATGCTGATCAGACTATGATTTCAATTCAGATTGGGAAGTGCATTGGAAATGGCAATCATCAAACACAGAAATTATTGTTGAGGTTCTAAAGCTTAATCTTTTGATTACTAAGAAAGTGTATGGGTGTTCTCTTAAATTTTCTTTTGTTTTTGAGAGTACAATGAATTGGAAAAACACTCACAAAACCAACATCTTAAGGTAGAGGCACCCATCTGTGAGAAACTCATAGATACATGTCCAACCAAGACTTGAACTCAAGATTTCCTCCATAAGACTCAAGGTGTTAAACCACTTGGTTACACAAGTTTGGAGAGGGTGTTCTGTTGTTCGCTTATGTCTAGGCGCCTGCAAGCTAAAGTCGACTTTTATGACTAAATCTCATTATTGTATACGATAAATTTGTTGCTTTTGACGATTGTAAGTACGCATGAAACTTAATCAGGGACACAATTTGATAAAATCAATTATAATGCAGAAGACAACTTTGAAATATACTTTTGTTCGTACTTCAAACTTATAAACTCTGAAATCAAACTTTCAAACTCTCTTGATCAAAAAAAGGTAAAATTACAAGCAGTATTAAAGGAGCCGCTGAAACTGACCAGTTATGAATTTAAGATTGACCAGTTTTCACTATTAATATTTAACTTCTTTGTCTTGCTTTAAAAAAAAAAAAAAAAAAAAAAAAAAAAAAAAAAAAAACTTGGAAGTACTTCCTTTAAATATGGGTGACTTAAAGTGTTCGGAGGAATATCTCATAAAAAATATTGCCACTTCTTTAAAGATCAGTGGAAGTTTTCATGACGGAACCACTACGATTTCTGTACGAAGGATATCCTTCGAAAACGCTGTCAATAGCGCAAATGCTAGCTTTGTTTTGTGGATATTGCACGTGAAACCATCTCTGATCTGTTTTATGAATTATTTGACAGACAATGAAGCTCGAAAAGTAATGGTGGAAAATTACAGATATGATAGTTAATAAGACGGATTCCTCGAATAGTTAGTGCGATGGCAGATGAGAGGTTTACTTGAATTACAGAAAGGCTAATCTTCTATGAAGCGAATTCTATTGAATATCCTCATCGGCATCAACAGACAATGGGCGCCGGAAAGACGATCTTCACTGACGATTTTTTGTTTAAATTACTTATTTGGGCTCGTTTTTTTTTTAATGGTTTCTGTTGTGTTCATTAAAATATAACTTGATTGCATAAATGAAGCAGTACTTTAAGTTTTTTGTGCATGTGGTTATGTCTACACGGAAGCTTTGCTGTCGATAACTTCTGCACACCGTCATTGTCTTTAATCATGGCATCCGCAGCTAATCTGAATATAATTTTTTCCTTAACAGTTCCTTAATATACGTCAAACGAAATCGGTATTTCTGTTTCTTCTTTCTCAGTCTTAAGCGTTCACGAAAACATATTTCCAACTTTGAATCTCTCTCTCTCTCTCATGCACGCATGTCACAATCTGCGCGTGCACATGGATCCACTACGCCAACATACATTTGTAGAAGTCAAATAAAGGATAGACTAATTAGAAGAGAGCAGTTATCACCACTCATATATTATTATTATCGCCGTTACACAATTAAAGCTATTGTTGTTGTTGTAATTGCTATTATTATCATGTTATCAGAAAGATCTATAAACATTATGTCTGTTCTTTATTCTGATGGTTCCAGAAGCTTTGATGGTAGAAATATCTCTCTCTCTCTACATATATTCACTCAGTCATGCAGACAATCTTTCTCTACGCACGAATTCTTATCGTTTTGCATACAGTGGTTTTACTTGCCTTGAAGTATACAGTAATATTCAAATCTCTCTCTCTCTCTCTCTCTCTCTCTCTCTCACACACACACACACCATGCACGCATGTCAAAATCTACGCGTGCATATGGATTTATATCTCTGTGTCTATACACATTTGTCGTAATCAAGTAAAGGATAAAGTTAGAAATATCTATCATGATTCATATTTTTAAGTCATTGTACCCTAATTAGTATTATTATTGTTACTATTATTATGATTATGAACATTATTATTAATCCTTTGCAATAAGTCATGCTCTATACTTTAGAGAAGCACTATGTGATGTGAGTTTCAGTTTATATACCTATTTGCATGGTAAAGCTTTCCTACCCTCTGGAAAAGGTACTAAATCCCAAGTAACATTCTTGTGAAAAGAATCCAACTCACTCTTCATGGCTCCCACTTGACATGATCCTCTGTCTGCATAGCCTCTTTGTAGCAAGAAGGCTCACCAGCATCTGTTACCATAACAAAATCCAAACGTGGAACATACCTATCAAGTGGATGTGAGACACGTGTAGAGCGTCTCAATGGTTGTTGAACATGGAACATTTGCATACTGATTTGATTGGAAATTTTCTTGAACATCCTTATGTGCAACATCTTCATGCATGCTAATTGGAGGATCAATATCCTCAAACACCACTCTTCTCACTTGAACCTCCTTAATGGGTTGTTTATGCATCTTAGACTCGTTGAAAATGACATCACTAGTTTTGATCACTGATTGTAGTAAAGTAGGTCTATGATCTAAGGGTCCGGCCGGTTCAAACAGATCTGAAATCGGACACCGTTTGTTCACTCATGTATATGGTCAAAGATCTCGAGATTAGACTTAACCATAAATTCATATGCTCTCTTAAACAAGTTATCCACTTAGCCTAGTGGTTAAGTCTCAAGGTTATGAAGGAGCATGTCTTGGGTTCAACCCCCATGGGGAGCATGGGGATAGAGTTTTGCCCAAGAAGCTCTAGGGCCTTCAAAATCAAGTTAGTGTGAGTTAACTTGAGTCCAATGAGACTTAACTTGAGTGGCGAGTACACCAACCACTAGTGGAATCTAGTGGAAGGTGCTAAAGCAGTGGTCACGAACACTCCAACCACTAATAGACTCTAGTGGAAGATATGAAAGGAGTGGAGGAGATTGCACATGCACTTGTGGAATCTATTTACATTTGTGGTCCTTGTTGATTCGAGCAGCTATATATACAGGCATAACCTTGGGAGGAGAGTCATCTCTCTAGCACGTGGTGGTCGTAATCCTTAGTTTCTTGCATTGGTATGAGAGCTCTAAGCAAGCTCCCATGGTGACATTGATAGGCCCATCATCATCTTCCTTTTCTTCATATTTAAAGTATGTTTGTTGCATGCATTTTTCTAGAATGTCAAAATATTCTATGCTTCTCCTACAGTCGCTGTTATTTGCCTCTTCTAGATAGTTTTCGGAATCCAAACATAAAGTGTGCATGAGATAACATCTTCTGTGTGATGGACTAATTGACCCCATAACCTGTCGCTTACAATGTGAAGGGCTAACCGCTAGTGCATCGATCAGGAGACATCATCCAATGTCATATTTAAATTTGATATCTTCACTAACAGTTGTTGTAGATAGAATGCAATGGCAACCATAACTTTTATGTAGCAAAAGATGCAACGTGCAAGCACCCACCAGGGATCGAGCTATGATTCTCGGATAACTGGGTGATCGAGGTGCCCAATCCTCTCGTTAGCACTTGGAATGCTACATAATTTTCATCCTTGCATTCTGTAGAAAGGTTTTGTGGAGGTTCCCAAAAGATATATCCTACAAATATCATCAAGGCTCGATCCCACAACCTTATCGATGCTTAACATCTCCCCTAACCAGGTAGATAGCGCCATAGAATGAGCAAATTTTCAATTATTTAATTTATGAATGACTCTAAGCTCGGACATGTATATGACCTCATCTGGGTGTTGAACTCACCAATTTTATGAGTTGTTGCATCCGTCTAGCCATGTAGTTCCCTATGGGCAATATGAAACTTCTATATGATGGATTTGGACCTCATCATTTGATTAGTGTCAGATTCAACATAGTTGTGAATGATGGAGTATTGCTCTTCTTTTGGACTGTGCATCATCCTTCTTTGCTATACCCAAAATAAAAGTGAAGCATCATCCCCACATCATCTAAAGGCAAAGGATGGGCTAAGACAAGCTAGTCCAAGAAAGGCTTCATTTCTTCAAGAAGAGGCCAAGAGGAAGCAATGGTCTTCTAGAAGGAGTATGTAGTTTTTCTCATGGATGGAGAATGGATCTTCCAGAGGATCAATTGAAGGACCTAGCTAATTGGGAGCTAAATACTTTACAAATTGATGTTTTCACTTCAATACTTGCTTTGCTATATGCTTTCATATAAAATGCATTGCTATTATCATTGAAGTAGGGAAGGAATCTTCAATTTTGAAGGCATCATATGCAATTTAATGAAAGCAAAATAGGAGCATATAGAAGTATGGAAATACTTATTAAACATAAGCATGCATCCATGAAAAAATATATGTGCATTTCTCCTTTTTAAAGAATGTTTTCCTGCACAAAACACGTTTTTTGCTTGCTTGAAAAAGATAGTTAATGCTAAAGTTTATGCACATGAACGGTTATATCTTTTAAAGAAAGCAAGTAAAATGTTTGTGCATGGATGACTGAGAAAATTCATTATCAAGATCAAGAATTGCTTCATTTAGGTTTGGTGCATGAAAGGAGAATGCAACATGTGCATGCATTCACATGCATTTGCATGCAAGAACAGGCATTTGTATATGCATGATTGTTTGTTAAGTAGTTGAATATTTATACTCTCATTATCTCCTTTTTCTAACTTGACTTAGATAGCTAAGGAAAATAGCAAACTAGGTAGTTGCAAGGCTCTTGGGTGCCATGCAACTCAAGTAGCTAGTTTGTTTTTCCCAAATGTGATACTTAGGTATCACAAATTAGGAGTCTTGATTAGGAAAAGTAGACCCTTTGAAAATCAACTGCTCAATTTTCTTGCTCATTGGAATGGAAAGAAAATAAGGCTACTTTCAAATTTCCTTAGTGATTCTAAGTTTAGGAGAAAACTTGGAGAATCCTAATGACAAGCCTAGATATAGTCGTTAGCTTGGATTTGATAAATCATGCATTCAAGTAGGTCGATAAAGTTTCCTTTGGAACTTTTATTAGATTATATTCAAAGGCTTGATAATAATCAAATAAAATCAAATGGATCTAGAATCAATTGAAATTTCAATTTCAAAGGATAGTTGATATGTTCCAAAATTTTAAAAACCATAGAGTTTTTGAAGTTTCACTTTGAATTCTATCCCAAGGAGTGATGGAAATCAAAGGTTGAACCTTAGCATCAATTGAATTTTGACGTTCAATAGGACGATGTTAGGTTCCATGATGATTGCATCTCTGGTAACGATGCAACTTGTTAAGTAGAGGAAACATTATCAATTGATATTTAGGAAATGAGTAAATTTCTAAAGAAATGAATCGAACTATGAACTTTTCATTTAGGAATATAAAGTTCCAAGATATGGATCTCCAATCCAAACAAGCTATAAAGTTCGAAGTTATGTGTTCACAGTAGCATTACTACTGGATCAATCGTCAATAGATGCTTGGGTTTTAAACATAAGTTTGATTGCCGAAATATGTTTAAAAGTACTCTAGTAATATTTAGAGATTGTCCAAAAATAATGAATCTTGTATCAAACTCAAGAGCAAGAATCAATATCACATAAATGAAATTTCAAGTCAAACTTTCATAGAGGAATGGGAAACCATATCCTCAAGGTGATATTTATCCTCTAGTTTGATATTTGGGAAATGAACACAAATGAATCAGTAAAGTTTTTGGATATTTTTTAAAAGAATTTCTTTCAAATATCCATTCCGCATTGCAAAAGATTCCAAGATGAATCATTTGCTTAAGTTATTTGATTCCCTAGAATGAATCTCAAGTCCTTGAAGAATAACATTCTCCCAAATAGTGAGAATGAAACTCTTTAGACTCATTAGATAGCTAGTAGTTCCCCAAAAGTCCCAAACCACTAGAAGTGGTACTTAAAGTCCAATAGTTGATATCACCTAGAGGTATATCAAAGATTCTTCGTTTTAGAATCTGAAAGGCATTAGTACATGCTTGGACTTGAGTAGGGGAAAGATCTCTAAAAGCCCATGGGTAAGCAAAGAAGCTTTTGATAGTTCAAAGAGATCTAAAAGATAAAGACCAAGTCTTTATTTTATCACATGATCAACAAGACTTGATCAAGCTTGGAAAGTTTAGTCCAAGATAATTGCGATTGGAACTACTATTAAGTTTGTCCAAGTACTGGCAATCTAAAAAGTAAGTTGCTCCAGGTCTGAATATAACAAAATTCCAAGTATGTAGTATGCAACCGTGATAACACTAATTAAGTCTATGGAAGGAATAACATAAACTTTACCTACCCTTAAAGGGATTTCTTAAAGGTGAAATCCAAAAGAATTAGCGAATGCTTAGACTTAAGCAATACCGAGATTCCTAAAAATTCCTAGTCAAGGTAACTACTTAAAGCTCTAGAAAGAAAGAAATATAAAGACAAGAAATAAACAACTCTTCTCACTACAAAATTGTTCAAGTATAACCAATCAGACTTGAATTGCGAAAACTCATGAACTTGGAATGATAATTGGTTTTTCTTTTGAAAATCCTAGATAAGAAGGATGGATGTTCCATCAAAAGGTTTTAATGTTCCCAAACACGAGATCATGAAATGATCGTGTAAAGGAATCAAAACCTAGAATATCAAGTTAGAGATAATCCCTGAAACTTCAAAATGCTTTTTGAAAGTTCAAGTCAAAAGGTGCTCTATATGTTCAGAGTTTAGGATAAATATCACCCACACATTAATGTGAATATAAAATAGGGTGGTATGGGAGACCAAAGTTTATACTCAGATTGATGTAGGAAAGATGGTATGGGACATCAGATTGTGGGATGATAATTATCTTTTAGTCCGAGAATGGATTTTGAAGTTAGATCTGATCCTCAAGGGAACCAAAGACTTCAAAGGATAAGTTTTAATTCAAGGCGGGTAAAAGTATGATTTCAAGAAACTTCAAGATCAAGTTCGTAAGAAGATATGAAGTAAGTAACCTCCAAGATCTTCTTGAAACACTTCAAGCTAAAGTGTTGCTGATTCGGAAATATTTGATAAATTCCTAAAGGAGTAAAACTTTGACTTTGAACTAAACCTTTCAACTAAGGAATATACTGACTAAATCAAGCTACAAGTTCCTAGTGTAACTTGGTAAATTCAATCCATTGACTCAAAGCAAATGCACAAGAATTGCATTCCTAGTAAGGAGTCATAAAAGATTGAATATAGGCATGAACTTAGTCTCATGTGAAGCGTTGCTTGAGTAAAAAACTCATCAATAGAACTTCAGTGGGTTGACACACTGATGTTGGATACCATACTAGTATCTTGTGATTGGATGATGTTTAGATTTACTCTATGAATCTTTTTGAGAATCAACTTTATTTCTCTTAAAGATACAAAAATTAAATGCTTCAATACCTTGTTGAAACATATCCTTAAGAAGTTAAAGTTGTTGGTGTAAATCACAAGCCTACACATTTGGCTTGAAAGATATCTTGAAGACTCTACATATTTGAAGAAGCATAGGAACCATTGCTAGTGGTTAATTACCACTTTATCTCTTTGTAAAAGTCAAATTGACTTGGAATCTTTTGTAATCACCTACCAAAAGGATTTGTGGAAAAAGTTAGCTATTTGATTGAAGGAATATCTCCTAGGATATAGGAGCTTGATCATAGGGAGCCAAAAGTTTGAATTTGAATTCAAATTTTTACTCATTCCTTATAAAAATGGACATTGAAAAGTCGCGGGTAGAACTCATATCTTCCGAGCTTCTCATCACTGATTCTGAGTGTGTGTGAGGCCTACATTCTAGCCCACACCTATCTACATTATAAGGCAATTATTTTCATGCCAATGGATTTGTATACAATTGTTCATTAATACATACATTCACATTGTTCATTTCTGAGCTCTCTGTCATACTACTCAAAAGTCTGTCAACTTGCGGAGTACATATCACGGTCGATTCTTCACCCAATTCAGTGATTCAAAGCTTGTTGGATTCAGCTTGAAGTTATCTACATGGTGCTAAAGTTTGAAGAGATTCTATTCATCCATTTCAGAGAAATCTGCGTCGAGGTGATCACTGGTCAATGACTCCTATAGTCCTAAAAAATCGGAGGTATAGCTTAACTTGCTAAATTGATTTCTCTTAGCATAGTTTATCTTTTTACACCATTCCACTTGGAATAGTTAGCTTGCTAAGCTAATTAGATACCTCTAAAAGGGTTTTTTCCAATTCCTACTGTGCTGGTCATACTGAGCAAAATACCTAGCAGGTGTCAAGACATAAATAGAAGGTTTTCTTGAGTTTGTGAGTTTCAAAGTTATCTGTTTTGGTTCAATCATTGCACACATCATTTCCAAAGTACATAGGGCATATTATGGTTTCATTGGAAATCTAAGGAGGTCTACTTATCAAGTCTGAAGCAAAAGAGGGCTGGTACAAAGCAGGTTTTAGCAGTACCTACTCAGTCTCTTGGAGCATCCATCCATCTTTCCCAATAGTGGTATCAGAGCAAACTAAGGTAAAATGGGAGATGGTTTTCCTTCATTTATTGATAAATTGGACAGGAGCAACTATCAAGCATGGTCTCTAAGGATGAAGACCTACTTACAAGGAAGGAGTCTCTATGGATACATCTCAGGAGATGAGGAATTTCCCTCATTCAAAACAAGAGGATTACCAACCAAGGAAGAACATGAAAAGCTCAACACATGGTGTGCTAAGGATGCATTGGCAAGGTCTTATCTACTCAACTCCATATCTGATTTTCTTTTGCTACATGTTAGAAATTGTAAGACATCCCAAGCGACTTGGGAAACCTTGTCATCATATTTTTCCTCCAACACAAGGGCTAGGAAAAATCAATTGTGGATTGAATTCACAACATTAAGGAAGCAACCTAAGCAAGCTGTTTCAAAATTTGTGACTAAGATTAAAGATGTAGTAGATCAGTTAGCAAGCATAGGAGAAGAGATTGAAGAAGAGCAGATTGTAAGACAAGTGATCAATGGGATCAAGGCTGATGACAAATGGGAAAGCTTCACCACTGCCATGGACCTCTACATGGACATGCAAATACCAGATCTTACAACTCTCATGGGACAATTATTTACACATGAAGCAAAGCTGAACAAGAATGGAGACACCTCCAAAGGTAATAACTCTTCTGCCCTATACACTGATAAGAAGTCTAAAGATAAAGGCAAGAGCAAGAAGCTGGAAGATGTAGGCTCTACCTCCCAAGCCAACACTGCAGGGAGAGGTAGATCATCAAGAGGAAGGGGTAGAGGAGGTAAGCAAGGTAGGGGGAGATCCTATAACTCCTCACCATGCAACATTTGTGGTTTATCAAATCATACTACAGATGAGTGTTTCAGGAATTACAAGAATTAGAGAGGAAGAGGATACCAAAGAGGTGGATACTCACAGTCAAGAGGTAGATTCAACCATCACCAAGGCTACAATAACAACTACAACAACAATTACAACAATAATTACAATGGCAACTACCAAGGAGGATTCAAATCCAGAAAGGACTACAACAACTACATAGAGGAGCAGGATGACTCTCTTCTGATCATGAACATGACTTCAAAATCAAGTACAAATGATGACCACCTATTCTACATTGACTCAGGGTGCTCAAATCATGTGGCTGGCAATGTAGCACTACTCTCTGATCTTGAGGAACCAAAAGGTAAGCATCAATTCCAAACAGGTGATGACACCAAGCCTTCAGTAGTTAAAGTTGGAAATGTTAAGACTTGTGATGGAAATCAGAATTTGTTGAGCAGGGTACTCTATGTACCAACTATTACCAAAAACTTGATGAGTGTTGGACAGATTGTGGAGAAAGGTTTGTAGGTTAGATTCAACCAATATGGAGCATTTGTGGAGGATCCAAGACATGGGTTCAAGAGGATTGCTAAAGGAGAAAAATCAGGTAGACTTTTCACTTTTGAGTTAGAAGACACAAAGAATATTGCACTATACAGTTATAAAGATCAAACACTTTCAGAGCTTGAGATTTGGCACAAAAGATTAGGGCATATAGGAGAAAGAACTTTGAAGCAAATATGTAGGGACCAATGTGTGCTTGGAATACCTAATGTATCCAAGCAACATATGATTTACAAGTGTGGTGCTTGTCAATTTGGGAAGTCTCACAGGTTACCCTTCTCAAGGAAAGGATACATCCATGAAGACTACCTAGAGCTTGTCCACACAGATGTATGGGGACCAAGCAAAGACCCCTCAATTTCAGGGTCAAGGTATTATGTATCTTTTATTGATGATTATAACAGATGGACTGTATTGTACTTCATGAAGCACAAGGATGAGGTGTTTAATTGCTTTAAAAAATATCTTGCACTAGTTGAAAATCAGATAGGAAGGAAATTGAAGAGGCTAAGATCAGATGGAGGAGGTGAGTACTTCTCCAATGAGTTTGAAAACTTATTGCAGGATAGAGGCATCAAAAGAGAAATAACCACAAGGTATTCTCCTGAACAGAATGGGGTAGCTGAGAGAAGAAATATGTTAATTGTTGAGACAGCTAGATCTATGTTGAATGAGAAAAGGTTACCTAACTATTTATGGACAGAGAGTGTTTCTACTGCCACTTACCTCATAAACAGATTACCATCTAAGTCTCTTGATGGCATGACACCCTATGAAGCATGGCATGGTAAGAGACCCTCACTTGACCATTGCAGGATATTTGGATGTGTAGCATATGTACACATTCCTTCTCAGATAAGAGGTAAGCTAGACCCAAAGGCTGAAAAATGCATCTTTATTGGGTATGATCTAAATAAAAAAGGTTAGTTACAAGTTTTATAACCCTACCAATAAGGGATTCATGGTAATCAGAGATGTTGTCTTTGATGAAAATGATTCTTGGTATGAGAATGAATGCAAGAAGGTTAAATTACCCTATGATTTGGAAGAGGAGTTTCCAAATCTTGCAAAGGAGGAACCTACTCAGAATGAAGCCTCAAGTTCAGATGATGAAGATACTATCAACCTTGAAGAGTTCAAGGCATGGAAGTCCAAGGGCAAAATGAAGATGAAGAAGCTTGAAGACATACTTGAATCTTCAACTCAATCAATCAGAACATCACAAAGAGAAAGAAAAAAACCTATCATATATGGGTATGATACATCTCTTGTTACTAAACATTCTGTTTATCTTGCCAAAGATTTGTCAAATGAAGGAACATGATCATATGAAGAAGCCATAACCAAATCAGAATGGAAAGAAGCTATGGATGAGGAGATTGAAGCACTTAAGGAGAGTGACACATGGGAGTTAGTACCCAAGAAGGACTCCATGAAGGTAATAGGATCTAGATGGATCTATAAGCTTGAAAGAAATTTTGATGGCACAATTAATAGGTACAAGGCCGTATTGGTAGCCAAGGGTTTTGCACAAACCCAAGGCATTGACTATGAAGAAACATTTTATCCTGTGGCCAAGATGCAAACAATCAGAGTATTGGTAAGTGTGGTTGCATCAAAAAATTGGCATATGTACCACTTGGATGTCAAGAATGCTTTCTTGAATGGATGGATTTCAGAGGAGGTATATATGTCACAACCTCTTGGCTATGAGGACCCTACAAAGGTAACATATGTTTGCAAATTAAAAAAGGCTTTATATGGATTGAAGTAGGCACCTAAGGCATGGAATTACAGGTTAACTACATACCTCCAAGACCAAGGATTTGTTATGAGCAAGGCAGATACTTCTCTATTCATAAAGAGAAGTAATTCAGAGGTAATATACCTTTGTGTTTATGTTGATGATATCATCATTACAGGTAATGATGTCAATGGAATCAGATATATCAAGAGCCAAATGATGAAGGAGTTCAAGATCAATGATCTTGGTCTATTGAAGTATTTTCTTGGGCTTGAATTAGTCTACACTAATTCAAGAATATACATTACTCAGAAAAAGTATATACAGGACATGTTAAAGAAGTTTCATTTGCAGGATGCCAAAGTAGCAAGCACTCCAATGGAGGTAAACCTAAAACTTAGTGCCCATGAAGGTGATGAAGTCAATGACATTACAGGTTATCAAATTATGGTGGGTAGCTTGAACTATGCTACCTTAACAAGGACAGATATTGCATATGGAGTTATTGTGCTAAGTCAATTTATGCACAATCCAAGGATACCTCACTTAGAGGCTGCCAAGAGAATCTTGAAGTATCTCAAGGGTACACAGAACCATGGTTTGTATTTTCCTTACACTTTAGATATTGATATCAAAATTTATTCAGATGCAGATTGGGCAGGATGCAAGGATGATAGGAGGAGCACTTCTGGATACATTTCTTTTGCAGGTGCAAACCAATTTCATGGTCTTCAAAGAAGCAACCTACTGTTGCTTTGTCTTCTACAGAGGTAGAATATAGAGGACTAGCTAATGCCACACAAGAAGCAATTTGGATTAAGCTTTTGTATACAGAATTGGGATTATATACTAGGTCTCCAATAATCTTTGGAGATAATACAAGTTCACTTCACCTTGCGGCTAATCCTATCTATCATGCTAGGACCAAACATATAGAAGTTCATTATCATTATGTGAGAGAGAAGTTGATAAGAAAAGACATTCAACTAACCTATGTATCAACCAACATGCAATGTGCAGATTTGTTGACTAAAGCTTTGGATGGAACCAAACTTTGTAGATTCAAAGCCATGATTGGATTGCATGATATACTTGAAGATTGATACCAAGCCAAAATGTTTGGCTTGAGGGGGAGCTGTTGGTGTAAATCAAAAGCCTACACATTTGGCTTGAAAGATATCTTGAAGACTCTACATATGTGAAGAAGCATAGGAACCATTGCTAGTGGTTAATTACCACTTTATCTCTTTGTAAAAGTCAAATTGACTTGGAATCTTTTGTAATCACCTACCAAAAGGATTTGTGGAAAAAGTTAGCTATTTGATTGAAGGAATATCTCCTAGGATATAGGACCTTGATCATAGGGAGCCAAAAGTTTGAATTTGAATTCAAATTTCTACTCATTCCTTATAAAAATGGACATTGAAAAGTTGCGGGTAGAACTCATATCTCCCGAGCTTCTCATCAGTGATTCTGAGTGTGTGTGAGGCCTACACTCTAGCCCACACCTATCTACACCATTAGGCAATGGTTTTCATGCCAATGGATTTGTACACAAGTGTTCATTAATACATACATTCACATTGTTCATTTCTGAGCTCTTTGTCATACTACTCAAAAGTCGTTCAACTTATGGAGTACATATCTCGGTAAATTCTTAACCAAATTCAGTGATTCAAAGCTTGTTGGATTCAGCTGGAAGTTATCTACATGCTGCTAAAGTTTGAAGAGTTTCTATTCAGCCATTTCAAAGAAATATGCGTCGAGGTGATCACTGTTCAATGACAGCTACAGTCCTAAAAAATCGGGGGTATAGCTTAACTTGCTATATTGATTTCTCTTAGCATAGTTTATCTTTTTACATCATTCCACTTGGAATAGTTAGCTTACTAAGCTAATTAGATATCTCTAAAAGGAATTGTTCCAATTCCTACTGTGCTCGTCATACTGAGCAAAATACCCAACAGGTGTCAAGACATAAATAGAAGGTTTTCTTGAGTTTGTGAGTTTCAAAGTTACCTTTTTTGGTTCAATCATTGCAGACATCATTTCCAAAGTACATAGGGCATATTATGGTGTCATTGGAAAGCTAAGCAGGTCTACTTATCAAGTCTGAAGCAAAAGAGGGCTGGTACAAATCAGGTTTGAGCAGTACCTACTCAGTCTCTTGGAGCATCCATCCATCTTTCCCAACAAAAGTCTCGGGTCATCCAATATTTAACTCATAGCAAGTTGATATCTTAGAACTTTGAATTATTTATACAGATTTTTAGTTATTTCCTTCCGCTTTCCAAGTCTTTTGGAATTGACTCAGGTATGGTGTGTGATTCCTTTTGCAAAAGTCTAGGGTTAGCCAATTGGAACTAGATAACTAAATTAAACATCCTAGATAGATGTTCTGTATAAGAACTTATTCAATCTTTAGAAGATAGCAAGTATAAGATTGACTTCTTCATTTGAGTTTGCTTTCAATTACTAGCATATCTCTCATGACTTTCTAGAGTCCAATAAACACTAGAATAGATAAATTAGGAATTGCTCATCAGATTGACAATTCCCACGAACTTAAAGCCAAAGATTTTTGAGAAAAGTGTCCTAAGTTGGGCAATTTTTATTTTTGAATTTGACTTGGTTAAGATATAGTAAGGTTGATCCAAAGTGAATGGAAAACTTTCTCCACAGTTGACATAGGATTTTCAAGCCTATTAGGACTGAGTAAGTAACTATTGGATGGGAGTAAGCCATTATACAAACATACGAGTTAGACGTTTGGATCGATCAAACTTCAAGTTTTTCAAATAAAATTCAAATGAATCAAGAGTTCTCAAAGTCTTGATTGGGATAAGAATCCCACCTTAGTTACTAAGTCCATGCACTAGTTATGCCCATAAATGGGCTACTAATTAGAGTCCATCCATTTCATATGTTTGTGCCTAGATCTCACATCGAGAAAGGATGAAGGGCTAGGGATATTTTAAGATCCACCCTTATAATTCATTCACTACTTTGTACTTTGACCAGTTTCTCAAAATGCAAAGCTAGACAGTGTTTTGAATCATTTGGGCAGGGATCCCACCATAGAGATGAGACATGTTCTTTTAGTTTTAGAACATGACCATGTTCTTCCGGTTTAAGAACATGAGGCTTGGGGGTTTCCCACGGTTATTATATATAGCTTTATTCTCGAGGAGGAAAATCTTTCCTAAGGGGGGAAGAATGTAATAAAGTAAGTTTATGATCTAAGGGTCCGGCCGGTTCACATAGATCTGAAAACGGACACCGTTTGGTCACTCATGTATATGGCCAAAGATCTCGACATTAGACTTAAGCATAAGTTCATGTGATCTCTTAAATAAGTTATCCACTTAGCCTAGTGGTTAAGTCTCAAGGTTATGAAGGAGGAGGTCTAGGGTTCAACCCCCATGGGGAGCATGGGGAGAGAGTTTTTCCAAGGAGCTCTAGAGCCTTCTAACTCAAGTTAATGTGAGTTAACTTGAGTCCTGTGAGACTTAACTCCAATGGTGAGTACACCAACCACTAGTGGACTCTAGTGAAATGTGCTAAAGCAGTTGTCGAGAACACTCCAACCACTAGTAGATTCTAGTGGAAGATATGAAAGGAGTGGAGGAGATTGCACATGCACTTGTGGACTCTAGTTACATTTGTGGTCCTCTTTGAGTTGAGCAACTATATATACAGGCATACGATTGGGAGGAGAGTAATCTCTCTAGCATGTGGTGGTCGTAATCCTTAGTTTCTTTCACTGATACGGTTCTTGGGTATATGAACATATGTTTCACATCCAAGAACCTTATCAGTGAAACTTTCTTTATCACATCCAAGAACCTTTCTTTCACATGCAAGAACCTTATCACATCCAAGAACCTTATCCAAGAACCTTATCACATCAAAGAACCTTTCTTTCACATCCAAGAACCTTATCACTACACCCTAAGAGAGAGGATTAGGAAGTAATCCTCAACCTTGGCTTTTGGGGCAAGTGGTTAGCCCATCACATTCCTAACCAAGAGGTTGTGAGTTCAAGTCCTTATATTGGTATCGGAGCCTAGGAAGTAGGCTTGGGCAAGGTGGAATGATCCAATGGCCTCAAAAAACAGCACTTGGGCATCCTCTATATGAAAGGGTACAAAGTAGTGCACGTCGCTTTCACAAGTTAGCCTAACAAAGATTGAAGTGTATCTCTCAATCCGTAGGTCGGATTGAGGCATATAATATACCCTTGGAAAGCTCTCACAACGAACTTTCCAAATCTGATGAGATAACTAGAAAGTGTGAATAGCTTGGGAAACCATGGGTGGCTCTTGATTGAGGGTTCAAGATACCAAACATGGGTGAGAACAAGGTTCAAGACTAAGGTTGAGAACAAGGGCCCAAGACACCAAGGTTGCGAACAAGAAGGTTCAAGACACCAAGGTTGAGAGCAAGGGTTCAAGACACCAAGGTTGCGATCAAGGTTCAAGAAGCTATGCGAGGTTGAGGACATCAATTCAAGGGTACCTATGGAGTTCAAGAGGCTGATCACTGAGTCTAGAGGGATACAAGAGCAGATCATTGAGGAAAATGATTGAGCAAGGGGGGAAGAATGTAATAAAGTGATTAGAAGGAGATGATTGAACCACACCCTTAATAGATAGGAGATGGTTGAGCTACACCCTAAGAGAGAGCATTAGGAAGTAATCCTCAACCATGGCTTATGAGGCAAGTGGTTAACCCATCACATTCCTAACCAAGAGGTTCTGAGTTCAATTCATTAAATTTGTATCAGCGCTTAGGAAGTAGGCTTGGAAAAGGTGGATTGACCTAATGGCCTCTAAAAAAAGGCACTTGGGCACTCTATCATGTGAAAGGGTAGGGATTGTCGAGGCGGCGTATTGAGAATTGGACCCAACAAAGAATAAAGTGTATCTCTCAATCCGTAGGTCGAATTGAGGCATATAATATACCATTGGAAAGCTCTTCGAACGAACTTTCCAAATCTATAGAGCTAGCTTGGAAGTGTGAAGTCGTTGGAAAACCATGGGTGGCACTTGATTGAGGTTCAAGATACCAAGCATGGGTGAGAACAAGGTTCAAGACTAAGGTTGAGAACAAGGTCCCAAGACACCAAGGTTGCAAACAGGAAGGTTCAAGACACCAAGGTTGAGAGCAAGGGTTCAAGAGACCAAGGTTGCAAACAAGGTTCAAGAAAGTGTGAGAGGTTGAGGACATCAATTCAAGGGTACCTAGGGAGTTCAAGGGGCTGATCACCGAGGCTAGGGGGATACAAGAGTGGATCATTGAGGACAATGATTGACTAAGGGGGGAAGAATGTAATAAAGTGATAGTTAGGAGATGATTGAACCACCAGCTTGAAAGATAGGAGATGGTTTAACTACACCTTAAGAGGGAAGATTAGGAAGTAATGCTCAACCATGGCTTTTGGGGCAATTGGTTAGCCAATCACATTCCTAACTAAGAGGTTTTCAGTTCAATTCCTTACATTCCTCAACCATAGCTTTTGGGGCAAGTGGTTAGCCCATCATGTTCCTAACCAAGAGATTGTGAGTTCAATTCCTTACATTGGTATCAAAGTAAGGAATTGAACTCACAACCTCTTGGTTAGGAATTGAATTGATACCAATGTAAGGAATAGAACTCACAACCTCTTGGTTGGGAATGTGATGGGCTAACCACTTGCCTCAAAAGCCATGGTTGAGGATTACTTCCTAACCCTCCCTCTTAGGGTGTAGTTCAACCATCTCCTATCTTTGAAGGTTGTGGTTCAATCATCTCTTACCTATCAATTTATTACAGTACTCGGTCAAAGGTTAATAACATGAACTGTAGTTAATACTCCTTTTTCCCAAAAGCACTGTGAAAGTTTTGCATGATGTAGCATAGAAACTACTCTATCCTGAATAGTTATATTCATCCTTTTAGCTACACCATTTTGTAGAGGAGTATACGGCTATGTAAACTCTCCATAAATTCCTCTAGACCGACAGACAAGGCTGAATTCATGTGAGGTATACTCACTCCCATTATCTGAACCTAAAGCCTTAAGCTTAGTTCCTTTTTCAATCTCAATGGAAGAAAGCCATCTTCTAAAAGTAGGGAATCCCTCATCCTTTGCTTTGATAGGATATACCCAAACTTTTCTAGTAGCATCATCTATGAAAGTGACAAAGTAAAGAGAACCATCTAATGAACTTGTGGGCATAGGACCACACACATGTGTATGAATGGGATGAATTGAAGAGCCAATGCGTGGCTTGTGCACATTCCTAGTTTCCTTTCCATATTGACAATTTTTGCAAAATTAAAAATCAAAGAAAGATAACAGAGGTAAGTAGCCAAAATGTCAAAGATTTTGCATTCCACTACCTAACACATTAGGAAAAAAGGTGAACCCTGCATGGGCCTTTTAGCTTAAGGAGTGATTAGTGATGGACCAATCAGAATAGGGTGATGGCCACAGTCTATACCCTATAAAACACTAGGCTGAAGTGGAAAGAGGGGACAAGATTCCTCTATGTTCAGGGTTGTCTTCTAGTGAGAGAAGAAATCTCGTAATCAGGTTGGGTCCAAAAATTCAAAATTTTTAAAAAGTTGTAAAACTCATCATATTACCATTAAATGACCTCCATATCACTTTTCAAGGTCAAAAGTGCTATTTTTGACTTCTAATTCAAAATCCGTGCATGTTTTTTAGCTAAAAAAGTGACTTTTTCCAAAATAACTCAAAAAACCCTACTTTCCCTCTTCAAACTCCCATTTTCATACCCAAAACCCAAAAAGTCATATTTTTCACCTCTATTCCCTCCATACCATACAAGAGAAGCATTGTTTCTCCTCCTACCATTCTCCCAACTTCTGCAGCAATGACAACAACTCTTACTCCCATGGAAACCTCTAAAGCTGGTAGGTGACCAAAAGACAAAGTTCACACAATGACATGCCACAACATCAAAACAATGGAAGGAAGTTGGCTACCAAAAGAGTTTTGCAAAGGTGCATGGGTGTACATGCAGCCATCTGGACTTGGTCCTCATCGTGTTCGAGATCGTGGAAATTTGGATCTTCATTGGAAAGGTAAGCTCTTAGGCTTCAAGCATCAAACACATGGAGGGATGGATGCTATTGTACAACATGTCTTCACAGTTTCAACCATGAAGTTAGATAACTCTAATAGAATTAGATTTCCAATCCATTGTGAGTATTTCTATTTTTTCAATGCTTCATGGTGTTAAATGTCTTAACTACTCATCTCATATGTTTTTCTTTGTTACAGTCATATTTCCTTCTAGTTTAGTGGAAGAGCAACCACTTCATAGTCTTATAGGAAGTTTCAAAGCATTACATGCAGACATTGGGGCATTAGTGTTTCTAGATGTACCTCCTACTAAACTTATTCGTGAAAGGATCTTCTTTTACACTCACAAGTACATTGTTCCTTCTACAGATGGTGAATATGGAAGGTTGGAGATGATCAAAGTTGATTCTCTTCTTAGTTTAGAGTGGCCAAAACCTGATTTTTGGTCCATATCATCTTTCAAGCATAAGATGGTGATGGACATACATAACTCTTTGAAATTCACGCAAGTGTCTAGATCAATAGGCTTCATTGGACTCTACCAATCCATTGCTTTGTTTTCATATTTCAAGGCATTCCTTTTGTAGAAACTCCTACAATGTTCCTATGTAAAGATATTACATATGAGGTAGTAGAGGGTTTGGTAGGGAAAAACTAGGGTTATGTAGAAGGATTGTCAAAAGGGGATAGATATTGCTGTAGAATTGGTGACACAGGTACAGGGTTTCGCTATTTAAAACATCACACCTCTTTGTACATTAGATTTTATTATGATCGTTGGATGTGTAAACTAGGAGAGTGGATACCTTTGGAAAGCTCGGAGGGATCTTTAGTTTCATTTGAAATTGATGTGAAGTTACCAAACAATGATATGGAGGTGGTTTTAGTTAATCAACACTAGAACTTGGCCAACTTGAGAGAGCACTTACTTATCATGGGATATGATGATCTTCATGATTTCAAATTTCGAATACGAGGGAAGAAGGTAAGAGTTGTATTCCATATATACATATAGATATATATTTATCTTATTCTATAACTATTGTTCATGATTTCAAAATGTTTTACTCTTTTATGAATTGTCCATAGATTGGAAAGAGATTGGAAGACAAATTCAAGGTTCTTGCATATTGGCGCATGCATGGAACTGAAATTTCATTGTCATAGCTCTCTTTTGTAAAGATAGTGTGAAACGTGTAAACAAACTTATTTTTGCAATGAAAATATTTTCACATTTGCTTCAAGGATATTTTGGCCACATTCTACTTGTATCTGTACATTCTCAAGGTTTTTCTTGAAAGAGCATTCTTATTGTTTATTTTCTTTTATGTGATCTCAAATGTCAAAGTTTTCCTTTCCAAAACTCTTATTTTTTAATTTAAGGAAAAGTCACTTCTATGAGAAAGTGGGACCCATCACTTAAAAATTCTAGAAACGTTATAAATAAGAGTCCTCTCTCCTCACTTCTCACTTTTGCAACTACATTGAGTGATAGAGCAGTCCGCATTTGCAAGCTATGGCTTCCACCTTTGTACCTACTAAGAGTGCACGCCAAAAGTTTCTAGAATTTTTGGAGGATTCAGATTATAAAGGTCAACATGACCTATATGATCTTCTCTCCAAGGTTCCTGACCTCCATGGAACCGTGCAAATGAATGCAGATGCTTTGGAGGAGCTACTTCAATATATGCAAGTTCATATATTGTGTTTCTCCATCAAAATACCCCCATATGATGGAACATGGGTTCCATGTGACCTTCTCACCTACATTCACAAAGGTGATGAGGCATTTGCAAAACAATTGAAACGGTTCCAGGTAATTGCGGAGGAAGCAAGGCACCTTCTTTATGAAATTGTGCCACTTATAAGGAGATTGAATAGGAGACGCAAGATGGGTGCAAAATATCTATCATTCATTGCTGCCATAATTTTCTTTGAATGAGGAACTCCCTCATCTTCTTACAGGTGGTTTTGTCGATGATAAAAAGGAACCACCTCAAGAACCCTTGAATCTCCTATTAGAGAGAGAAGCTATTGAGAAAACTTATCCTCTTGGTGTGGTTGATAAGTTGAAAGAAGTGCCTAAGCTGTCCACCTCTTCGAAGCCAGAAGCGACTATTCGAGAGGTGGAGATTGAAACTTTTTCAATGGTTCTTGTCGAGGGACAAGAATATTTGTTTTTACATGATGTAGAGAAGGCATTCGGGCTACGGCTCGATGAATGCCTAAGTTTGTTTTGTACTTTGTTAGAGTGTCCTTTGGATAGTACCTCTGACTTGTTGGAAAAAAAGTGTTTGCCATTTGGTGACTCAGTGGCCGACACAATAAAATTGGTTTGCAATGACATACTTACAAGTGACCATCAACATATCATAGAAGAACAATTTAGTAATGCACAAGAAAGGATATTGGAATCAGAGGTTCCCGCCTCACCAATGATTGAGCAGAGTGGGATGTCCCACTCTAGCATTAATTTACATCTTCAAGAGAGAGGAGAAGAAGAAGATAGAGTTCAAGATGTAAGTATCTTCAATTCATGTCATTCATTCTTACAACCACATGCAGCTACTAATCATAAAAATTTGTGTAGGAGGTGATTGAACTCAACAAGTTTGCAGCAAGGAGTGGAGGTGATTGAGTGGCTCGTGGAGGTGGCTCGTCCCTTGCAAACTACATTGGGAAACTTCCGAAAGAACATTTTGTAATTATCCATAAAGAGTTCAATCCTCAGGACCACTTCATGACATGGTGTCTAAAGGCCTTAAGTAAATTGCTTTGTTTATCAACCATTGCGCAAGGGAATAATTGTATCTTTTTAGTTAAGAAATCCGTTGTAACTACAACCTTAGGTTCCAACTTTCGTGGAAAGGTCTTAGGTCAAATAGGTATGTCTCTAGGTCTACGAGTTAGAAATGTTGATGAAATAGCAACCTCAATTTTGATGTACACCCTACCCATGACTTTGGAGCGTCGAAAGAGAGTCATTGAGAAATTCAAAGCCAATTGATGTAAACAATTGATTTAATATCAAATTTTCACTTTGCTTTATCTACAATTGTCTCAAGTCTTTCTTTTTGAGTATATTATGTGAAATTCTTTTTGACCTGCATGTAATTTATTAAGCATGACTTCACTCCTAGTGAATTAATGGACTAATCCTCTTTTGCAAGTGTAAGATGGACTACTTTTGACCTCCCTATACCTTGCACTATGAATTAATAAATACATACATGAAAAACATAGCTTTGAGACATATGAGCACACCATTTTGAAACTTAAAAAATTTTCATTCTTGAAAACATGCATTTAGTGTAGTTGAACTCTATGGTAAGGTCATCTAGGGCATTGGGAGACCAAAGAAAGCCTTGTCACATAAATGCAAGAGAATGGCATGCAAAACATTTGCAAGGCTTTCTCCCGCGTTTCTGTGGCAGGGCTTCTTTTGCTCTCCCAATGCCCTAGATAATGATTGTTTTCAAGAATGAAAATTTTCTAGGTTCAAAATGGTGTGCTCATATGTCCCACAGCTATGTTTTTCATATATGTATATTAGAAATTCATAGTGCAAGGTATAGGGAGGTCAAAAGTAGTCCATCTTATAAATTAGGCTTCATAAGATTACCTTGGTATACAAGATCCAAACATTCATTGCAAGCCCAAACACTCATCCAAATTGACCATACAATAAAAAAACATTCATAGAAGGCCCAATTAGGCCTAGCCACAGAAACGCAGGAGAAGGCATTCCAAATGCTTTGGAATAGCTTCTCTCGCGTTTCTGTGGCTGGCCTTGATTTTAGCATTTAATAAATATACATTGACCAAAATGACAAGATAAGAAAACAATCACTGATATATGAGAGATTATCACAAGAAAACACATGGAAATGTATAACGACTGCTCATGTATCATTCTAAATAATGAGATTATAAAGAGAATGGAGGAGAAGTGCTCATGTTTCATTGAAAATAGCATAATATACAAAATTCTCTTGTCTGTAGAGATCAACTACAAAACTTAGCTACGATCACCCCTAATTCTCCTAGCTAACTATATGTCCTTCAGTTGTATAGTGACTCGCTTAGCATGGATGGCACATAGGTTGGAATCCTCGAGCATTGATATCAAATATGCTTCAACTGCCTCTTGTAAAGCTTCTAAAGCTAGAGCTTGGATCCTTAACCCTGCACAATACCTTTGTAACTCTTCTTTAACCACCCTTGCAAAGGGTCTTCTAGGTATCAGAAGCTCAGCTGTCTTTTGATAGTTCCTTATCTCTGCAAATGCCTTCATATATCTTCTGCTTCGTTGTGGTGCTCTAGCTTGTGGTGGTGGTCTTCATTAGACATTTTCCTGTGGTCTTGGTTGGGGTGGTCTACGACGGGGTTGAAAGACTTTCTTCTTACGTTGCACGCATCTTTGAGCGTTCTCCTTGTTCATGATGTTGTTGCTGGCTTTGCTCCCTCTCTTGATCATTTGGTATGGCCCCCTGATTTGTTGGTAGAGTCTTTCCCGCTACAATAACCCTATGATTTGCACGTATTCTTGGTTAACCCATGGTGGCATTGTTTGGCTCTCCTCACTTGATTCTGAACGTTATTGAGACACATCCTCATGCGATTCATCAGAATCATCATAAAAAACTACCTTTCTGTGAGCACGCTCCTTCACCCTTGTCATTTTTGGTGTCTTTGGTGATGGAGGCTCATCATATGATGATGGTGGTGATTGGGGTTGATTTCTTCCATGGATTGCCCATGTGCCACTTGTTCATGCAATTGTTCACTCCTAGAGGTATGAACACCATGTGTTTCGTGATGGGATGCCGAGCGTGAGACACTATGTGGCATTTTGTGGTGATTCATCCATGGTGGCTTCTGAGTGGCTTGCACATAGCTAGGAAAGTTAATGGGATCCTTCCTTGCAGTTTGCTTTGTTTGTGCCATCCTCTATAGTGCTAGAATGTTGAAATGAGACAATGAGTCTCCTTTTATAATGTTTCACTTAAAAAGGTTCTGTTCACATCTGAATGGACAAAAAATAATTAAAAAATAAAAAATTACGTTAAAGAATTGCAAACAAGAGATTAGTGTGTAGCAAACCTTATGAATTATTCAAAAAATGCCAGGAATGTATTAAATGACTTCACTTCCATGATGAACCCTATCGTGTTCTTGTAGCCTACCATTGAGCATGACATAAAGGTCCCAATGATGACTTCCATCTTTCACTAGCTAAGTTCTGTTGATTAATTCTTGCAAATTTTGCAACTTTCGACTCCTTGGCTCGTTCCATTGCATATGTCCTTGAAAATGTAGTACAATAAAACCAATTAAACATCTCTTCCATATAGTTTGATTGCATTGCACCACCACCGTGTCATGTGTTCTTGAAGTAAACACCTCTAGCCTTGTAATGTGACTTCTCCATTCCTTGTGTACTAAAAATCTCCAACGAACCATATCGATGCATAAAAAATGCTCCATGTGCAAATAAAATATGTTGAAATGATATAAGTACATATAACACACTCTTATCAACAAGAAAAATAAAAAAATAAGATAACTTACAATGTAATGTGTAATATTGCTCTCTCCCCAAGATATGATGAAACAATTTGCAAACTCCATTAATGTATCCTGAAACAACTGACGGTCATTTTTTTTAGAGCTATTAAGACTCATTAAGCCTACCAACTTATCTAAGCATGACCAAACCTTCTTTCAACTATTACTAAGGTCAATTTGAGAATCATTATCAGTGGTGATCATGCACAAGTCTTTCCACAGCTCCCCACATTCATTTTTCTTAGGGCTCATACCTCTTCTAAATAATTTTCTTGCCTTCTTCCCTGTCATTGACACTTGTTGCAAACTATTTTGTGATTCACCAGGTTTTTTGACAACTAGAGTTACATTACCACCATGACAACCAATCGAATTAAGCAACTCTTCTAATTTTTTGATGGCTTGTACAGATTTATCATATGGCTTCATGGAAAATGCATATTCAATGTGGAGCTTCAATAATCTATCAAATATTCTCATGAAGGCATGCAATGTGCAAAAGTGAACATTAACTAATGGAAATGGAATAATGGGATTCCAATCTTTATCTAACGTGCCACGGTTAGGTATTTCTAACATTGGAAACCTTAACAAAGGTCTATCCCATTCCGTGGAAGTAGGTGCATCTAGTATTCATCTAAGCTAGATAGTGTTTTTGTTGTCCCTTTGTTACTTTATAGCCTCGTGTACAAAATGGACATGGATAAAGAGCAGATGCACCTTTCTTGCAACCTAACATGCATTTGATAGTTTTTAAATCCCCACCCAAGTGCCAATCTATCTCAAAATCACCTAAGTTTCCTATGTTGAGCTTTGCACCATGAATTTGAGAAAGTATTACCTTAGTGATCCATGGGGTCCTACTAAAAATCCATGAAAGAACATCATTGGATTCTTTAGGTACTTCAATAGCACCTAACCACCATATATCTTTCTCGGATTGAACACTATATGTAGAGTTAGAGGTTAGAGTTACCACTTTCATCAGATATGGCATTTGTCATAGCTTCATTCATGAGTGTCAAACTCAATCTCTCTATTCGTCGTCCCTTTATGATCTAGCATTCATCTAGCTTCAATATAAACTTTAATTTGGTATTACAATCTGCATAAATTACCAAAATTTTTATAACATCAAAATACAATGTATGTCAAGGTAAGAATATTGGACATACCTGGTATAGTAGATTTGCAACTATTCGTGACTCCAAAATACTAACCACCTGCTTGTTGGTCAAACAAGAATTTAATAACTTGAATTGATCCTCTGTTGTTGATGAAGCACTAATATCTTCAATGAATGACGTACATAACACACACACACATATATAAATATATATATATATATATATATATATATATATATATATATATATATATATATATATATATATATATATATATATATATATATATATATATATAAGTCTTCCAAAAAGAGAAACAAATACAAGCCAAACCTTATTGCAAAAACTCGTCGTTTGCATGCTCCACCACCAATTGAAAGAGAGTCAAAGGATGTTAATGATCGTCTCCTACGTCGCATCCCAGGTGGAGTCTCTCTCACGTATTGGACAGTGGTTTTTAATTTCTCAATTGTTCTCTCCTTTTCTTCCATATGCTTTCAAGCTCTGCAAGCTTTTCTTGTAAAGATATGATTGTGCTTTCTAAAGTGACCAACCTTGTATGACTTAGTTGATATTGTTGAATCCAATACTTAGTAATGACAGTTGAATGTGTAGATAATCGTTGACAATAACTAAGAGCCCAGTTTTTCCTAATGATATGGCCCAAATGGCCATGCCAAATACAAGCCATAGGCTCTTCAGTAATAGCTAACAAGTTTACTTTTCCTTTTTCAATAACCATATTGCCCTTTGATAAAGTGATCCAACTTTTCTTCCTTTTGCAATAACCATATTGCCCTTTGATATGTGAAAGGACTCAGTATAGAAGAACACATTGTAACCAAGGTCATCAAGTTGACCAACTAACATCAAACTATGTGATAATTGAGGTACATGGCATACATTACACATACTAAATTTTGAACCATCAATGAATTGCACAACCACATCGTCAATCCCGAAAATTTCACACTAATTAGAATCACCAAGTCTCACAATATGATGAGATTTTGCTGCATAAGTAGAGAACCACTCTCTTTGTGGTGTCACATGGAAAGAAGCACCAAAATCTAGAAGCCATGTGTGGGAAAGAGAATCACCCATAAGAGCCTCATTAGGCACAATACTCTCAAGTGTCAACACATCAACATCATCAGAAATAGCATTGATTTCTTCAATCTTCATAGTCAAAGTAGATGGTCTTGGGAGTTGTTTAACATGCCCATCAAAATTTTTCCCTTTACCTTTATCATTCTTTAATGCATAGCAGTCTTTCTTGATGTGTACTTCTTATCAAAATAATGGCATTCAATATCCCTCTTCCTTGATTTACTTCTACTTTTATTTCGTTGACCATTATTTTCCTTGTTCTTGCTTGTGCCCTGTTGCTGATTCCTTCCTTGGTAAGAATCATTAACATTATATGCATCTCCACTCTGAGTTCCAACCATAGATTTTATATGAATATCATCACTCAAGGGTGCTCCATATATGTCCTCATAGACCAGTTTACCACCAAGTGCACTATTGCTAATAGTAGTGCAAAATGTATTTTATGATGATGATAAGGTGCATAAAAACAAGATTGATTTCATTTCATTATGCATGTTCATTTTTTGAGCCTATAACTAAGAGAATATAGCATTAAACTCATTCAGATGAGCAACAACACTATCTATGTTCTTCATGCAAAGGTCATATAACTTTCTCATGAGATACACTTTATTTGATGCCATTTTGTTTTCACATGTATTGCATAAATTCTTCCAAATCTCCTCTGTACTTTCACAGTCCAATACTGTAAAGTAAACATTATCTCCTAGATGCAATCAAATGGTAGACCTAGCCATTTCATCCAACTCATCCCAAGAATCTTCATGCATGTCAACAGGCTTCTTTGAGATTACATTTACTAGCCTTCAGTGCCTCCTTTGAATCAACACATCTTTAATTTGATTCTTCCACAGAGAAAAGTTTGTGTCACTCAAAATGATCTTTGCCCTGCAAGTTATAGCTCCTTCTTGGAACACTCCCACTAGACCTTGATCCACCAGATGTGCTTGAGATCTCTGATTCCATGATGATCAAGAACTCAACAGAATGATAATGAAGCTAGAAGAATCCAAATACCACTAAGGCTCAAAAAAAGGGATGACCAAGTGTCAAATTCTAGGAAAACTTAAGATATTCTTCCTAAGAAATGGATTAATGAGTAGTGATGAACAAACAAAAATATTTTATGATTATATATGTGCTCACACCAATAAGTGTATCAAGCAGTAAATCGACCATTGTATAGTTGATAAAACAAAAAATTTGGAATAAGTTTGCGAGAGTGTCCTCTGCAAAACAAGGATTGACCAATGTGAAATGCTCATAAAATTGAAATTACTAACATGTAAACCTGCATAAGCAATCACTAACTCCACTACATATAATGAGTTAATCGAAAGAAGCCAACTTGGCTTATTGTGCACCTATGAGCAACTAGCATACATCTCCTATGGTGAGGCTGGGTAAATCTTCCACTTGTATCACCAAAGAGACCCTCACATTTGGGTGTCTCCCAGTTATGAAAACCTCACCACAACCCTCATTATCAATGTCAAAGGCTTTATGCAAATGTAACTGCTATATCAATGACCATATTGATGTACATAAACGATATCCACAAAAGCATGGATAGTGTGTATGTGCTTAATATATGCATTAAGATGGCACTTAAATGCTCAACTCATAGCCCAAACACTAGCCAACAACATCTGGAAGTGTTTATCAACTCTATTCTTTCCGCTCAAAAACCTGCATAAACTTGCAATGACTACTCCCACCACAACTATAACTCCTTTGTACATCCAGAAGTTGGTGTTGAAGACGAAATCTAGTGGTACAGGAGTTTGTGAAAGACTTGAAACTAAATCATCATTTATCATATCCTAATGTAGCACTTTGATATATTGATGCATGTTAATCTGAGTTTAATTATTTTCCTCCATACTTACCTGTCATCCAAATCTCCCAAATATCTTTGCAAAGTTTGAAGACATAAGGCCACATCACTATTGATTTCTCAAAAAATTGACTCATCTTTTGTTGATCCTCATCCTCAATGAAAGGTGTATTTCCAAGTTCAATCTTGGTAGATGGTGGATTTCGATCTTGTTCTTTCTCCCTTTGATCCCTATGTGCTTGATCCCACCTTCATTGATGTCCCTTATTGATGTTTGCAGCTACAATACACTTTTCTAAGATTCCACAAAAAGCATTGTTTTCAACACTCTCTACCTATGTGCAGAGATATACCTTCACAAAGTTGGCAATTTCTCACAACTCATTTAGTCAAATAACTTGAAACTTTGGCAAAGTTCAAGGCACTATATGAGATACCAAATGAAGCTTGAAATCAATGAAAATGAGTACAATGAGAGAGAAAACAATGCTTTGCAATTTGGTACAATCAGATTTGGAAAAGCCTAACTACACCTCTAGATAGAGAGGAGCAATGTCATGAGAAAATGAGGTAAGCAAGCAAGGTGTTTGTTGTTACCCTTTGGAGTTGTCCTCTCCAATCATTTTAGCATAAAGGATCAACAATACATCTTACATTTGTCAATCTGGGAAGTATACAAAGACCACAACCCCTTCTAAGTTAATGGAATCCAAGAATAAGAGGATAATAACTGTTTTTCTGAGTAATGATGAAGATGAAGAGAAATTTCTAGGGTTTTGATTATCTTGAGCTATACTACATCTTTTTCAATGATCTTGGTGCCTAAAGCATGCCATTTTCTCAACAAAACACAATTATGGAGTCAAATCTCAAAAAAGATACCTATAACCTTCAGACTAGACAATCGCGATTCTGTGAAAACTAAATATTTCCATTTCGAGCTTTGTTATTCTACACCTTCTCACTCAATTCATCAAGAATCACCTCTCTTCATACACATTCATCAGAAATACACAATTGTAGCTCACAAATTCCATGGATCACACATAGAATAGACTCAACAAATCAAAGAAAATCACATAGAAGTAGAAAACACGATTTCTTGCAAGAGAGCTCTTCACATTACTAGGATAGCAGAAATAATACAACCAACCCTCTCAAAATAGAGGAAATTATCTTTTATACATTTTCAAGTGTCCCTTTTCACACTTGATTTTTGGTCCTTTTCCCTTCTAATCTAAAAATATGCTATCAAAGAGCCTCCAAAAGTTCTAGAAAAAATACATATGATTCTAATTTCCATGAGGAAGACTCTTCCTCATTTTTACATCACTTGCGTAAATATTTCTACAATTTTTTGACATTTTACAAATATTTCTCTTCAAAATTTGCTTCTTCCAACATTCTTCCCCTACTAGACTTTTTTGGCTCCTGAAAAAAATTCTTGCTGGTACATAATGAGTACTTCCTTCACTTCTTCTTTCTTTGATAAACCTGTGAGAGTAGATCATGACTTTTTCTTTCTGTGATGTTCAAGCTATTCACCATTTCAAATAATGCTTTTCTCCACTGTACAGCTGCCTCTGGTCTATCTATTACATCTTTCTTTAAATATTCTGTATATGCTGCTTCATAAGCTATGAGTCTAGATTTTGTGACTACTGATAGATTTCCAAAGATTTCTAATTCTCTTTCAAAGAATCCATAAAAGCATCCTCAAAAATATGAAGATAATGACTTCCCAAAAATACTGTCCTGCTATAATAGGCCATTAAACAGATTCTGTCGGGGGTTTCACTTAAGTCAAAAAGTAAGGCATTTGTTGGTGAATTGAAACCAATATAATTGAGGGTTCTAACATCTGTATCTATAAAAGTTTCTATACATGCCAATATGAGTCTCATTACTCTGATCAATAGAATACAAGCTGGATCATTGACATATTTATATGTAGATATGATAGACTCTGCTGTGTCAACCATATATTTCTTTGTTGGCCATGTTCTTGCTTTAGGTCCTGCTATCTTTGGAAAGTTCAGCCATTTTGCTGGAATCTGTCTTGCATTTCTTCTTTCCCAAAACACAGTCCATTCCCTTCTTCTTGCTACTAGACAATAAGCTGGATTGATCTTTAGCTGTATTGGTGCCTCTTTCTAGATTTCCTTGCATTCTTTATTAGCATCTAACCACCTGTTTCTCCATTTAGGATTGGCTTTTTCAAATAACTGCTTTGTTACATTGATATCCTCTTCAAATTCCAAATACTTGTTTGATGACAATCCTACCCTTGCAAGCTGGTAATTTTTAATACTTTCAATAATCATGCAAAAAGGTATTCCTAGACCATCTGCTGCCCAATGATGTTGGTCTGGATTGATTCCTTTATTGAGAGCAAATTTCACAATCTATTCTTCATATTCATTATGCATTTTTCTGATGAATTCCATTCTAGACTCTCTTTCTGTTAAAAGTTTCTGAACAAACTCATATGAATATTCCTCAACTGCTGCTTTGTTTTCTTGTTCATCAAAGTGTTGAGTTCTATTATCATCTCTGCTTTCATATTCTTCTGCTTCTGTAGTCTCTACCTGCTCTTCAACCTGGCTTTGTGAATTTTCCAATTTTTTCTATAGTTCTTCCACCATCATCATTAAACTTCTATTTTGAGATGTCCACAACTCTCTTTCTGATTTCCACTCACGTCTTTCTTTTTCCATACTTAACTGCCAATCATTCCTCTCTTTTGCTATATCCAAATGTAGCTTATTATATCCTCTCATTGAACTAGCAGCATGTACACTAGCTTGTTTTTCCAACTCCTTAGCTTCCTTCAGCTCTGCTTGTAGTCTTATAATTTCTTTATTGAATTCTTCCCTCTCATCTTGTGTTACTTGTACACTCTTGCTTTCTTCTTCTAATTGAGCTTCTTCCATCAATAACCTATTTATTTCTTCATTTGCTTTGACCATAATCTGATATGAGCTTTGAAGTGTTCTGTATCTTCCTTCTATTTTCTTCAGCTCCATTTCTATTTTGCTGCTATGCTCCAACTACTTTACACACTTCTCTTCAAGAAATTGAATTTTGTTTTGTTGTTGAACCTCCAATTCTTCTAAGGAAATTATCCTGTTGGTCAATTCCTCATTTCTTTCTTGAATAATTTTCAACTGTTCCTTTAATTGATCTCTTTCTTTCTTTTGCTCATTAATGATTCTACTTCCTTTCATAAATTCTGATTCAGCCACCATCCCTGATATGATCATGTTTCTACTAGATGGTCTGAACTGCTCTATGTTGCTCATGATTACTTTACAAGTAGACTTGATATCTTTAGGTATTCTTTCTAATCCAACTTCTATCTCTATTTGCTTTACTTCTATCTGCTTTTCTTCCTTGCAGTCATTCTCTTCTTCATCTTCTTCCTCATATTTTATAACCTGGTTCTTTTGTTCTTCATAACCCTTTTCTGCTTCCATTTCTTCTTTATCTACAACATCTTCCTCATACTCTAATGTCTGATCCTCCTTCTTCTCATGATCTGATGTTTCTTTAATTATCTCCATTTCTTCTTCCTTCTTTTTCTCCATTCCTTGTTGCTCCTTTTCAAGGACCTGTCCTTCCTTTTCCTGTACTTTATTATTTTGAGTTATGGTTGAATCAGTTTCCACAGAGAGCTTTATCTGATCATTGACTATCTACTCCTTTTGTCCCTCCTATTGTTCATCTATATCCATAAGATCCAAACCTTCTTCTTTCCCTTGATCTTCTGTAGTTGTGAATTCCTCATTATGATGTAGGTCATAAAGTATATCTTTTATACTTTGGTTTATTTCTTTTTTTGTATTCCCTTATTTCACCTCTTCGGAATTCATTTTTTCTACTACCTCCTCAATTTCCTTGATTTGATGTTTGTCTTCTTGCTTGTGTACTGAGCTGCATAACTGAGCTTCTTTTTCTGTTTCTAACTTCCTGTCATTAAATTTGAAATAGGTTTGATGTACAGGTTTTGTCCATACTGTTTTAAACCCTAAATCCACTAATCCATAACTGAACTCCTTCCTCACTTCAACCTCTTCTTCCATCATCACTGCTTTACCTTTTAGTAACCTTTTCTCTTCTCCAGGACTAACCTGCTTTGCTGCTTCTTCTTCGACCTGTTTTCCTTGTGGCTTCTCACCCAACTCTTCTGGTGTTTTATTTTTTTTAGAGGCTTGTGCTGTCACATTTGGTGTACTAGGCACTGATAGATTCAAACTTTTCAATAAAAAGTTTTCAATGTCACTCTCAGAATCTGAAGAGAATTGTGAAGAACCTGCTATTCCTGATTTGTCCATTCTTGGTTCCTCTATAACAATGGATTCCACCTGCTTTTTTTCTTCTACTGACACTTTTTCTGTCTCCATCCTTTGTACATGTTTTACTACTGCTTTTCCTTTATTTTTCTTGGTCAACTTCCTTTTCTACACAGGTTTCTTCTGAACCTTCTTCTTCACTACTACTGTAGTCCTAGTTTCAGGAGGACCTTGTAACTCCTTGAAGTAAGCCAATAGTTCTACTTCCTTTTCAACAAAAACCTCTTCAGTCTCTGCTGCCATCATCTGATCATGCAACTCTTCATAGTGTTCCACTTCTTCTTATATCCAGTTAGTTGCTTTGCAAGAATAGTCTTCCAACATTTTTTGATATTGGGCTTCATATACTACCCTTTTATTGTTTCCTTGAGCCAGATAAGAATACAACTGTTCCTTGCTTGTCTGAGGTGGATGTGGTTCATTTGAAGACTGAACTTCCTTTTGAGCAGCTTCATGCTCTTCCTTAGTTGCTTCCACCTGTTCCAATTCTACCTTTCTGGGATCCAATCTTCTTTTCTTTATAGCAATGACTTCTTCTGAGATTCCCTTTCTTTTCCTTTCTGCTCCCCTCATGCTTGGTTGGGCTTCTGCTCCTCTTATAGACATAATCCTAGAAGGACTTTTGATTCCTGTCATCAAACTTCTGAAGTACTGAGCTTCTAGAGCCAATTTCAATTGATCCTCCATTCCTAGAACATGATATATAATTCTTGTTAAAAATTGAGCTCCATTCATGAACTTCCTTTGCTCCCAATGTTTGGCTGCTTCCTTCAATTGATCATGTATATATGGAGTTACATCCATTATTCCAAAAGTTTTGGTTCTGTCCTTATTATTGAACATGATCAATGTCACTGGTTTGTGTGGCATGGTGTATCTTGGTAGTTTTGGAAAACAGAAATATTGAAGGAACATTCTGATAGCATACTCTTCATTTTCTTTTCCCTTAAAATCCGGGAATTTTGAATATCCTGCATAGGTAGCTTTATTTTTCTTGACAAAACTGTTGTCCAACTTGGTTCCCATGGAATAAAACTTGAGAACTGCCCTGATATGCTCTGCCTTTATGGTAATATTTACTTCCTTGTTTTCTTTATCCTTGACAGAGCACCTGAAACATGCATCATTGCCCCTTCCAACCTCTAGCAGACTATTCATTACCTGTGCTACTCTTTCAAAGTCTATGAAAAATAAGGGTTCATCCAACAGCCTGTGTAATCCTACTGCTTTCCATCTTTCATAGTTGTTTGCAATTTTTTGGAATTTGTAAAATTCTTGACACAACATGGTGTACTTGTAACCTCCCACTCCCACAGTAAAAATATGCTGACCAATGATACCAAGGGTTTCTTTGAGTTCTTTGACTATCTTCTCTGCTTCTGGAATTTCTTGCTCTTCTTCAAACTCTAGCTCTACTTGTTCTACTGTTGCTTCACTATGTAAGAACCAATGTCCTCTAGACAAAGTTACCGAGTCTGCTTTGAAATCATGGATTGGTAATTCCTTTGGATTCACCATTCTGGAGAAAATATAACATCACAAAAGAAAAACAACTCCACCCACATGAGTCACAAGATCATAAATAAAAATCACATTTGTTCTTGAGATAAAATGAAAGGGAATAAAAATAAAAGCTGAGATGAATCTTAGCTTCCTCATTTGTGTCACAGATAAAAACTCAATTGAAGTGATCATCACATGTGTAGCAAGATTTCTAGTGCTCTCTTCCCTTTTAACAGCTCTCTCTTTTTTTTTTTTAATGTATTTTTAATAATAAAAAGAACAACTGAAAAAAGAAAAATTGAATGAAAAATAGAAACCTGCTAAATTACACCCTATATCTTGCTTGTGCAATATAACTTATATTAACAAAAGGATTACAAAAGAATTGATAATTTTTTCTAGAATTTTCTCTCTCTTTTTTTCCTTTTTTTCTTTTTTTCTTTTTTTTAATTTAATTTTTTTCTTACTCTTTTTTTTTTCTTTTCCTCTTCTCTTTTTTTTAATATAATAATAATTTCCTCCACTTCTCTCTCTTCCCCTCCTATTTCTTTTCTTAGAAAGAGAATAAGGTAGAGTCAAATGGAAATAATTTCCAAATTGTCATAATTTTCTTCTTGTAAAATTCTGAATTTCTTCAAGAATCCCATGTGTGTATCAGATAAGTCTTTCCCTCCATCTATAACTCTGTATAATTTTTTGAGCCATTTTAGTATCTTCTTGCTTGTTTCCTTTCCATTGAATCAGATCTGATTTTTTTACCCAATAATACTTAATTCCTGTTGACTCTGTTCTAGGAATAAAACCATCTTCTTTTGATAAGTTGTATTTGGAAGTCTTTTGCTTCCATATCCATTTAGTTATGGGAATTTTTTTGATGAGCCATGCTTGTATGTACTCTGTTTCCACATTCTTCTTGTCTTGATGCCTTGATGCTTCTGACCATTCCATAATTGCCACCTTTTTTTTGTCTTTTCAACATCTTTTGTTTCTTCAATTTTCTCCTGTTTTTGATTAAAGTAAATTTGGTCATGAAGAGGTGGTGTTTGTGATTTCTTTGTTTCTTCTATTGAAAAAGTAAATCCCTCCAATTCTGAGTCATAGATATCCTATTGATTTTCCTGTTCTTCATCACTCAACAAAAACATTAAAAACCCTTTGTCATTTAATGTCAATTTAAGCTTCATGTCTTCAAAATCCAAAATTAATTTACCTTGCCTGAGCCATGGTTGTCCCAAAATCAATTTCTCAGTCATCATATGATCTGGCCATTCTTCACAATCTATTTTCATATATTCTCCATTGAACTTAACTTTAATAGATAGTGAAGATAAGCTTTGTATTATCTGACCTTCTAAGGTTTTGATAAGTGTTTTACTTTCAGTCCTTTTTAGGTTAAATTTTTCCAACAAAGCTGAACTGATCAAATTTACTTGTGCACTTGAATCTATCAAAACCTTGATTTTTTTCATCCTAAAAATCCATTGTTATAACAGGCAAATGCTCTCTTACTCTTAAAGGTGTTTCACATAAAAGGACTTCTCTAAGCTCCTTGAGTTTTCTTATCCTTTCCTTTGCCTCCTATTGAGCCTCATTCCTAATTTTTTCCTCTTCCTTTTTCCTATTTTGAGCTTGATGTATTCTCCTCCATTCAGAAACAGGTAATGAAAGATCATAGATTTTAACTCTACATCCACTTATGACGTTTGGCATGAGCTTAAGGCATCCCCAAGCTCCCTAACCTTCAAAATGTACTCATTTATGTTAGTACTTGATGCTTTCCTAAGATTTTTTAGCTCATTCTTGTGGTGAATCTTCCTTGCCTTGGTTGATGAAGAGTAGAATGTCTCTCCCTATAGATAATTTGAAGAAGATTGATGAGGAGTGACGACTTGACGAAATCTACGAGCTTTTTACTAAGAATTTGGAGTTGCATTTATGCTGCTTCTCCTAGTTTTCCATTATCTCATTTGAAACTTAAGACATTGTATTAAGATTTTTAATCAAAGTATTTGTATAGAGATGCATTCTTATGCACTCATGCATACATATGCATACATGCATTTATGCATTTACACATGCATACATACATCTCTTAAAAACATGCATACATATCAATTTACATACATGCATACTCATGCATTCCTACATTTGATTAGAGGATCATACTCCAAAGAACTTAGGTGATTATATGTGATCCTTGGGAAGCTCAAGGGGTCTACATTACACTCCTCAACTTGTTCTTGGCTGGTGTCTCCCAAGCATTTTTGGATGTGTTCAAGTCTTGTATATGCCCTATCATGCTATTGCTTATGTGTTGGGATAGAATGAGTATGACTCTCCTATCCCTTTCTATCCATTCATTAAGTGCCTTGAAGTGCCCTTGAAGTGATGGATCATGTTCATGAGCCATTGGCTCTAAGCCACTCACTAATCCCCACAATCTTTTGCCAATAATGTAGTTGCTAACATACACATATATACTTGTGTGCATATATGCATATTCACACATACACACGGATACACCTAGATGCATTTGAATATATGCATTCAAGCATACACACACTACGCTAACACGATGACACACACATACAAACATATATGCACATCATGTGTGTAACAAAATACACACTTGCATACAAATACACACTTTTGCACATGCACCACACACATGTGATTTACTTTCATATTACATGAAATGCATTCACACACAAAACACAAGCATACAAATTCATACATACATATGCAATACACAACACAAATAGAAGCACATGCACACACATTCTCTCTCACGTGCACATCATTGATAAGACACACACATACATATTCACACATCCACATACATTTCCATACACACACACAATGTAGCAAACACACTCATGTTAGCACATATAAAAACATGCACATGTACATAATTACTATTCATGATGGCCTTACACTAAAGTTTAGTATTTTAATATTCACTAAAACTTGTTGCAAGTATACATGATCATGGAGCAAGCAAACAAGCAATGTTTATATGATTAAGATATTTAAACCAATCAAATTAAGCAGCATAAAGTGAAAAGAGCACTCCTCCAAGGATAGAAATTTCTAGATGATATTCCTTTGTAATAGCATCCATCACATCGGAATTTGGCTCAAAAACATCTAGACTCTTTTCTATAATCCCATGCTTTCTTGCTCATTCAACTTGCTAAAAAAACACATAGAGTTGTTCTAATTAAATCATAATTCTAGAATGAATGCATTCTTGGGTTCAAATCATGAATACAATGGGCATTTTTAATTCTTATTCATTCCATTTGGGTTGGCAGATGCCCCTCCTACTTCTATGACCTTGATGAATACACTTCAGAGACCTTATTCAGAAAAATTTGTAGTTGACATTTTAGATGAAATCCTTATCTTTAGTAAAGATAGGAATTTATATTTGGATCATTTGGAAATTTTTTTCCAAATCCTAGAGAAAAACATTTGTATGGAAAAGAGTCTAAGTGCAAGTTTTTGCAAAAGAAATCAAATATCTTGGCCATAATATGTCTAAAAAATGTACCAAAAGATCCAAGTTATTCTTTACTGGGCAGATTCCAAAACAATATTGGAATCACAAATTTTGTCCAAAACAATATTGGAATCACAAAATTTTTTTGGGGTTAGTAGAATACTATACTAAGTTTGTATCTGACTTTCTCGAGATATCAATTCCTTTATGTGAAAACTTGAAGGGAATACTCAAAAGCCTTACTTGGGTACAAAATAGGAAGAGAGTTCAAAATGGCTAAAGAATTTTTTTGCATAGGAATTGTACCTACAAATTTCATAAAGGGAAGGTGAATGTAGTTGCAGATTCTTTAAGCCACATGCCTATGCTGAATTCTTTGAGTTTCATACAAAATTCCAATGACTTGATCAAGTCATTGGATGGTAAGTATCAAGAAAATGTATAAATATCTTGTGCCATTACATGGAATGAGCTTCTATAGTAGAATCCTCAATTGGTACAATGGATCAAAAATCTAAATCAATAATAGATTCTCTATTACATAGATTGATTGACAAGACCGAAGGTTATTGTAGAGGAGAAGAAGGGAATAATTCATTCTCAACATAGTTCAAGGATGAGGTATGGCTATCATGACTAAGAAAACATGGAAAAAATGGGTTCATCAAGATGCGAACCTACCAACATGATATTGCAATTATTAGATGGTCATATCGAGAAGATACTACAACTCTAGAAGCGATGGAGAGTGTTAATCTCCAAAAGAACAAGTTATCCTTGATGTTAGAGCACCTTTATATCAAGAACAACTCAAAACCTTTACCAATTTGGAGGATCAATACTCAATTATAAAAACTCTTGAACAAAATGTGAAGAGATCTACTACTCAAAAAAGTCTACTACACATAACTCACTCATTGACTAATCAAATGTGTAATTTTTTTTTTAAACCTTTCACAAGGTGTTGGATCTAGATTGCACACCTTCTCCAAGTTAAATCATTCCAAAAGATTAAGTATATCTTGAGAAATGAACCAAACAGTTCACCTATGTCTAAAACTATTCTCCTGTAAAGTCGATTCTGACACCTGCAACTTCTAACACATGGTTCTCCCAAATTAGAACCCATTTAAGCAAATGCTTTTAGACATAGATGGCTTACCTTCCAACTTAGATTTTGACTCCTCATTTGTGCAAAACTCTTTGATCATCGAGATTGCGCTTGTCTCAAAAGACACTCAACTCTTCTTCACATACAAATGTTCCTACACATAATTCTCTTAGCATGTTTACAATTAGGCTCTCAAACTTTAACCATAGATTCATTAACTATGGAATTAGACACCTACAAAAGGATTCTTGAAATGATCAAGAACAAAAGGAGAAGACTCAGAAATATCGAGCGCAACTTTTTCTACTATTCAGAAAACCCTTACATCTAGAGAAAAGAGAGATCTTTCTCACATCTAAAGTGTCTAATGACTTCTAATTCTCCCAATTTCTTGTTCTCCCATTCTCTCTCTTATTTTCCCCGACTTTTTACTTGTATATATAGGCATATATGTACAAGTTCATGACCATACAAAAGGTATAAGTGAGTTAACTACAAAGTAATGTACATATGTATACAAGTCTTCTTCTTCTTTTGAACATACACTAACTTCAAGCTTCATAAACCAATCTTTTCTTCATTCTTTGTCTTCAATTCTTTATCCAAAACATCAATTGGTTGTTGATTTGCACCAACAACTCCCCCTCAATCATCAATTGAGGTTTTCTCTATCTTTTTTATACCTGCCATGTCTTTAAATCTCTGTAGCTTTGGTCCATCCAAGCTTTTGGTTACCATATCAGCTATTTGATCTTTTGTTGAAGTATGTATAACTTCAATCACCTTCTCCCTTAGAAAGTGATACTGAATCTCAATGTGTTTAGTTCTGGCATGAAATATAGGGTTAGCAGCTAGATATAATCAACTCATGTTATCTCCATGAATAGTGGGTGTACTCTGAATGATGTCAAAACTCTTCATAAGAGTCTTTAGCCATATGACTTCTTTTGCAGCTTCAAGCATACCTTTATACTCTGCTTCTGTAGATGATAAAGCAACTGTGTGTTGCTTCTTTGAACATCAAGAGATTAACTTATCTCCCACATAACACAAGTATCCATAAGTTGATCTCCTATCATCATGATTACCTGCCCAATCCGTATCACTATATATCTTGATGTTTGTATCTTATGTAAACCCATAATACAAACCTTCCTTGAGTGTACCCTTAATGTACCTCAACACTCTTTGTCTTGCAACCCAATGTTCTTTCCTTGGACAATGCATGAATTGAGACAACACTCCTACTACATATGACAAGTCAGGTCTAGTTAATGTAGCATAGATAAGACTACCAACCAGAATTTGATACAACTTCATGGAGTGGGTGCCACCCTGCAATCTTCCATTTTAAACTTGATCAACAAATTCTTCAAATACCTTTCTTGAGTTACATACACTCCATGTTGAGTGTATGAGATCTCCATGCCCAAGAAATATGACAAGTCTCCCAAGTCACTAATCTTGAACTCTTTCTCCATTTGCTTCTTTAGGCTTTGTATGCCCTTCTCATCTGTACCCATAAGAATTATATCATCAACATATATGCACATGTAACCCATCATCACTTGCTTTAACAAGCAAGCTACTATCTGCTTTAGATACTTGAAAACCAAGTTCCTTCAAGAGCTTCACAAGTCTATAATTCCATGCCCTTGGGGCCTGCTTCAAACCATACAAAGCTTTCTTGAGCTTACATACATGATTTGGATATCTTTCATCTCTGAATCCTTTTGGTTGCTCCATGACAACATCGTTTGAAATATAACCATTTAGAAAAGCATTCTTCACATCTAATTGACATAATCTCCAACCTTTACATGCAACAATGGCTATGAGTGTCCTGATGGTTGTCATCTTTGCCAGAGGACTATAGGTCTCATCATAATCTATTCCATATGTATAAGAAAACCCTTTCACAACAAGTCTAGCTTTATACCTAGACACACTTCCATCTGCATACCTCTTTGTCTTGTAGACCCATTTGCATCCAATAATCTTCTGACTATTTGGTTTAGTAACTAAATCCATGTCTCATTCTCCATCAATGCATCATATTCTTCCTGCATAGCTTTCTCCCAATTTTCCTTACTTTTTGCCTCTTGATATGTAGAAGGGTCTTCATCTACTTTCATCATGTAAGCATAATCCTTAGTAATAAAAAACGAAGTGTCATAGCTATACCTTGTAGGTTTCCATTTGTGTGTTGATGAACTTCTGAGTTCGCCACTTCTTGAAGTCTCTGGTTCATCACATTCTGGATCAAACCTTGGCACTTCTTCAACTTCCACTTGTACTTCATTGCTTTCTTCTTCATCAAATATCTGAACCTTTAATTTACCTTTCTTCTGATTCATAACTTCTTCATCACCTGCATAAATATTGATTGTACCTGCATACCAAGTACCTTGCTCATCAAATGTAACATCCTTTGATACAAGGAATTGCTTTGTGGATGGAATCCACAACCTATATCCCGTCTGCTTATCATCATATCCAATAAACACATACTTTTTAGCTTTAGGTTCCAATTTATGCCTCAATGGAGATGGCACATATGCATAGGCTAAACATCCAAACACTTTGCAATGATCTAAGGTAGGTCTCTTACCCCACCATGCCTCATATGGTGTCATACCTTGCAAAGCTTTACATGGTAGCCTATTGACCAAATATGTGGCTGTATTTATAGCCTCAGCCCATAAATAATTTGGGCAATTTTTCTCCTTCATCATAGATCTTGCAAAATCAATAAGAGTTATATTTCTCCTTTCTACTACACCATTTTGTTGAGGAGAGTACCTGCAAGTCACTTCCCTTTTTATGTCTGCATTCCATAAGTAATCACTAAACTCATTAGAGAAATACTCTTCCCCTCCATCTGACCTTAGTCTCTTCAACTTTTGACCTGTAATTCTTTCTGCATACATATGATAATGTTTGAATGTATTGAATACCTCTGATTTATCTTTAATCACATATATAGTGATCGACCTGGTAGCATCATCAACATAAATCACATAATACCTTGAACCATTTGTACTGAAATCCTTTGATGGTCCCCACACATCTGTATGTACCATTTCAAGCTTCTCTGAATACATAAATCCATGCTTAGAATATGATTGCTTATGAGCCTTACCTAATTGACATGCCGCACATCTGTATGCAACATTAGGCAATCCAAGCACTGAACCATTGCTAACCATATCCTTAATACCTCTTTCATTACAATGTCCAAGCCTTTTGTGCCAAAGATCTAACTCAGAGATCTTATGTCCTCCATAAGTGAACAAGACATGACCAACATTACCTTGAATCTTCAATGTGAAGAGTCTTCCTTCTTTCTTCCCTGAAACAATTTGTTTATACCCATCGCTAGGGTCTTCCACAAAAACGCCATCATTAGTGAACCTTACTTCATAACCTTTTTCAACAATTTGTCCTACAGTTATCAGATTCTTTGGAATTGTAGGAACATACAAGACATTAATCAAGACAATACTTCCATCCTTGGCCTTCACTGATCCAATTGACTTCACATTGTGCTTTGTATTATCACCTGTTTGAACTATATGATTAGTTACCTTATTTTCCAAATCAGTCATCAAGGCAATGTTACCACTCAGGTGATTGCTACACCCTGCGTCAATGTAGAAGACTCTTTGGTCTTCACTTTCCTTTCACAAGTTGCATTCATAATCAAGGTTGAATCCTCCTTCTGATCCGAAGCATAATTGTAGTAGGTATTGTTGTAGGATTGGCTTTGGAATCCTCTAGCTGCATTTCTTCCAAAGTAACCTCTACTACCTCTACCTCTAAAATTACCTCTTTGATTTTTGCCACCTCTTCCTCTTGAATTAAAGATCTGATTATATCCACCATTATTTTGATTATTATGCCAACAATCATGAGCTAAGTGATTTGTCTTACCACAAACCCAACAAGCTTTGGCTCCATCTTTATTGCTTCTACCTCTTCCTCTACCTTTGGCACCTCCTCTTCCTCTTAGGAAGTTAGCTTGGTTAGTTGTACCTTCATCTTCATTTGCTTGTTGCTTCCCTTTGTTATTCTTCTTCTTATCCTTTGAATACATTGCTTGACCTGCACTCTTATCACCTTCACCTTTGACATCCTGCTCAAAGGTTAGCATGTGTCCTAGCAATTGATTTAAATCAGGAGTAAAATGATCGAGTGATAATTCAATAGACAAAATGAATGGCTTCCATTTCTCATCTCCTCAAACCTGTGAGAATTTGCCTTACCAATTTATCCTCCTCAATATCTTCATCAACTTCTCCTAATGCATCTGCAATGTCCTTCATCCTTGTTACATAATCAGGGATGGATTGAGAGGCCTTCTTCTTGAATGTGGTAAACGTTGCCCACAAAGATGCCTTCCTTGACTTTGTAGTGTTTTGGAAATGCTCCTCCAAAGCATTCCTTATATCACTTGCACTTTCAAGACCTCTAATATGAGGTAACAAGTAGTCATCGACTCCCATGTAGATAATGCTCCTTTTTTGAGCATCCTTCTTCATCCAAGTCTTCAAATCTGATAGTTCATCTCTAGTTAGAACACTAGGATCTCTGAATTATGGTTTTTCTTCTTCACCTATAATGTAACCTATCAATTCTTTGCTCATGAGATGAGCTTCCATCCTCATTGACCATGCTGGATAGTTTTCTATATCCAATTTCTCTATCTGAAGAGAATCTCCCATCCTTTCTTCACCTGTGTATTAAATTCTTCAAGATTTATGAGGCATAAGTGTAATTTTACTTCAAATGTAGTTCCTTTTGGACTTCTTGATTGAGTCAGGCCTCCTTCTCAACCTTTCACTTCAAACTTTCACCTTTTGAACCTTCAAGTGTTGATTTTTGTATGTCTGCAGTAGTTGGGGTCCTCCTTTCTTCAATTTTGATGATTTCGGCTCTGATACCACTGATGGAGTGTGTTAATCTCCAAAAGAACAAGTTATCCTTGATGTTAGAGCACCTCTATATCACGAAAAACTCAAAACCTTTACCAATTTGGAGGATCAATACTCATTTATAAAAAATCTTGAACAAACTGTGAAGATATCTACTATTTAGAAAGTCTGCTACACATAACTCACTCATTGACTGATCAAATGTGTAAACTTTTTATTGAAATTTGCACAAGGAGTTGCCTATGGATTGCACACATTCTCCAAGTTAAATCATTCCAAAAGATAAGTATATCTTGAGAAATGAACCAAACAGTTCACCTATGTCTAAAACTGTTCTCCTATAAAGTCGATTCTGACACCTGCAACTTCTAAAATATGATTCTCCCAAACTAGAACCCGTTTAAGCAAATGCTTTTAGCCATAGATGGCTTACCTTCCAACTTAGATTTTGACTCCTCATTTGTGCAAAACTTTACACTGTGCACTTAGAACTGATCAATTCTTTAATCATCGAGATTGCACCTGTTTCAGAAGACACTCAACTCTTCTTCAGATACAAATGTTCCTACACATAATTATCTTAGTCTGTTTACAATTAGGCTCTCAAATTTTAACCATAGATTCATTAACTATGGAATTAGACACCTACAAAAGGATTCTTGAAATGATCAAGCACAGAAGGAGAATACTCAGAAATAGCGGGTGCAACGTTTTCTACAATTCAGAAAACTTTTACATCTAGATGAAAGAGAGATCTTTCTCACTTCTAAAGTGTCTAATGACTTCTAATTCTCCTAATTTCTTGTTCCTCATTCTCTCTCTTATTTGCATCGATTTGTTACTTGTATATAGGCATATATGTACAAGCTCATGACCATAGAAAAGGTATAAGTGAGTTAACTACAAAGTAATGTACATATGTATACAAGTCTTCTTCTTCTGAACATACACTATCTTCAAGCTTCATAAACCAATATTTTCTTCATTCTTTGTCTTCAATTCTTAATCCAAAACATCAATTGGTGGTTGATTTGCACCAACAAGAAGAAGGTATCAATAATGACTTGTGGCATTGAAATGGAGCATACATTTTCCATAGTGGAGTTCCCACACTCAACCTCACATGAGATTATATTGCAAGACCATTTATAAGACAATTAAATGTTTTCAAAGATTGGGGAAAAGGTTTTTTTATATATGTAGCACAAAGGCAATGTTACTAGAGTGAATATCAAACATGGAGCCTACTATGATATTCCTCCTAGGGATGGAATAATATTAATAATGATTTTAATTTTAGTGAATCTATCTCTATGGATACAATCATGGAAAGTGAAGCTCAAGTTTTGCATGTAAACAAACACATAGGACACTTCCTACATGATTTTTTCTTAGGAAGGAGGATTGCATAGATGAAAGATTTGTGTAAAATGAGAGATATGTTCAAAAAATTTCCAATGATTAAGAATTTGAGACTTATGTTTGGATACATATCTTGTCTACTTTAGATGTAGCTAGGAAGGAAAATATTTGAATTAATTTTCAACATGAAGGTGGTTATGACGTCTTTCACAAAGCGCAAAGAATGGTACAAGTGGAATTAGTAATGGTTGTAGAAGAAAATCATAAAATATGCAATCTAAAAGAATGCGAGGAATTTGCAAAGAATGAAAGGATAGAGGAAGAGACTGAAGACAAACTATTGCAAGAGTAATTGTCATTTGTAATAGTGGACAAGAAATCATATTTGGCGAACACAAAACCTATGGATGTGATTGAAGATAAAATATCGGGCAAGTATAAACAAATAAAATATCAAGAAGATTATAGGATTCAAAATAAATAAAACAAATAAAGCATCAAGAAGAGGATAGGATACTAAAAATACAATCCTCTAAAAGCCGAAACCACAAAGAGAGAAAAGAATAGGGGAGTGATATGACAATCAAGAGGAAACTAAGTAGGTGTTCATCACCGACGAGGGGGGAGAAAATAGAAACATAGCCATAGCATTTGATATGGCTATAGAAGTGTAGCTTGTGAGAGAGTACAAATATGTGTTTGCTTATATTTATAAGGATCTTAAAGGAATAGAACCAAGTGTCTTTGTACACAGAATTCCTATTGCACCAAAACCAATCAAAGTCATCCATTATGTCACGAGGAAGGAGATAAGGAAGAGAGCTCACACACACACTCTCACAATCAAAGAGAAGCACACACTGAGATTGAGGCAAGGAAGAATGATCTTCTTCTTCTTCTTCTATTACATAAAAAGGAATGTACAAGAATGACCTAAAAAACAAGAATAAAACTACCGCAATATATAAAGACCAGTACATAAGGAAAAACCTAATGTCTGTGAATGAGTGAGCTGGCACGAAAAAAATGTGCCATCACTTTCGGTAGATAAATATAATAAAGCTCAATGAAGTGTCCCTAGCATATATCGACATGACCACTATACATGTCACAGAAACGAAAAGCTGATACGTTTCATCCTGAATCATCACATGTTGAGTTTGATATCTCAACACATTATAGATACAATGACAAGTACTATGCTAAAATCAATGAGGAAATCGAGTAATTATTAGCAAAAAGATTCATTTATGAAATTGAATACATAGAATGGATATCTCTAATAGGTGTGGTTCCAAATAAAAATGGAAAACTTTAGGTTCATATAAAGCTTAACAAAGTAAATGTTGTAACTACTAGAGATAGCTTTCCTCTTCCAATGACGAATCACCTCTTATAGAGACTTTTTTGAAACGAATTCTGTAATATTTTTGCTGGACTATTAGGGTATAATCAAGTTCCAATTGAGTCTATATCAGCCTAGAAAAATGTGTTTTCTTTATCAAATAAGGAAAATGTTTGGATCATATTGTGTCAAAGAATGGAATATCCAACTATGAGGATAAAGTTATGGTCAAAATCAATCTTCCAAGACCTACCAATGTGAAGATTTTGCAAATTTTTATCGGCCATTGTTGCTACTATGAAAGGTTTGTGTATAAACTTAACGAGATAGAAAAACCTTTATGTGCTCTATTGATTAAATTTGAATGATTTGAGGAATGTGCGGAAGCTTTTAAAGCTTCAAAAACATGTTTATGACAACTACCATATTGAAGACACCATTATGAGATTTGACTTTTTGTGTTCATGTGGATGATTCAAATCTTTCTTTAGGATGTGTTGTAGCACAACCTATTGAGAAAAGCAAGTTATATTTTTTGATTGTTTATGCAACTCAACATTTAAATAAATCCAATAAAATTTACAAAACCCTTGAAAAAGAAAGTTTATGTACGTTATATGCTACGAAGAAATTTAGACATTACCTTTTGGTCAACAAGTTTCAATCTCTTTGTTGATCACCAAACCTTGCTCTCTTTATTCAATAAACAGAGCAAGTCTTGGTGAAAATTTGCCATTCTGATTCAGGAGGGAGGAGTAATGATAAGTTTGTGAAATGTATTTTTGTTGGGTAGAATTATGAAAGAAAAGTCTATTGTCTATACCATCCATAGATTAAACGCATTTAAGTTAGTAATGATGTTGTTTTTGTGGAAGATCCAATTCAACCTTTACTTATGTACCAATTAGACATCAGTTAGCTCAAAGAACGTGTACCAAGCTTTGCTACCTCTTTTTATCGGTGGATAGTCAAGTTCTAGTCCTAGTGAGACAATTTCTCAACCTTTATAGCTTTCAAATGATAATGAAGATCATGATATTTCTTGTGAAGATTTACGTGATGCACTTATTGATGAGAGATTTAGATAGAAGAGGAGAAAATATGCTTAAATGGCTAGTGCACAATTTGAGAGATAGAAAGTTAGATGCATCTTTCCCATACCACAATTGTTCAAGCACTCATATGCTTCTTTTGCAATAGATTCTATGCAATGGCTACCTCTAGTATTTGTGATGAGAATGTGTCTCTCTGTTTTGATGAACCACAAAATCTCAGAAATTGTATGGCTACTATGCAATCAAAATATGATACTATTATGAAGAATGGTACTTTTTCTTTATGTGATTTTCCTCCAGAAAAAAGGCCATTGGAGCAAAGCATGATGGAGCAATTGATAGCTATAAATTTATGGTTTTTCACAAAGGTTACACTCAGGAAATTAAATATCTACAAAGGAAGCTCATGAAGTATCTTTTCTGCTTTCCTTTCATATATTTGTGTGAGTTAACGGTTACATCTTTTGCATCATACCTTTCATGTATCAACTATGGGCATATAGTCTTTGACTTGTTCAAGAGAGTGTGATTCATCTTTGGTGCATCTTTAAATATTTCACAATCCTCAATTGTAGCAATTGTTTGACCTCATGTTCATAAGAGTGCTTCTTCTTCTTTGTTTGAGTTATTTACCTTTTAATTCTCAATAGAAAGAGTCTCCCCTTTTGCACCCTAAATCTTATAACTTTCGAGCATGTGCCCTGATTTTCTTGAGACTTATATAAAAAGAACCTTGCACTTCTTCGGCATGGGAATCGGTTGCTACCTTGAACACATTTTTTTTTTTAATGGAGGTTCGGCCGAGGCCTACTCCCCCGAGCTTTAACTTTGAAATTGCAACTATACAAGGAAGGGCATAGTACCCATGGGACCCCCCTTATCCCACAAGAACAGGGGTTTACATAGCTGGGTTGAACGGCGGTCACAACTACCGCAGGGCAGAATATGCGATGGCACATCAGCCACATGTTACATCATTCCAAGGTTTACATGTCTCTCAGAAGTGCGGGGGCAAGGGTTCAACCCCTGTTGGCAGCACCTTGACCGCATTTTATTGTGGATGGCAGAGATAATAGAGATGAGGCTATTAAGATTACGGAATTGGTCCACGTGTGAGAAGCAGTAACACAACATATATATATGTTGTTTGTGCGCAACTATTTATTGAGTAAAAAAAGAGTTTACCATTTTGGTTACCTCAATGCTTCTCACAAAGGAATCTGTTAGCAAACTCCACCAGGCAGATAGTTGACCAAGAAGGAAAAGCAATGACAAAGATTGAAGGATCAATGTGGATCAACATTAATATCACTTAACAGAATAGTTCATTCTAGACTCATTTTCTTAAAACTTTGGAAATAATTCCAAGTGAATCTCCTTGCCTTCTCTACCCCTTCCTTTCCATGAACCCTCCAACAACACATTAGGTCATTCGATTTGTGACACCCTAAGCTCTTAGAGTCACATGGAGTATGTGGGTACTAGGAACAAGAAGGGCCTTGGCCTTCTAGCTCAATCTTAAGGCATTTTGTATTTATCCAAACTTTTAAGAGTCTATTCTTGAGGTTCAAATCAACAACATGATCATATATCTAATCTTGACTAAGATTAAAGATTCTATGAGATCGTGATCTTGGCATACAAAGAGCTTGATTGTTAGGGGACCTCTTGTAAGGTAATCAGCACTTCTTCTACCCTAAACATAAAGTTTATATACCTCCCAAGCCTACACGATATGATTCCATTGGCTTTACCTCTAAGCCCATTTTTAGACAACCAGTGTCAAATGGAACCTGTGGTTCTACCAGAATTAATCAAGGCTCTAATAATCTTGATGGTAGTGCCCTCTCCTAGCTAGAATGATATGAATGGTCATTGATCTACAATGCTAGGATAGGCTTGTGTTTGTGTTTCACACATAACCATATGATATCTTGGGGCATCTTGATTCCGTAATATGCCTTGTTGTCTCCATTTCATGTGCTTAATATGTTCGGAAATATGCCTTATCATGTCGATTTCATGTTCTTATTCTCTACACTTCTTGACTTGATTCAATCGTGTGAGCATCTCCTTAGTGAGTAGTTCTCAATAGATTTTCACTCTATAGCCATTAATGTAGTTGGGCATCACTTTTCCTTCTAGAGTTGCTAGTTACATTGCACCACTTGTCATAAGTATATTGATAATAAATGATCATGGGAATTTTGTCAAGTGCTTGCTCATGCTGATCTTGCGTTGGAGAGGGAACAATCAAAGGAGAAAGAGGATGTACCTTAATTTCCTCTGTAGCTAGATTGGTGTTTTGCACTGATGGTGTCCCCATGTTTGTCTATTGAGTAGCATTGGCATTTTGACTTTTCACTAATTGATCTTCTAAATCTGCTATGATTTGATCTTTTTCCATGCTTTCTCTTTGTACCTCTTGTAGCTCTGCTTCTACCTTGATTTTTCTTTCACATAGATATTTGAGTTGATCGACATCTTCATGACAATGGTGAGTGTATTTATTGATCGCTTCATTCCAATTTCTTCTTAGTTCCATCATCTCTTGAGCATACCTTAGTTCCCATTGTGTAGGAAGAGTTTTTTCTATCTTCAAATGATCTGCATATCTTTCTAATTGAATCTTGAGGCTTTGGATTTCTTCATTCAGTGACATGGATGCCTCTATCTATTGCATTAGGAAAAAAGGTGAACCCTGGATGGGCCTTTTAGCTTAAGGAGTGATTAGTGATGGACCAATCAGAAGAGGGTGATGGCCACAGACTATACGCTATAAAATACTAGGCTGAAGTGGGAAGAGGGGACAAGGTTCCTCTATGTTCAGGGTTGTCTTCTAGAGAGAGAAGAAATCTCGTAATCAGGCTGGGCCCAAAAATTCAAAATTTTTAAAAAGTTGTTAAACTCATCATAATACCATTAAATGACCTCCATATCACTTTTCAGGGTCAAAAGTGCTATTTTTGACTTCTAATTCAAAATCCGTGCATGTTTTTTAGCTAAAAAAAGTACTTTTTTCAAAATAACTCAAAAAACTCTACTTTCCCTCTTCAAACTCCCATTTTCATACCCAAAACCCAAAAATTCATATTTTTCACCTCTATTCCCTCCATACCATACAACAGAAGCGTTGTTTCTCCTCCTACCATTCTCCCAACTTTTGCAGCAATGACAACAACTCTTACTCCCATGGAAAGCTCCAGAGCTCGTAGGAGACCAAAAGATGAAGTTCACACAATGACGTGCCACAACATCAAAACAATGGAAGGAAGTTGGCTACCACAAGAGTTTTGCAAAGGTGCATGGGTGTACATGCAGCCATCTGGACTTGGTCTTCATCGTGTTCGAGATCGTGGAAATTTGGATCTTCATTGGAAAGGTAAGCTGTTAGGCTTCAAGCAGCAAACACATGGTGGGATGGTTGCTATTGTACAACATGTCTTCACAGTTTCAACCATGAAGTTAGAAAACTCCAATAGAATTAGATATCCAATCCATTGTGAGTATTTCTATTTTATCAATGCTTCATGGTGTTTGAAATGTCTTAATTACTCATCTCATATGTTTTTCATTGTTACAATCATATTTCCTTCTAGTTTAGTGGAAGAGCAACCACTTCATAGTCTTACAGGAACTTTCAAAGCATTACATGCAGACATTGGGGCATTAGTGTTTCTAGATGTACCTCCTGCTTAACTTATTTGTGAAAGGATCTTCTTTTACACTCACAAGTACATTGTTCCTTCCACAGATGGTGAATATGGAAGGTTGGAGATTATCAAAGTTGATTCTCTTCTTAGTTTAGAATGGCCAAAACCTGATTTTTGGTCCATATTATCTTTCAAGCGTAAGATGGTGATGGACATACATAACTCTTTAAAATTCACGCGAGTGTCTAGATCAATAGGTCTTCATTGGACTCTACCAATCCATTTCTTTGTTTTCATATTTCAAGGCATTCCTTTTGTAGAAACTCCTACAATGTTTCTATGTAAAGATATCACATACGAAGTAGTAGAATGATTGTTAGGGGAAAACTGGGGTGATGTAGAAGGATTGTCAAAAGAGGATAGATATCGTTGTAGAATTGGTGACACAGGTATAGGGTTTCGCCATTTAAAACATCGCACCTCTTTGTACATTAGATTTTATTATGATCGTTGGATGTGTAAACTAGGAGAGTGGATACCTTTGCAAAGCTCGGAGGGATCATTAGCTTCATTTGAAATTAATGTGAAGTTACCAAACAATGATATGGAGGTGGTTTTAGTTAATCAACATTGGAACTTGGCCAACTTGAGAGAGCACTTACTTATCATGGGATATGATGATCTTCATGATTTCAAATTTCGAATACGAGGGAGCAAGGTAAGAGTTGTATTCCATATATACATATATACATATATATATATATATATATATATATATATATATATATATATATATATATATATATATATATATATATATATATATATATATATATATATATATATATATATATATATATATATATATATCTTATTCTATCACTATTGTTCATGATTTGAAAATGTTTTACTCTTTTATGAATTGTCCACAGATTGGAAGACAAAATCAAGGTTCTTGCACATTGGAGCATGGATGGAACTGAAATTTCATTGTCATAACTCGTTTTTGTAAAGATACTATGAAACCTGTAAACAAACCTATTTTTGCAATGAAAAATTTTTCACATTTGCTTCAAGGATATTTTGGCCACATTCTACTTGTATTTGTACATTCTCAAGGTTTTTTTTGAAAGAGCATTCTTATTGTTTATTTTCTTTGATGTGATCTCAAATGTCAAAGTTTTCCTTTCCAAGACTCTTATGTTTTAATTTAAGGAAAAGTCACTTCTATAAAAAAGTGGGACCCATCACTTAAAAGTTCTAGAAAAGTTATAAATAGGAGTCCTCTCTCCTCATTTCTCACTTTTGCAACTACATTGAGTGATAGAGCAGTCCGCATTTGCAAGCTATGGCTTCCACCTCTGTACCTACTAAGAGCGCACGCCACAAGTTTCTAGAATTTTTGGAGGATTCAGATTATAAAGGTCAACATGATCTATATGATCTTCTCTCCAAGGTTCTTGACCTCCATGGAATCGTGCAAATGAATGCCGATGCTTTGGAGGAGCTACTTCAATATATGCAAGTTCATATATTGCGTTTCTCCATCGAAATACCACCATATGATGGAACCTAGGTTCCATGTGACCTTCTCACCTACATTCACAAAGGTGATGAGGCATTTGCAAAATGATTGAAACGGTTCCATGTAATTGCAGAGGAAGCAGGGCACCTTCTTGATGAAACTGTGCCACTTATAAGGAGATTGAATAGGAAATGCAAGATGGGTGCAAAATATCTTTCATTCATTGCTCCCACAATTTTCCTTGTGAATGAGGAACCAGAACCAATTCCTCATGAGATCCCTCATCTTCTTACAGGTGGTTTTGTTGATGATAAAAAGGAACCACCTCATGAACCCTTGAATCTCTTGTTAGAGAGAGAAACTATTGAGAAGACTTATCCTCTTGGTGTGGATGATAAGTTGATAGAAGTGCCCAAGCCATCCACCTCTTCGGAGCCAGAAGCAACTATTCTAGAGGTGGAGATTGAAACTTTTTTAGTGGTTCTTGTCGAGGGACAAGAATATTTGTTTTTACATGATGTAGAGAAGGCATTCGGGCTACGGCTGGATGAATGCCTAAGTTTTTTTTGTACTTTGTCAGAGTGTCCTTTGGATAGTACCTCTGACTTGTTGGAGAAAAAGTGTTTGCCATTTGGTGACTCAGTGGCCGACACAATAAAATTGGTTTGCAATGACATACTTACAAGTGAACATCAACATATCACAGAAGAACAATTTAGTAATGCACAAGAAAGGATATTGGAATCAAAAGTTCCCGCCTCACCAGTAATCGAGCAGAGTGGGATGTCCCACTCCAGCATTAATTTACATCTTCAAGAGACAGGAGAAGAAGAAGAAGATAGAGTTCAAGATGTAAGTATCTTCAATTCATGTCATTCATTCTTACAAACACATGCAGCTACTAATCATAAAACTTTGTGTAGGAGGTGATTGAAGTCGACAAGTTTGCAGCAAGGAGTGGAGGTGATCAAGTGGCTCGTGGAGGTGGCTCATCCCTTGCAAACTACATTGGGAAACTTCCCAAAGAACATTTTGTAATTATCCATAAAGAGTTCAGTTTGCAGGGCCACTTCATGACATGGTGTCTAAAGGCCTTAAGTAAAATGCTTTGTTTCTCAACCATTACACAGGGGAGTAATTGTATCTTTTTAGTTAAGAAATCCCTTGTAACTACAACCTTAGGTTCCAACTTCCATGAAAAGGTCTTATGTCAAATAGGAATATCTCTAGGTCTAGGAGTTAGAAATGTTGATGAAATAGCAACCTCAATTTTGACTTACACCCTACCCATGGCTTTGGAGCGTCGAAAGAGAGTCATTGAGAAACTCAAAGCCAATTGATGTAAACAATTGAATTAATATCAAATTTTCACTTTGCTTTATTTACAAATTGTCTCAAGTCTTTCTTTTTTAGTATATTATCTAAAATTCTTTTGGACCTGCATGTGATGTATTGAGCATGACTTCTTTACTCTCATTTAAGGTCACCTAGGGCATCTTGAGGCCAAATAAAGCCCTGCCATAGAAACAAAGGAGAAGGCCCTGCAAAATATTTGCAGGGCCTTCTCCCGTGTTTCTATGGTAGGGCTTTATTTGGCCTCAAGATGCCCTAGGTGACCTTACATGAGAGTGAAACTTCACTAGATGGATATTTTCAAGAATGCAAATGTTCTAAGTTTCAAAATGCTCTCGTCATATGTTTCAAAGATGTGTTTTTCATGTATGTATGTGGAAATTCATAGAGCAAGGTATAGGGAGGTCAAAATTTGTCCATGTTCAATCCTCATGAACTAGTTTTACTCCTCATGATCCTTCATGTGAAAATAGTGCTTTTTTACAAAGAAATAAGCCATGCCACAGAAACGCGGGAGAAGGCCGTGCAAAACGTTTGCAGGGCCTTCTCCCGCATTTTTGTGGCAGGGCATGGTTTGAGCATTTAATCAATAGACAATGATCAAAATGACAAGATAAGAAAACAATCACTGATATATGAGAGATTATCATAAGAAAACACATGGAAATGTATAATGATTGCTCATGTTTCATTCTAAATAATGAGATTATAAAGCGAATAGAGGAGAAGTGCTCATGTTTCATTGAAAATGGCAATATTTACAAAAATCTCTTGTCTGTAGATATCAGTTACAAAACTTAGCTACGATCACTCCTAATTATCCTAGCTAACTGTATGTCCTTCGGTTGTATAGTGACTCGCTTAGCATGGATGGCACACAGGTTGGAATCCTCGAGCATTGATATCAAATATGCTTCAGCTGCCTCTTGTAAAGCTTCTAAAGCTAGAGCTTGGATCCTTAACCCTGCACAATACCTTTGTAACTCTTATTTAACCACCCTTGCAAAGGGTCTTCTAGGTATCAGAAGCTCAGCTGTCTTTTGATAGTGCCTTATCTCTGCAAATGCCTTCGTATATCTTCTTCTTCATTGTGGTGCTCTAGCTTGTGGTGGTGGTGGTCTTCGTTGGACATTTTCATGTGGTCTTGATTGGGGTGGTCTACGACAGGGTTGAAAGACTTTCTTCTTATGTTGCACGCGTCTTGAGCTTTCTCCTTGTTCAGGATGTTGTTGCTGGCTTTGCTCCCTCTCTTGATCATTTGGTATGGCCCCCTAATTTGTTTGTAGAGTCTTTCCCGCTACAGTAACCCTATGATTTGTAGGTATTTCTTGGTTACCCCATGGTGGCAATGTTTGACTCTCCTCACTTGATTCTGAACGTTGTTGAGACACATCCTCATGCGATTCATCAAAATCATCATCAGAAACTACTTGTCTGTGAGCACGCTCCTTCACCCTTGTCTTTGTGGGTCTCTTTGGTGATGGAGGCTCATCAAATGATGATGGTGGTGATTGGGGTTGATTTACGACCTCTTCCCTGGATTGCCCATGTTCCACTTGTTCATGCAACTGTTCACTCCCAGAGGTATGACCACCACCTGTCTCGTGATGGGATGCAGAGCGCGAGACACTACGTCGCCTTTTGTGGTGATTCATCCATGGTGGCTTCTAAGTGCCTTGCACATAGGTAGGAAAGTTAATGGGATCCTTCCTTGCAGTTTGCTTTGTTCGTGCCATACTGGTAGGTAGCTACTTCTAATGCTCCTCAAGCTCAAGGACTCCTTGGCTTGCACAAAATGGAGCTACAAAAATATGAAATGGTATTTACACTGGCTTTTAGTGATGAAAATCACTATTTTTGTAGGGATTTATTCTAACGATTTGACATACACATCTTCGAGCTTCCTACTTGCTCCTTCTCCTTATGTGTCCACCCCTTTGATATGCTTTAGCTTCCTGAAAAAATAATGGCCTACTTGCCCGATCTTCTTTGACTACTCTGTCTGCTTGTACCTTCTCTTCGCTCAGACTCCCTTCGTTGGCTTCCTTGTCTTGTTAGTCTTTCAGTTCCTTGACTACTACAAACAACAATCGTATCAACAAGAAAATTGAAAAAATTAAGAAAACTTACAATGTAATGTGTAATATTGCTCTCTCCCCAAGATAGGATGAAACACTTTGCAAACTCCATTAATGTAACTTGAAACAACTGACGGTCATTTTTGTTGGAGCTATTAAGACTCATTAAGCCTACCAACTTATCTAAGCATGACCAAACCTTCTTTTGCCTATTACTAAGGTCAATTTGAGAATCATTATTGGTGGTGATCATGCACAAGTCTTTCCATAGCTCCCTGTATTCATTTTTCTTAGGGCTCACACCTCTTCTGAAAAAATTTCTTGCCTTCTTCCCTATCATTGACACTTGTTGCAAACTATTTTGCGATTCACCAGGTTTTTTGACAACTAGAGTTACATTACCACCATGACAACCAAATGAATTAAGCAACTCTTACAATTTTTTGATAGCTTGTAAAGATTTATCAATTGGCTTCATGGAAATGCATATTCTATGTGGAGCTTCAATAATCTATCAAATATTCTCATGAAAGCATGCAATGTGCAAAAGTGAACATTAACTAATGGAAATGGAATAATGGGAGATTCCAATCTTTATCTAATGTGTCACGGTTAGGTATTTCTAACATTGGACACCTTAACAAAGGTCTATCCCATTCCGTGGAAGTGGGTGCATCTATGTATTCATCTAAGCTAGATAGTTCTTTTTGTTGTCCCTTTGTTACTTTATAGCATCGGGTACAAAATGGACATGGATAACGAGCAGATGCACCTTGCTTGCAACCTAAAATGCATTTGATAGTTTTTAAATCTCCACCCAAGTGCCAATCTATCTCTAAATCACCAAAGTTTTCTATGTGGAGCTTTGCACCATGAATTTGAGAAACTATTACTTTAGTGATCCATGGGGTCCTACTAAAAATCCATGAAAGAACATCATTGGATTCTTTAGGTACTTCAATAGCACCTAGCCACCATATTTCTTTCTCAGATTGAACACTATATGTAGAGTTAGAGCTAGAGTTACTACTTTCATCAGATATGGCATTTGTCATAGCTTCATTCATGAGTGTCAAACTCAATCTCTCCAGTCGTCGTCCCTTTATGATCTGGCATTCATCTAACTTCAATATAAACTTTAATTTGGTATTACAATCTGCATAAATTACCAAAATTTTTATAACATCAAAATACAATGTATATCAAGATAACAATAGTGGACATACCTAGTATAGTAGATTTGTAAAATTGAACCATTGCCTGTTGAAGCCTCTCCAAATCCATGAATATGTTGTTGTACTTTGTGTAAGGAACTCCATTTCCAGCTGCGCTTTTCAACTCTTTTTTGGATGTAGATAAATGATAAATAGACATAGGCATAATATCCTCTATATATTAGTAGTTTCCAAGAACACTAGCTATATCTTCATTGGACATTGACTTCTTAAGCGATACCTTGTAAGGAGATGGAAACATATTCTGCAAAATACCTTCTCTTTGTAATGAATGCTTCAAAAGGTTGTACAATGCACTGTATCCTTTAGTACTAATTCCTGCTTCATCACATACCATCTGCACATCTCTAGGAGTGATAATATCTTGTAACTTTTTTGTGAAATCTTTAATCACTTGCTTCTTGATAAGGTTTCCTATTTCTGACTCCAAAATACTAATCAAACAAGAATGTAATAACTTGAATTGATCCTCTGTTGTTGATGAAGCACTAACATCTTCAATGAATGACCTACATAACAGGAATATATATATATATATATATATATATATATATATATATATATATATATATATATATATATATATATATATATATATATATATATATATATGTATATAAGTCTTCCAAAAAGAGAAACAAATACAAGCCAAACCTTATCACAAAAACTCGTCGTTTGTGTGCTCCACCACCAATTGAAAGAGAGTCAAAGGATGTTAATGATCGTCTCCTACGTCGCATCCCAAGTGGAGTCTCTCTTAAGTGTTGGAGTTTTCTTGGATGTGAATGGGTCACATTGTGTTTTTTCATTGAGAATAGCCAAAAATGATGAATTTTGAAAAATTCATTTTTTGGGTGAAGAGTAGTTACGGATTTGATGATTTGGCACTCTACTTTTGGAGGGATTTTAAAAATATTACTTTTTCAAAAGGAAAATTAAAAACTAAACTTAAAAAAAAAGTCACTTCTGACATATATATTAAAAAATGAGCCCTTTCAAGTAAATAAACACTGAAACTGAGACTTTGAAAAAAAATCATTTTTTTATTCCCATACATGCTCGAGTTTGATGATATGGAAAGTAGATTCCCTTTCTCTCTCTCTAATAGAAGAGAGAGAGGAGCCTAGTAAGCCTTAAAAAAAGCCTACTCTAGCCTACTAAAAAGTGCCCTATTATATGCACTTTCTCCCCTTAAACAACAACAAAATTAGGCTTAATCCCTAAAAAATAGGGATCCTTACAAGGCCCATGCAGGGTTCACCTTTTTTCCTAATGGATTCATTAACAAGGATGTCATTAATTCTTTATTTCTGCCTCATCCATGTACCCTTTTATTTGTGTCTCAAAGATTGTGCTTCTAGTCCAGAAGCATACCTTTTTTGCTTCAGATTGTGCATACTTTCTTTGTAGCTCCCTATTCTCCAACTTCATCTTATTTGATGCTTGATTGATTTCATTGAGTTTCGATTGCAAAGTAGCATTTTGATTGCTTAATGTATCAATCTTGATGTCACTCTAGCACAATGGTGAGTACCAATGTGAGGAGATCCACCTCATAATTGTCAATCCGTGGAGACATGAGAGCTAGCATGACAACCATGAGCAAGTGACGACACAATTTTGTGAGTTAGAAGCACATCACACACATACACAGACATGTGCGCATAAGGAAAGAACAAAGAGTGGATCAATGGAATCGTTGATTAACTGGAACAACAACACTCATGAGAAGCTCCTATCTCCAACAAGTTAACCTCAAAAATGAGCTCTCTAGCTCTTTTTATAGTTTTTTTATTAGTTTTGTCCTTGTTGAGACCTAGTCTTCGGGCTAGTTAAAAACTAGGTTCCTATGCATATTTGGAGGATCAAAGGAGCTCAGACAAATATGATATTTGATACATAGGTACTTCTAGTACTCATCTAGCTCAAGTACTCCTTAGCTTCAACAAAATGGAATTTGAACTATCAAAAATGATCTTTACAATGTTGGTGTAGTGATAAAAATCACTCTTCATTGAAAATAATTTATGAAAAATTGATTGGGCCTATTCTTTGCCTCGTATGTATGATTGTTCTATCTTAGTGATCCTTCTAATCCCTTTCTTCATCCTTCTTTTCCTTTGACACTTCTAACACTCCCCCCTCTCTAGTGTTTGTCATCCTTAACAGACCTTTGTTGGGTAGGATGGTCAATGTAGTACTATATGAAATTCATTGCTAGATCATGTTCCTATAATCTGAGTCCCTTCACTAGATCAAATTGCAAACGTTCCCAATAAATGTTGGTTGGGATCTCAAGGTGGGTTGTTTTAGAAAATTCCGAGCATATTGCTTGCTCACAGGCAAAAGTTGAAGGAGATGAGTGGGCTTTAATAGGAACACCTCAAAATGGTACTCCCAGAAGCCTCTTGTGAACATGTATTCAAAGGTTTGCTTATAACAAGTTGGGAAGCACCTTATTGTAGCATGCCAGGCATAGATGATGTGGATATTTGGAGTAAAATGCATGTCATGGATTAGATCATAATTGTCATTCACAAAGCCTGGGGCTAAGATGTGAAGTGCCCTAATATTCTTGAATGTTTTGAATACGATCTGCATCATGTGAGAACTCTTTAACATCATTTGAGCTGCTACATCTCGCATGGGCTTGAGATGAGGTATCCAATCGTGTGTTGTGGCCATCATGTATGATATAGAGGGTGGTCCTTGCGATGGTGCTAAGTGTGGATAGTTACCCATTCAGCACAACATGCATTGTTTTGTACCTTGATAGTGAATGCTTTCCATGTTCTATGCCTAGGGACTGGTTTGTAGCATGGATTGTAAATTATATGGAGTGGCACCTTGTTTGAAGTTTGTAGCATTTCTAGATGTGTCTCTAATAGAATATTCCGCTAGGTTGGTTGAAAAAATGTGCCCTTGTGTGCGGCAGTAGGTAAGTGCTCTGGTTGAAATTAGGTGGAAAATGATGATGTTTTTCCAGTGACCCTCTTAATCTTGGCATTGTAATCTGCAAGAATAAAAGAATACGATCACTATTGTAGTTTGGAAGAGGTGATGAGATGCCAATGAGAAACTCGAAATATTCTAATTTGAGCAAAGTCTCTTTGATATCATGCATTTCATGGATCTAAATGGTGATGTGATCATTTGGTGTATGTCCTATCTCCTTGACCTGCTTGAGCCATGATGGCCTTGGTGCATCAAAGGTGTCCTGTCCTTCTTTGGTAAGTCTGCCATGGAGAACAGGCTAAGGTTCATATTCTTCTTCGAAACTATGTTCCACAAGAATATGTACTAGTTCCTCTTCTTTCAGTGCCTTACGTAGAGCTGGTGGTCATTCATATCAGAGTAACTTAGTATGCAATTCTAATTTATTGCTATAGTGCCATTAATATAGCTAAGTCTAAGACTACTAGAGGTGGTGATTGTACGTGACTCGGGGCAACCGTAGGTCTTGACTCCTTTTGTTGTTGTAGTTGTGTCACCTCTTTAGAAAATTTATCATGTGCCTCCAATAAATTGGCATAATCTTCAAGAATGATGTGAATGTTTTCAGAGGGAACCGCTTTAAATTTTGATGGGCTCCTGGCTGCACCTTGTGTTTTCCCTATGGCAACCACCAAATTTTCGTGCTTTGTATTTGCAAACGATGATTCTCTTCCTGAGTTGCAGCTAGATGTGTTCATAGTAATGCCATGTTGCACTAAAGTTTGGAGTTACGTTCCAGTTGTGTGCAAAGATGGCCCTTATAGCTCAGTGATGAGTAGCACCTCCTTTAATGTCAATCTGGGAAGACATGAGGATGGTATGAAGACCTCGAACAAGTGACGGTACAAGTGCGTGAGTGAGAAGCACACCAACATGCACACACATACACACACACGCACACACAAAGTAAGAACAAAGAGAGAGACAATGGAGTTATTTAGATTACTTAAAAGTGCTCTTACAAGTTCAATTATACAACAAGCTAACCTCCAAAATGAGCTATCTAGCTCTATTTATAGTTTTTGACTAGCTTTGGTCCTGTCCAAACCTAGTGTCTGGCCTAGTTAAAAATTAGGTTCTAGGGCCTATTTGAGGGCTCAAACGGAGTCTAAAAAATATGAAAATTGATAGGTAGGTGCTTCCCATGTTCCTCAAGCTCAAGGACTCCTTTGCTTGCACAAAATGGAGTTACAAAAAGGTGGAATGGTATTTACAATGGTGTGGAGTGACTAGAATCACTATTTGGGAAATATTAATTCATGAAAAATTGATAGGCCTATTTGCCAGATCTTCTTTGACTCCTTTGCCTGCTTGGCCCTTCTCGTTGGCTCCCTTGTCTTGTAAGTCCTTGACCGCCCTGACCAGTGCCAACACTCCCCCCTCTCTCGCGTCCGTCGTCTCTGACAGACCCTTGTTGAGTGGACCGTTGGATGTATTTATTCATGACATCAGTGGCCAAGTGGTGTTGTGATAATTTCAGTCCTTTGGCCAAATCGGTGAGTAGGGCATCCTAGTCTACTAGCCCGAGAACCTCCAGATATGGCATACGTAGGTTGTCTGAGTGGAGAGCATGCTCTACCGCAAATAACTGTAATAGATGAGATGGTCTGGGTATGAATATCTCTGAATGATATTCCCAGAACCCTGGGATAAACATTTCCTCAAATGTTTGCTTGAAGCAGGCTGGTAGATACTTGATACGAGCATGCCACGCATAGACAATGTTGATGGGTGGTGTTGTGTCAGCATTAACTCAAATATTTTGAGGCACATCTGTGCCATGATATCTGGTACAATTTTTGAATCTGAGTGCCTAGTGTCGGATGGTTGAAATCATGTAGGCAATCCTGGGTTGGCCACGAGGGGGTGCTAAGTACACATAGTTTAGCCACTTTTCACATCCTTTAACTATCAAAACTGTTTTGGTGTATTCTGGCCAAGACCTTCTTCAAAAGATAAGGCAGTAGCATGGGTTATACTTGATGTATAAAGGCAAGTTATTCCAAGTGCATACCATCTCAGGGTATGTTTCAAGCAGACGTATCCTCCATGTAGGTTGAAATATATTCCCGTGCGTGGCGCTTGCAGGAATATCATCTGGTGCAAATTGTGTTGCCGAGGTTGGTTCTTTTGTTTTGTGCGCTGCTTTACTTCAGCATTATAATCTGCCATTAATACGCAGAATGGAACATACAAATCATCGGACGTGCCAATCCATCGATGATGGGAGAGGTTTCTGAAGTAATCCGATTTGATGACGACTTCTTCCAATCGGGACATAGACTGTATTTGTACTGCCACTCTCTCATCATGGGTTGCACCAATCTTCTCTAACTTTTGCATCCATTCAGGAGCTTCGATCTCAATTGTGTCCATTCCTTCCTCTGTTTGCTTACCCCCTAGTGCACGCATGGGTACGTATGGGTCTTCAAAAGTCTCCTCAACTTCAATTGGAACTAAGTCCTCAGGTTCCGGCTCCACAAAGGGAGAGGGTTGACACTCATATTGAAGAACTTTATTTTTTAGTTCTTCTAGTTGTGCTCTGAGTTCTGCGACTTCTTCAGATGTGTCTGTGGCAGCTGTGACTTCTTTTGGTGACTCTTGCTGAGCTGCCAGTTGCTTTAGTAGGTCATCCCTCTCTTTTTCTAAGGTTGTGTGTGCTTCCAGGAGATCGGCATGTGTTTCCAACACGATTTGCATATTTTCAGATGGGATGGCCTTGAAATGCTCTGGGGCGATTTCCTACGGTGAACCCTCCATTGCTGCTTCCAAGTTTTCTTTGTTCTATTTCTGTAGTCGTTTATTTTCTTCGAGTGCTACGGACATGTGCTTTCGTAGTAAGGAGAGGTTACATCGAAGCTTGAGATTGTCCGTTATCTGGGCGTGTAACATATCATCGAGTTGTTGTTTTTCTTCGGTATCTGGCTGGGGTGGATTGGCTACTAATTGATCATGTTGTGCCTGTAAGGTATTCAACTACTGTTGTAATAGCCTCTTCTCATTCTCTAAAATAATGAGTCTTTCTTGTAGCGTTTCATGGTTTCTGAACAGGCTCGTATGCTGAGCATCTAGGTGCTGGTAATGATGTTGTAGTTGAGACATACACTGGTACAAAGTATTAAATACATTAGTAATAGGAGTGGATGCGGAGAAGGTGTTGAATGCAGGAGGGTAGGGAAAAGGGAAAGGGAGTGTGTATGCTGTTCTTGAGAAGGGTGAAGTGGGTGGTGGGGGAATGGGAGATTGTGGGAATATGGGGGGAGGTAGAGGTGTAGAAGTGGGTGATATGTCCATGAAGTCATATGCGGATGCAATCGTGGGAGTGATTTGTACATGGGAATTGTCGGTGTGGTGATGGTAGTGAAGGTGTAGAGTGGTGTGTGCAGTTGTGAATATAAACCAGCAGAAAGTGTGATAGGGGGAACGGGCTTTTCAGTGGCTACGGTTAGAATTACAGTATCAGTGGTAGTAATCACGATCGGGTTGGTGTCAGGTTGTGCGGACTGTGAGGGTTGACTGACATTCTGTGCTTCGGTATGGGAAGTGGAATCTAAGGCTGTGACAGTGGCGGTGACAGTGGTGGTAGGAGGTGAAGGTGGTGGAGTTGGAGGGGAGGGTGGTAAAGGGGGTGAAGGGGGTGCACTTGAGGTATGGGCTTCATCAGTGTGATGAATGGTATGAGCTATGCCCGTGGTTGTGGATGTGGTGCCCTGTGGTTTTGTTCTTGCGACCTCCTCATCCGTTAGATCCTCTAGCGTGAAGCCATGAGGGAACTCCAAATCAATGGGTATCGGTGGGAACACTAGATTCGGTCTTTCCGCGCTATGCCTTGGTAATCTGATAGTGAAAGGTTGCACTCGCCTTGGAAGTCATGGAGTTGTCTCTGGTGTCAGTGTAGCACCACCGGCCTGTGCACAGGGCATTTGAACTGCTCCCCTCATTTTCTTGGATGGAGGCCCTGCGGCTGATAATCTTCATTGAAATTCTTGCACCCTGGTCCAAACAAGTGCCCTTTAAATTGGCACATCATATGCCAAACATCAGTAAACAATCCTTGAGAGAGCACAACATCGATAAAGTACTGACTTTTGCTTCTTATACCACCGTTGATGTGCCAAGTGTATTTGGTCAATAATCCAATGAGGCATGTTGATTGTCAAATTGAAGGCGTCTGCTAAATATAGACTGAAGCAGATCTTCTTGGGTGGCATCGTGAATCTCTCTTGAGCAGGGAACGCGAAATGTTGCATGCACATTCGGAGGTGAATGGCAATAGTTGGTGTCATTGCTACCATGTCTTTCAGTTTAGTCAAGTTCCTATTCTTCATGTTGTCTGGGACCATTGTCTCTTTCTTTGTGGGGATATGCATACCTTTCATATTGAGAGCTTCCCTTAACAAATTGTTTGTCAATTTCAAGTGCTTTAGTTCATTACCTCTTGTAAGAGATGGTAGGACAAAGGTGCTATACCCCTTTTTCTCTTTACTGGGAGTGAGGGTGCTAATCAAGTATGAACACCTTAGAAAGTCCGGCTTGGGTAACTGAGCTTTGAAGTAATCATATAGTCCAGCCTTCTTCCATATTGGTTTCAACCATTCATTGTTTTGAAGCCTCTCAAAGTCTCTTGTAATGAAGTGATACCGGCCCCAACGTCCGTTGAACTCTATTTCTGCCTCCTACAAATAAGAGCCTTCTCCAAGAGGTCCTACCACGTCACTGAACCAATGCGAGGTTTTGCTGACTGGCGATGTGTGCCCATGTGGAGGATTCTAAACAGGTATGGCATGTAATGCTCTCAATGCCAGTGGTCTTTCCTTCAACTCCTCCTCAATCAGGATACTCTCAATGTCTATGATCTGAGGGCTGGTGCCTGCCTGGGAGCTTGTTCCTGCAGCCTCGGCCATATTGAAGGAATTGGTCACTAGTTCTGTGAGAATATACAAATGAATGTCAACATTGCAAATGGACACCAAGTGGTCATGTGTCCACGTTACAACATTAACATGAGTCTTTAGTGATAAGTTAGTTAGTCAGTGAGTGCTCGGTGATTGTGGGTGTAGTTAGTGGTTGAATTGACCTATGAGCTAAATGGAGTGAGTGCTCGGTGATTGTGGGTGTAGTTAGTCAGTGAGTGCTCGGTGATTGTGGGTGTAGTTAGTGGTTGAATTGACCTATGAGCTAAATGGAAAGATGCAGTGTAAGAATGATGCAGTTAGTAGGTGGAGGTGAATTTACAAGTGGGGGTCGGGGGTTTATTACAAGCTTTGGGCAGCCAAACACTGTGGATGGCTTTTCAGTTTTGGTTCTGTGGAGACTCACGAGGGCTTTGTGAGAGTGTCTGCTTGGAAATGAGGCTTTTTAGGGACCCATTTACAAGTGATTCTACTCGTGCTCATGGGTGAATATGTGTTCGTGCGTGATGTATAAGAGTGGGTATCAGCTGTTCGAGTGAGTGAACCATGTTGTACAGGGTGTGGTCTCTGTGTATCTATTTGAGCCCGCAAGCAAGCCTTAGGCACCCAAATTTGTCTTGATTGTGGGCTAGCCTTCATCGACTTCTTGGGTACCCAGATAGACTTCTCTTTCACAGAAGAATTTTTGGAAGACTTCTTATTAGTGTCGTGTCGTTGATCACTAATAGGAAGTTGAGCCAGTTGTTGTGGGTTGAGCGCAATGGGATGCTCGCCTTTCCGCACCCACACTTGTTTTGATGGTTGAGACACCGTGCTTCGTATTTTCTTTTGGCTTCGAGCATAAATTGTCTACTTCTTCTGCATTTGATCCGCCTTTGGTTGCTGCATCCCTGTGGCTTTTGGAAAAGAAGGGAGTTCCGTCGTATCCTTGACTTCTTTGTTGAGATAATCCTCCCTCTGCATCACATAGTTTTGGACAAGAATAGCATGGTCATCTTCATGTGTACTCCTGGAAGGACCAGGAGTTTGTGCCTTTCTTAGTTCCTTGAGTGCTTCATTCTCTAATTCAAGTGTAATGCGGTTCCGATTTACCTAGACCTGAAGAAGTACACTTCTTAGGTTTAGGTTGACTGCATGATCATAGATCCAGTCTTGACCCAAGACAAGAGGCTCAGTGAGATCCTCATCTTGACACACTAGTACTTTAACTGTCATTAAAACATCTTGAATGTAGAGGGGAAGTTCCACCTCGCCCATGCAAGGGGTTTCCACGCCTCCCAATCCTATGAGATATGCTTCTATAGGATTGACATTTAAGTTCAATTCTCGACAGTAAGAAAGTTTAACGGCACTAGTGGCTACACCTGAGTCAATCAAGGCCCGTATAGTCCTTGCACTCTTTCCTTGTCCTATCTCTAAGGTTACAAAAGGACGTCGATCAATTATTCTATGAGAGTTAAAACCTGAAACTTCACACATAGCCATATGATACCCTGGATCTACGTAGGCATCTATCCTAGGATGTTCTCTACCCTGTCTTCTCAATTTCATTCTTTGGATGTGTTCCAATGCTTCTTCCTATGCTTCTTCTCGAATTCGCTTTTCCTCTTCTTTACGGTTCTTGGCAGTGTTGAGTCGATTGAGCATTTCCTCAGTGAGGGGTTCTTGATATAGTTTGAATCTGCATGCACTTATGTAACTAGGGAGAACATCACCTTCTAGTGTAGCTAATTGGACTGCTCCACTAGTTGAGATCCTATTAATGATCATAGGTCCCTAGCCTCTCTTCTCTAATTTCTGTGCATGTTGCTTCAAAGTGTAGACTAGGACTAGGTCTCCTGCCTTCAAACCCTTATCTTTCACATGTGCATCAAAATATGCTTTTCGTCTTTTCTTAGCCGCGTATATTCCTACTGCAGCCCTCAGTCTTGTTTCTCCTAATCGCTCAAGGCAAAGACTCTAGAGGAGAGCTCATGGCCTGTCCAATCATGCTCTTGTGCTACTTTCAATGTAGGTATCAAGAAGTCCAATGGTAGCACTACATTTTGGCCAAATACCATCTTAAAGGGTGTGGCTTGGAGTATCGTTTTATAAGCAACTCTATAAGCCCAAACAACATGGTGTAACTGTTTGTCCCAATCAGAGCGTTTATTATTCACTAATTTGGTGAGAATCTTATTTGTGCTTTCGGCTTGCCCGTTAGCTTGTGGGTGATAGGGGGTAGACTTCTTGTGTATAGCCAAGAATTCTTGGAGCAGATTTTCAATAACTTCATCCAAGAAGTGAGTCCCTGTATCACTTACTAGCTCTATAGGTAGCCTGTATCTAGTGAACACATTCTCAAATAAGAACTTAGCGGTCGTCTTAGCATCATTCTTTGTCGTAGCCTTAACCTCTACCCACCTGGTTAGATAGTTAGTGGCCACGATGATATATTCAGCATGTGAACCCTTAGCTGGGGGATTAATAGGACCTACAAAGTCTATTCCCCACTTAGAGAATGCACGTCCACCCATCATAGGTTTCAGTGGCATCTCATCTTTGCGTATAGGATACTGAGTTCGCTGACAGACATCACACCTCTTCACATAGGTGTGTGCATCCATGTGAAGGGTCGGCCACCAAAGACCTGCAAATAGTATAGCCTTGATCACCCGATCTTGTCCAAAATGTCCTCATGTTACACCTTGGTGAGAAGTTTCCAATATCTTGAGGTATTCGCTCTCATGGACACATAATCTGAGGTAACCATCTTTGCGATGCTTGTATAAGTTATCACCAATGAGTGAGTAGTCTAGGGCTTCTTGCTCTAAACTTCTTTTCCTGGCCAAAGTCATGTCTTGTGGGAATGTTTTTGTCCTCAAGAAGGCTACTAGTGGTTCACTTCAATCTGGCATTATGGACACTTGATAAAGAGTGGCATGTTCCACAGGTGGTTTAGTGCAGTAGATTGGGCATTCCTTGCACAACTTATGGACATCAGCCTCCATAGTTGGCCAATGCACTCCGAGTCTCTTTAGTGTCTATAGGTTTGTTGCCTTGAGTAATATTGCTCTAATGCACATACATGTGCTAATTGCAACCATTTTGCGTACTCATCCTCGTCCACACAACAGACTAATATCCCTTGATCTGTATGCTTGTACATACTCCCTGCCATGATATGGTACTTCTGGGCTCTTACTATCTCCCTATCCTGTGTGTTTATTACTGGGTGGTTAGGCCCCTATGTCAATACTGACACTAATGGCTTAGCCCACTGAGGTACCACTTCCAAATTAAACAAGTAGGCATCAGGACAGTCATCTGATACTCCTTGTGGGGCTTCTCCAAATGTGAGCCTAGAGAGATGGCCTGCTCTCAAGTGAGTCTTCCCTTTCCTCACCACCACCTCAAAGTCATATTCCACTAGCAAGAGAAACCATCTTACTAATCTACCTATATTGCATAGCTTGTTCACAAGATATAACAGTGCTTAACTGCATACACCATGCCTAATCCCTCTCGTTCAGTGGTGGTATAGTTTTGTTCAGCTGCATTCAACTATCTATTGGCATAGGCAATTGGAAGTTCCATATTACCTTCGCCAGTAGGTTTGCTAGCACAAATCCAATAGCATAATTGGATGCATCCACGTGGACATGAAAGGGCTTATTCCAATCTGGTGTAGTCAAGATTGGCGCTGAACATAATCGTCGTTTACGCTCATTGAAGGAGTTCTCACATTCATCAGTCCACTCAAAGTTAGTCAAAAGTCTGTACAGAGGCTTTGCAATGATGGAGTACATGTGTATAAAGCATCGGTAATAACCACAATGTGAAGAGAGATGGTGGATGCAATCCAAAGATGAGTAGGTGCTCCTACAACCAGCTTCACACCAGCCAACTGAGACTTCAAAGTTGATTAGTAGACCCTTTGAGCTTCCTAAATCCACCAAAATATCAGCCAAGTACTTTGGAGCATGTATCCCAAAAGTTTAAGTCAAGACAGACTAGTTGCGAAATGACTAGCTCCCAAAACTTGCTATTTTTGGACATAGACCTGCTGGAAAAAATGAACAGTGCTCTCAACCTGGCAGGAGTTAGCAAAATTCCTTTTGGGAATAGTAAATAGACTTAGCAAGCTTCCCAATCCAAGTTAAAACACTTCAAATGATGGACTGAGCACTGAGAACAAGTCTCATCAATTTCTGGAACATGCCCACCATTATCGGGGCTCTACAGAGATAGACCAGTGAGCAGTAAATTGCAGATATCTTCAAAGCTATTAATCCAATAACTTGAAAATGTTCATGTAGAAAGTAGATAGTATGAGCTATCCAACGCAAGTTAAATCGCTGAAAAAGGTTTAGTAGAACTCGCGATATCACCTTCTGAAGTTACTGCTCTGAGTGAGTATAGCAGAGAACAAAACAGAGAAGTAGATGATAATAAATGTATAGATTCACATATGATTACAACCACATTGGCAATGAATCTTTGCACAATGGGAGTAGAATGATAGAGCTATGGAGTAAGCTCTTCAATCTCTACAAAATGACATGAAGTGGTCACGTACAAGGCTTGCTAATCGCCTCTTCCTTCTTGCTCTTTTTATAGCTATTCTTGGAGGGAGTTTTGAATTCGAATTCGAATGGCTCCACCTAAAAGTGATCCCCAAAGTTAGGAGATATTCCCTCAGCTCAAAAATTCAAGATTTTGGTAGTTAGAGCCACAGATTTGCTTTTACATCATGGATGAGGTAAGCCATCCTTTTCCTTTTTTCTTTTTCCATTTACAAGAGATAAAATGTACTCTTTTACAAGAGGTGTTCACATGACTACTCATGTGACTTACAAATGAGGATAATATCAAGCATATAAAGCATGTAGGCTTGGGTAAAATGCACCAACAGCTCCCCTCAAGCCTAACATGCTTGGCCTCCAAATAAGTCTTCAATTGTCCTTGATTTCCTGCAAGCCAATCATCAACTTGAATCTACTTAACTTTGTACCATCAAGAGCTTTAGTCAACATGTCTGCACATTGCATATCTGTAGAGACATAGGATAGTTGAATATCCTTGCTCATTAGCTTCTCCCTTACATAATGGTAGTGGACTTCAATATGCTTGGTTCGAGCATGGTATACCGGATTAGCTGCTAGATGTAGTGAGCTTGTGTTGTCACCAAAAATGTGAGGTGTTGAAGAATGAAGTCCAAGATCTATGTACAAAGTTTCTTGAGTTGCATTAGCCAAACCTCTATATTCAGCTTCAGTAGAAGATAATGCCACGGTTGGTTGCTTCTTCGATGACCAAGAAATGATTTTTGAACCTGCAAATGATATATATCCTGATGTGCTTCTTCTATCATCTTTAGATCCGGCCCAATCTGCATCTGAGTAGACCTTTAGCTCAATATCTGAAGTATATGAATAGAACAAACCTTCATTCATGGTTCCCTTTAGGTACTTGAGGACTCTCTTGGCCGCTTCCATATGTGGTCTTCTCGGCTTATGCATAAACTGACTCAATATGCTAACACTATAGCATATATCCACCCTTGTGAGTGTTGCATAGTTCAAACTTCCAACCAAGCTTTGATAGCTTGTGATGTCTTCAATTGGCTCTCCTTCATAAGCACTAAGCTTATGATTTTGCTCCATAGGTGTACCTGCACACTTGGTATTTTCCATCTTGAACTTGACGAGCATGTCATGGACATACTTCCTTTGTGTGATGTATATACCTGAATCTGTGTAGATCAACTCCAATCCAAGAAAATAAGTGAGTGGTCCGAGGTCACTTATTTTGAACTCCTCCTTCATTTGAGCCTTTACTTGTTTGATTCCTTCAAGATCATTGCCTGTGATAATAATATCATCAACATACACACATAAATAGATCACTTCAGATCCATTCCTCTTTATGAACAAAGAGGTATCCGCCTTGCTAGCTTTGAATCCTTGGTCCTGCAAATAAGTCACCAATCTAAAATTCCAAGCTCTTGGAGCTTGCTTCAATCCATACAAAGCTTTCTTTAGTTTGCATACATAGTTACGATGATGTGCATCCTCATATCCAGGAGGTTTTGCCATATACACTTCCTCAAAAATCCATCCATTCAAGAAAGCATTCTTTACATCAAGTTGATAGAGATTCCAATTTCTAGATGCAGCAAGACTAATGAGAACCCTAATTGTAGGCATTTTTGCAACAGGAGAGAAAGTCTCCTCATAATCAATACCATGGGTTTGAGCAAACCCTTTAGCAACTAACCTTACTTTGTGTCTATTTATACTTCCATCTGGATTCCTCTTGATTTTGTATATCCATCGAGATCCGATTATCTTCATAGATGGCTTGTTAGGTACAAGCTCCCAAGTGTCATTCTCCTTCAAGGCTTCCATTTCTTCATCCATTGCATCTCTCCAAGCTTTCTTGCTTTGTGCTTCTTCGAATGTGGTAGGTTCTTCATTGGTTGAATCCTTTGCAATGTAGATGGAGTGCTTGGTGACCAAAGAAGTATCATAACCAAACCTCTCTGGTTTCTTCTTCTCCCTTGAAGACCTTCTAAGTGGTTGATGTGAGCTCTCGGGTCCATATGTAGCATCCTGCATCTTTGCTTTACCTTTGTTCTTCCATAGCTTTAGTCTTTCCAAGTCTTCTAGGTCAATCTCCAAATCACTTTCTTCAAGCTGCTTTGGTTCCTTTGGTTGAAGTGATGGAAAGTCTTCATCCAAGTCATACGACAGCTTCACTTTCCTGTCATCATCAAACCATGATTTGTTTTCATCAAAAATTACATCTCTACTCACAGAAAATCTTTTATTGGTTGGATTGTACAATCTATATCCTTTTTGGTTTTGGTCATAACCAATAAATACGCACTTCTCTGCCTTGGGATCCAATTTCCCTATTACTTGAGAAGGAATGTGAGCATAGGCTAAGCATCCAAAGATTTTACAATGCTCTAGACTAGGTCTTCTTCCATTCCACACTTCATATGGAGTGGTTCCATCTAGTGACTTAGATGGAAGTCTATTTATGAGATATGTGGCTGTCGACACAGCCTTTGCCCATAGGTAGTTTGGCAATCCCTTTTCGTTGAGCATGGACCTTGCAGCTTCGACAATAGCTCTATTCCTCCTCTCTGCTACACCATTGAGTTCGGGTGTATACCTTGTAGTGATTTCCCTTTTAATGCCTCTCTCATGCAAGAAGGCATCAAATTCGGAAGAGAAGTATTCTCCTCCACCATCTGATCTGAGTCTTTTCAAAGTCCTACTTGTTTGATTTTCAACAAGAGCAATATACTTCTTAAAGCAATTAGACACTTCATCCTTGTGCTTCATGAAAAACAGAATGGTCCACCTGCTACAATCATCTATGAAAGACACATAATATCTTGAGCCTGATATAGATGGCTCCTTACTTGGACCCCACACATCCGTGTGCACTAGATCCAAAGGATTTTGATACATATATCCTTTCTTATTGAAAGTTTGTCTATGAGCCTTGCTGAGTTGACAAGCTTCACACTTATAAATCATGTGTTGCCTTGTGATATTAGGCAAACCAAGTACACTTTGGTCCCTGCAAATCTGTTTGAGTATCCTCTCACCAATGTGAGCAAGCCTTTTGTGCCATATCTCCAACTCTGTTAGAGTTTGAGATCCATAGCTAAACAAAGCTATGTTCTTTGTATCTTCCACTTCAAAAGTGAAAAGCCTTCCTGTCTTTTCTCCTTTGGCAATCCTTCGAAAGCCTTGCCTTGGGTCTTCAACATATGCTCCAAATCAATTGAATCTAACCTGCAATCCTTTTTCAACAATCTGTCCAACACTTATTAAATTTTTGGTAATTTGTAGGGACATACAAGACTTTGCTTAAGAGGTTCATATTCCCATCTGATGTCTTCACATTACCTATCTTCTCCACTGAGTGCTTTGTGTCATCTCCTGTCTGCACTTCATGCTTGTTATGAGGATCTTCCAAATCAGAAAGTAAAGCCACATTTCCTGCTACATGGTTCGAGCATCCCGAATCAATGTAAAATATGTGATCATCATCCTTACCCTTCTTTGCTGATAGATTCATAATCAATAATGAATCTTCTTGACTTTGGTCCTCTGCATAGTTATTGTAATCTCTTCTTCCTCTATGGCCACTTTGATAGTTGTTGTTGTTGTTGTTGTAATTGTTGTTGTAGTAGTTGTTGTTGTTGTAGCCTCCATTGTATCTACCTCTATTTGATCCATAGCCACCTCTATTGAATCCTCTTCCTCTTGAGTTCCTCCGGTTCCTGAAACATTCTTCAGTAGTATGATTAGATAAGCCACATATGTTGCAAGGTTGAGATGATTGGAATCTCCCCCTGCCTTGCTTTCCACCTCTGCCTCTTCCTCTAGCTCTTGCTCTACCTGCAAAGTTTGCTTGGAAAGAGCTACCTTCATCTTCATTCTTCCTATTCTTTGACTTGTCCTTGACCTTAGCTTTATCAGAGTATAAGGCAGAAGTTTGATTACCTCTTGAGGACTCACCACCTTTGCTAATCTTTGCTTCATGAGTGAAGAGTTGGCCCATGAGTGTGTTGAGGTCGGGTACATGCATATCCATGTATAAATCCATGGCTGTTGTGAATGACTCCCACTTGTCGTCTGCTTTGATTCCATTCATGATTTGTCTAATGATTTGCTCCTCTTCAATTACCTCTCCAATGCTTCCAAGCTGGTCCAAAATCTCCTTCATCTTTGTGACATAATCAGTCACATTTTGCTTCGGGCTTTTCTTCATTGTTGTGAACTGCATCCACAATTGGTTCTTCCTCGCTCGAGCGTTGGAAGAGAAGAAAGAAGCAAGTGCATTCCAGGTCTCTCTTGATGTCTTGCATCCCTTGACATGAGGTAAAAGAAAATCAGAGATTGAGTTTAGAATATAGGACCTTCCAAGTGCATCCTTCGAACACCAATTCGAAAGTCCTTCCACTTCTTCATGTGATGGTTGCCCTTTGTTCCTCATGGTTGGCATTGCTTCATCTCCGGATATGAATCCATATAGATTCCTCCCTTGAAGGTAAGCCTCCATCCTTAGAGACCATGCCGGGTAGTTGTTTCGATCCAATTTGTCAATTGTTGATGGAAATCCATCTCCCATGTTGCTTGACTATGCTCTCATACCAGTGTGAAGAGAGATGGTGGATGCAATCCAAAGATGAGTAGGTGCTGCTACAACCAGCTTCACACCAGCCAACTGAGACTTCAGAGTTGATTAGTAGACCCTTTGAGCTTCCTAAATCCACCAAAATATCAGCCAAGTACTTTGGATCATGTATCCCAAAAGTTTAAGTCAAGACAGACTAGTTGCGAAATGACTAGCTCCCAAAACTTGCTATTTTTGGACATACACCTGCTGGAAAAAATGAACAGTGCTCTCAACCTGGAAGAAATTAGCAAAATTCCTTTTGCGCATAGCAAATAGACTTAGCAAGATTCCCAATCCAAGTTAAAACACTTCAAATGATGGACTGAGCACTGAGAACAAGTCTCATCAATTCTGGAACATGCCCACCATTCTCGGGGCTCTGCAGAGATAGACTAGTGAGCAGTAAATTGCAAATATCTTCCAAACTATTAATCCAATGACCTTGAAAATTTTCATATAAAAAGTAGACAGTATGAGCTATCAAACGCAAGTTAAATCACTGAAAAAGGTTCAGTAGAACTCGAGATATGACCTTCTGAAGTTACTGCTCTGAGTGAGTATAGCAGAGAACAAAACAGAGAAGTAGATGATAATAAATGTATAGATTCACATATGATTACAACCACATTGGCAATGAATCTTTGTAGAATGGGAGTAGAATGATAGAGCTATGGAGTAAGCTCTTCAATCTCTACAAAATGACATGAAGTGGTCATGTACAAGGCTTGCTAATCACCTCTTCCTTCTTGCTCTTTTTATAGCTATTCTTGGAGGGAGTTTTGAATTCGAATTTGAATGGCTCCACCTAAAAGTGATCCCCAAAGTTAGGAGATATTCCCTCAGCTCAAAAATTCATGATTTTGGTAGTTAGAGCCACGAATTTGCTTTTACATCATGGATGAGGTAAGCCATCCTTTTCCTTTTTTCTTTTTCCATTTACAAGAGATAAAATGTACTCTTTTACAAGAGGTGTTCACATGACTACTCATGTGACTTACAAATGAGGATAATATCAAGCATATCAAGCATGTAGGCTTGGGTAAAATGCACCAACACACAATGCCCCATGAAAGCTTGTACTTCCTTGACATTCTTTGGCCTAGGTAGTTCTGCGATGGCCCTCACTTTCTCCTCATCCATGGATATGCCATTCTTTGACACTATGTGTCGTAGAATCTTGCCTTGCCTGACCATGAAAACACACTTTTCTGGGTTCAAGCAGACTTGATATTCTCTACATTTGTCAAAGATTTGCTTGAGTTCAGGTATATGTGTATGTCTAATGTTGGAATGGGCACAGAGGTCATCAACATAGACTTCCAAATTCTTCCTCAGGAATTCTTTAAATACATGACACATCTGTCTCTGAAATGTGGCTGGTGCATTGGTAAGCCCAAATGGCATTACTCTAAAGGCAAATATGCCCCACTTTGTGGAAAAAGCTATCTTATGCTGATCTTCTGGTGCAATGGCGACTTGATTGTAACCAGAGAATCCATCAAGGAAGTTGTACACTTCCTTGCCTTCTACTCTTTCTAAGAGATGTTCCATGATAGGAAACAGATAGTTATCTCTAATGGTGGTTGCATTAACCTTCTTCAAGTTAATGCACACACGTAGCTTTCCATTCTTCTTGGGCACCACTACGATGGGGGATATCCACTTAGTGTGCTCAATTTCATAGATGAATCCAGCTTCTACCAGTCTATCTATCTCCTCCTTGATCTTAGCAGCGTAGTTATCGTTATAAGTGTATGGCTTCTGCTTGGATGGTTTGGCATCTGAGGTCATGGGGATTGTGTGTGAGCATATGTCAGGGTCTACACCTTTTAAATCCTTATAGCTCCAACCGAATACATCTCTGTATTCCCTTAGCAAGGCTATTAACTCATGCTCTTCTTCCTCTGTCATATTTCTCCTTCTTCTATGGCTACAACTACTTTCTTGGTGGTTTCTTTGTTATCATAGGCCTCTCCTGATTGTGCCTCACGTTTAGGCATTCTTACCATGACTCTTCTATCATCTATTTCATACTTCTTAAAGTTTTTAGGGACCTCAAACAAAGGTTCTTCCTCTTCTGGTGTGACTTCTCTCTTCTTCCTTTTCTTGCCTTCACTCTTGGTGGCCACTTGCGTGGTTAACCGTACATCATTTGTAAGCTCTTCATGTCTCTGAGGGTGAACTTCTACTTCATAGAAGTATTCTTCATCTGATGCAAAGGGTGGGTCCATAATGATTGACTCTAGGTCGGAGTCACTTGCATCCTCAAATGCATCAGTGCGAGGTTCACATTCTTCAAGAACCGAATCACCCATGATTGGCTCTATTGAAAAGAGTGAAATGTCATAGCCATCTTCATCACAGTGGGTTGTCCATTGTTCTTCATTGATGGCTACATCCATTGTTGCTAAAATTTCTATCCAGCCGTGAGGTTCAAACTCTTTATCAGGAAATACTACAGGTGCGTAGGCTGGGTCTTGCATCGATCTATGTGCTCCGTTTGCACCTATCTCTCTGGATTTTTCTCTCTTCTCTTCTTCTACTGCAACTTTGCACATCCATAAGTGGGTGTCTTCATGCATCCATGAGGATACTGATCCTATGGAATGCACCAACTCTGTATCATCTTTGGCTCTATGGATGGGATTCCATTGGATGGGGGGTACGTCTTGATGAGAGTAGTCCTTGAGATTAACTTTGGTTGTGACACCTAAGTGTTGCAAATACAAGGAATTGGTTCCCCAATCTTGTACCACTCGCAACTGCCGCATAAATTGTCTTCCCAAAATCATCTCATACGCCTGATTTTTGCTAAAGTCACAGATAGCAAATGTGTGCTCAAACTCTACACCACAAGTAGTGAGAGTTATTCCTTTTAACAGCCCTAAGGGTCTCTCTATGTGACCATCAGCCATCTGCAATTTCATTCTCGTTGGCCTGAGTGCTGGCTTGCTCCAACGCTTCCATAGGGAAGTGGTAGCAATTGCAACGCCTGCACCTGAATCCAAAATTGCCTTGGTGGTGTACCCCTGATAGGTAATGGGAAGATAGGTGTTTCCTTCTTCTCCTTCACTCATGTCTCCTATCTTGTCCAAAGGTATTTCTGGCACCGTTCTATGAGAACCTACCTGGGAACGAGGTTTTGCTACTTCAAGCACTTGATTGGCTACATGCTTCCATAGTTCTGGCCTAACTTTGAGTAGCTCTTCTAAGGTGAGATTGCACTGCACTTTAGTGTTTTTCACTACCTCTGTATTCCTAGGTATGACTGAGTCTTCGTTTCTTACCATGACCGTGGGTGTTCTCATATATGTAGACTTAGCTTCCCATGGGCCTGTGAAATGGGGTAGCTCCTGTAAGGAGTTAGACTCAAAGTCTAATCTCTCCTCAGATTGGGTACTTTCCTACTCTCCATAGATTAAAGGAATGTCTTGTGGGAATTGATCATGTGTGTCATCCACAAGTTCAATGGGAGGAGGGACTTCACTTTCTTTAGCCCATTTCTCTTCTTGAATCTCTCGCAAGAACTCTGGTGAATACCTATTCATAGAGGAAGATGTGTCTGGTTCTCAGGAGTTAGGCGCATAGGCTTCCTGGGCAGGAAGGCTTACCCTTTCACTTGCCTTGCCCTTATTTGAAGGGACTCTGGTGACCACTTGCATTGGCGCAGTGGAGGTTACACTTCCTGAAGAGTCTACGACTAGCCCAATAACATTAATAGAAGTGATTTTTGGCATATTGTTGGGATTCTTTGTGCAATCTCGTAAGAGATGCTCCTTTTCGCAATCTTGACAAAAGCCCTGGATTGTTACTGACTGGGGTTGTGTGGGTGCAGGCATGGGGCAATCATGAATGAGGTGATCTCCTTGACATCTATAGCATGGTCCTCTAGGAAAGGGGGGTCTTACTTGCCTAGGTTGAGGCCTAGAGTTAGGGTTTGCGTACATGACATTTGCGTAATCTGGCTCCCAACTAGGTTCACTCGGTTCTTCATTATAGTAGGACTCACCATGTTCAGGAGACTGCATGTAGTAAGCCTGGGGGCTATCAATATGTGTACAATCAAAGCTATGGTCACTGGGGTCACTTTCTGAAAGTAATGGAGTTACTGGGACTATAGCTCTATTCAGATTCTCTTCTGTAGCTGCATACTTTACTGGGATCACATTGGCTGGAGCAGGAGGTTGTTGGGCTAGCATTGGTTGAGGTCTCTACTAGGCCTGATATTGTGGTTGGTAGGCTTGTTGAGTCCTCGCATACTGTTGTGGTGGATACTGGTTTTGATATCTTCCCTTTTGTGGATATGGTTGAGGGTAATTTTTTCTCATAGTTTGTTTGTTATAGGGGCAGTCTTGTGCAGTATGGTTGGTGTATCTTCTCTCTATCGTGTAGTATTGGCTACTGGGATTCACTTGGGGTTAAGCCATGATGGGACATACATTCTCCATATGGTCACCTCCACAAGTATAGCACCACTTAACTGGGGCAAATCTTGGGATTTGTTTGCTAGAGACACCTAGTTTTTGAGCTACTTTCTCAACGGGTTCCTCAATAGATGTGGATTGCGAGGAAGAGAGGCTAGTAGAACTATCTGAATCTTTGTAGATTTTTGAAAGTTCTAATTCCTCCCCTAGGTTATCTTCAATGTCAATGCACATGCGTACACACTCTTCTATGGTCCTAGGGTCCTTCAAGTACACATATGATCTCAACTTTGTACTTAGCAGTCCATCTATGAATAAAGCCACTTGTTTGGCTGGTGTGGGTAACTCAAGAATAGGGAATCTCTTTAAGTATTGCCTAAACCTTCTTCTTGTAAGTCTCACAGTCTCTTGAGGTGTCTGCTTGAAGCTATGAATCATTGAGGAAGTATTATGCCTTATGCCACTCTTAGAGAATTTAGTAATGAATGCCTCTAGAAGTTGGTCTATGTTCCTGAAGTGCCTCTCATTTAATGGTTGAAACCACGTAAGGGATGTGTTCCTAAGGGTTAGACCAAAGGCATTGTATTGTGTGAACAGATCCTGAACTTGTTCAGCTCTTAAGACTGGCCTAAACTCGGCCACATGATCGTACGGGTCTCCAGTGCCATCGAAGTAGCTTTTCATGGACTTAACCAGCTGTGTTGGTCTCAAGGTTCTGGTGTGTTCCCTAGGCCTTGGCAAAGGAAAATCATCAGCATTTCTTAGGTTCCTCGGGGTTCTTGGTCTCTCGGTTTCTTCTCTATCCGTCTCTGTTCTCATCCTTTCTCTTCCCAATGGGTTAGCAAAACTTACCTCAGGTCTTTCTCTATTCGTGTCTCTTTGAGCTCCATGAGCTTGGGACGTTCCAACTCCTGGTTGGCCATAAGAAACATTAGATCTTGGTTGGGGGAAAATAAATTATCCCTTCCAAGTGTAGGCATGCCTACCATGCTCCGTGACTACAAAGATCCTCTCCGAAGTGTTGTCTAAATAGGTCACTTTACTTGGACTATCTGGATCTTTAAACTTGTAGATAGTGAGCGCTCCAACCTCATTAGGCTGACCAGGCTTATACCTCCAAAAGGCTTCATCAGTCTCTCGGTTCAAGAGCAGATCTATGCTCTTGTTGTCCTGGGGAATCCACTCTGGTGTGATAATTCTAGTAAGGACTAATTTTCCTCGAGGGGTTTTAGGCTCTCCACATATGTTCCCTTGCTCTAGGTCACCTATGTCCGTTTCTGGGATCAGGTTACCAAACTCTTCTATCCTATCTAGGTGGCTGGTGACTACGTATATGGTTCCTTCTTTGTCTAGGTATGCTCCATTTTCAAACTTGACAGCTGGATGTCCAATTTCAATGGGTTGGTCAGGGTTTTTAATTTGGACCATAGATCTTCCTAGGCCGTCCTCATAGATGAAAGCACCTAATCGATTGGTCCTAAGGTACTCCAACTGAGTCTTGTAAGGGCCTTCAACCCTCTATAAGTATGGCACACCTGATCTTCCTGTGGGTCTCTCCATACCTTGAGACATCTCTGATTCACTAGTCTCAAAGATAGGGTAGTGTGAATAGTGGCTCAACTGTTGGGCCCAAGACCTAGCAGTATGATTGACACTAGCCTCTGAAGACCTAAGACTCTGTCTATCTCTTCCTAGGTGTCATCCTTATCTAAGGTTCATATGCCCAATTGATTCACTCCAATTTTCATCCCAAGTACAATCTCATTGCTGAGTTCTTTCGTATCAGTTACTTGGTTCTTTTTTAGTTGATTGTCGTGTTTATGATCTTGTCTGATATCACGTCGTCATTAAGTTATCGATTGCAAAGAGATTATCTTTATGCTTGAACTTGAGTATTTAATAGTTTTCAACTTGATAGATGCCTATCGTTGCCCTGACTTACTTCTAGCACTACTCGCACTTAGCCTAAGCTAGTAAGAAAGAGAAAAGAAAGTAAAGAAATTACCTACTATGCCAACATCACAACTCTACGTCTTACCATCAAACGCTCGTCCTCAAAGCTCGATCCTCGGCAACGGCACCAAAATTTGGTGTAGCTCAATGATGAGTAACACCTCCTTTAATGTCAATCCGGGAAGACATGAGGATGGTATGAAGACCTCAAACAAGTGATGGCACAAGTGCGTGAGTGAGAAGCACACCAACATGCACACACATACACACACACGCGCACACAAGGTAAGAACAAAGAGAGAGGCAATGGAGTTATTTAGGTTACTCAAAAGTGCTCTTACAAGTTCAATTCTACAACAAGCTAACCTCCAAAATGAGCTCTCTAGCTCTATTTATAGTTTTTGACTAGCTTTGGCCCTGTCCAGACCTAGTGTCTAGCCTAGTTAAAAATTAGGTTCTAGGGCCTATTTGAGGGCTCAAACGGAGTCTAAAAAATATGAAAATTGATAGGTAGGTACTTCTCATGCTCCTCAAGCTCAAGGACTCCTTGGCTTGCACAAAATGGAGTTACAAAAAGGTGGAATGGTATTTACAATGGTGTGGAGTGACTAGAATCACTATTTGGGAAATATTAATTCAGGAAAAATTGGTAGGCCTATTTGCCAGATCTTCTTTGACTACTTTGCCTGCTTGGACCTTCTCATTGGCTCCCTTGTCTTGTAAGTCCTTGACCGCCCTGACCACTGCCAACAGCCCTCTACTATTTGTATGGCCTCTTGAGAGTTACCTTTTGTTTGTCTTCATCATACCAAGACCTATGTTCTTCAAACATAACATTGGTAGTTGTAGTGAATTATTTGGTTGAAGTATGGTAGAACATGTAACCCATCTGAGTTGATTCATACCCAACAAAAAATGCCTTTTTTGCTCTTCATCTAGCTTACCTCTTATTTGTGATGGTACATGAACATAAGGTAAACAATCAAACATCTTGCAATGTCCAAGACTAGGTTTTCTTCCATGCCATGCTTCATAAGGAGTCATAGATTGAAGTAATTTGGATGGTGTTCTATTGAAAAGGTACATATAAGTTGAAACAACCTCTCCTCATAGATAATGTGCCAACCTCTTCTATTCAAGCATTGTTATGGATGATCCAACCAATGTCGTGTTTCTTCTTTCTACAATTTCATTCAATTGAGTAGAGAACCTAGTAGTCACTTCCTGCTTGATACCTTTACCCTACAACAACTCATCAAATTCTTTGGAGAAGTATTCTCCCCCTCCATGTCTTACCTTCTTGAGGGATCTACCTCTATGGTTCTCCACATGTGGTAGATACAATCTGAAGCAATCAAATGCTTCTTTCTTACTTTTGATAAAGTGAAGAAAATTCCTATTATGGTCAAATGAGACATAATACCTTGATCCCATGAATGAGGTTCTTGACTTGATCCCCACACATCAATGTGTACTAATTCCAAAAGGTTATTATGGATGTCGCCTTTGTGGTTGAACCGTTGTCTTTGTGCCTTCCCAATCTGACATGCATCACATCTATGTTGATATATTTAGGTAGTGATGTGTGTGAACACTCTAGGACCATCGATGCACTTTTTTTCCTCTTTAGGAGGTCTTTTTCCCTCGGGTTGTATATATGCCTATTGCCCCAATAGGATACTTATCTTTGTACATTCTAGTGGTAATACATTCAGTATTGTGTATTGTGCTCCAAGCTTTTTCTTCTTCCTTGTGTTGTTCGTGTGCTTCCACAGACGTCTAACTCCAAAAGTTGGTATCAGAGCAGGTCATCGCTTCATCTAGGGTGTTGTCTACACCTTTCTGGTTGCAATATCAGAATTGCATGAATTTTGATGAGCATACTCAGTGTGTTTTTGAGATGAAAATGGCTTCACTCTATGGTGCCGAAATCACGATCAAGCTCGTTTTGTCCTCTGAACGCACTATCGTATAGGCTATTTCATCTTTTTGTGCCAAAGGTATATACTAGTTCTGGTTCGTCAGTATAAGCATCTCGAAGTCTGCTACAGGTCTAGTAGAATTCATATGGGCAGTTTTGTTCAACTTTTTTAGATACAGTCAGTTTTCTACATCAAGGTATTTTAGTCACTGGCCATGGCTCAAAGCAGTGATGTATTCCGCATGTTGGCTGTTGAGGATACGTTGGATGGTACCAACTACCCATTATGGGCTTATATGATGTGACATGTATTAGTTGTAAAAAGATTGTGGAACATTGTGTAGGGTGTTGAAAAACTTCCTATCACACCTGCAATTGTTACAATTGTAGGTACTAAAGCTGATGTAGAAGGTGTCGAAGATGATGACATTCTGCATATTCCTATTCGTGGTGCAGTTTCTACTACACCTACTATAATCAAATTCAGTGGGATGGTAGAAATGTTGAAGAAACACTCACGAATTTGACAAGCAAACAGGCCTAGAAAAGAAAAAAAAAGGGAGAAGCAGAATCAGAGAAAATAAAAAACCTTAGTGGAAGGACAAATCCACGACCGTTATGTACAGTACAGAATCTCCCAGGATCAGAGTACGTTACGCCGAATCAAATTATACAAAGAGAGAACTTGCAAAGGAATAATAGAAGGGAAGTGCGAACAAGAACGTGCATAAGAAGAACGCGCAGTATAAATAAGAGCACAAACAAAAGAAAAGGGCGGAAGTGTGTATGTGCGAGAATAGAGAGAAGGAATATAGCAGATGCGCAGAGACACAGAGATACAGATAGAAGACGCCATAGATCGCGTATGTAGAAGAAAACGCCATAGATCGCGTATGTAGAAGAAGACGCCATAGATCGCGTATGTATAGATGAATAACAGAAGCCTGAGATATCGGGTATTCATCTGAGAGAGAGATGGTAATAAAAACTACTCAGTATAGGAGAGTTTCTGTAGCTTGAGCAAGAAGAGGCCAAGCTCACTTGTACACATCTTCTCTAATAGAAAACACATGTTCATGTGGATGTTCGTGCGTACTGTTTATATGTGCTAGAAATAGAGTATGTTTATGTTATTACAGTTAGTTAACAATTAAACGTTTCCTCAGAAAATGCATTTTCGATCAGTTGCAGTTCTTACTGTAAACGAGTATTTTCCGGTAAAAGAACGAAGTAGATCTCGCAGAGTAATGCGAAGCTTTGTATGAGAGATAGCTCATTCTGTAGCTAGACATCTCTACTTTTAATTGATTAAGCTTTCCGGTGGAAAAGATATCCACACTCAGTACAAAGTCTGACCGGAAAGAGGTCGTCTGAACTAGTGAAGTTTTTCCTTAAACTTCAGAAAGAGTTCAGTAAGTTAAGGAAGTTCACGCATCACTTCCTTACTTCATGTATGTTCATTTGAAGTAACTGAAATCAGAATTGAAGTCCATTTCGGCACAATTTCGGTACGATTAGGGTGTCAGTCCAGTGAAGTTTCGGTGAAATTTTTCCAGTGAATATAGAGCGCAGTCTTATATGTTGAGCGCTAGACTTCGCTAAGCTATTGATTGATTACAAAAGTGTTCTGAATCACTCTAGCTTAGTTCTTCTTGGGCGTGGCGGTTTCCGCAAGGCTCAGCCTTCGTCGCGTCGTCAAGGAGTGGTATCAAAGAAAAGAAGTATACCACATTTCGGCAATAGTGGTATCAGAGCCAGAGCTAGGCATATCTAATCAGAGCCCAGAGTATTCATCATTATTGGAACCAAGATCCGGTTAACCACAACGAGTGGAACCAGAACGAGAAAGATTCTGAAGAGCAAAAAGATTCTTAAAAACTCACCGGAAGTAACAGAAATAAGAAGATCATGGCAGACCACGTTACTATTGATAAGTTGGACAGAGATAATTATCCAGCATGGGTAATGCGCATGGAAGCCCTACTTATGAGTAAGGACTTAATGATGTACGTGACCGGAGAAGAGAAGAAGCCGACTTTCGAAGATGATAGTCAACTGGAAAAAGAAGAATTAGAAGCCTTGAAGTTGTGGCAGAAAATGGATGCAACGGCAAGAGCCTACATCTATAATACCGTAACAGACCATCTACTACCGCACATTAGAGGACTGGAGAAAGCAGAGGACATATGGAGTGCATTGGAAGATCATTTCCAAAATACTACGAAAGCTAGGAAAGCTAGCTTGTGGTCCGAGTTTATGACATTCAAAAAGAAGTCGAGTCAAAGCATAAGTGACTATGTCACTAAAATGAAGGATCTAGCAGATAGTCTTGGATCCATAAATGAAGAAGTCGAAGATCATAGATTGATAGCGCAAGTGCTCACAGGTTTGAGAGGAGATGAAAGGTGGAAACCTTTCGTACTATCAACTGAACTTTCTTTAAATCATTTTGTGCCTGATTTAAATTAGTTGCTTGGTTTGATGCTCACATATGAGCAAGACCTGAAAGGAGATGCAGATAAAGGACAAAGCTCTGCAATGTACATGAAGAACAAAAAGAAAGACAAAGGTAAGACAAAAGACGAAGAAGAGTCGAGCTCTCAAGCCTATTACGCAAGAGGTAAAGGCACTTCCAGAGGAAAAGCAAGAGGCTTTGGAAGAGGAAGAAGTAGCCAGAATACCAACAAGAAGGCTTGTTGGATCTGTGGACTCAGTAATCATTTGGCTCATGATTGCTGGCACAATCAACAAGGATCAAATCAAAATCAAAACAGTAATAGCAGAGGCAGAAGCGGAAGATATCAAAGAGGAAGACAAAATCAAAGAGGAGGTTATGGTAGAGGTGGAATGAGAAGTTGGGGACAGAATCAATCCTACAACACCACCTACAACAACTACGCAAATGACACACAGAATGAAAGTCATACATCGTTGATGATGAACTCTATCAGCACATCAGAAAATGAAGATCTAAAGGTATTCTACATTGACTCTGGATGTTCTAATCACTTGTCAGGAAATATAGAACTAATGTCAGAACTAGAAAAAGGTAGTTCTAGTCACACTGTTCAAACAGGTGACAATACGAGACATAGCCTACACTCAATTGGAAAAGTGAAATGCAAGAGTGGAGCAGATTTGCTAACCAATGTTTTGTATGTTCCAACAATACCGAAAAATTTGATTAGTGTGGGACAGATAGTTGAAAAAGGTTTTCAGGTCAGATTTACAAATAAAGGCGTATTTGTAGAAGATCCCGAGAACGGATACAATCAGATCGTCTCTGGTAAGAAAGAAGGAAGACTCTTTACTTTAAGAGTACAAGGGAACATTGGCCAAGCGTTACTCACACATAGTGAGAAGGTTATTACAGAACTTGATCTCTGGCATAAGAGATTGGGTCATTTCAATGAAAAAGGAATTAAAGCTATGATCGCAAACCAGTCTGTATTGGGATTACCGAATATACAGAATCAACATATGATTCATAAGTGCGAAGCATGTCAATTGGGAAAAGCCCACAGGTTACCTTTCCAGAAGAAAGGATTCAAACATGATGAAGTACTCGAGCTTATTCATACAGATGTGTGGGGGCCAACGAAAGAAGGATCAATCAGCAGATCAAGGTACTATGTTTTATTCATTGATGATGCAACAAGGTGGATAACTCTTTATGTTTTGAAAGAGAAGTCAGAAGTATTTGGAGCTTTCAGGCATTTTCATGCATATGTTGAAAGACTTACCGGACGAAAACTTAAAAGACTGAGGTCTGATGGAGGGGGAGAATACTTCTCCCGAGAATTCAATGACTATCTTTGGAATGCAGGTATTAAGAGAGAAATAACCTGCAGATATACACCACAACAAAATGGAGTAGCAGAAAGAAGGAACCGAGTTCTAGTTGAATTTGCACGAGCCATGCTGAACGAAAAAGATTGTCCAAATTATCTTTGGGCTGAAGCTGTAAACACAGCTACATACTTGGTAAACAGATTACCATGTACAACATTGGAAGGAATGACCCCTTATGAAGCATGGTGGGGAAAGAGGCCAACACTTGATCACTGCAAAGTGTTTGGATCAGTAGCGTATGCTTATGTACCGTCTCAACTCAGACATAAGCTTGAACCGAAAGCAGAGAAATATGTGTTCGTTGGATACGATGAAAAACAGATGGGTTATAGGTTATGGAGTCCTCTAACGAAATAGTTTATTGTTTCTAGAGATGTTACATTTGATGAACAGAAAAGCTGGTATACAGATCAAAGTCATGCAACTGAAGAATTTGAAGAAGAAATAAAAAGAAGAGAAAAAGGGAAATCAATTGTTCAGGTAAACAGAGATGAAAATCATATGCAGGCAAGTACGTGCAGAAACGGATCAGGTATGAGAAATGAAGATAATGAAGAAGTGCATTCAGATACACATGAAGAGTTTGAACCAAGAAGGTCAAACAGGAATAGAAGACAACCAGAAAGGTACTCGTATGATACGTCATACATAACTCAGAAAGACTATGCATATATAGTCAAAGAAGATGAAGAGCCGCAGTGCTATGATAAAGCAAAAGGCAAAAAGCAAGGGGAAGAAGAAATCAGCGCACTAGAGGAGAACAAGACATGGGAACTTGTTTCGAAACCAAATGGTAAGAAAGTAATCGGAAATAAATGGGTTTTCAAAATAAAGAAATTTGCAGATGGAAGGATAGCCAGATACAAAGCGAGGCTGGTGGTCAAAGGCTATGCCCAAACGCATGGCATAGATTATGATGAGACGTTTAGTCCGGTGGCAAGGATGTCTACCATAAGGACAGTGATTGCTATAGCAGCATCGAAAGGATGGAAGCTAAGTTAGCTAAATATAAAGAACGCATTTCTGAATGGATACATTTCTGACGAAGTGTACATGGAACAACCTGAAGGGTTTGTAAGTTCCAGAAACCCAAACTTTGTTTGCAGGTTAAGAAAAGCACTTTATGGACTGAAGCAAGCTCCAAGAGCTTGGAATTACAGACTTGTGAAATATCTAAATGAACTTGGATACCAAAGTTCGAAGGCAGACGCAAGTCTACTTATAAAGAGAACAGAAGAAGGAATGATCTACATTTTTATTTATGTAGACGACTTAATAATCACAGGAACATCAGATGAAGGGATTACAGAAGTAAAGAAACTACTCGAAAGAGAGTTCAAGATCAGTGACCTAGGAAAGTTGTCATACTTTCTAGGAATGGAAATGACATACACAGATCATGGTGTATATGTGTCACAAGAAAGGTATCTCCTAAACTTACTGAAGAAGTTTAATATGGAGAATTGCAGAGAAGCTTCAACACCACTTGAAGTAAATCATAAACTCAGTAAATATGATGCAACAGAGTTCAAAGATATGAAGAAATATCAGTCGTTAGTAGGAATTTTAATTTATGCTACGCTAACGAGACCGGATCTTAGTTATGCAATGGGAGTTCTCTCACAATTTATGGATTGTCCAACATATCAACATTGGGTTGCAGGACAGAGAGTTCTTAGATACGTCAAAAGAACTATAAAAGAAGGATTATATTATCCTTTTACGTCGGATATAAAGCTCAGAGCATACAGTGACTCAGACTGGGCTGGAAGTCAAGATGACAGAAGGTCAACACACGGGTATATGATATACCTAGGAGATAAGCAGGTAAGCTGGTGTTCGAAGAAGCAACACACAGTGGCTTTATCATCAACAGAAGCTGAATACAAAGGACTTGTAGAAGTAGCTAAAGAAATAATATGGATGCAGACCTTGTTCAAAAGCATGGGTATTGATCAAGGTATACCTATTATACATGGAGACAATATGAGCTCTCTATATCTTGCAGCAAACCCAGTATTTCATGCAAGAACAAAGCACATAGAGATTCAGTATCATTTCCTGAGGGAAAAGGTAATGGAGAAGGAGTTAGAAATTGTATACACTCCGACAAAGGATCAGATTGCAGATATGTTGACAAAGAGTTTGGATGGAACGAAGACAAACAGATTCAAAGAGATGGCAGGTATAAAAGAAAGAAAGATATATGAAAGACCGGAAGATGTCAAATTAGTGATTGAGGGGGAGCTGTTGAAGAAACACTCATGAATTTGACAAGCAAACAGGCGTAGAAAAGAAAAAAAAAGGGAGAAGCAGAATCAGAGAAAATCAAAAACCTTAGTGGAAGGACAAATCCACGACCGTTATGTACAGTACAGAATCTCCCAGGATCAGAGTACGTTATGCCGAATCAAATTATACAAAGAGAGAACGTGCAAAGGAATAATAGAAGGGAAGTGCGAACAAGAACGTGCATAAGAAGAACGCGCAGTATAAATAAGAGCACAAACAGAAGAAAAGGGCGGAAGTGTGTATGTGCGAGAATAGAGAGAAGGAATATAGCAGATGCGTAGAGACGCAGAGATACAGATAGAAGACGCCATAGATCACGTATGTAGAAGAAAATGCCATAGATCGCGTATGTAGAAGAAGACGCCATAGATCGCGTATGTATAGATGAATAACAGAAGCCTGAGATATCGGGTATTCATCTGAGAGAGAGATGGTAATAAAAACTACTCAGTATAGGAGAGTTTCTGTAGCTTGAGCAAGAAGAGGCCAAGCTCACTTGTACACATCTTCTCTAATAGAAAACACATGTTCATGTGGATGTTCGTGCGTACTGTTTATATGTGCTAGAAACAGAGTATGTTTATGTTATTACAGTTAGTTAACAGTTAAACGTTTCCTCAGAAAACGCATTTTCGGTCAGTTGCAGTTCTTACTGTAAACGAGTATTTTCCGGTAAAATAACGAAGTAGATCTCGCAGAGTAATGCGAAGCTTTGTATGAGAGATAGCTCATTCTGTAGCTAGACATCTCTACTTTTAATTGATTAAGCTTTCCGGTGGAAAAGATATCCACACTCAGTACAAAGTCTGACCGGAAAGAGGTCGTCTGAACTAGTGAAGTTTTTCCTTAAACTTCAGAAAGAGTTCAGTAAGTTAAGGAAGTTCACGCATCACTTCCTTACTTCATGTATGTTCATTTGAAGTAACTGAAATCAGAATTGAAGTACATTCCGGCACAATTCCGGTACGATTACGGTGTCAGTCCAGTGACAGTCCGGTGAAGTTTCGGTGAAATTTTTCTAGTGAATATAGAGCGCAGTCTTATATGTTGAGCGCTAGACTTCGCTAAGCTATTGATTGATTACAAAAGTGTTCTGAATCACTCTAGCTTAGTTCTTCTTGGGCGTGGCGGTTTCCGCAAGGCTCAGCCTTCGTCGCGTCGTCAAGGAGTGGTATCAGAGAAAAGAAGTATACCACATTTCCGCAACAAGAAATGCCCAGGTACATGCATTGATAGCTTTATCTATCAAACATCCCATTATTCCTTACATACGCTCTTGTAGAACAGTTAAGGATGCTTGGGATACACTTACCACATTGTACCAAGCTAGGAATAAGGCTCATGTTGCTTACCTCGGAAAACAATTGGAGAGTGAGCACATGAATGAAGGTGGTTCTATGGACAATTTTCTAACAAATATCAAAGACCTGAAGAAACAATTGATTTTTGCCAATGAGGTTACCAGATAGCTCACTTGTGTAGACTATTCTGAATGGTCTTCTTAACTCATATTAGAGTTTTGTTTCTACTCTTTGTTTGATGATGAAAGGCAATTCAAATGCCTTGTCATTTGAGGAGTTATTCTTTGTTATATTGCAAGAAGATCAGTCCAAGTAGAACAGGTCCATTATGCGTGTTGCAGATCAAGCTTTCCTAGCTAGTCAGAAGGGCAAAGGAAAATGGATCTCTTCAACTAGTAAGTAGAAATCTACTAATTTTGCACAATCGAAGAGGGAAGACAAAGATGAAAAGAAATCAGAAAAGTAGAAATTGTTTTGCAAGTAATGTAAAGGAAATGATCATATCATAAAGAACTGTCCAAAATTGGCTCCTAAAGAGGCAAAGAAGAAAGAGGCTGGAATGGTTGTTGCAGAATCCTCTACACCAAAACAGAGTCTGCTAATCTTGTGTAGGAAGAAGAATGAGTGTTCACTACTATTTGCAATTTTGACCCATCTTCTCATGAACAGTGCATGTCTGCAATAGACTTAGATGTTTGGTACTTTGATAGTGGGGCGACCAAACATATCACCTCGCACAACAATTTCTTCACTTCACTCGAGCCTTCCCCTACAAGGAATACTGTCGCATGTGCCAACAACTCCTCTTATCCTGTCATGGGAGTTGGTAAGGTCATTTTGACTACTGTTGATAGTAGTTCTTTCACTTTGTCAAATGCTTTATTTGTGCCAGGGATCAAGAAGAATCTTTTATCAGTTTGAGCTTTAGCCAAGATTGGTTGGGTTGTGAAATTTGTTCATGACAGGTGTACAGTTCATGATCTATCAAATGGTGATGTGATTATTGCTTCTGGCATTTTATGTCGTGGGTTGTATAACCTCATAGACTATGAAAGATTTGTGAATGATTCAACATGTGTACTACATGATTCTCAGGCTATGTCAGATGCAAAGCTTTGGCATGCATGCTTTGGGCATCTAAATTTTGTTAGTTTGTTACGTCGGCAGAAATCTGAAATGGTGTCCGCTTTGCCCAAACTTGAGGCACCTGGAAAACATGTTTGTGAAGGTTGTATTTTGGGCAAAATGCAGCATTCCTCATTTCCAAAAGATGGTTCAATTCAGGCTACTCAAAAATTGTAGCTGGTACATAGTGATATCTGTGGTCCTATGCAGAAACCTTCTTTTGGAAATTATCTTTACTTCGTGACTTTCATCGATGATTTTTCCAAGCATGCATGGGTATATCCATTGAAGGCAAAGTCCGAAGTGTTCATGTGCTTCAAACAATTTTTGGTTTTGGCTGAAAATCTATCAACATGTAAAATGAGCACCCTCTATTCTGATCGAGGGGAGGGGATACATGTCTTCTGATTTTAATGCATTTCTGGCTGAATGTGGGATAGAACACAAGTGTAGAGTGTTGTATACACCTCAACAGAATGGAGCTTGAACGAAGGAACATGTCACTCATGGAGATGGCAAGGTGTATGGTCAAGAGTCAAGCTTTACCACATAGTTTCTCGCTTGAGGTTGTCATGTGTGCCCCATATGTACTTAACAGGTGTCCCACTAAAACGCTGCAGTCTATCACTCCATATGAGGCTTGGCATGATCACAAGCAATCTGCTGCTCATCTACATGTTTTTGGTTGTTTGGCATATGCATTAGTGCCTAAAAAACATCACAAAAAATTGGATGATAAAGCAGTAAAATGTATTTTTGTTGGGTAAAAATTTTGAAAGTAAAGGCCATTGTCTGTATCATCTACATACTAAACGCATTTTGGTTAGTTGTGATGTTGTTTTTGTGGAAGATGCTATTCAACCATTGCTTTCATGTACTAAGGAGACATCTGTTAGCTCCAAAGACATCTATGATACTTTGCTACCTCTGTTTATAGGTGGAAAGTCCAGTCCTGGTCCTAATGAGGCAAATTCTTAGCCTTTGCAGGTTTCATGTGATGATACAGATCATCCCATTTCTGATGCAGATTTACATGATGCACTTGTTTTGATGAGAGAGCTCATATTGAGGAGGCAAAAACTATGCCAAAATGGCTAATGCAGACTTTGCATGACAACAATTTAGATGCACCTCTGTCATATTGCACTCAATCAGGCTCTCATAATGCCTCTTTTGCATCAAATTGCTATGCTATGAGTGCATCTAATCTCTATGATGAGACTGAGCCTGTTTCGCTTGATGAAGCACAAAATTCAGAAAATTGGATGGCTTCTATGCAATCATAATATGATGCTATAACAAAGAATGGTACTTGGTCTTTATGTGACTTGCCTCCTGGCAAGAAAGCCATTGGTACTAAGTGGGTATACAAGATGAACCATAAACCTAATGGTACAGTTGACAGGTATAAGGCTAGGCTTGTTTCAAAGGGTTATGCGTAGGAAAGAGTCATTGATTTTGATGAAACCTTTGCTTCTACTTGCCAAATGACTACTGTTTGTAGCATCTGTGCACTTGCAGCTCATCATGATTGGAATGTACATCAGTTGGACATTAAAATAACATTTCTGAATAGTGACTTGCATGAAGAAGTGTATTTTTTCAGCCCCATGGCTTTGTGCAAAAAGGGCATGAAAACTAGGTGTGCATGTTGTAGCTCAATGATGAGTAGCACCTCCTTTAATGTCAATCCGGGAAGACGTGAGGATGGTATGAAGACCTCGAGCAAGTGGCGGCACAAGTGCATGAGTGAGAAGCACACAAGCATGCACACACATACACACACACGCGCACACAAGGTAAGACAAAGAGTGAGAATCAATGGAGCTTTTAGATTACTTTCAAAATGCTCTCACAAGTTCGTTTCAATTACAATCTAACCTCAAAAGTGAGCTCTCTAGCTCTTTTTATAGTTTTTGACTAGGTTTTGGCCCTGTCCAGACCTAGTGTCCGGCCTAGTTAAAAATTAGGTTCCAGGGCCAATTTGAAGGCTTAAACGGAGTCTAAAAAATATGAAAATTGATATGTAGGTACTTCTAAGGCTCCTCAAGCTCAAGGACTCCTTGGCTTGCACAAAATGGAGCTACAAAAATATGAAATGGTATTTACAATGATTGTTAGTGATAAGAATCACTGTTAAAAGATGTAGATTTGGAAAAATTGAAGGGCCTATCTGCCAGATTTGCGTCGACTGCTTTGTCTACTTACTCCTTCACCTTGTTCTGACTCTCTCCGTTGGCTTCCTTGTCTAGTCAATCCTTGGGTGCCCTGGCTTCCTTGTCTAGTCAGTCCTTGGGTGCCCATACTGCTCTCAACACCCCCCCCTCTCTCGCGTCTGTCGTCCCTGACAGACCCTTGTTGCTGGGAGTGGTGGATGTAATATTCCACAACCTGAGTGGCAAGCTGATGTTCTTGTAAGCGTAGTCCTCTGGCCAAATCTGTCATCATACGATCCCAATCGATTGGTCCTGGAATGTCCGGATGTGGCAGACGTAACTGATCTGCATGGATCGCTTGTTCTACTGCGAATAGATGTAGCAAGTGTGTGGGTCTGGGAATGAAAATTTCGGAATTGTATTCCCAGAATCCCGTAGAGAACATTTCCTCAAATGTCTGCTTGAAGCATGCGGGCAAGTACTTTATTCGTGCATGCCAAGCAAAGATGATAGTGACCGAGGGGGTTTGGCTCATGTCGTAGACTAGATCCTTGTTGCCTTGAGCGAATCCAGGGGCGGAGATGTATGGAGCTTGGACATTCCGAAAGGTTTTGAAGACAATGGTCATGAGCTCGAATATCTTCATACACATTTTCGCTGCTATATCAGGTACATTATTTAGGCGTGCGGACCAGTGCCGAATGGTTGATATCATGTAGGCTACGGTTGGAGGTCCTCGAGGTGGAGCAAAATATGGATAGTTAACCCAAGCCGAGCACTCTTTATTGTTGCGTACCTTGATTGCAAATGCTTGCCAGGATCTGCGACGTACCACTGGACAATAGCATGGATTATACTTGATATAGAGTGGCATGGTAGCCCAGGTACTCATCATCTCTGGGTAATCGGTGAGTAAACGTGCACGCCAATTAGGTTGGAAAATCGAGCCAGCACGTGCATCGGTCGGTAACTCCCCTATCTCAAATTGAGTAGTGAATGTGGGCTCCTTCCCTGTATGTCTTTTGACTTCTGCATTATAATCATGTAGTAAGACAAAATAAGGCATGTATTGCGATTCTGATGTTGTGATTAACCGTTGATGGGATAATTGTTGAAAGTAGGAAGACCGAAGGACCGTTTCTTCCAGATTCATGAGAGATTGCATTTGCACGGCCACACGATCATCATGTGTCTTACCCACTTTCTCGACCCTTCTGACCCAATCTGGAACTTGAATTTCTAACGTGTCTTGTCCTTCTTCTGTAGTTCGACCACCAGGCGTCGGCATAGGCTCGTATGGCTCTTCGTAGCTGTCCTCGACAGGGATTTCCACTACTGTTTCAGGTTCTGGTTCTTCAATGGGCGAGGGTGGTCGTTCATATGGTAAGAGGCGTGCTTGGAGTTCTGCCACCTGTTTCCGAAGGGTCTCCAATTCTTCTGTAGATTGTTGCAAGATTACCGGCTCCGGTTGAGCAGTGGATACACTGGCTAACTGTTTCTTTAGATCGGCACATTCAGTCTCTAGTTTTTCATATGACTCCAGGAAATTTGCATGCTCCTCAAGTAAAATGCGGATGTCTTCTGATGGTACTGCTCTATATCTGGTAGGGCTAATGGTTGCTCCTACGGTTCCTTCCATAGCCGCTTCAAAGTTGTCTTGATTTTGTTGTTGAAGTCGTTTGTTCTCTTCTAGTGCTGCGGCCATATGCTTCCTTAATAGCCCAATGTTGCGTCTGAGTGTGGCGTTAGATATCATTTGCGCTTGAAGCACTGTTTCTAGTTCCTTGACTGCTTGGTCATCTACAGTTGATGTCTTTGCTTCCAATTCGGAGTGAGCCTGTTGTAGTGTGGTATGCTCGGTTAGGAGCGTCTGGTAGTCAGCTTCAAGAGTGGTGACTCTAACTTGCAGACGTTGAGATTCTGCCTGGAGGGCAGCAGTGCGTTCTTCCAATTGATGGTAGTCTTGTTGTAGCTGATGTGCACACTGAAGTAATGTGTTGAACGTGCTATTTACATTATGAGATGCAAGGGGAAAAGTTTGAAATGCAGGGGAGGAGGGATTGGGTAGGGGGGTAGTGAATGCTGTGTGTGCCAATGATGTGAGTGGTGAGGTGGGGGGTAGTGGAGGGGGAGAGGGTGGAATTGTGGGGAGAGGTGCTGTGGTGGGTGAAATGTCCATCGGGTCAGACAGAGTGGTGTGTATAGGGGCTACCATGTAGTTGGGTATGGTAGGTGAGGTGAGTGTGGTGTTCGTGTAAATTGATGTCGTTGCGAACAGCGGGGAAAGGTGCCTTTGAAACATTGGAGAGCGGAAGAACTGCTCCACAAAGGACGGGTATTGGGGTGATGAGGTCCGGTTGAAAGAGGTGTAGGGGCCAGCTGGGAAGTGAGGGTCATGGAATGGAGGTACTCGTATTGGGGGATAGGTCGGGAAACACAGGGTGCCTTCTGTGGGTGCTGGGTTTCCAACTACACTTGTAATTATGGGGTGGCCAGTCATGGGTTCAGAGGATAGATGGGTCGAAGTGTACAAGGGATTGGTGACGAAGGAGAAGAGGGTGTCTTGTGAAGTGGGTTCTCGAAAAGAGAATGATGTGAATGAGGATGGGTTATAAGTGAAGGTAGAGGTGATGACTGTCGTTTCTGCCAAGGTGGGAGGTGGTGGTGGGGGTGGAGAAGGTGGTGATGGAGGACGCTGGGGTGAGATGGGTGATGTCTGAACGAAGGTTTCAGCGGAGAGGTCAGTGGTGGTTGTGGGAGTGGCTGTGGTCTCAATAGGTACTTCTGGTTCTGTGACGGGTATCCTGATAGTCTTACCTGCTCGTGGTAACGTGTCCACTCTGCGTTTGTCATACCTTACGGACTGGCGGACTGCGGTGTGGACAGCCTCTGGAACTCCTAAAGAGTCTGACACTAATTTGAGGGTGTCAATGAAATGTTGGTCCACTCCATCTGATAGCATTTCTTGCATCAAAGCTTGACCTGATACCAGAGAGAGCTGATGCCTTTCTTGTACTGCTTTGATAGTGTCGTATAGCCTTCGTAGTTGAGCTGTATATGCAGGTGCACCTACAAGTTCTGGCACTTCTTGTTGCTCTTGATCATACTCCTCCTCATCATCCTCCTGTTCTTCATCTCCGTCCTCTTCTTCCTCCACTTCAACATGTGTGACAGGTGTTTGGGAGGTTGTGGCCTGCGTTTGTACATTCTCCGCTTGTTGTGCCTCTTCTGCCTCCAGCTCTACATCTTGTAATAGTTGTTCGAAGTCTTCATTAGTGAGTTCTTCTAAAGGTGCACCACTAGGAAATTCGAGATCCGTTGGGATGGGAGGAAATATCAAAGTGGAACCATCGGTGCTGCGTCTTGGAAGTCGGAGTGTGAATGGTCGGACTCTTCGGGGTGGCGGGGTGACGTCTGGTGTTAGGGTGGCTCCACGTGGCTGAGCACATGGGACTTGGACCGTGCCTCTCATCTTCTTAGAAGGGGGTCCAGTGGATGTCCTGCCTCGAAACTGCTCTACCCGATTCCACATCAGGGCTCGTTGGATTGGGATGTCATAAGCCAAACACCTATAGATGATTCTTGTCAGAGCACAGCAACCATATAAAACCTGTTTCCGCGGCCAGCGTTTGTGAGCTAAGTGTATCTGATCAATTATCCAGTGGGGTAGGTTGATGGTGAGGCTCTGTGTCTCTGCCAGATACAGGCTAAACCAAATCTTTTTGTGCGGCATGGTGAATCTATCCTGCGCCGGGAAAGCAAAGTGTTGCATGCACATGCGAAGGTGTATTGCAATATTAGGCGTCATGGATACCATGTCCTTGAGTTTGGTGAGACTTCGATTCTTCATGTAGTCCGGTACTAGGGTTTCCTTCTCTGTAGGAATATGCATGCCGCGCATATCCAGAGCTTCTCTCACCAAATTGTTTGATAGCCTAAACCTCTTGAGCTCATTCCCCTTTGTCAGAGATGGAATCACAAATGAGCTTGCACCTTTTGGGTTCGGATTTGGAGTCAAGGTGTTGATGAGATAGTAGCATTGCATGAAATCAGGTTTTGGGAGTCGGGCACTGAAATAGGCACTCAATCCGGCTTTTTCCCATATCGGACGTAGACCTTCCGCATTTTGTAACTTCTCAAATTCTCTTGTAAAGAAATGGTATCTGCCTTGCTTTCCATTGTAGTCCAACTCTGATTCCCATAGATACGTTCCTTCCCCCAAAGGTCCTGCTACCTCGGTAAACCAATGTGAAGTCTTTCCTACGGGCATGGTGTGGCCACGCGGAGGGTCCGCAATAGGTATGATTTTGACGGCCTGCAACTCTTCTGGTCTTTCAACTGTCTCAGGCAAAACGGGTAAACTGTCCAAGTCCACCACTTTCGGGTTTGTTTCTGTGTGAGAGCTAGTTCCTGCTGCCTCCGCCATGTTGAAAATGTCGCAGCTGATTCTGTGAGAATATATGAAGAAACGTTAACATTGCAATGGACACAAAAATGACATGGTGTCCCTTGTTACAATATTAACTTAAAGTTCTGGAGTGGTTAGGAGTTAATAAGTGCTCGGTGCTGGTGTGTGTAGTTAGGAGTTAGGTAGACCTAAGAGCTAAGCGAAATGATGTGAAGCGGTTAGTAGGTGGTCATGGATTTACAATAGGGTCAGGGGGTTTGTTACAAGTCTTGGGCTGCCAAATGCAGTGGATGGGTTTTACTCGTGGTTCCGTAGAGATTCTCGAGAGTTTTATAGGTGTGTCAGCTTTAACCTGAGGCCTTTTAGGGGCCCATTTACAACTGATTCTGTTCGTGTTCATGTGCCTTGGTGTTGAAAATGAGTGGATGTAGGCTGTGCGAGTGAATGGATCATGCTGTGTAGGGTGTATTCTTGGTGTAGCTATTTGAGCCCGCAAACAAGCCTTAGGCACCCAAATTTGTCTTGATTGTGGGCTAGCCTTCATCGACTTTTTGGGCACCCAAATAGATTTCACGTTAGCAGAAGAATTTCCGGAAGACCTCTTATTAGTGACGTGTTGATGGTTATTAATAAGAGGCTTCGCCCGTGCTGTTGGCGTGGGTGCAACCGGGTGTTCGCCTTTTTGCACCCACACTTGGTTCACTTGTTGAGACATTCTGCTACGCAGGTTCTTTTGATGTCCGGCATAGGTAGTACTCTGCTTCTTCTGCCTTTGCTCCACCGTTGGTTGTTGCCTCCTTCTGGCCTTTGGAAAAGAAGGGAATTCCTTTGCATCCCTGACTCCTTTTTTGCGAATATCATTCCTCTGCAACACATAGTTTTGGACAAGAACAGCATGGTCAACTTCATGTGCACCCCTGGAGGGACCAGGAGTCTGTGCCTTTTCTAGTTTCTTGAGTGCTCCATTATCCAACTCTACTGTGATTCGACTATGATTGACCCATACCTGAAGAAGTCCACTTCTTAGGTTTAAGTTGACTGCTTGGTCATAGATCCAGTCTTGACCCAAGACAAGAGGTTCAGTGAGATCCTCATCTTGACACACTAGTACTTTAACTGTCATTGCCTCATCATGAATGTAGAGGGGAAGTTCCACCTCGCCCATACAAGGGGTTTCCACACCTCCCAATCCTATGAGATATGCTTCCACAGGATTGACAGTTAACTGTAACTCTTGACAGTAAGACACTCTAACAGCACTAGTGGCTGCACCTGAGTCAATCAAGGCTCTTACAGTCCTTGCATTTTTTCCTTGTCCTATATCTAGGGTTACGAAAGGACGTCGATCAGTTATCCTAGGTGAGCTGGTTCCGGCGACTTCACACATTGCCATATGATATCCTTGATCTGCATAGTCATTTGTCCTAGGCTGCTCTCTACCTTGCTTTCGTAATTTCATCCTTCTGATGCGTTCTAAAGCTTCTGCTTGAGCTTCTTCTCTAATTCGCTTCTCTTCCTCTTTGCGTTTCTTAGCAGTGTTGAGTTGGCTGAGCATTTCCTCCGTGAGGGGTTCCTGATACAACTTGACTCTGCATCCGCTAATATAGTTAGGGAGAACATCGCCCTCTAATGTGGCTAATTGTACTGCTCCACTCATGGAGATCCTATTGATAATCATAGGTCCGTAGCCTCTCTTTTCTAGCTTCCTCGCGTGTTGCTTCAGTGTATAGACTAAAACTAGATCTCCGGCTTTCAAGCCTTTATCCTTCACATGGGCATCGAAGTATGCCTTCTGCCTCTTTTTAGCTGCATATATTCCAGCAGCGGCTCTCAGTCTTGTTTCTCCTAATCGTTCAAGGTCAAAGATCCTAGAGGAGAGCTCATGACCTGTCCATTCGTGTTCTTGTGCTACTTTCAACGTAGGAATCAGGAAATCCAAGGGTAGCACAGCGTTTTGGCCGAAAACCATCTGAAAGGGGGTGGCTTGGAGTACCGTTTTGTAGGCAACTCGGTATGCCCAAACAGCATGGTGTAGCTGTTTGTCCCAATCAGAGCGTTCACTAGTTTCGTCAGTACATTGCATAAAATCTTATTAGTGCTCTCAGCTTGTCCATTAGCTTGAGGGTGATAAGGGGCAGACTTCTTGTGTATTACCAAGAATTCTTGGAGTAGATTTTCAATCACTTCGTTCAAGAAATGAGTGCCTCTATCACTTACAAGCTCTATAGGTAGTCCGTATCTCGTGAATACATTCTCAAACAAGAATTTGGCAGTTGTTTGAGCATCGTTCTTTGTCGTAGCCTTTACCTCTACCCACTTGGTGAGATAATCTGTCGCAACAATGATGTATTCCGCATGAGAACCCTTAGCTGGGGGATTAATAGGACCTACGAAGTCTATTCCCCACTTAGAGAATGCACGTCCACCCATCATAGGTTTCAGTGGCATCTCATCTTTGCGTATAGGATACTGAGTCCTCTGACATACATCACACCGTTTCACATAGGTATGAGCATCCATGTGAAGGGTAGGCCACCAGAAACCCGCAAATAGAATTGCTTTGATCACCCGATCTGGTCCAAAGTGTCCTCCTGCTACACCTTGGTGAGCAGTTTCTAAGATCTTAAGATATTCACTTTCATGGACACACAGTCTCAGGTAACCATCCTTACCGCGCTTGTATAGATTATCACCAACGAGTGAATAATCCTGGGCTTCTTGTTCCAAACTCCTTTTTCTAGCTAGAGTCATGTCTGGAGGGAATGTGTTTGTCCTCAAGAATGATACTAGAGGTTCACTCCAATCTGGCACAATGGATACTTGATAGAGAGTGGCATGTTCCACAGGTGGTTTAGTGCAACAGATTGGGCATTCCTTGCACAACTTTTGGACATCCGCTTCCATAGTTGGCCAATGCACTCCGAATCTCTTTAGAGTCTGCAACGTTCGTTGCTTTGAATGGTGTTGCTCTAACGCACCTACATGTGCTAATTGCAACCATTTAGCGTACTCATCCTCTTCTACGCAACAAGCCAAGATCCCTTGATCTGTGTGCTTGTACATGCTACCTGCCATGATATGGTACTTTTGGGCTTTTACGATCTCTCGATTCCGTGTGTTCACCACTGGATGATTAGGCCCGTATGTCAATACTGGTACTATTGGCTTGGCCCACTGCGGCACCACTTCCAAATTAAACAAGTAAGCATCAGGAAGGTCATCTGACACTCCTTGTGGGGCTTCTCCTGATGTGAGCCTAGAGAGGTGATCTGCTCTCAAGTGAGTCCTACCCTTTCTTACCACAACCTCAAAGTCATATTCCATGAGCAAGAGAAACCATCTTACTAATCTTCCTGTATTGCATGGCTTGTTTACAAGATATAACAATGCCTGATGATCAGTAAAAAATTTAAACTTATTTGCAAGCAAATAGTGTCTAAATTTCTTGACTGCATATACCATGCCTAATCCTTCGCGCTCTGTAGTGGTGTAATTCCGTTCAGCCGCATTCAATTGTCTACTGGCATAGGCAATTGGAAGATCCATATTACCTTCACCAGTAGGTTGTGCAAGCACACATCCAATAGCATAATTGGATGCATCCACATGAACATGGAATGGCTTATTCCAATCTGGTGTGGTCAAGATTGGTGCTGAACACAATCTTCGTTTAAGCTCCTGGAAGGAATTCTCACATTCATCCGTCCACTCAAAGTTTGTCAGAAGTCCGTACATGGGCTTTGCAATGACTGCATACATGTGTATAAATCGTCGATAATAACCACAATGCCCCATGAAAGCTTGTACTTCCTTGACATTCTTTGGCCTAGGTAGCTCTGCTATGGCTCTCACTTTCTCCTCGTCAGTAGATATGCCATTCTTTGACACTATGTGTCCTAGAATCTTACCTTGCCTTACCATAAAAACGCACTTTTCTGGGTTCAGGCAGACTTGGTACTCTCTACATTTGTCAAAGATTTGTTTGAGTTCAGGAATATGGGTTTGTCTAACATTGGAATGAGCACAAAGATCATCAACATAGACTTCTAAACTCTTCCTCAGGAACTCCTTAAACACATGGCACATCAGCCTCTGGAAGGTCGCGGGTGCATTGGTAAGCCCAAATGGCATTACTCTAAAAGCAAAAATGCCCCACTCTGTGGCAAAGGCTGTCTTATGCTGATCCTCTGGAGCTATGGCTACTTGATTGTAACCCGAGAATCCATCAAGGAAGCTGTACACCTCCTTGCCTGCCACTCTTTCTAAGAGATGTTCCGTGATGGGAAGCGGATAGTTATCTCGAATTGTGGCTGCATTAACCTTTTTCAAGTTAATGCACACTCGCAGTTTGCCATTCTTCTTGGGCACCACTACGATGGGGGATACCCATTCAGTGTGCTCAATTTCATAGATAAATCCAGCTTCGACCAGTCTATCTATCTCTTCCTTGATTTTAGCAGCATAATTATCGTTATATGTATAAGGCTTTTGCTTAGAGGGTTTGGCGTCTGAAGTCATGGGGATGGTGTGTGAGCATATATCAGGGTCAACACCTTTCAAATCCTTGTAACTCCAAGCGAATACATCTCTGTATTCTCTTAGCAAGGCAATCAATTCATGCTCTTCTTCTTCTGTCAGATCATGGCCTATATACGTGCATCTCTCGTCTCCTTCTTCTATGGCCACTACAATTTTCTTGGTAGTTTCTTTGTTATCATAGGCCTGTCCTGCTTGTGCCTCTCGTTTAGGCATTCTTATCATGACTCTTCTATCATCTATCTCATACTTCTTAAAATTTTCGGGGACCTCAAACAAAGATTCTTCCTCTTCTGGTGAGGCTTCTCTCTTCTTTCGTTTCTTCCCTTCTTCCTTCGGGCTCACATGTGTTGCTAATCTTACGTCACTTGTCAGCTCTCCATGCCTCTGGGTTTGAAATTCTACTTCATGGAAGTATTCTTCATCTGATGCAAATGGTGGGTCCATAATGATTGACTCCAGATCGGAGTCACTTGCATCCTCAAATGCATCAGGGCTAGGTTCGCATTCTTCTAGAACTGCCTCTCCCATGATTGGCTCTATGGAGAAGACTGAAATATCATAGCCATCCTCATCACAGTGAGGTGTCCATTGTTCTTCGTTGATGGCTACGTCCATTGTTGCTAAGATTTCTGCCCATCCGTGAGGTTCAAATTCTTCGTCTGGAAAAACTACAGGTGCATAGGCTGGGTCTTGGATTGATCTATGGGTTTCTTTCGCACCTACCTCTCTGGCTTTCTCTCTCTTCTCTTCCTCTACTGCTACCTTGCACATCCATAAGTGAGTATCTTCATGCATCCATGAGGATCCAGACCCTATGGAATGCACCGATTCTGTATCATCTTTGGCTCTATGGATGGGATTCCACTGGATAGGAGGTACATCCCTATGAGAGTAATCTTTGAGATTGACTTTGGTCGTAACACCTAAGTGCTGCAGGTACAAAGAATTGGTTCCCCAATCCTGTACCACTTGCAACTGTCGCATAAATGGTCTTCCCAAAATCATCTCATAGGCATGATTTTTGCTAAAGTCACATATAGCAAAGCTATGCTCAAACTCAACACCACAAGTGGTGAGAGTTATTCCTTCTAGCAATCCTAGGGGTCTCTCTATGTGACCATCGGCCATTTGCAATTTCATTCTTGTTGGCCTGAGTGCTGGCTTGCCCCAACGCTTCCATAGGGAAGTGGTGGCAATTGCAACTCCTGCACCTGAGTCCAAAATTGCCTTAGTGGTGTAGTCCTGGTAGGTAATGGGAAGATAGGTGTTCCCTTCTTCACCTTCACACATATCTCCTATCTTATCCAAGGGAATTTCTGGCACTGTCCTATGGGATCCTACCCGGGAATGAGGTTTTGCAACTTCAGTTACTCGACTGGCTGCACATTTCCGCGCGTTTAGTCTATTCTCAGGCAGTTCTTCCAAAGTGCAATCGCGTTGCACCTTGGTGTTTGTTACTACCTCCGTGTTCCTTGGTATGACTGAGTCGTCGTTCCTTACCATGACTGTGGGTGCTCTCATACATGTGGACTTTGCTTCCCATGGGCCTGTGAAGTGGGGTAGCTCCTGTATGGAATTAGACTCAAAGTCCAATCTCTCATGAGACTGAGTACTCTCATGTTCCCCGTAAATGGATGGGATGTCTTGTGGGAATTGGTCGTGTGCATCGTCCACAAGTTCAAATGGAGGGGCGACCTCACTTTCGTTATCCCATTTATCTTCTTGAATCTCTCGTAGGAAGTCTGGTGCAAACCGATTCATAGAAGAAGAAGTGTCTGGCTCCGTAGAATTAGGCGCATATGCAACCTGGGAAGGAGGGCTTATTCTATCGTTGGCTCTCTCCTCGTTCCCATAGATGGCTGGAGCACAAGCTTCTTGGGGAGGATTACTTATTCTATTACTTTTCCGAACAGGCTCATACGCTCTCTGAGAAGGAATGTGGGTCACCTGTGGAGGTACATAAGCTTTCGGGGGAGGCTCATCTGCCTTTTGGGGGGGAAGATAAGCTTCTTGAGGAGGCACATGGGCTTCCTGAAGAGGCTGGCTTATCCGTTCTCTTGCCCTTTCCTTTCTTTGAGGGGCAGGTTCCTTCTCTGATTGTGCAATTAACTTCTCTATTCTTTCCAGCAGTCCATCAAAGTGTAACTGCGTCTTAGCTGAACTACAAATGTTAAATAGGCGGCTGGCCTCAAACATGGTCTGAGCCAATTCTACCATTTTGGCACAAATCTTAGTTCGTTCAAGCTCTAGCTCGGCTCTAGGGTAGCATTTTTCATGATCGGTTATGGTTGGCCCTTCTTGGATTCTGGCCTGATATGCTTTAAGCATCATGTTTAGGTCTTCAGGAGTGGGATCTGCTAGGACTGATCCTACTCTAGGGGGTGGCGGGATTTGATAAGGCGGTGGGGAAGGTGGTGAGTCGGATGGAGGTGGGAGTGGTGGAGGCGGGGTAATGTGAGAGGGAGTTGGAGCTGTGAGTTCAGTTATCCTCGCTTTGGTTTCTCTTATGCTTTCCTCAAGCTCAATCATCTTTTTAGCCCATTGTCTTTTCATTCTTTCTCGACTATCTCTCCACGCTCTAGTCCTTTTCTTTGTCACGCTCTCGGTTTCACTAGCCTCTGGGCCCTTTTCCTGGCTTGCCTCTTGGTTTTGCTGCAATGCCTGAGCTCTAGTAACCTTCTGCACTGGTGCAGTGGAAGTGACACTTCCCGAGGCATCCACAACCAACCCAATCACATTGATAGGAGTGATTTTTGGCATATTATTGGGGTTCTTTGGGCAATCTCGTAAGAGATGCTCTTTTCCACAATCTTGGCAAAAGCCTTGGATCGTCACGGACTGATTTTGTGTAGGTGCAGGTAAGGGACAATCACGAATGAAGTGATCCCCCTGACATCGGTAGCATGGTCCTCTAGGAAAGGGTGGTCGTACCTGCCTAGGTTGAGGCCTAGGGTTGGGGTTTGCATACATGACGTTCGTGTAATCTGATTCCCAACTAGGTTCACTTGGTTCTTCACTATAGTACGACTCACCATGTTCCGGAGACTGCATGTAGTAAGCTTGGGGACTATCGACATGTGTAGAATCAAAGCTATGGTCACTCGGGTCACTTTCTGAGATCAATGGGGTTACTGGTACTATGGCCCTATTCAGGTTTTCTTCTGCAACAGCATACTTTACTGGAATCACGTTAGCGGGGTTTGGAGGCTGTTGAGCTAGTACCGGTTGGGGTCTCTGTTGGGCCTGATATGGTTGCTGATAGGTTTGTTGGGGTCTAGCATATTGTGGTGGTGGAGGGTACTGGTTCTGGTATCTGCCTTGTTGGTAGGGCTGAGGGTATGGTTGCCTAACTGCCTGTTTGTTGTATGGGCAATCTTGTGCGGTGTGATTGGTGTATCTTCGTTCTATGGTGCAATATTGGCTATTAGGATTGACCTGGGGTTGAGCCATAATGGGACACACATTTGCCATGTGGTCACCACCGCATGTATAGCACCTCTTCGCTGGGGCAAACCTTGGGATTTGTTTGCTAGTTACACCTAATTTCTGAGCTACCTTTTCGGCAAGTTCCTCAATTGATGTGGATTGCATGGAAGAGTGACTAGATGCACTATCTGAATCTTTGTAGATTTTGGAAAGCTCTAGCTCTTCCCCTAGGTTATCTTCAATGTCAATGCACATGCGTACACATTCTTCTATGGTCCTAGGGTCCTTCAGATACACATAGGATCTCAATTTCGTACTCAGCAATCCATCAAGGAATAAGGCTACTTGTTTAGCAGATGTGGGTAGTTCCGAAATAGGGCACCTTTCAAGATATTGTCTAAATCTTCTTCCGGCCAATCTGACAGTCTCTTGGGGGGTCTGTTTGAAGCTGTGAATCAATGAGGAGGTATTGTGTCTTATGCCGCTCTTAGAGAACTCTACAATGAATGCCTCTAGGAGTTGGTCTATGCTCCTGAACTGACGCTCATCTAATGGCTGAAACCATGTAAGTGCTGTGTTCCTAAGGGTTAGACCGAAGGCATTGTACTGCGTGAACAGATCTTCCACTTGTTTAGCTCTCAAGACTTGCTTAAACTCAGCCACATGATCATAGGGATCTCCTGTGCCGTCAAAGTAATTCTTCATGGACTTAACTAGCTGGGTGGGTCTCAAAGTTCTTGCGTGCTCTCTAGGCCTCGGCAGAGGGAATCCATCTACATTTCTTTGGTTCCTGTGGGCTCTATGCATCTCAGGTTCTACCCTATTCGTCTCTGTTCTTGTTCTTTCTCTGCCCACTGGGTTGGCAAAACTTACTTCTGGTCTATCTCTACTTCTGTCTCTTTGCGTACCATGAGCTTGGGAAGTTCCAGCCCCAGGGTGACCATAGGATACATTTGATCTTGGTTGGGGGAAAATAAATTCACCCTTCCAAGTGTAAGCATGCCTATCATTTTCTGTCACCACAAAGATCCATTCTGAAGCATGATCTAAATAGGTCACTCTGCCTGGGCTATCCGGATCCTTAAACTCATAGATCATGATATTCCCTATGTCTGTCGGCTGATTAGACTTATACCTCCAAAAGGCTTCATCAGTTTCTCGATTGAGGAGCAACGCTATGCTCTTGTTGTCTTGGGGGACCCATTCAGGCGTGATAATCCTAGTGAGAACTGATTTACCTCGAGGGGTTCTAGGTTCCGCACCCATGTTCCCTTGTTCCAGGTCACCTAAGTCCGCTTCTGAGATTACATTCCCAAAGTCATCTGTCCTATCAGGGTGACTAGTGACTACATATATAGTTCCTTCTTTGTCCAGGTATGCACCATTTTCAAACTTGACAGCTGGGTGCTCTAGTCCTATGGATTGGTCAGGGTTTTTAATCTGGACCACCGATCTTCCTAGGCCGTCCTCATAGATGCTAGCACCTAGTCGGTTGGTCCTAAGATATTCCAGCTGTGTTTTGTAAGGGCCTTCTACCCTGTACAGGTAAGGCACTCCTGAACTTCCCGTAGGTCTGTCCAAGCCTTGAGACATCTCTGACTCACTGGTCTCAGAGCTAGGGTAGTATGAGTGGTGGCTCAACTGCTGGGCCCAAGACCTGGCAGTGTGATTGACACTAGCCTCTGAAGACCTAAGGCTTTGTCTTTCCCTTGCTAAATGTCGTCCTGATCTAAGGTTCATATGCCTAACTGATTAACCCAATTTTTTCCAGAGTACAACCTCGTTGCCGATTAATTGGTATCAGTCACTTGATTCTTTTTAGTTATTTTATCACGTTTGAGTTCTTGTCTGATATCACGTCGTCGGAATACTTGAGTGTTCTTCGTACTTTTAGGTTGATCGTTCCACGTTAGGTTCTTTCCTTTATGTTACCGACCGTACAGAGATTAGATTTTTATCTTGAACTTGAGTTTTTAGGTAGTCTTCAACTTGATGACTGCCTATCGTCGCTCTGACTTACTCCTTCCTCTCGTCGTTCTTAGCCTAAGCTATGAATTGACAGAGGGGGTTAAAAGTGTCCAACCTTTTGTTTCCTGCTCGGTTGCCCTTGAGTGCCCAGGAAATGTGTTCCCAAGCTCGCACTTACACTTGCTTAGAACGCCTCTCGATGCTCTGTAAGAGTTTCAAAGTTAGCTTTGAAATTTACATTCCAAAGACAGAACCAATTATTTTCATTCATGTAGCACAAACACAAACTTTCATAGTGATTTTCAAGAAAACAATCCTAAGGACCCCTGACTTTGATCCCCCTGGGTATGGTCAACTTCAAAATACCCTATCTAAAAATCAATGCATCATCTTTATAAAAAACAGTTGAGGGTGTGTAGTATATGCTACGAGCTTTCCAACAAGCCCTAGAGCTCAAAAAATGGATCTCGTATGAAAAAGTTGTGACCGTTCAGGGTTCTAGGGTTACGACAGGGTTCAAACAGGATCACTGTGCAACAGGTTTTCCCCAAGTTGTTTTCCTAAGGCTTCCCCATGTGCTCAAGAGCATAATATTTGTGCCCAAAATTAGCCCAACTTTTCAATTAACAAACCCTAAAAATTTTGGCTAAAATTGGCTGTCAATCGCGATGGATAAGGCTGTCAATCGCGATGGACACTCAGTCAATCGCGATGGACAGAGAATTCAGTCGGTCGCGATGGACACCCAATTCAATCAATCGCGATGGACAGGTGGTCAATCGCGATGGACACAGACTTCAGTCAATCGCGATGGACAGGGGGTTGAGTCAATCGCGATGGACAGGCAGTCAATCGCGATGGACAGAGACTTCAGTCAATCGCGATGGACAGGGGTTCAGTCAATCGCGATGGACAGGCAGTCAATCGCGATGGACAGAGACTTCAGTCAATCGCGATGGACAGGGGTTCAGTCAATCGCGATGGACAGGCAGTCAATCGCGATGGACAGGCAGTCAGTCGCGATGGACTGGCAGTCAATCGCGATGGACAGAGCTGTCAATCGCGATGGACAGGGCTGTCAATCGCGATGGACTGAAATTTTGCAAGATTTTCAAAAATTTTAGTGGGAATGTGGTGTGCAGGGTCTCTAGTCCACTGTGGTGCACTCAGATTTACCAACAAGTGAAAATTTCTGTCAATCGCGATGGACAGAAGGCGGCGACTGCGAGACAGTTTCGTCGAGTTCCGTACCTGCGCGGGAAGCTGGAGATGGTGATGTGACCTGTACCTGCAAGATAGCTCAAGAAACATGCAAAAACAGCACATGCAATTTCGCTCTCTCGCTCTCTCTCACAAGTGAAATGAGGGAAATGAGGTGGAGGTGGGGATATAGTCAAAAACTGAAATTTTCGCGATGATGGAGATGGAGGTGGGAGATGGTGATGATGATGATGGAAATGAAGATGGTAAAGAAAGTAAAAGAAAATCGATGAGAGTGAAGAAAATACCTACAACTCCAACGCGTCAACTCTACGTCTTACCATCACACGCTCGTCCTCAAAGCTCGATCCCCGGCAACGGCGCCAAAATTTGGTGTAGCTCAATGATGAGTAGCACCTCCTTTAATGTCAATCCGGGAAGACGTGAGGATGGTATGAAGACCTCGAGCAAGTGGCGGCACAAGTGCATGAGTGAGAAGCACACAAGCATGCACACACATACACACACACGCGCACACAAGGTAAGACAAAGAGTGAGAATCAATGGAGCTTTTAGATTACTTTCAAAATGCTCTCACAAGTTCGTTTCAATTACAATCTAACCTCAAAAATGAGCTCTCTAGCTCTTTTTATAGTTTTTGACTAGGTTTTGGCCCTGTCCAGACCTAGTGTCCGGCCTAGTTAAAAATTAGGTTCCAGGGCCAATTTGAAGGCTTAAACGGAGTCTAAAAAATATGAAAATTGATATGTAGGTACTTCTAAGGCTCCTCAAGCTCAAGGACTCCTTGGCTTGCACAAAATGGAGCTACAAAAATATGAAATGGTATTTACAATGATTGTTAGTGATAAGAATCACTGTTAAAAGATGTAGATTTGGAAAAATTGAAGGGCCTATCTGCCAGATTTGCGTCGACTGCTTTGTCTACTTACTCCTTCACCTTGTTCTGACTCTCTCCGTTGGCTTCCTTGTCTAGTCAATCCTTGGGTGCCCTGGCTTCCTTGTCTAGTCAGTCCTTGGGTGCCCATACTGCTCTCAACACATGTTAAAGAAGGCATTATATGGTTTAAAGCAAGCACCACGTGCTTGGTCTGAAAAGATACATGCCTATCTGATTGCACATGGTTTTGAGAAGAGTCCAACTGAAAGCACCTTATATGTCAAGTGCGCTAATGATGTACTTCTGATCATTGTGGTGTATGTTGATGACATACTGCTCACTGGTCCTCATGAGAAGCATATTGCTGATTTCAAGGCTGATTTACATGCCTCATTTGGGATGTCTGATTTGGGGCATTTGCATCATTATTCGTGCATTCAGTTTATGCACGTTGATGGTGGAATGGCTTCGTGTCAAACGAAATATATCGACACCTTATTGCAACATTTTGGCCTTGAAGACTGTAAACCTATTGCCACCCCTATGGAGATAGGTTTATGATTGAGTCTTCATGATGTTGGAGATGCATTTGATACTGATGTCTATCAGCAGGTTGTTGGACGCTTGATTTACTTATGCATTACTTGGCCAGATATTTAGTTTATTGTCTTGAGCAGGTTTATGCACTACCCAGGATTCAAGCATTGGCAAGCGATTAAGCGCATCTTTCACTACTTGAGTGGTACTCTGCTACTTGGGTTGTTTTATCCCAAGGGGGGATCACTACCGCTAGATTTGCGTGCTTTTTCTAACTTTGATTGGGCTGGTTGCTATGACACTCATGTGCCCACTCATGGCTTTTGCTTCATGCTTGGTAGCTCATGTATATCTTGGTTGAGCAAAGCAGCCTACTGTGGCCACTCTAGTTGTGAGGCTGAGTATAGGGTAGCTTTGACAGCAACTATTGAGTGTGTGTGGCTCAGATGCCTTATGGTTGATTTGGGTGTTGGTCAGTCTTTTGCCACCACCATCTTCACTAATAGTCAGAGCACATTGGCAGTTGCGAGGAACCCTGTGTTCCATGCTTGCACTAAGCACATTGAGGTGCATTATCATTATGTCAATGAGAGGTTCTGTGCTGGGGAGATCAGCTTGGCGTATGTGCCCATGCAGGAGAACATTGCAGAGCTTTTAACAAAGGCTCTGCCTAGGGAGAAGTTTGAAGCTTTCTGCAAAGCTTTGGGCTTACTTCCTTTTGTGGAGTGATTTCCACATAGCGTGGCACTTCCTTATACATGAGTGCTAGCTCCTTGTTCACCCCATCACTCCCAGGGGGGATTTGTTGATTTTTTAGGTAGTGATGTGTGTTAACACTCTAGGACCGTCGGGGCACTTTTTTCCCTCTTTAGGAGGTTTTTTCCCCAGCTTGTATATACACCTATTTCCCTAACGGGTTACTTTATCTTTGTACATTCTAGTGGTGATACATTCAATATTGTGTATTGTGATCCAAGCTTCTTCTTCTTCTTCTTCTTCTTCTTCTTCTTCTTCTTCTTCTTCTTCTTCTTCTTCTTCTTCTTCTTCTTCTTCTTCTTCTTCCTTGTGTTGTTCGCGTGCTTCCGTAGATGTCTAACTCCAACAATCTGTTGATCATGTGTTGCTTTGATATGTTATCCAACCCTAGAACACATCTCCCTACATAAATTCTTCAAGGTTCTTCCATTCACATGAGCAAGTCTCTTATGCCACACTTCAAGCTCACTTAGGGTTTGAGACCCGAAGTTGAATAGTGCTATGTTCCTTATTTCTCATACTTCAAAAGTAAAGAGCCTACCATGCTTCTCAACTCTGGCTCCCTTCTTGAAGGCTTGACATGGATCTTGCACGAAAGCTCCATGTTGGGTGAACCTAACTTGCAAGCCTTTTTCAACTATTTGGCCTAAAGGTATTAGGCTTTTAGTGATATTGGGTCAAGGAGAACCTTACTCATAATGTTTGTCGTGCCATTCAAAGCTTTGACATTACCAATCTTCTCCACATAGTGCTTAGTGTCATCCCCTCTTTGTACTTCATGTCTATTCTTTGAACTTTCCAAGTGAGGTAGAAGAGTAATGTTGCCTACAATATGGTTTGAACATCTTGAATCTATGTAGAACAAATGATCATCCTCTTTACCTTCTTTGTGGATTAGATTTATTAGAAGTAATAATTCTTCATGTGCTTGATCTTTTGAGTAATTGTTGAGGTCCCTTCTATTTTGACTTCTATTGTTGTTGTTGAAGTTCTGTCCACCTTTACCTCTAGTGGTGGCATATCCAACTCTTCCACTTCCCTTTGGGTCTTTCCATTGAACCATCAACTTTGATTGGTGTAGTTGGTCTTATCACATATGGCACAAGGTTGGCCATTTTTTTTATCATGGTTTGGTCCTTTCTTCTTCCCCTTCCACTTGCTCTTGCTTGAAATGTTGGCTAGGAAAGTCTCCTCTTCATGCTCTTCCTTCTTTTTTCCTTTTTTTTTCCTGTCCTTTGTTGGCAGTAGCCAAAGGCACAGACGCAAAAGAAGCATGTGAAGGTGGACTACAAAGAGTCGTGGCGAGTCATGCAATATATTTTTTCTCAAAGAAATATAATTGATATTACTTCTTCAAAACACCATACAATGATTTTCATCACTTTTGTACCATATATATCATAGAATCACCCACTTTTGTAATTAGTAGCTCCATTTTGTGCAAGTTGAGGGGTCCTCAAGCTTGAGGAGCTTAGGTAGAACAAGCATACCAATTTTGGCTATTTTAGATCTCGTTTCGACCTCCAAATAGTGCCTAGAACCTATTTCTTAAGTATGCCAAACACTAGATGTGAAACCAGTCAAAACTAGTCTAGAAACTATAAAAAGAGCTAGAGAGCTCATTTTTGAGGTTAGCTAGTGTTAGCAATAGAATCTATTTCCTATCTTCCATTGTGTCTTGCTTGTCTCTTACATGTGTGTGTATGTGTGTGTGTATCTCCATGATTCTCACTTCACTCTCACTAAATCTTGAATTCACGATCTTCATATCACTCCTATCTCTTCCGCAGATTGACATTAAGGAGGTGGAACTTCTTAAAGTGGTACTTACCATTGTGCTAGAGCAACACCAAATTTGGCGTCGTTTGCCAGGGATCAAGTTCTAGGACTAATGCACCATGGTAAGAGTATAGCAAGAATTGGCATTGAAAGGTAAAAATTTCAGTTTTTGTTGTTGCTTTTGTGTAGTTTTTGGTGTTTTTCATCTCCTCTACACTCCTCCTTCACCACCGCATCATCTTCTTCCACTCCAAAAAAAAAAATCAGAAATTTCACCATATCCACCTATCCTCCTCATTTCCCTCATTTGCGCATGAGAGAGAGAGAGAGCTTTTGTGCTTGTTGTGTTATGCATGTTTTTGAGTTTTGTTGTAGGTATAGTGCTCCAAAATAGTAGGAAAGCTTCCAAAAGGTGAGAAATTCAAGTTTCTGTGAGATTTGCTATAGGTGTCAGACCATCGCGATGGTCTAACAAAGTCGAATTTTTTGGTAAGTGAGTACACCATGGTGTAGGTGATCCTTGCGCACACATGAATCCACAAGTGCGTATCAAAAACTCATAGTTTGGTGGACCACTGCGATGGGCTCACCCCATCATGATTGTGTCACAACATCCCCATTGGCTCATGTCATCACGATGGATTAGTCGGACCATGGCAACGGTCTCACACCATCATGATAGTTCACTTGAACCATCACAATGGTCACTAACCATCGCAACGATCTCATGGGGTCCACGCCATCGCGATTGGCTCATGCCATCGTGATGACCCACTTGCCACGTGTACTCTTAGACCATCATGATGATACCAGGTATGTCATCGTGATGCTTCAATTTCAGACCATCATGATTGGCTCAAGCCATCGTGCCTCATGACCATCACGACGAGCTCACACCATCATGATAGTTGCGTTGACTGTCGACCATTGCGATGGGCTCACGCCATCGTGACTACTTGTTAACCAGAACATCGTGATGACTGGTTCTTTGGACCATCGTGATGGTTCAAGTAGACCATCGTGATTATCTCAGACCATCGCAATTGTCCACTTAAAATGCCAAATTTAGGGTTTGATTTTTTGGGCTATTTTGAGTGAATTTTGAGTCATTAGTGCATGTTGGAGACCCTTAGCTCATGTTTGAAGAAAACTTGTCTGTGAGTTTTTATCCCCGAGAGCCTAAACGTCCATAACGTTTTCATTCAAAGTCCGTTTTTTGAGTTCTTGGGCTTGTTAGAAAGCTCTTTTCAAGTTCTATGTGCATTCAACTGTTTTTTTCAAGAATAATGTGTTGATATTTAGATAGGATAAATTGAGGTTGACCCATCTATGGGACTAGGAAAGCAAGGGGGCACTGGGGAATTTCATAACGAGAAAAAGGGACCCTTAAAGGTGTATATACCAAAGTGCTTGATCATTGATTTATGAATTGGCCTAAACATTGGATTTTGACAAGTCTAGCAAGAGCCATCCAAGGGCAATCAAAGCAAGGCAAGGGCAAACTAAGCAAGGCTTAGGAAGCATGACTTCTTGGGCATCAGAGCTATCAAAGAAGCTGACTCGAGGTTGGAAGACTACTCAACCCCCTTAGTCAATTATTAGCTTAGGCTAAATGTCTAGCATTGTGAATTAAATTAGGACGACGATAGGAACGTGTCAGGTCCAAGAGACTTAATTTCTTCAAGTCCAAGAACAAGATAAGAGTGTAGGATACGAAAAACCTAAAGGAAAGAATCTAAATTTGACAGAACAACTCAAAAGTACAACGAAAAGTCGACTCCTGATGTGTACATTGAAACAAGACAAGAATCTAAAGGAACTAAAAACGAGACAAGTGACAAAGAACATAGAAGCATTGGTGATTAGAAAGTGTACTGAGAGGTCAAGGAAGATAAATTCATGAACCTTAGATCGGGAAACCATATAGGTAAGTCAAACCGACGAAGCCTTAGATCATCAGAAGCAAGTGTAGGAAGTACAGCACGATCGTGGGCACAACAATTGAATAGCTACCCTTATGAATTGGGCTCAGGTACAAGTGAGTCAAAAATGGCTTTTAGCATGGAAAGACCAGAAGGAGGGTTAAGCATAGCATGCTTAGAAAGACCGGAAGGACCCTACAAAACCCAATTGGAATATGTCTGAACCAACGAACTAGGTGCTCGCATCTATGAGGATGGTTTTAGAAGATCAGTGGTTCAGTTGCATAACCCTGGCCAACCCATTGGATTGGAATGTCTGGTGGTGAAATTTGAGAAAGATGCTTACATTTCATAAAGGATTTCCCATATCCTCCGATAGCAAGACAATAACATCCATCAAGGAAGTTGTAAACTTCCTTGCCCATGACTCTCTCTAATAAGTGTTTCGTGATAGAAAGAGGATAACTATCTCTAATTGTGGCGGCATTAACTTTTTTGAGGTTAATACACATGCACGATTTTCCATTCTTCTTGGGCATGACCACAATGGGGGAGACCCATTCGGTATGCTCAATTTTGTAAATCAATCCTACTTCGATCAAACGATCTATTTCCTCTTTAATCTTGGCAGCGTAATTATCATTGTACGTGTATGGCTTATGTTTGGTAGGTTTAGCCTCTGGAATCATAGGGACTCTATGGGAGCATATATCTGGGTCTACTCCTTTCAAATCTTTATAACTCCAAGCGAACACGTCTCTATTTTCTTGAAATAGGGAAATTAAATCTTCTTCTTCTTCATTCGTCAAATCATGTCCTATGTATGTACATTTTTCTTCTCCTTCTTCTATGCTGACTATGATTTTTTTGGTTTCCTCTGGATTATCATATACTTCTCCGATGCCTGCTTCTCTCTTGCGCATTCGTACCATAATCCTTCTATCTTGTATTTCATACTTCTTGAAGTTCTGAGGTACTTCCATGAGTGGTTCTTCCTCTTCTTTTGTTTTAGGTGATTTCTTTCTCTTCTTTTGCTTGCTTTTTGTATCTTTTATGAGTGACTCAGGTTGTTCACTTTGACTTTCCTTATCCGTTTCAAGGGTTTTGGCTTCTACAAAATACAGATATTCCTCTTTTGTTGAACAGAAGTGTTCCATAATCATGGATTCTAAATCCTCATCACCACCCTCGTCTGGTTATTGGGTCACTTCCGTGCAATCTTCTAGGATAAAGTCTTCCTCAACAGGTTCAATTATAAAGATGAAATTTTCATAACTGTCCTCATCACAATGAGGGGTCCTTTGTTCTTTGTTTACTGCTATATCCAGAGTAGCTAAAATCTCTGCCCAACTGTGAAGTTCGAATTCTTCATCTAGAAATACTATAGGTGCACATGCAGGGTCTTGAAGGATTCATGGATGTCGTTCTGAACCTAAGTTTCTGGCTTCTAATCGCTCTTCATCTTTTTTTGCTACCTTACACATCCATAGATGAGTATCTTCATGCAACCAAGAGGGATCTCATTCTAATGAGTGTACCGACTCTCTTTCTTCCTGTGTCTTATGGATGGTATTCCATTGTATTGGGGGTACATCATGATGGGAATAAGCTTTAAGATTGACTTTGGTGGTTACTCCTAAATGTTGCAAGTATAACAAATTAGTTCCCCAATCTTGTGCGATTTGCAATTGATGCATGAATGGTCTTCCTACAATCATCTCCTAAGTGTGAATTTTCCCAAAATCACAAACGACAAAAGTATGTTAAAACTTTGCACCACAAGTGGTGAGAGATATGCCATTGAGTAAGCCTAATGGCTTCTCTATATGTTCGTCAGCCATTTGTAGCTTCATCCTGGTGGGTCTTAGTGCTGACTTACCCCAACGTTTCCATAAAGCAGTGGTAGTGAGGGCTACTCCGGCTTCTAAATCTAGGCTGGCTTTGGTGGTGTAGCCCTTGTGGGTTATTGGAAGATGAGTATTACTTTCCTCTCCCTCGCTCATATCTCCAATTCTTTCTATGGGTATCTTTGGTACCTTCTTGTGTGATCCTATTTGGGAGGGCGCAGTAGCAATCTCACGGAATTGGTTTGCTACATGCTTCCACAACTCTAGTTTAACCTTCAACAATTCCTCTAGAGTGAGTTGACACTATACCTTGGTATTCCTTATCACTTTCGTGTTTCTAGGGATTACTGATTCTTCATTCCTCACTATTATAGTGGGTTCTCTCATGCTGATAAACTTAGCTTCCCAAGGTCCTGTGAACTGAGGTAATTCTTGCAAGGAGTTAGATTCAAAATTTGTTTGTTCACTTAGTTGCTCTTCCTCTACATCAACATAGATAGAGGCTATGTCTTGGGGAAATTCTTCTTCCAAGTCGTCTATCTCTTGAATAGGAGGATGGGTTTCTTGCTATCGTCCCCACTTGTCGTCTTGGATTTCTCTTAAAAATGGTCGGGAGTACTTATGGATGGAAGATAGGTAGTCTTCTGCCTCGATATTTGGCACTTGAGACACAAATGGTGCATTCCTTTCCTATGTCTCAGGAACAATAGGGTTCTTCTATAGATTCATCTTCTCATTGTTAGTGATCAAGTGTTCTAACCTTTCCAGTAGTCCTTGAAGGTGTAATTTCAGTTTTGGTATGTTGTTCCAATTAATATAAGGAGAGGCTTCGAACATAGGTTGTGCTAATTCTACCATTTTCATGCAAAGTTTAGTTCTCTCAATTTCTAAGTCTACTCTTGGATAGTTCTTAATCAATTCAGCTACCTGGGGTCCTTTTTTAAGCTCACCTGAGATGCTTGAAACATCATGTTTAGGTTTTCAAGCATTAGTTCCGCTAGAACTGATCCTGATCTCTGAGCTAGGTTTTCCTAATTTGACTCTTGTGAAGTCAATTCTAGGATTTTAGCTCTAGATTCCTTTAGAATTCCTTCCAACTCAGTTATCTTTTTACTGCACTTCCTTTTGATTCTCTCTCAAGAATCCTTCCAAGATTTTGTCTTTTTACTACTAGATTCTCCCACTACACTAGTCTCGACTATCTTTTCTCGATAAGGCTGTTGATTCTGTAACAGATCTTGGGTTCTTGTTATAGCTTGAATAGGCATGTATGTTAGGTTGGATCCATCTGAGTTATGCACAATACCTATCACATTTATGGGTGTCACTTTTGAGGCATTAGCAGGGTTCTTAGGGCAATCTCTAATGACATGCTCTTTGCTACATTTCGCACAAAAACCTTGTATGTTATAGTTCCCAGGCTATAATCAAGTAGCCATTGCTCCTGAAGATCAACATAAGATGGCTTTTCCCATAGAGTGGGGCATATTTGCACTTCGTGTGATGCCATTTGGGCTGACAAATGCACCCGCCACCTTTTAAAGACTCATGTATCATGTGTTTAAGGAATTCTTACGCAAGAATTTGGAAGTTTATGTGGATGACATATGTACTCATTCGAATATGAGGCACACTCACATCCCTGAATAAGGCAAGTATTTGACAAATGTTGAGAATATCAGGCTCTCTTGAACCCAGAAAAGTGTGTGTTCATGGTCAGGCAAGGCAAATTTCTAGGACACATTGTGTCAAAGAATGGAATCTCTACGGATGACGAAAAGGTAAGAGTAATTGTAGACCTACCTAGGCCAAAAAATGTAAAATAAGTACAAGCTTTCGTGGGTCATTGTGGATAGTATCAATGATTTATACACGTACGCTATCATAGCCAAGCCTCTATACTCTCTTTTGACCAAGTTTGAATGGAGGGATGAATGTGAGAACTCATTCAATGAACTCAAAGAACGCTTGTGTTCAGCACCTATATTAACAACTCTAGATTGGAGTAAGCCATTCCATGTACATGTGGATGCATCCAACTATGCCATAGGATGTGTGGTGGCACAACCTGTGAACGAAGGCAATATAGATCTCCCTATAGCTTACACGAACAGATAGTTGAATGCAACAGAAAGAAATTACACTACTATAGAACGTGAAGGATTAAGAATGATTTATGCAGTAAAGAAATTCAGGCATTACTTGTTGGCGAATAAGTTCAAGTTCTTCACAGATCATCAAGCATTGTTGTACTTAGTCAATGAGCCTTGTAATACTGGATGATTGATACGATGGTTCCTATTACTGATGGAGTACCATATTGATGTAGTATTCAGCAAGGGAAAGACCCACCTTAGAGTTGACCATCTCTCAAGGTTAACTACGGGAGAAGCTCCTCAAGCAATAGCAGATGAACTACCAAATGCATGCTTGTTTAACCTCGAAATAGTACCAGAAGGGTTGAGCCTATCATCCCTATTCTCACATTTGGACACACGAATTCTAGGATAAGGATCAGAGAAGGAGAGATTACCAGGTTACAAAGATACCAGATAATAGCAAGAAGCATATATAAACAGGATAATCAGAAAATTCTTGCTTGTTGTGTAGATAAACTAGAGTACGAGAACTAGTTGCAATTAGCACACATAGATGCATAAAAGCAACATCATTCAAAACATTGTACATTGCAAACTCTACATAGACTAGGTGTATATTGGCCTTTTTATGGAAGCAGATGTCTATAAGTTGTGTAAAGAATGTCATGTCTATTGTGAAAGACCACCGGTATAAGATGACCTTTGAAGAGATGTTCACAATAGGCTTCTGGGAGTACCACTTCGAAGTTTCTATCAGCAATCCCACACATCTACTTCAATTATTTGCCTATGAACAATTTGTGTATTCCAAACACTACAGGCTTCCACCTCCTAATGAACCTCAGCCCATAGACTGGGAAAAACTCAAAATTGATCTCGCATGAGCAATTTGCATCGCATCGCACACGACCTCTTGCAAAACTATATCAAGCAGACCCCGCAACAAGGATTTGTCAGGGATGATAGACGCGAGAGGGAGGGGGGTGTTGGCAATATCCAAAGGCACAGATGCAAAGGAAGCATGTGAAGGTGGACTTCAAAGAGTCATGGGGAATCATGTATTTTATTTTTTCTCAGAGAAATATAATTGATATTACTTCTTCAAAACACCAAAGAGTGATTTTCATCACTTTTGTACCATATGTATCATAGAAACACGCAATTTTGTAATTAGTAGATCCATTTTGTGCAAGCCGAGGAGTCCTCTAGCTTGAAAATCTTAGGTAGAATAAGCATACGAATTTTGGCTATTTTTAGATCTCGATTAGACCTCCAAATAGTGCCTGGAACTATTTTTTAACTATGCCAGATGTTATATGTGAAACCGGTCAAAACTAGTCAAGGAACTATAAAAAGAGCTAGAGAGCTCATTTTTTAGGTTAGCTAGTGTTGCCAAATTAAAGCTTTGAGCTATTTTGAGTTTGTAATAGTGATCTTGAGCAATAGAATCTATGTCCTATCTTCCATTGTGTCTTGCTTGTCTCTTACATGTGTGTGTATGTGTGTTTTCATCCCCATGCTTCTCACCTTCACTCTCACTACATCTTGCATTCACAATCTTTATATCACTCCTATCTCCTTTGCAGATTGACATTAAGGGGGTGGAGCTTCTTATATTGGTACTTACCATTGTGCTAGAGCAACATCCTTCTTATCTGCATAAAGAGCACTAGTTGAATTACCATGATAGTATCTACCTTCCTTTATGCTATTTTTGGATCTTGATTGAAGATTTTTCTAAGAAATATGTTGAAGCCTGGAGTTTGCACATCCATGATGAGATCATAAGTAGTGTTGAAGGATTGTCATTGCTTATCACTTCTATTTCCATTTAGAATCTGCCTCATGATGGCCTCTTCTTCAATCAGCTCTCCAATGGATGTTAACTGATCTGCAACCTCCTTCACCTTGGTGACAAAATTTGTGATAGTTTTTTTAGGTGTCTTCTTCATTTGGTTGAACTCATTGCAAAGATGATTCTTTCTTGCTTTTGGTACTAGCAGAAAAGAAAGTCTCTACTGCATCTCAAGTCTCTTGAGATGACTTGCATGTTGGATTTTATTGACGTCCAAAGTATAGCTAGAAGTAGGTGGAACCCCCTAGGAACAAGTTGACCTTCGCACAAACTTCATCACAGAAAACCAATCATGCTTGCAGAGCTTACTGTTCTCTAATGGCTTAGAATTTTTTACAACTGTTTTAACCACATATACTAGAGATCAAGAGATTTCCGATGAGCCAAAGAACACTCAATTTGGATAAATACACAAGGAGATATGACCTATGCAAGTTGGAGTTTTAATGGAGACCTTCAACAGGGGTGAAACCCGAGAACACACACTACTTGCAGAGAGTACTGCTCTCAGCTCACAAATCCAATGATTATGAAAATGTACAGGAAGAAAGTAGACAGTAAGATCTTTCAAATGAGCTATCAAACATGTAATTTGGATATATAATGAGGGAGATACAAGCTCTGCAATCTTTGCATAAAAAACTACACCGGCATAGAGATACACATATGCCTCTCTTGGACTTCCCACAAGATCATGACTTTTCTCCTCTTTTTATAGCATGGGAAACTAATCTAAAACCTTCCTAATACATCTAAACTCGTGGTAGACACTTGGGTGGAGGTATTACATGACTCAAGTGCTCAAATAAGCAAAGTATTGATGGACTTTGAGAACTAGCCACATCGACCTTCCACTAGGACACCACTGCAGCTCCCTTGTGACTCATTAATTTGACTCACCATGTTCTAGAACTCATGTGGTATTTTGGCTACATTTTATGAATAATATGAGCCTTCTTGAAGTATTTGAACACTTCCCAAATGTATTTACATAATTTGAAACTTGTACCCTACATAAAACAAATGTTCGCAACATTCTCCCCCTCAAGTTTCAAAAGGGTATTTCCTTCATGCCAAGAATATAGTTGAATCTTTGAAGCTTTGGTCCATCCAATGATTTGGTGAAGATATCTGCAACTTGATCCTTTGTTCCCACAAAAGAAACTTGTACTTCATTGTTTATGGCCTTCTCTCAAACATAATGATAGTGAACCTCTATATGTTTTGTTCTAGCATGAAAGATAGGATTTGAGGTCATATGAATGTTGCTCAAGCTATCCCCATATATTAGTGGTACATCAACCTACACATTCAAGTCATGAAACAACTTTTTAAACCACATAACCTCAGTAGTAGCCAATGCTAAACCTTTATACTCAGCCTCTGTAGAAGATAAAGCAATTGTAGGTTGTTTCTTTGAACTCCATGTTAATGTCTTGTTTCTTGCTATTACTACATATCCACTTGTGGATCTTCTGTCATCTTTGCTTCCAGCCCAATCTGCATCACTAAAGACTTTAAGAGTTAGATCAGCATCATGACTATAAAATAATCCTTCGTTTATGGTACCTTTCAAATACCTAAGCACTCTTTTCGCTGCATGCATATGAGGTACTCTAGGTTCATGCATAAACTGTGACAATACTCCCACTGCATAGCATATATCAGGTCTACTTTTTGTTGCATAAATCAAATATCCTACCATGGATCTATATGCATTCATATCATGCAACTCATCACCTTCCTTTGCACTCAACTTTACATTACATTCCATTGGAGTATAAATAAATTTACATTCCTCCATACCAAACCTTTTCAGCATATCACATATATACTTTCTCTGTATCAACCACATACCTTCATCGCCATACACAATTTCAATCCCAAGAAAGTATCTAAGCAAACCAAGATCTGAAATTTTAAATTCCTTTCCCAAATTACCTTTTATCTCATCAATTGCTTTTGCATCATTCCCTGTAATCAACAAGTCATCCACATAAATGCATACATAGACACACATGTCATCTACATGTTTTACATAAAGTGAAGGATCAGCATGACTCGTTGTGTATCCTTGCAGCATAAGATACTTTACCAACCTTGCATTCCATGCCCTTGGTGCCTGTTTAAGACCATACAATGCCTTCTTTAACCTGCATACATGATTAGGACATTTTGCATCCACATAACCATCTGGTTGTGACATATGCACTTCTTCATTTAACTCACCATTAAGAAAGGCATTCTTTATATCGAGTTGATATATATTCCACCTTTTTCTTGCAGCTAAAGCCAACAAAGTTCTCACCGTTGCCATGTTTGTTACTGGACTGAATGTTTCTTCATAGTCCAATCCTTGAGTTTGATTATATCCTTTTGCTAAAAGTATAGCCTTATATCTTGACACACTACCATCACTATTTCTTTTAATCTTAAAAACCCACTTGCAACCAATTACCTTTTGTTTTGGTGTCTTTGGAACTAATTCCAAGTCTTGTTATCCTGTAGTGCTTCCATTTCTTCTCTCATTGCTTTCTCCCACTTTGCATCTCCTTTTGCCTCATCATAACATGAGGGCCCATTTTCCTGCTCAACTTTTGTCATAAAAGCATAATGAGTATTCATGAAAGATTCATACGTATACCTTTGAGGTTGCTTACTCACTCTTGAAGTTCTTCTTACCTCTAATGTAGATACTCTTCCTTTCTTATTAGGAACCTTTGATGATTCTCCATACTCACATACATCACTAATTTCCTCTCCTTCATCATTCACTTCAACAAGTTTGAGTTTACCTTTACTTTTAACACTTGGAGGTGACTCTTGCCTTAATCTTCCACTGAAAGGTAGCTCTCTTTCTTCATCCAAACCACTTTTTTCATCACTTAAACTTCTTGTGGGCTGAGGTAAGCACTCATCTCTTTCACTTGTATCTTCTTCATCTCCATTTATGACCTGCAAACTTTTCTTATCTACATACCATGAAAGTGATTCATCAAAATTTACATCTCTTGAAACAACCACCTTATTGGTATGAGGATTATAACATCTATATCCTCTTTGAGTATCTACATAACCAATAAATATACACTTTTCTAATTTCACATCAAGTTTCGATCTCACTTCACTAGGTACATGTACATAACATACACAACCAAATACTTTCAAATGACTTACACTTGGTTTCCTTCCATGCCATACCTCATATGGTGTCAAATGATGAACTCCAGCAGTAGGTACTCTATTCATAATGTACACACTTGTGCTAACAGCTTCAGCCCAAAAAGAATTAGGCAAACACATATCATTTAGCATGCTTCTAGATGCTTCTGCTATGATTCTGTTTCTTCTTTCTGCGACTCCATTTTGTTGTGGAGTATACCTGCATGTAACTTCTCTTTTGATACCTTCATCATACAAAAAATCAGTAAAAGCTTGAGAGAAATACTCTCCCCCTCCATCGGATCTTAGCTTCTTAACATATCTTCCTGTTTGCTTCTCGATAAATGATTTAAAATTTTTGAAACAATCAAAGACTTCACTCTTTTGTTTAATGAAATACACAAATGTCATTCTACTATGATCATCAATGAATGATACATAGTACTTATTACCAGCCAAGGATGCCTCTTTAGTAGGACCCCATACCTCCGTGTGTATAAGGTCTAGCAATCCACTGCTTACATAGCTTGAATGCTTGAAAGGTTGTCTACTCTGCTTACCCATTTGACATGCTTCACAAAGATGCACCATATGTTGCTTAGTAAGATCAGGTAATCCTTCAACAATCCTATTATTTGATAGCTCCTTTAACCTGTGTACATTCATGTGTCCAATCCTTTTGTGCCATAGATCAAGCTCTGCTATTCGATGCATACCATAAGAAAAATAGTTTGTATGATTTGGGTTTACCTTGAATGTAAAGAATCTACCTTGTATTTGACCTCTAGCAATTAGCCTCCTTTGCTTTGGATCCTCAATGAAACAACCTGCATGATTAAATCTTATTTGCAAACCTTTTTCTACCATTTGACCAACTGACATCAAATTCTTAGTGATCGTTGGCACATAAAGTACATCCTTCAAGCAATTTGTCTTGCTCTTATCCTGCATGACAACATCTCCAACCTGCATAAACTTATGTGTTGTATCATCTCCTGTTTCAACATGACCTTTACATGAAGGATTATGCATATTAGAAAACCATGAAGCATCATGTGACATATGGTTAGAGCAACCACTATCTACATACCATACATCACTATTGCAATTCATCTTAGTTTCTACATTCATCATAAGAAGAGAATCATAATCATCACTTTTACCTTCAACTGCATAATTTCCATGTTGTTTACCTCTTCTTGAATAGCCTCCTCTTCGATTACCACCTTGATTATGTTCATTTTGATAGCAATCTTTGGCATAGTGTCCATACCTTCCACATATATAGCAATTGTTGTTATCTTCACTCCTTTGTCTTTGATTGTAGTTGTAGTTGCCTCTCGTACCTCTCACGCTTGATCTTCCTCTTCCTCTTGTGTTGAAGAAGCCACTTGAAGTCCCTTGATCATCACTTCTTCTTCCTCGACCTCTATTTGAACCTCTTCTTCCTCTGTTTCCACCTCTTGATGATCCTACATAAAGAGCTTGTCCTTGAGATCCTTTTTTATTTGAAGTAGAGCCATTTAGATTCATCTCCTCCGTGACCATAAGAGCAACAAGCTGATCAAAGTCTCGTAATTCTCCTCTAACATAAACTGAAGTAATGAATGGTTTCCATCTCTCATCATCCTTGAGTCCGTTGAGAGTATGTGCAACCAAGTCGTCGTCCTCCACATGAGCTTGAATTGATCCTAGTTGATCTACAATCTCTTTAACCTTCAACAAGTAATCATTGACCGATGTCCTTGTATCTTTCTTTATGTTATTCAACTCATTTTTTAGTTGAATCTTCCTTGCTCTTGTACCTGTAGCATACAACCTTTCCAATGCAAGCCACACATCTCTACTTGTGTCTAGATCTTGTATGTGTCCTACCATTGAATCTTGAATATTTTGTGATAAAATGAATATAACCCTTTTGTCTCTTTCATTCCAAAGTCTAAACTCCCTCAAGTGTTGTTGATTTGGATCCTCTGGTAATATAGGTTTGATATCTGTTCCATCAATCAAACCATACAAGCCTCTACCTAGCAAGTATGCTGTGATTCTAAATCGCCATGCTTGATAGTTGTTCTTATCAAGCTTCTCTATTTGTGCATGTTGATCGCCCATTGTGTAAATACTAAACTTCCTCCTTTAACCCTCCTTTTGCATATGTGTGATAAGAATAAGTATGATATTTACCTTTGTTATAAAGTTTATGCACCTTTCTTTGCTTGGATGTTGCTTGAGATGCTTCCTTGCTATCTCCTTCTACCTTTGTGTAGTGTCGATGATGAACCTCTTCTCCAATAGATTCAAATTCTTCATCAAGGTATTATAACCTTCTCCAAGCTTCAATTCCTTGCTCTGATACCAATGCTGGATTTTATTGACCTCCAAAGTATAGCTAGAAGTAGGTGGAACCCCCTAGGAACAAGTTGACCTTCTCACAAACTTCATCATAGAAAACCAATCATTCTTGCAGAGCTTACTGTTCTCTAATGGCTTAGAATTTTTAAAAACTCTTTTCACCACATATAGTAGAGACCAAGAGCTTTCCAATGAGCCAAAGAACACTCAATTTAGATGAATACACAAGGTGATATGACCTCTGCAAGTTGGAGGTTTAATGGAGACCTTCAGCAGGGGTGAAACCCGAGAACACACACTACTTGCAGAGAGTACTGCTCTCAGCTCACAAATCCAATGATTATGAAAATGTACAGGAAGAAAGTAGACAATAAAATATTTCAAATGAGCTATCAAACATGTAATTTGGATATATAATGAGGGAGATACAAGCTCTGCAATCTCTGCATAAAAAACTACACCAGCATAGAGATACACGTATGCCTCTCTTGGACTTCCCACAAGATCACGACTTTTCTCCTCTTTTTATAGCATGGGAAACTAATCTAAAACCTTCCTAATACATCTAAATTCATGGTAGACACTTGGGTGGAGGTATTACATGACTCAAGTGCTCAAATAAGCAAAGTATTGATGGACTTTGAGAACTAGCCACATCGACCTTCCACTAGGACACCACTGCAGCTCCCTTGTGACTCACTAATTTGACTCACCATGTTCTAAAACTCACGTGGTATTTTGGCTTCATTTTATGAATAATATGAGCCTTCTTGAAGTATTTGAAGACTTCCCAAAGGTATTTACAGAATTTGAAACTTGTACCGTACATAAAACAAATGTTCGCAACATTGCATACTCTAATATGTGGCGATAGAAAATCAAGGATGGATTCTAGTATGTATGACCTTGCTTTAGCATCCCTTGGACACCAAAGTCTGAGATTATCTATCCCCTCTTGTGTAGGTCTTCCTTTGGATCTTGGAGTAGGCATAGCTTCATCACCTATTGCAATTCCATAAAGATTTCTACCTTGTAAGTAGGCCTCCATTCTGATTTTCCAAGTTGCATATTTGTGTCTATCAAGCTTCTCAATCATTGAGGTAAAGACATCACCCATCTTGATCTAGCTCATGTGATACCACTTAAAGAACTTGGAGAAGCTTGTAGGAGGTAGAAAAGTGAGTTGCAAAGTGATAAAGTTTAGTCTAGCCATCTAGCACAAGAATAGCCTTTGAACTTATGGAGACTCAAATAGACCTTATAGGCATCTGATTACTGCAATAAAATCCACTCTATACTTTGGAACATCAAGGAGAAAGAGGTGATACAAAATAGATAGGTTAGCACATTCACTAGCTCAAAAAACTTGCTATCTTTTGATGAAACAATCAACTTCAAATGCTCATAGCAGCGAGCATGATTACAATTGAAAATTTTCCTTTCGGAGGAATGATACATATAGGTTTGAGTGTGTAAAATGCACAAGATTAAGTAATAAGTAATATATGCTTCTGGAATGAATTTGACACTCAATAGAGGGAGCCACTATTTTTTAGGGTTGCGTAGAGATAGACCCCAAGACAGTAAAATTCAAATTTCTCCAAATCTACTAAACCAAATGCTTTGAAAATCGTTACACAAAACATAGATACTAATACCTATGAAATTAATGCTCATTCCTCTAATTTGGAGCCTTGTAGAGAGAGCAACATCCTCTGCAAGTTCACTCTTGTTGAAGAAGATGGTGTAGAGAAAGGAAGGAGTAAGACAATGATGGAAAAAAGTGTATGTATATTGCTTCCATGTAATGTAAAAGTGATTTGAAGTCTTTATATAGACTCTTCAAGTGTTCCAAGACTTTTCAAAGTGAATTTTGAATTTAAACGAAGGAAGATAGGTTGTTGAAGAGAATCAATTCACTTTCCTACAATCTAGGAAAAGTGAAGATTTAATTTGATCTACTTTTAGGTGATTTATTGATTGATTGATTGTGAAGCTCGACCACTTCAAATTTTTCAAGTTTGAGCTCCCCGTTTCTTCTTTTACATGTTCTACTCTAGGATTTTACATTGGTATATTACCCATAAAAAACTTTAGAAAAAAATACAATAAATGAGCATATATAAAAGAACTTTTCAGTGGATTTTTTTTTTACAAAATCCAAATTATAGCTTTTTGATGTAGATCAAATCCACCTCAAGCATAGTGTAAGATTGATGTTCCAACAATAGACACCCTCGATCACGATAGAGTGCCCTATCACAATAGATTGTCTATCAAGATAGACCAGCCTATCACGACAAACCCCCCTCTATCGCGACATACCACCTATTCAAAAAAATTTTGGTTTTTTAGAGCAAACTTGGTAGTTTTAAATCTTCCTTTGGTGATTTTCAGTAGCTATCAAGCTAGATTGTGAATTCTTGAGAATTTGATAAGGTGTCTAAGTAAAAAGCAAAGGATTGGGAGATCCTCTTGGGCAAGAGAGAGTTGTAATCGTGACTTGAGGTTGGAAAACTATGAATCCCCTCTATCAATTCTATTCCAGGCTACTCATTAACTTGCTTCTCATAGTTAGGATTCATCCTATAACTCGACTCCTTCATTGGATAAGCATCCAATTTAAGTAGGAATCTCTGCTGATAAATATGCGGGTAAAGGCCCTTCATTTCCTTATAATCCTAGGCATAGACATTGACAAAGTCAACTTGGTTAGTAAATATCGATGGAAAGGTTCTTCCAAGTTAGCATTAATTTTAACTAGTGGAGGATTAATGTCATCATCGAGATTATAAGCTATTAGTTGGTTTTTTGATACATAAGATTGTCTTCCTAGGTGTTCCTCAACTCATTTGAACAATTTCAAGTGGATATCAAACAAGTCCACTAGACCATCAGGACGCTCATCTACTTCAACAGTACTCCAATGGACTGCACATGATATGAGATACCACTAATGATCTACCATGTGTTGTAAATCAGCTCTTCATCATTTGGCAAGCTCTCAAGCATATTAACAAGCTCCGTTGCATAGGGGTCAGCATGATTTTCAGAGGGTGTGAGCTCATCGAGAGGGACAGAACTCATCGAGAGGGATGGTATACTTACAGTGATTACATTTAAAGATTAATTCATGGGAAGACCAATCTTGTAGAACGTTGGCTTGCTTGAGCCATGATCGATCAAATGGTAGATTATAATCAAGGCTTGATTCAAGTAGATTGAGAACAACAAGGATCATATTGACCATGCCTATTGGATGCACTTGGGACTGGTCATCCATTAGCACAAAGAATTTAGTAGGTTCGATATTATTTGACCTTAAGTTCTTACACAAGGCTACAATTACTATATTCACTCTTAAACCACCATGACTTAAAACCTTATATATACATTAAACCTTATACCATATAGTAATTAAACAAACCACATGATGCACTCTTGTGCCTAGTTCTTGATGGATAGTTGCTATAGACAGTGTCAAAACATGTTCAACTCCTACATACTACTAAAATTGTTTTCTGATCCTAGGAACTAAGGTACATAGTTGAACCAATGGCAATGTGATAGGTGCTTAGGTGATGATACCCCATGCCATAGTATTTGCAAGCTCTTTCATCGTGTATCTTTTCTAGGTGTTGGTGTTGGTACACTTTTCAATGGTACATTAGATTCAGGATCATTCACTATGAGGGGACAATTAGGGCTTTTTCATGAGCCCACTTTGTAGCATTTTCCACCATTCATTGTTCTTTAAAACCTAGTTCAAATGCTTATATAGCTGGCTACAATACCCTTCTTGATCATATTTGCATAGTGACAGTTTGTGCATCCACCAACATTATCATGATCGTTATTTCCATCAAATTTTGTATATCCTTCTTTCGTTTGTCATATTCTTGTGCATCTTTGCAGTGCCTTCAAATGTGTCCCAATTCACCACAAAAATGTTAGCATATCTACATTCTTTGATTTTGTGATCAAAACAAGGGTTATGTTGGGTATGGTGTTAGGCAAATGAGGGGGGACATCATTAGTGGAGGTTTCTCCCAGTTCCTATACAATTGCATTTACTACGAGTTGATTTTTTTGTTTTTGCATTATATGGATAAGTGTATGTGGATGTGTGGTACTTTCATAGATAGCATAGTAGATTTGGTTCAATGCACAATTCACAACAATATGGCCAACATTTTTACATTTGACACAAAAGAATTATTTCAATGGTTCCTTAGATTTGTACTTTCTAATTTGTATCCAATCTAAGTCTTTCACAAAGCCTCCGATTTTATGTTTTAATTGCAGTAACATATCTATAAGGGCATCTAAAGGCATCCCTCCAATACGTTTGATGATCATAATTTTTCATAGTTTGGGGTCCAGTCCATTGATAAACCATTTTGTAATCACATATGTTTTTTTTTAATAAGGGAAGTTCGGCATTATCCTACTCTCTCGGACTTGAATTAATTAAAAGAAAAGTACAAGAGAAGGGGACTAGTGCCCACGAGATCCCCCGAATCCCATAGAGGGGGGTAGCTTTTACAGAGTTTAGATGGCATTACAAAGAAGGTAAATCACCCCTCTTGTAATCCTCATGTGGACCCACATGGGTTTAAGCTTGTTGTTGATCAAAAGGAGCACTTGAAGATGTCTAAAGGGGGGGATTTCTTACATTGATGATCCTTTTGCCAAGCAAGAACAGAGAATTCTCAATCAACCACTTTATGGGGGAGTCACAAAAGTTAGAAGCACATCTTTCCCGTCAGATCTTCCATAGGAACTCCCCCCTGATGGCTTCTAGAGAGTTGCGTAGCAACTGTTTGCTACTTCCATTAGAGCTTGCTTCCAATTGATATGTTTCTGAATTCTAATTTTCTTTCCGAAATCTGCCAGAGCCTTCGTGGTAGACCTTGCAAAGCTTACATGAAGTTATAGAGGAGGTTGATTAACCTCGCATCCTCATCATACGGAGGCCACTTGGTTTTAAGCTTATTGTTGATATATTGTAGCTCTTTGTGATGTGTGAAGGGGGGGAGGGGGGGTTTCTTATAGTTAGCAATTCTTTTGCCGAGAAGGAATAGGGACTTCTCGATCGACCACTCATTGGGGGTATTGCCAAAGTTGTGAACGCATCTTTCCCGCCAAATCTTCCAAATGATCTCTCCCTTGATCGCATTCCACAACGTCACAGAGCAATCGATCGCTTCACCAATGAGGAGTTGCTTCCAATTGATTTGTTCTTGGAGCTCCAAAGAATGACCCAAGACCCTCCATAACTAAAGGGATTTAGGGCAAGCAAAGAACAGGTGACCAATATCCTCTTTGCTATGGCAACATTGCTTGCACCAGGGTGGAACACCACAGATCTTGTTAGCTTTTGCATTGGTCCATATTCCACAGTGTAAAATTTTCCATAGGAGGACCGACTTTTTGTTTTCAATGAGAGCATGCCAAATAGACATAAACTTCATCTCCCATCAAAGTCGCGTCCAGTTGAGAGACCATTTCTTGTTGAGACTAATGTGAATGTCATTGCAAGCTTCGACATATGGAAGCTTGGAGAGGCAACTACCATTATACCATTTAAGGCCCATTAGGTCTGGAGCGTCTTGTCCCATAAGTAGTCTGATTTTAGAGCAGTCCCAAGCGTGGCGTCTGCTCAATAAAACATTCCATTGCTCGTACGTGACAGCAGCACTAGGATCAGAGTCATCAAAGTCTACCCATCTATTCGTGTCATGTTTCCAGAGGTGCTTCCATTGTTTGAATCCCTTATTCGAGAGTCTCTTGGCACTTAAGACATTCCAAGGCTCCACGTTTCTCATGCCTTGGATTGGGAACCAAATAGAGTCATTTTGTCTTATACTTGTAGCCCACTTCCAATCTTCACTAATTCTGATGTGAGGTTTGAATCTGTTCCAACTCAACCACAAGGATCTTACCAAGATTGATCCTTTGGGTGAGACCAAAATCGGAGAGAATAAGAGGGTGAGGATGTCGAGGTTTTTCCATCCAAGGTAGCCCACCAGAGTAATCGCGTTCGTGTTTTTGAAAATTAATATGTCCCAAGAGGAATCTATGTTGCATCATGCCTTAATCATCTACTTTGTTGCAAGTTTATTGGCCATGCTGCCAATGTCCATCATACCCAGACCTCCACTCTCCATTCGACTAGTGCATATGGACCATTTAATTTTAGGCACTCACGTCCTGTTATGGTCCCCAGTCCAGAGAAAGTATCTACAAGTATTTTCTGATTTGGCTAATTCTTGATCCTTCCATCTCCAGCAAGAAAGAAAGTATGTGATTGAGGATATGAGGAACATGTTGATCACCATGGCCCAGCTAGCAAGATTAATTTGCAAACCCCTCTAGTAGTTATGTTAGCAGTAGTCAAGGAACTGAAGGACTAACACGACAAGGAAGCCAACGAAGGGAGTCGGAGCGAAGAGAAGGTACAAGCAAGACAGAGTAGTCAAAGAAGATCGGGCAAGTAGGCCATTATTTTTTCAGGAAGCTAAAGCATATCAAAGAGGTGGACACATAAGGAGAAGGAGCAAGTAGGAAGCTCGAAGATGTGTATGTCAAATTATTAGAGGAAATCCCTATAAAAATAGTGATTTTCATCACTAAAAGCCATTGTAAATCCCATTTCATATTTTTGTAGCTCCATTTTGTGCAAGCCAAGGAGTCCTTGAGCTTGAGGAGCAGTAGAAGTAGCTAGCTACCAGTTTTCATAATTTTTAGACTCCATTTGAGCCTTCAAATGAGACCTAGAACCTAATTTTTAACTAGGCCGGACACTAGGTCTGGACACGGCCAAAACCTAGTCAAAAACTATAAATAGAGCTAGAGAGCTCATTTTTGAAGCTAGCTTGTAATTGATTTGAACTTGTATGAGCATTTTGGAAGTAATCTAAAGAACTCCATTGCTTCTCACTCCTTGTCTTCCCTTGTGTGCGCGTGTGTGTATGTGTGTGCATACTAGTGTGCTTCTCACTCACGCACTTGTGCCTTCACTTGCTCGAGGTCATCATACCATCCTCACGTCTTCCCAGATTGACATTAAAGGAGGTGTTACTCATCACTGAGCTAAAACAAATTTTGGCACCGTTGTCAGGGATCAAGCTTTGAGGACGAGCGTGTGATGGTAAGACGTAGGTTGGAGACGTTGGTGTTGTATGTAATTTCTTTACTCTTCTTTATTTTTCTCTTTCTTACTTCATCATCATCATCACCATCATCATTCTCACCACCTCCCACCTCCATCTCCATCATCGCGAAAAAAAATTTTCAGTTTTTGATTATATCACCTTCTTCCTTCCATGTCCCTCATTTCACTTGTGAGAGAGAGCGAGAGAGCAAAGTGTGTGCATTGCTTTTTGCCTATTTTTTGAGTGATCTTGCAGGTACAGCTGTATCATCCCCTCCAACACGCTGCACAGGTACGTACAAACTTGGAACTGTCTCTATGTCGCAGACCTCTGTCGATCGCGATCGACAGAAAATTTTGCCTTTTGGTAAAACCAAGTGCACCACCATGATATGCACAAGGAGCACATTCCAAATCACTAGAAAGAACTAAAAAATTCCGTGTTTTCTGTCAATCGCGATTGACACCGTCAATCGCGATCGACAGCCACGATCGACAAATTTTGTCAATCGCGACCGATAGAGACGACCGACTGACCCTGTCAGTCGCGATTGACACCATGGATCGCGACCGACAGCCACGACCGACACCTCTGTCGATCGCGATTGACACTGTCGATCGCGATCGACTGAATTTTGACGATTGACTGAATTTCTCGCGTTGCCACGTGTCCATCGCGACGGACACATCCCCGATTGACTGAAATTACGGCGGAAATCCCGAAAAATGTGTCGATCGCGATTGACAGGACCCAAGACCGACTCTGTCGATCGCGATTGACACTGTCAATCACGACTGACGTGTCGATCGCGACTGATAGGCCCCGATGGACACCTCTGTCAATCGCGATTGACAGACATGTCGATCGCGATTGACAGGCTTTTTCGGCCAAGTTTTTAGGGTTTTTTTTATACCAAGTGTTGGGGTAATTTTTGGGCATACTTGTCAAGCCAATAGTGATTTGTGAAGTCCCTACACTTGTGTTTCGAAAAAAGTCCTGTGAACTGTCTGCCTGTTTGAGCCCTGTTTTAAACTGAGAACCTGAACAGTCATAACTTCCTTATACGAAATCCATTTGGGGTGATCTTGGGCTTGTTGGAAAGCTCATGGCTTAGGCTAAGTGTGAGTAGTGCTAGAAGTAAGTTAGGGCAACGATAGGCACGAGACAAGTCAAGACTATCTAAGAAATCAAGTTCAAGTCAAGAGATAACATGTGTGTGACCAACAACTTTAAAGGAAAAGAACCTAATGTGAGACGATCAACATTCAAGTGCGGAAATTAACTCAAGTGTTCCTGACGACGTGATATCAGACAAGATCATAAACACGATAATCAACTAAAAAGAATCAAGTGACTGATACAAAAGAACTCAGCAACAAGGTTGTACCTTGGGTAAAATTGGGATTGCTCAGCTAAGCATATGAACCTTAGATCAGGACGACACCTAGGAAGAGATAGACAAAGTTTTAGGTCTTCAGAGGCTAGTGTTAATCATACTGCTAGGTCTTGGGCCCAGTAGTTGAGCCATTATTCGCATTACCCTAGCTCTGAAACTAGTGAGTCAGAGATGTCCCACGGTATGGAGAGACCTAGGAAGATCAGTGGTCCAGATTAAAAACCTTGACCAATCCATTGGACTAGAACACCCAGCTGTCAAGTTTGAAAATGGAGCATACTTGGACAAAGAAGGAACCATATATGTAGTCACTAGTCATCCAGATAGGACAGACGAATTTGGAAACGTGATCCCGGAAACGGATTTAGGTGACCTGGAGCAAGGAAACATGGGGGTAGAACCTAGAACCCCCCGAGGCAAATCTGTTCTCACTAGGCTTATCACACTAGAGTGGATTCCCCAAGACAATAAGAGCATAGATCTACTCTTGAACCGAGAGACTGATGAAGCCTTTTGGAGGTATAGATCTGATCAGCTGAATGAGGTAGGAACAATCATGATATATGAGTTCAAAGATCCTGATAGCCAAGGCAGAGTGACCTACTTAGATCACGCTTCAGAGAGGATCTTTGTGGTTACAGAAAATGATAGGCATGCTTACACTTGGAAAGGTGAATTTATTTTCCCCCAACCAAGATCAAATGTGTCCTTTGGTCACCCAGGAGCTGGAACATCCCAAGCTCATGGAGCTCAAAGAGACAGACATAGAGATAGACCTGAGGTAAGCTTTGCCAACCCAATGGGAAGAGAAAGAACGAGAACGAAAACAAATAGAGTGGAACTTGAGGGACTTAGAGCCCCAAGGAACCAAAGGAATGCGGATGAATTCCCTCTACCAAGACCTAGAGAGCACACGAGGACTTTGAGACCGACCCAGCTAGTTAAGTCCATGAAGAACTACTTCGATGGCACAGGAGATCCATATGATCATGTGGCTGAGTTTAGGCAAGTCTTGAGAGCTGAACAAGTTGAGGACCTATTCATGCAGTATAATGCCTTTGGTCTAACCCTTAGGAACACAACCCTTACGTGGTTTCAACCATTGAATGAGAGACAGCTCAGGAGCATAGACCAACTCTTAGAGGCTTTCATCACTGAATTCTCTAAAAGTGGCATAAGGCATAATACTTTCTCATTGATACATAGCTTCAAGCAGACCCCTCAAGAGACCGTGAGACTTGTAGGAAGAAGATTTAGGCAATACCTAGAGAGATGCCCTGTTCCAGAGTTACCCACACGAGCCAAACAGGTGGCATTATTCTTGGATGGATTGCTAAGTACCAAATTGAGGTCATATGTGTACTTGAAGGACCCTAGGACCATTGAAGAGTGCATACGCATGTGCATCGACATAGAGGATAACCTAGGGGAAGAGTTAGAGCTTTCCAAAATCTAAGATTCAGATAGTGCCTATAGCTTTTCTTCCACACAATCTACATCTATTGAGGAACTCGCAGAAAAGGTAGCTCAAAAACTAGGCATCTCTAGCAAACAAATTCCAAGATTTGCCCCAGTAAAGAGATGCTATACTTGCAAGGGCGACCACATGGCGAATGTATGTCCCATTATGGCTCAACCCCCAGTAAATCCTAGTAGCCGGTACTGCACCATAGAACGGAGGTACACCAATCACACCGCGCAAGATTGTCCCTACAATAAGCAAGCAACTAGGCAGACGTACCCACAACCATACCCTCAACAAGGAAGATACCAGAACCAGTACCCACTGCAATAGTATGCTAGGCCTCAACAAACCTACCAACCACAATACCAAAACCAACAAAGGCCTCAACCTGTGTTAGCACAACAACCCCCTGCCCTAGCTAATGTAATTCCGGTAAAGTATGCAGCTGCAGAAGAGAATTTGAATAGAGCTATAGTGCCAGTAACACCATTGCTTTCAGAAAGTGATCCCAGTGACCATAGCTTTGATTCTACACATATTGATAGTCCCTAGGCTTACTACATGCAATCTCCTGAACATGGTGAGTCCTACTACAGTGAGGAACCAAGTGAACCTAGTTGGGAGCCAGAGTACACAAATGTAATGTACACAAACCCTAACTCTAGACCCCAACCTAGGCAGGTAAGACCCCCATTCCCTAGGGGACCATGCTACAGATGTCAGGGAGATCATCTCATTCGTGATTGCCCCTTACCTCCACCTACACAACCCTAGTCAGTGACAATTCAAGGCTTTTGCCAAGATTGTGGAAAGGAGCATCTCTTACGAGATTGTCCAAAGAACCCCAATAATATGCCAAAAATTACTCCTATCAATGTTATTGGGCTAGTAGTAGACTCTACAGGAAGTGTGACTTCCACTGCGCCAGTGCAAGTGGTCACTAGAGCTCAAGCATTGCAGCAAAACCAAGGGGTAAGCCAAGAAAAGAGCTCAGATGTTAGTGAAACAGAGAGCATGGCCAAGAAACAGACTAGAGCTTGGAGAGATAGTCGAGAAAGGATGAAAAGGCAATGGGCTAAGAAGATGAGTGAACCCGAGGAAAGCCTAAGAGAAACAAAAGCCAGGATAGTTGAACTTACATCTCAAACTCCCTCTCACACTACTCCACCCCCACCATTCCCATCACCATCCGATCCAACACCTTCCAAACCACCTCACACAATTCCACCACACCCCTAGAGTAGGATCAGTCTTAGCATATCCCACTCCCGAGGACCTTAACATGATGCTTAAGGCATATCAGGCCAGAATCCAAGAAGGGCCAACCGTAACTGATCATGAAAAGTGTTACCCGAGAGCAGAACTAGAGCTTGAACAAACCAAAATCTGTGCTAAGATGGTGGAATTGGCTCAAACCATGTTTGAAGCGAGTCGCCTCTTTAACATCTCTAGTTCAGCTAAGACACAGTTGCACTTTGATGGACTGCTAGAAAGATTGGAAAGCCTAATTGCACAATCAGAAAAGGAACCCATCCTGTCAAATAAGGGCAAGACAAGCAAAAGAGAAAGCCTACCTACCCAGGAAGCTTATGTGCCTAACTCCACGGAGCCAGACACCTTTTCTTCTATGAATCGGTTCACACCAGAATTCCTACAAGAGATTCAAGAAGACAAATGGGCTAAAGAAAGTGAAGTCCCTCCTCCCATTGAACTTGTGGATGATGCACATGATCAATTCCCACAAGATATCCCCTCCATTTATGGAGGGCAGGAGAGCACCCAGTCTCAAGAGAGATTGGACTTTGAGTCTAATTCTTTACATGAATTACCCCACTTCATAGGCCCATGGGAAGCTAAGTCCACTTGTATGAGAGCACCCATAGTCATGGTCAAAAACGAAGACTCGATAATACCTAGGAATACGGAGGTAGTAAAGAATACTAAAGTGTAGTGCAACCTCACTTTAGAAGAGCTACTCAAAGTAAGGCCAGAGCTATGGACACATGTAGCTAAACAAGTACCAGAGATAGCAAAAAACGAAGACTCGATAATACCTAGGAATACGGAGGTAGTAAAGAATACTAAAGTGTAGTGCAACCTCACTTTAGAAGAGCTACTCAAAGTAAGGCCAGAGCTATGGACACATGTAGCTAAACAAGTACCAGAAATTCCTCTAGATAAGATAGGAGACATGAGTGAAGGAGAAGAAGGAAACACATACCGCCCCATCACCCATCAAGGATACACAACCAAGGCAATTCTCGACTCAGGTGCAGGAGTCGCAATTGCTACCACTTCCCTATGGAAGCGTTGGGGCAAGCGAGCACTCAGGCCAACGAGAATGAAATTGCAGATGGCTGATGGTCACATAGAGAGACCCCTAGGTTTACTAGAAGGAATAACTCTCACTACATGTGGTGTAGAGTTTGAGCACACGTTTGCTATCTGTGGTTTTAGCAAGAACCATGCCTATGAGATGATTTCGGGAAGACCATTTATGCGACAGTTGCAAGTGGTACAAGATTGGGGAACCAATTCCTTGTATTTGCAACACCTAGGTGTCACAACCATAAGTGAATCTCAAAGATTACTCTCACAGAGATATCCCTCCTATTCAATGGAATCCCATCCATAGAGCCAAAGATGATACGGATTCTGTGCACTCCATAGGATCAAGATCCTCATGGATGCATGAAGACACTCACTTATGGATGTGTAAAGTGGCAGTGGAAGAAGAGAAGAGAGAAAAGACCAGAGAAATAGGTGCAAAAGAAACCCATAGATCCATTCAAGACCCAGCCTATGCACCTGTAGTATTTCTTGATGAAGAATTTGAACCCCACGGCTGGGCAGAGATCCTAGCAACCATGGATGTAGCCATCAATGAAGAACAATGGACACCACACTATGATGAGGATGGCTATGACATATCAGTTTTCACCATAGAGCCAATCATGGGAGATGCAGTTTTAGAAGAGTGCGAACCTAGCCCTGATGCATTTGAGGATGCAAGTGACTCCGATCTAGACTCAATCATTATGGACCCACCTTTTGCATGAGATGAAGAATACTTCTATGAAGTAGAATTTCAGCCCCAAAGACATGGAGAGCTTACAAATGATGTGAGATTTGCCACACAAGTGACCCCTAAGGATCAGGGAAAGAAAAGAAAGAAGAGAGAAGTCACACCAGAAGAGGAAGAATCTTTGTTTGAGGTCCCGGAAAATTTTAAAAAGTATGAGATAGATGACAGGAGAGTCATGATCAAAATGCCTAAACGAGAGGCACAATCAGGAGAGGCCTATGATAACAAAGAAACCACCAAGAAAATAGTGGTAGCTCTGGAAGAAGGAGAGGAGAGATGCACTTACATAGGACATGACCTGACGGAAGAAGAAGAGCACGAATTGATATCCTTGCTAAGAGAATACAGAGATGTATTCGCTTGGAGCTACAAGGACCTGAAAGGTGTAGACCCTGACATATGCTCGCACACGATTCTCATGACCTCAGATGCGAAACCCTCTAAGCAGAAGCCATACACATATAGTGATAATTATGCTGCCAAGATAAAAGAGGAGATAGATAGACTGGTGGAAGCTGGATTCATCTATGAAATTGAGCACACTGAGTGGGTATCCCCCATCGTAGTGGTGCCCAAGAAAAATGGAAAGCTACGTGTGTGCATTAACTTGAAAAAGGTTAATGCTGCCACTATTCGAGATAACTATCCGCTTCCTATCACTGAACACCTCTTAGAAAGAGTAACAGGCAAGGAAGTGTACAGCTTCATTGATGGATTTTCGGGCTACAATTAGGTAGCCATAGCCCCAGAAGATCAGCATAAAACGGCTTTTGCCACAGAGTGGGGTATATTTGCCTTTCGAGTAATGCCATTTGGGCTTACCAATGCTCCTGCAACCTTTCAGAGATTGATGTGTCACGTGTTTAAAGAGTTCTTGAGGAAGAATTTAGAGGTCTATGTTGATGATCTCTGTGCTCATTCCAACATTAGACAGACACATATCCCTGAACTCAGACAAATCTTTGACAAATGTCGAGAGTATCAAGTCTGCTTGAACCCAGAAAAGTGTGTTTTCATGGTCAGGCAAGGCAAGATTCTAGGACACATAGTGTCAAAGAAAGGCATATCCACTGACAAGAGAAAGTAAGAGCCATCGCCGAGCTACCTAAGCCAAAGAATGTCAAGGAAGTACAAGCTTTCATGGGGCATTGTGGTTATTACCGACGGTTTATACACATGTATGCCATCATAGCAAAGCCTCTGTATGGACTGTTGACTAACTTTGAGTGGATTGATGAATGTGAAAACTCTTTCAACGAGCTCAAAAGAAGGTTATGTTTAGCCCCAATCTTGACTACCCCAGACTAGAATAAACCCTTTCATGTTCACGTAGATGCATCCAATTATGCTATTGGGTGTGTACTCGCACAACCTACAGGCGAAGGTAATATGGATCTTCCAATTGCCTATGCTAGTAGACAGTTGAATGCAGCTGAACAAAACTATACCACCACCAAACGAGAAGGATTAGGCATGGTATATGCAGTTAAAAAGTTTAGACACTATTTGCTTGCAAATAAGTTTAAATTTTTTATCGATCATCAGGCATTATTGTCCTTGGTAAACAAACCATGCAATACAGGTAGATTAGTAAGATGGTTTCTCTTACTAATGGAATATGACTTTGAAGTAGTGGTGAGGAAAGGGAAGACTCACTTGAGAGCAGACCATCTCTCTAGGCTCACATTTGGAGAAGCCCCACAAGGAGTGTCAGATGACCTTCCTGATGCTTACTTGTTTAATTTGGAAGTTGTACCTCAGTGGGCTAAGCCATTAGTGCTAGTATTGACATACGGGCCCAATCACCCGGTAATAAACACACATGATAGGGAGATAATAAAAGCCCAAAAATACCAGATCATGGCAGGAAGTATGTACAAGCACACAGATCAAGGGATCCTAGCTTGTTGTGTGGAAGAGGATGAGTACGCTAAATGGTTGAAATTGGCACATGTAGGTGCATTAGAGCAACACTACTCAAAGCAACAAACCCTACAGACTCTAAGGAGACTCGGAGTGCATTGGCCGATTATGGAGGCTGATGTCCACAAGTTGTGCAAGGAATGCCCAATCTGTTGCTAAACCACCTGTGGAGCATTCCACTCTTTATCAAGTGTCCATAGTGTCAGATTGGAGTGAACCATTAGTAGATTTCCTGAGGACGAGAACATTCCCTCAAGGTATGACATTGGCCAGACAAAGAAGTCTAGAACAAGAAGCCCTAGATTACTCACTCATTGGTGATAATCTATACAAGCGTGGTAAAGATGGTTACCTGAGACTATGTGTCCATGAGAGCGAATATCTCAAGATCTTGGAAGCAGCTCACCAAGGCATAGCAGGAGGACATTTTGGACGAGATCGGGTGATCAAGGCAATACTATTTGCGGGCTTCTAGTGGCCGACCCTTCACATGGATGCACATACCTATGTGAAACGGTGTGATGTCTGTCAGAGAACTCAGTACCTTATACGCAAGGATGAGATGCCACTGAAACCTATGATGGGTGGACATGCATTCTCTAAGTGGGGAATAGACTTCGTAGGTCCTATTAATCCCCCAACTAAGGGTTCACATGCTGAATACATCATTGTTGCCACAGACTATCTAACAAAGTGGGTAGAGGTAAAAGCTACGACAAAGAATGATGCTCAGACAACTGCTAATTTGAGAATGTGTTCACCAGATACGGGCTACCTATAGAGCTGGTAAGTGATAGAGGCACTCACTTCTTGAATGAAGTTATTGAAAATCTGCTCCAAGAGTTCTTGGTTGTACCCAAGAAGTCTACCCCCTATCACCCACAAGCTAATGGACAAGCCGAAAGCACAAACAAGATCCTGTGCAATGTGTTGACCAAACTAGTGAATAATAAACGCTCTGATTGGGACAAACAGCTACTCCATGCTGTTTGGGCATACCGAGTTGCCTATAAAACGGTAATCCAAGCCACCCCCTTTCAGATGGTATTTGGCCAAAATGCAGTGCTACCATTGGACTTCTTGATACCTACATTAAAAGTAGCACAAGAACATGAATGGACGGGTCATGAACTCTCCTCTAGACTCTTTGACCTTGAATGGTTAGGAGAAACAAGACTGAGGGCAGCTGCAGGGATATATGTGTTGGTGAAATTCAAGCCTTCACAATTTGGCTTGGATTACTTCATGAAGACACCACTTGAAGGAAGGACCATAGGAACTTATGCTTATAAGTTCTTACCATTTTACTCCTTGTAAAAGTCTAAAAGACTTGGCATTTCTTTTGCATACACCTACTTGATTGAGTCGTGGAAAAGTAGGACATGGGATTGATAGAATATCTCATTACCTTTTAGGTGAAAGATTCTAGGAGTTTGAATTTGAATTCAAACTTGAAGTTTCAACTCAACTCTATAAAAGATGCAAGTCAAAAGTCGCGGGTAGCTCAGCTCATTCTAGCTCACTTCCCGAGACATCTATCATTTGTATCTGAGTGTGTATGAGGGCTACATTGAAGCCCATACCTCATTACCTCATCTAGCTATGGTTATCATGCTAATGAGATTGTACAATTATGTCAATTAATAGATATATTCACATTCATCAACTCTGTGTTCTCTAAGTGTATCACTTCAAGTCTCTCAACTTCAAAGAGGCATATCTCAGTGCCTACTTCACCAAATCGAGTGATTCAAAGCTTGGTGGATCGAGCTCAAAGCACACTACAAGCATACAAAGTTTGAAGCAACGTGGTTCAGCCAATCTCAAGAAATCGCCGTCGAAGTGCTCACTAGTATTTGTCTGCATACTTCCTAAAAAGTTGGGGATGTCCATAAATTTGCTAAAGTTATTTCTCCTAGTATAGTTTATCATTTTGAATGATTCTACTTGCAAATGGTAGCTTACTAAGCTAATAGAATACCTCTAGAATGAATTTTGCCAATTGTAAGTGTACTAGTCATACTGAGTGAAAGACTGAGCAGGTATGAACACCAAAATAGAAAGTTTTCTAGCTTTGTGATTCACAAACTCATCTGTTTTGATCAAGTCATTACTCAAACCTTTTCCAAAGTACATATAGCATTTCTTGGTATCATTTGGAAGCTAAGGGTGTCTACTAATCATATCTGGAGTCACTGAGGGCTGGTGCAAAGCAGGATTAGCAGCACCTACTCAATCTTCTGAAGGATCCATCCATCTTTCCCAACAATATGCAGCTAAGAACGACAGAAGGCATACTTTGATGCCCATGTTAAGGATAAAGGCTTGAAGGCCGGAGACTTAGTGTTGGTGTATACCCTAAAACAACATGCAAGAAAGCTCGAAAAGAGAGGTTATGGACCTATGATCATAAATAGGATCTCAATCAGTGGAGCAGTTCAACTCACTACACTGGAAGGTGATGTTCTCCCTAGCTATATAAGCGGATGCAGAGTCAAGTTATATCAAGAACCCCTGACAGAGGAGATGCTAAATCGACTCAACACTGCCAAAAAATGCAAGGAAGAAGAAAAACGAGTTCGAGAAGAGGCACAGGCCGAAGCATTGGAACGCATCCGAAGGATGAGGTTGCGAAGACTGGGTAGAGATCAGGCCAGGGTAGATGACTATGCGGACCCAGGTTATCATATGGCAATGTGTGAAGTCTCAGGAATAAGTTCTCATAGAATAATTGATAGACGACCTTTTGTAACCTTAGAGATAGGACAAGGAAAGGGTGCAAGGACTGTAAGAGCCTTGATTGACTCAGGTGCAGCCACTAGTGCTGTTAAATTTTCTTACTGTCAAAAGTTGAAATTAACTGTCAATCCTATAGAAGCATATCTCATAGGATTGGGAGGTGTGGAAACCCCTTGCATGGGCGAGGTGGAACTTCCCCTCTACATTCAAGACGAAGTAATGAAAGTTAAAGTGCTAGTGTGTCAAGATGAGGACCTCACGGAGCCTCTTGTCTTGGGTCAAGACTGGATCTATGATCATGGAGTCAACCTAAACCCTAATAAGTGGACTCCTTCAGGTCTGGGTAAATCAAAATCGTGTTACAATTGAGTTAGAAAATGAAGCACTCAAGGAATTAGACAAGGCACACACTCCTGGTCCTTCCAGGGGTACACATGAAGATGACCATGTTATTCTTGTCCAAAACTGTGTGATCTAGAGGACTGATGATTTCAATCAAGAAGTCAGGGGTGCAACGGAACTCCCTTCCTTTCCAGAGACCAGAGGGATGCAGCAACCAAAGGCAGATCAAATACAGATGGAGCAGAGTTATACCTATGCTGAAGGTCAAAAGAACGTGCGAAGCAGAATGTCTCAGCCATTGAAACAAGTGTGGGTGCAGAAAGGCGAACACCCTGTTGCGATCAAGCCAACCACACGGGCAAAACTTCTTATTAATAATCAACAACAAGACACTATTAAGAAGTCTTTCAGAAATTCTTCTATGAAAGTAAAGTCTATTTGGGTACCCAAGAAGTTGATGAAGGCCATGCCACAATCACAACAAATTTGGGTGCCTAAGGCTTGCTTGTGGGCTCAAATAGTTACACCGAGGCCACACCCTGTACAACATGGTTCACTCACTCGAACATCTGATACCCTTTCTTATACAACATGCACGGACACACATTGGTCCACGAGCACAAGCAGAATCACTTGTAAATGGGTCCTTAAAAAGCCTCATGTCCAAGTAGACACTCCTGAAAAGCCCTCCAGAGTCTCCACAAAATCAAGACCAACAGAAAATCAGTTTGTTTGGAAGCCCAAAACGTATAATAAACCCCCCGACCCTCATTTGTAAATTCATATCCACTTACTCACTACATCACTCATACACTGCATCTTTCCATTTAGCTCTTAGGAATATCCATTCACTAACTACACACACGATCCCCAAGCACTTATTGACCTACTAACCTCTCACTAAAATCATGTTAATGTTGTAATGGGGACGCATGAACGCTTGGTGTCCTTTTGCAATGTTAACATTCATTTGTCTATTCTCACAGAGTCGGTGACCAGTCTCTTCACCATGGCCGAGGCAGGAACTAGCTCCCAGGTAGGCACCAGCCCCCAAATCGTGGACATTGAAAGTCTTCCCATTGAAGAGGAATTGAAAGAATGCCCAGTGGCATTGAGGGCATTACACGCCATACCGATTCAGAATCCTCCATAGGGACACACAATGCCGGTCAGCAAAAACTCACATTGGTTCAGTGATGTGGCCGGATCTCTGGGTGAAGGCACTTACATGTGGGAGGCCGAGATAGAGTTCAACGGGCGATGGGGCAGATACCATTTTTTCACTAGGGAATTTGAGAGGCTTCAGAATGATGAAGGTCTGAAACCCATCTGGAGGAAGGCTGGACTCTACGACTATTTCAAGGCTTAGTTAGCCAAGCCAGATTTTCTACGGTGTTCCTACTTAATTAGCACTCTGACCCCTAGTAAAGAGAAAAAGGGATATAGTACCTTCGTTCTACCATCACTTACCAGAGGTAATGAATTAAAGCATTTCAAATTGACGAACAACTTGGTGAGGGAAGCTCTTGACATGAAAGGCATGCATATCCCCACCGAAAAAGAGACGATGGTCCCGGATAACATGAAGAACAGGAATCTGACTAAGCTCAAAGACATGGTGGCAATGACACCCACAATCGCCATTCACTTACGAATGGTCATGCAACATTTCGCGTTCCCAGCTCAAGAGCGGTTCACAATGCCACCCAAGAAAATATGGTTCAGTCTATATTTAGCAGATGCCTTCAATTTGACAATCAACATGCCGCATTGGATTATCAACCAGATCCACTAGGCACATCAACGGTGGTATAAAAAGCAAAAGTCGGTACTGTATGGATGCTGTGCCCTCACCAAGATTGTGTATAGATGTTTGGCTTATGATGTGCCAGTTCAAAGGGCATTAATTTAGACCAGGGTACAGGAATTTCAACGTAGACTATCAACCGCAGGGCCTCCATCAAAGAAAATGAGAGGCGCAGTTCAGATGCCCTATGCACAAGCCCATGGTGCGACACTGACACCAGAGACAACTCCACAACTTCCGAGGCGTGTACAACCCTTCACTATCAGATTACCAAGACACAGCACTGATGGGCCGAATCTGGTGTTTCCACCTATACCAACCGACCTAGAGTTTCCTCACGGCTTCACATTAGAAGACCTAACTGATGAGGAGGTAGCCAGAATAATCGAGGCTGTTAACACGGAAGTCGAGGCAGAGCAAGCTAGTGGGCAACAAACTGCTACAGACCAACCCCATCCTAGACAACCAGGAGTAGTTGAAGTGGAGGATGAAGAAGAAGAAGAGCAGGAGGAGGAACGAGGTGGAAAAACAGAGGAAGAAGAGCAAGAATATGAACAAGAAGTTCTACACGAACTTGAGCGTGCCCCGGCTTATACGAAGGAATTGAAAAAGATATATGATACCATCAACAGAGTTCAAGAACAGCACAAACTGTCCCTGGCAGCAGGAAAAGCCCTCATGAACCAAATCCTTGAAGAGGAAGGTGTGGACGAGCAATACCGAGCAACCCTTGATATGATTTCTAATGCGTTGGGGGTACCTGAGATGGTGCATACAACTCTTGCACACTCGAGAAGATCGGCAGACGCCCCCCTCGATCAGGAAAACAAATGAATATATTAGTATTAGAACCACAGGGCACCACATCCACAACCACGGGCACAGCTCATATCATTCAGGAAACTGAGGAAGTCCATACATCCAGTGCACCCCCATCACCCCCTTTACCACCCCTACCGCCAACTCCACCAACTTCACCTCCCACTACCAGTGTAACCACTACTGTCACCGCCTCAGAGTCCACTACCCATACCGAAGCACAGACTGTCAGTCAACCCACACACCCTATCACCACCTCACTTGTATACACTACCACTAACACTGTAATTCTAACTGTAGCCACAGAAAACCCCGTTCCCCTGATCACACTTCCTGGCGGTTCATATTCACAACTACACACACCACTTTACACTTTCACCACCATCACCGCACCCACAATTCCCATGTTCACAATCACTCCCACGACTGCATCCACTTTTGACCTCATGGACATATCACCCACCTCCGCACCTCTCCCTCCCCCCATACGTCCACAATCTCCCATTCCCCCACCACCAACTTCACCCTTGTCGAGCATAGCATACACGCTCCCATTCCCCTTTCCCTTCCCTTCTGCATTCAACACCTTTCCCGCATCCACTCCCATTAATAATGTGTTTAATAACATGTACCAGTGTATGTCTCAGCTGTAATAACATTATCAGCACCTAGATGCTCAGCATACAAGTCTGTTCAGAAGCCATGAAACATTACAAGGACGATTCATTGACTTAGAGAGGGAAAAGCTGCTACTACAACAACAGTATGTCACTTTACAGGAACAACATCAGCAGTTAGTGGCCAATCCACCCCAGTCAGATGCAGAAGAAAAACAACAACTTGATGAGCTGCTACACTCCCAGATAACAGAGAACCTCAAGCTTCGACGCAACCTGGCCCTATTACGGAAACACATGTCTACAGCACTCGAGGAAAATAAGCGACTACAGAGACAGAACGAAGAAAACTTGGAAGTAGCAATGGAGGGTTCACCACAGGAAATCGACCCAGAGAAATTCAAGGCTATCCCATCTAAAAATGTGCAAATCGTCTTGGAAACCCATGCCGACCTCCTGGAAGCCCACGTAGCATTAGAAAGAGAAAGAGATGACTTATTAAAGCAACTGGGAACCCAGCAGGAGTCACCAAGCAAAGTCATAACTGAAGCCGACACATCTAAAGAAGTCGCAAAACTCAGAGCAGAATTAGAAGAACTACGAAATAGAGTTCTACAATACGAGCGTCAACCCTCTCCCCTGGTGGAACCAGAACTTGAAGACTTAGTGCCAATTCAAGTGGAGGAGATCTTTGAAGACCCATACGTTCCCATGCCAACACCGGGAGGTAAGCAAACAGAAGAAGGAATGGACACCATTGAGATCGAAGCGCCTGAATGGATGCAAAGGTTGGAAAAGGTTGCTACAACCCATGATGAGAGAGTTGCAGTTCAGATAGTGTCTATGTCACGATTGGAAGAAGTCGTCATAAAATCGGATTACTTTAGAAACCTCTCCCATCATAGGTGGATTGGCACGTCTGATGATCTATATGTTCCATTCTGTGTATTAATGGCAGATTACAATGCTGAAATCAAGCAACACACAACAAAAGAACCAACCTCGGCGACACAGTTTGCACCGGATGATATCCCTGCAAGTGCCAAGCAAGGGAATATACATCAACCTACTTGGAGGATCCGCCTGCTTGAAACCTACCCTGAGATGGTACGCACGTGGAATAACATGCCTCTATATATCAAGTATAATCCCTGCTACTGCCCTGTCTTTCGAAGAAGGTCTTGGCCGGAGTACACAAAAACAGTTTTGACGGTTAAAGGATGTGAAAAGTGGTTAAATTATGTGTACCTAGCACCTCCTAATGGCCAACCCACAGTCAACTACATGATTTCAACCATGCGACACTGGGCAATCCGATTCAAGAATGTCCCAGATGTCATGGCATAGATGTGCCTAAAAATTTTTGAGCTCATGCTGATTACATTCAGGACATTTAAGAACATCAAAGAACCTCAACTTTCGGCTATTGGATTCAATGAAGGGAATCAAGACCTTGTCTATGACATGAGCACCATGCCCTCCATTAATGTCGTCTATGCCTGGCATGCCCGTATAAAGTATCTACCTGCTTGCTTCAAACAGACGTTTGAAGAAATGTTTATCACGGGGTTCTGGGAATATCATTCAGAGATATTCATTCCCAGACCATCTCATCTATTATAGTTATTCGCCGTGGAACAAGCTCTCCATTCAGAAAAGCTACGTACACCACATCCAGAGGTTCCCGGGCCTGTAGATTGGGATGCTCTACTCACTGACTTGGCCAAAGGGTTGAGAATTGTGGAACATCATTTAGCAACAGACGTTGTGGAGTACTACATCCAACGACCCACCCAACAAGGGTCTGTCAGGGACGACAGACATGAGAGAGGGGGGGTGTTAGCAGTAGTCAAGGAACTCAAGGACTAACACGACAAGGAAGCCAACAAAGGGAGTCGGAGCAAAGAGAAGGTACAAGCAGACAGAGTAGTCAAAGAAGATCAGGCAAGTAGGCCATTATTTTTTCAAGAAGCTAAAGCATATCAAAGAGGTGGACACATAAGGAGAAGGAGCAAGTAGGAAGCTCGAAGATGTGTATGTCAAATCGTTAGAGGAAATCCCTATAAAAATAGTGATTCTCATCACTAAAAGCCATTGTAAATACCATTTCATATTTTTGTAGCTCCATTTTGTGCAAGCCAAGGAGTCCTTGAGCTTGAGGAGCAATAGAAGTAGCTACCTACCAATTTTCATAATTTTTAGACTCCATTTGAGCCTTCAAATGGGGCATAGAACCTAATTTTTAACTAGGCCGGACACTAGGTCTGGACATGGCCAAAACCTAGTCAAAAACTATAAATAGAGCTAGAGAGCTCATTTTTGAAGCTAGCTTGTAATTGATTTGAACTTGTATGAGCATTTTGGAAGTAATCTAACTCCATTGCTTCTCACTCCTTGTCTTCCCTTGTGTGTGTGTGTATGTGTGTGCATACTAGTGTGCTTCTCACTCACGCACTTGTGCCTTCACTTGCTTGAGGTCATCATACCATCCTCACGTCTTCCCGGATTAACATTAAAGGAGGTGCTACTCATCACTGAGCTACAAGTTAAGTTTATTATTAAGACTGGCGAGGACCCAAGCCCAAATTTGTTCCTGAGTAACATCAAATCCCATGGGGATACCAAGAATGCGAACAACTTGACCCGATTGAATGCTTTGGCATCCCTGCACATTGAGGAGATTGGGTTGATTCCCTTTGATATCCCTGAACACAGTCTTGGAATGGTTAATTCTGGACCCGGAGGCCTAACAAAAGTGTCGAGACACCACCAAAAGGTTTCCAGCCTGGTATTGTCATTGTGAACAAAGGCATTTGTGTCATCCGTAAATAGCCTCATGGTCATTTTCCTAGAGTTATGTGGCAAAGTGATGCCTCTTATGTGAACAAGCTCCATGTATCGCTCCACAAATCGGCTAAGTCCTTTTGTGGCTATGGTGAAGAGCAACGAGGCCAATGGGCAACCTTGCTTGATGGATCATTTCAGTTTGATTGCCTTTGAAAGTTGCCCGTTGACATTGACTTTGGTCGAAGCATTACCAAGGAGAGTGGAGACCATCTTGAGGAATCTCTGACTACACTCAAGGTCTTTCAATGATTGTAAAATATAGTCCCATTCCAATGTGTCGTAGGCTTTGTCAAAGTCAATCTTGAGGAACACAATGTCTTGATTAGATTCATCGGCGAAGTCCAGACCTTCCCAGATATGAATGATGGCTTCCAATATTGACCTTCCCTTAATGAAGCCTTTTTGGTCTTTGCTAAGCCACTGGTCTAAGTGGCAGGATATCCTATTGGGAATGACTTTAGCAAGAATCTTATATCCGGTTTGAAGCATTGTGATAGGTCTCGAGTTCTCAATTTTGTTCCTCTCCCCTTTTTTCTTAATAAGTTTGATGATGCCATTGTTGAGACAAGAGGGAAGGGCACCAAACTCGAGTGCCTCAAGCCAAACAAGACGTAGGGGGGTGGCCACCACATATTTGAATGATTTAAAGAACTCATTTCTGAGCCCATCATGCCCCAAGCTCTTGCCGTTCAGAAGCGAATCAATAACTTCAAGGATATCTTGTTCAGAAATGGAGGCATCAAGCAGAGTGCTCAAGTTGCATGGGATTCTATGCAAGGAAGTCCGAGAGATGGTGGCCATGCAATCCTGCCTATGGGACGAGAGGGGACAAGCACCACCCCAGAGACTCGTGAAGTGTGCTTCTATAATGCCAATGTTCTCTTCCTCTGTCTTACATTCCACCCCGTTCATGTCAAGCAGAAGCGGGATCTCGTCTGTAATTTTTTTTCTTCTGTGAATATTGCACATCTCTTTGGAAGGTCTATCTGCCTTACCAGCCCACCATTCCTTGAAATAAATTTGAAGATTTTTCTTTTGATCTCCTCCTCGTATCTTAATCTTCCTCTGATATTTTGGAGTCCCTTCTGAGATTGAATCTTCCCTTTATTAACTTCTTCTTCAAGTCTCCGGAGCCGGTGGTATAGGTTTCCTCTACGTCTTGAACAGATGGTTTTGAGAACCTTCGTGGTCCTAATCAAGATCTGATGAGACTTTTCCACCGCATTTCTCCAACAATTGGCTGGAGAGGTGCATATGACGAAGGCCTCAAGCCATGCATTAGTGATTTCTTGTTGGATAGAGGGGAGTGAGAAGACAAATGGACTAGTGTGAAACCAGGGTGCCTTGCGACTTTTAGATAGAGGGGGGAAGGTGAGCACCATAGGGTAATGGTCTGAGACAGTGAGGTCGATATGTTGCATTAGGGTGGGAGGACCCCATTGATGGATGAGATTCTGCAAAATGTAGCTTCTCTCGAGTCTCGTTTTCCTCATGTCCTCACCCAATTGAAGATTGGACCAAGAAAAACCATTCGAGTCCTTGACTTTGATGCTATATTTGTTGCTAGTAATTGTCTTAAATGTCATAAAAAATAGTTGCATATTTTTCTACTCTTTGGTTTGACTTTTTCTTATTTTTCTGTCAATAACCAAAACTCTGAAATGGACTCTTCTTTAGCCAAAACCTTTGTAAGAAGGCATAGTTTATTAAATAATATTGTTGGAAATGATCCAAATCAAATTCAATCAACCATTTTGTGGCTTCATTAACAAGGGTCGAGTGGAAGGCTTGGTCTAGATTATCCAATATGCTATAATTAATCTTAAAGGTGTGAACTTGTGCATCTGGATCATCACTAGGGAATCTCCCAAATTTGGCATAAGTCATGCCAACCGGGTACTACCTTCATTGAAGTAATCTTGTATCTGCCATTGGTCTAGGACTAAACTCTTCTACAACATCTACTACTTATTCATAATCAAAACTTGTAGAGGATGTTTGTCCTACAAGTTGTACTCCCTTCTTGATAGGTAATGAATTCCACTACTCCAAAGGTTTCGGTTCACTAGTCACAAGTATCTTTCTGTTGCTCCAAATTCTTTGAAAAGTTGTTCCCCAAGTTTCATTATTCATTATTCGACAATTCGTTTATTCGTGAATAATTACAGAATTTTACGATAACCCTCTATTATTCGATCGAATTATTCGATGCCATATCAGCTTATTCGGAGATGAGCGAATACTTTTTGCACGGTAATTCATCGAATTTCGATCAAACGTGCTTTCGATCGAAAAAATTTTTGATCAAAAATTTTATTGGCCAAAAAGCCTTTGATCGAATTTCATTTCGATCGAAAGAAATTCGATCGAATAGTCTTTTATAAAAGAACACAAGGAAACTCATTTTTCATAAGAGTTGCTTTGTGTTTTATGAACTTATTGTGTCATAGATAGAACAAAGTATAAACTCTTGCTATACAAATTTACTTTCGTACTTGAAGCATTAAGAAAAAATATATTTGTTTGCGAATTAAAATCTATTGTGATTGTTTAACTCCACATTGATTCTTACTTCACAATAGTATATGTATGTGTATATATGATTGTGAGTAAATATGTATTGTGATTGTTTGAATCAATATTGATTCTTACTTCACAATAGTATATGTATGTGTATTTGAGTGTATAATTGTGAATGAAATCTATTGTGATTGTTGGATTCAACATTGATTCTTACTTCACAATAGTATATGTGTGTGTGTGTATGATTGTGAATAAAAATGTATTGTGATTGTTTGAATCAATATTGATTCTTACTTCACAATACTATGTGTATGTGCATGTATCTTATATGATTATGAGTGAAAATATAATATGATTGTGTATGTGCATGTATATGTGTGTTTTTTATATAATTCAAGGGTTCAAAAGGTATTAATAAGTGAAGATCAAAGACATCCAAGGTTACATATCAACTAAGAGAAGGTTCTTGTTGTATCGATTCAATATAACTTCACAGATCTATAGATCTTCTTTAGAAAGTTGTATTGTGTTGATACAACAAGAACCTTCTCATAGCTGATATGTTGGGCCTTGGCATCAAGACAATAACATCAAGAGGGATTTTTTGGGAGGAAAGAGATCAATTTTTCGAGACAATAGCATCGAGAGGGATGCCGAAGTTTTGATAGAAGTCGACTTGTGCACTTGATCCGTGGATACTTACGATAAAAAAGATGCAAACAAGTAAAAAAAGATTTTACTTTTTATGATATAGTTCAGTATTTTTTCTAGCATATAATAATGAATGTGCATATGCATGTGTGTATGTATGCATGTACATATGCATGTAAGTATGTATGCATATGTGTGTGTATGTATGCATGGAGTATATGTGTATGTGTGGCTGTGTGTGTATGTATATGTGCAAGTATCTATATGTATATGTGCAAGTATCTATATGTATATGTATATGTGTATGTTTGCATGAAAGTATGTGTATGCAAGTGTGTATGAAATTATGTGTATGCAAGTGTGTATGTGTATGTGCATGTATGTTATATGATTGCAAGTGAAAATCAAATATGATTGTCTATGTGCATGTGTGTGTATGATTGTGAATTAAAAACTATTGTAATTGTTGAAAAAAAAGTTTTATGTTCTTTTTTATAATTCAAGGGTTGAGAAGGTATCAATAAGTGAAGATCACTAGAATATTGGACAATGTATATCAGCTAACATAAGGTTTGTGTTGTATTAATACAATGTAGCTTCACATATCCATAGATCTTCTTTATGAAGTTATATTGTATTGATACAACACAAACCTTCTATTAGCTGAGATATTGGCATCAAGACAATCACATCAAGAGGGACTTTTTGGGAGGAAAGGAATAGGCTCATTGAGATAATAGCATCAAGAGGGACTTGTTATGGCCAAGTTTTGATAGAAATCGACTTATGCACTCAAACTTTCGATACTTATGACAAAAGAGATGTAAATAGGTAATAAATTTTTTTACTTTTTATCATAGTTTAATATTTTTTCAAACAGATAATAATGAATTTTTACTTTTTTATATTTTTATAGGTTATTTTGAAGGTTGATTGATTTTGAGCTAAGTATAAAGGTAGAAATTTCCCATTAAAAAGGGATCATTATCAAGTGTTAACTTGAATCATTTGAATTGTTAACTTTGCTTTTTTTAGGCTCAAGTCAATTTATTGTGTGTATGTGCTTGTATTTAGGTATATATATACATATGCATGTGTGTGTATGCATATGCATGCATGTGTGTGTATGAATGCATGTAAGTATGTATGTACATGTGTGTGTATGCATATGTATGCATGTGCATGTGTGTATATGCATATGTAGGTATGTGCATGTGTGTATATGCATATGTATGTATGTATGTGCATGTCTGTGTATACATGTGTCTATGTATGTATGCATATCTGTGTATGTATGCATGTAAGTGTGTGTGTGTGTGTGTGTCTATATGTGTGTGTGTATATGTGCAAGTATCTATATGTGTGTGTGTGCATATGTGCAAGTATCTATATGTGTGTGTGTATGATTTTGTGTGTACATGTGTACATGTTTGTGTGTGTCTATATGTGTGCATGTTTTTGTGTGTATGCATATGTGTGTATGACATGCACATACATACACACATATGCATATATGTACTTTCAAATCTATAAAAGAAAAACACTAATTTTACCTTTGAAGAAAATTTTAGAGCTCTCTAGACTCTCAAACATGTGTGAAATGAGTTTTCAATAATAATGTTTTGATCGAAAGAACTTTCGATCGAAAATGTTTCGATCGAAAATGTTTCGATCGAAATTTTTTTCGTCAAAAGAATATTCGATTGAAAGAGTATCCCTGTCTGTTTTTTTTTTCGGTGTTTATTCAGACAACCCCGAATAAAATGAACATATTCAGTATTTTTTAATTATTCGATCGAATAAATGCAACCTAGGTTGTTGTGATTCACCTTTCAAAAGGCGTCATCCACCAGGCTTTTTTGTGATTTTTGAAATCTCCACAGCTATTTATTTTTTTATTTTTGCCTGAGCACTCTGACTGTCTCATTTGATCTCTTGATTTGATGTTGGTTTTGGGGGAAACCGAGCTCTCATCAGAATGTACCGAAGAGCTTTCCAAAATTACCTTTAAATCAAAAACGAGAAAATTCTGCTGTTCTAATACTTCCTCACCTAGTTCCCTGTGATTACTTACAACTTTTTTGTCTTGTACTAGAGCGCTTTCAATTCTTTCTCGTAGTGTACCTAATGCAGTATATACATGTATGGGTTGCTTGTCGCTCTTGTACTTTGGATAAGTTTCATGAGATCTCATTACAAGCATGTAGTCAATAGAGAACCATCCCCCAACAGGATCATCAGTGTTAACTTCTCTACTTCCTTGTGGTTAAGGATAGGAATAGGTCACTTAGGGTTCTTAGGTGGGATGAACTAGATTACTCTAATCCTCTAAATTTTTCCAAGTCTCCAAACCATCGGATTGCAACCAATTACATAGCAGTATTGAGATCCACAGAGAGTCCTTATACTTTGTTACCGAACTTTGGGAATATGTAGTTATCATTGCCGAACTACATAACCAAGTATACTAGACTCACGGACACACACATCGGGTGATCTGTCGTTCAACATGCCCGTGCACCTTTTCATTAATTTGACAAAAAGTTACAAAGTGAAATCCTTAATTTTCAGTCAGGATCGTTCATCAATATTTACATCAGCAGAAAATAAAGGATCGAAAACACAATGTTATATATATATTCACAGGCGTGCGCGCGCGTGCACACCTATATGTGTGTTTTTTTTGGACGCAGACTAGTATATATATATATATATATATATATATATATATATATATATATATATATATATATATATATATATATATGACATACACATGCGTGTATGTGAGAAACAATAACAAAAAGAAATTAATTACCATAATTCATGATGAAGATCAAAATTCCACATAAGAATGAATCAATCTTGATCAAAGTGTTAGAAACGTTTGATAACTAGTGTTTTATAAAAAGCTTTGAAATTGAGAAAAATATAGGGAGAGATAAAGATAGGGAACTTGATAGAGAGAGAGAATTGAAAGAGAGAAGTTGATGAGAGAAAGAAAGAGAATTCAAAATAAAGAGAGAGTTGCAATAGAGACAGAGGGATAATTGTGAGGGATATGAAAGAGAGAGAAGAGAGAGAGATATATAATTGAAAGAAAGAGAAATCAAAGAATTACATGATATTCATGGAATTGCTTCCAGTGTGCACAAAACAACGAACAAATGTGAGTGGCTAGTCGATCGAAAAGTCGGTCCCTTTTTTTGTTTTTAAGGAAGTTTGGCCTTGGCCTATTCTCCCGGACTTTAATTAAAATAAAGAAGAAAAGTTATAAGTAAATGGGACTAGTGCCCATGGGACCCCCCAGATCCCACAATGCAGGGGAGGAGTACGACAAGCTAGAGGGCATTACAAATGAGGCAGACAAATCTATCATCTCCCTAATGTGGGATGCATTTGGGTTTCAACTTGTTATTTTCGAGGAGATAAATAGAGTGATGTCTAAAGGGTGGAGTGTTGGAGACCTTTTAATCTCCAAATGCTTGATCTATACTGATCTAAGATCACATCTATATCAGTTGTAGATCAATCTTTACACAAATGTTACTTTGATTTACTAAATCAACCATGAACAATTCTCTGAGTGAGAATTTTTCTTCTTCAAGAAGTCTGCTTCAAAGATTGACTTCCTTACCTGCACATATCTAATAATATACATACTTTCAAGCTACCTTTGCGCAATCATATTAACCATTGATCCTTCAAAAGAATTATTAAAACTTTGATTTGATCCTTAAGATCAAAGATATGTCAAAAACTGTCTTCCAGGAATGGCGACTTTGACATGGTCAACTTCTTAAGTTGATTTCTCACAGCACAAATCCCATTTTGCTACATGCTTTTAGCCATAGCTTCCTTACCTTCTAACTTAGATTTTGAATGCTCACTCAGTAAAAACTTTACACTATGCACTAAGATCTAAGCAAAACATTGACATGGAAAAGTGTGCGACTCTGAGAAGTATGTCTGCAAATTCTACATACAAATGTTCCTATTGATCATTCTCATAGTAGGAAAGAAATTAGATCATAAAATTTTGAACATAGCTTCATTAGCTTTCAGATTAGATGTGTACAAAAGGATTTTCGATCCACATGATCAGACTGAGAGAACTCAAGAAAAAACCCGTCGCTAATTTCCTGAGTAAAACTCTCTACACATCTCACTAAGACACTTGTCTTCAAAATGACTCTCACACATATTTCTTTACATCATTGACTTATATACATATAGTTTTAGACTTATCCCACGTCTATTACATTACTCCTTATCATCCTAAGGATCATCTATACTCAGATTACAAGAATTTCCACCTATAATGTACATATGTATACATACTTCACTTATGAGATCTCTTCACTCTCCCAAGTGTCTTCTTCCACTTCAATCTGATCATAAGCTTGATTCAAGTTCTTTATAATCACCAATTTGTGATTGGTTTGTTCCAACAGCTCCCCCTCAATCACTAATTGTGATTATTCCATTCTTCTTCACTCCTGCCATCTCTTTGAATCTCTGTAGCTTAGGTCCATCCAAGCTTTTTGTCATCATATCTGCAACTTGTTCTTTTGTTGAAGTATACATCACTTCAATCTCTTTATCAAGTACCTTTTCTCTCAAGAAATGATATTGAATTTCTATATGCTTAGTCCTGGCATGAAAAACAGGCTTAGCTGCCAAATACAAAGAACTCATATTGTCTCCAAAAATAATTGGAGTACTCTGATCAGTTCCAAAGCTCTTCAACAAGGTCTTTAACCATATTACTTCTTTTGCAGCCTCTACCATTCCTTTATACTCAGCTTCTGTGGATGACAAAGCAGCTGTATGTTGCTTCTTTGAGCACCAAGAAACTAATTTATCTCCAATATAACAGAGATACCCATGAGTGGACCTTCTATCATCTGAATCACCTGCCCAATCTGCATCACTAAACACTTTGATTCTTGTGTTAGAAGTAAACCATAATACAGACCTTCACTTAGGGTTCCTTTGATATATCTGAGTACCCTTTGAGCTGCAATCCAATGAGTCTTCTTTGGACAATGCATGAATTGTGATAACACACCTACTGCATATGATAGATCTGGCCTTGTCAAGGTAGCATAAATTAAACTACCTACCAAACTCTGATATTTCTTCATGTCATTAAATTCTTCACCTCCATACCTGCTCAACTTATGATTTACCTCCAATGGTGTGCTCGAAGGCTTGCAATCCTCCATGTTAAACTTGACCAGAAGATTCTTCAAGTACCTCTATTGTGTAACATATACTCCATGTTGAGTATACACAATCTGCATTCCTAAGAAATAAGATAAGTTTCCCAAATCACTTATCTTAAACTCCTTCTCTATTTGTTTCTTAAGTTCATTGATTCCTTGAGCATCTGTACCTGTGACAATAATATCGTCAACATAAATACACATGTATATGTATCCATTTTCACTTGCCTTTACTAGCAAGCTACTATCTGCCTTTGATGCTTGAAATCCACAATCATTCAAGAACTTGACAAGCCTGTAATTCCATGCTCTTGGAGCCTGCTTCAACCCATACAAACCTCTCTTGATCTTACACACATAATCTAATCCAATTGAATCCATGAAACCTTATGGTTGCTCCATGTATACTTCATCTGCAATGTATCCATTCAGAAATGCATTCTTCACATCTAATTGTGATAACTTCCATCCTTTACAAGCAGCAATAGCAATCAATGATCTAATTGTAGACATCTTAGCAACAGGACTAAAGGTTTCATCATAATCTACCCCATAAGTTTGGGCATAACTTGTGACCACAAGTCTAGCCTTGTATCTAGACACCTTTCCATCTTCAAACCTTTTTGTTTTATACACCCACTTACATCCAGTGACTTTCTTCTGTTTACCTTTAGCTTCTTCATAAGTGATTGGATCCTCTTCTGTCTTCACAATGTAAGCATAATCTTTTGTTGTTAGAAAGGATGTATCATAACTATACCTTATAGGCTCTTTCCTTTCTCTTGAGGATCTTCTGACCTCTGCACTTCTTGAAGTCTCAGCCACATTTGATTCTGGATCAAATCTTGGCCCATCTTCTACATTATCCTGCAATTTACTTTTATAGTCAACATCATCAATATCTTCTTGATACACATTTACTTTTGCCTTCCCTTTCCTTTGTATTTCTTTGTCATCTGCATAATCATTTGTTGAGCCTGTATACCACGTGCTTTGCTCATCAAATGTAACATCTTTGGTAACAAGAAATTGCTTTGTGGATGGAATCCACAACCTGTAACCCATCTGTCTATCATCATACCCAATAAACACATACTTCTCTGCTTTGGGTTCTAGCTTATGTTTCAATTTTGAAGGAACATAAGCATATGATAAGCATCCAAATACCTTTCAGTGATCAAGAGTAGGTTTCTTACCCCACCATGCTTCATAAGGAGTTCTTCCATCCAAAGCTTTACAAGGTAACCTATTCACAAGGTATGTTGCAGTGTTGATAGCTTATGCCCATAAGTAATTTGGACAATTCTTTTCCTTCATCATTGCTCTTGCAAATTCTGCAAGAGTTCTATTTCTTCTTTCTGCAACTCCATTCTGTTGAGGAGAGTACCTGCAAGTTACTTCTCTCTTTATACCTGCATTCCACAAATAATCATCAAACTCTTTAGAGAAATACTCTCCCCCTCCATCTGATCTCAACCTCTTAAGCTTTTGTCCTCTAATCCTTTCTGCATAAGCATGATAATGTTTAAATATCTTGAAGACTTCTGATTTATCCTTGATTACATATAAAGTAATCCATCTGGTTGCATCATCAACAAACAACACATAATATCTGGATCCATTTATGCTATAGTCCCTTGAGGGACCCCACACATCTGTATGAACCAATTCAAGCATATTTGAATACTTGTACCCTGATTTATTGTATGAACTTTTGTGTGCTTTACCTAATTGACAAGCTTCACACTTGTACACCATGTGTTGCCCTTCATTTTTTGGCAAACCAAGCACCACTTGATTCTTTGACATTTCCTTTATAGCTCGCTCATTGAAATGACCTGGCCTTTTATGCCATAGGTCTAACTCAGACATCTTTTGACTTCCATAAGTAAATAAAGCATGTCCCACATTACCTTGGACTTTGAGAGTAAACAACCTTCCTTCTTTTTTACCTGCAATTATGTTTCTATATCCCTGATTTGGATCTTGCACATGGACACCATCATTTGTGAATCTGACTTCATATCCCTTCTCCACAATTTTCCCTACACTTATCAAATTTTTAGGAATAGTAGGAACATAAAGTACCTTGCTCAAGAGTGTACTTCCACTCTTTGTCTTCACTGACCCAATGCTCTCCACTTTATGTTTGGTATTGTCACCTGTTTGAACTGTATGTCCATTCAACTTTTCTTCCATAGCAATCATCAAGGATATATTGCCACTTAGATGATTGCTACATCCTGAGTCAATATAAAACACCCTTTGATCTTCTCCTACTGATTCATGAGTTGCATTCAAGATAAGATTCATATCATCCTTCTGATCTGATGCATAGTTATAATAATTGTTGTTGTAGGACTGAGGTTGAAAACTTCTTCCACCTCCTCTAGCATATGATGTCCTACCACCTCTTGCTCTGAAATTGCCTCTTTGGTTTCTGCCTCCTCTACCTCTTTGATTAAAACTCTGATTATTGCTTCCACCATTTTGATTGTTATACCAACGATCATTTGCCAAATGATTGGTTCTGCCACAAATCCAACAAGCTTTAATATTATCTTTGTTCTTACCTCCTCTTCCTTTACCTCTGAAATTCATTTTTCCTTTTGTAAAGTTAGCTTGGCTTGAAGATCCTTCATCATCAGTTGACTGCTTCCCTTTGCCATTCTTTTTCTTGTCTTTGGAGTACATGGCTTGACTTGCACTCCTATCATTATCTCCCTTAATGTCCTGCTCAAAAGTTAGCATATGTCCTAGCAATTGATTAAGATCAGGAGTAAAATGATCAAGTGACAATTCTATGGACAATATGAAAGGCTTCCACTTCTCATCTCCTCTCAGACCTGTAAGTATTTGCCTTACCAACTTATCCTCTTCAATGTCTTCATCTACTACTCCCAAGGTATTTGCAATATCCTTCATCCTTGCCACATACTCAGAAATTGATTGTGAGCTCTTCTTCTTGAAAGTTGTAAACTCTGCCCATAGTGAGGATTTCCTTGACTTGGTTGTGTTTTGGAAATGCTCTTCCAAAGCATTCCAAACATCTGTTGCGCTTTCCAATCCTCTGATGTGAGGTAGAAGATAATCATTTACAACCATGTAAATGATGCTCCTAGCTTGAGCATCCTTTCTCATCCAAGTCTTCAAACTGCAAGCTCTTCCCTAGTTGGAATACTAGGATCTGCAAATTGAGGCTTTTCTTCTTCTCCTGTAATGAATGCCATCAAATCTTCGCTCATGAGGTGTGCCTCCATCCTCATGGACCAAGCTGGATAGTTCTCCCTATCTAGCTTATCAATCTGCAAGCTTTCTCCCATCTTTTGATCTTTTTGTATCTACAATTACTATAATTTATGATAGTAAAGTGTACCTTTGATATGAAACTTCAATCCTTTTTTATCCTTCGAACTCATGCTTTGTACTTCTGCAGGTTATCTTCATGAATTTATCCTTGTCCACCTTCGATTAGAAAAAACTTCAATATCTGCAGCAGTCGGGACTTCCAATGCCTTTACTTCCCTTGTATTGCACCTTTTAATTAGCTCTGATACCACTGTTGGAGACCTTTTAATCTCCAAATGCTTGATCTATACTGATCTAAGATCACATCTATATCAGTTGTAGATCAATCTTTACACAAATGTTACTTTGATTTACCAAATCAACCATGAACAATTCTCTGAGTGAGAATTTTTCTTCTTCAAGAAGTCTGCTTCAAAGATTGACTTCCTTACCTACACATATCTTCATATTTCTTCAATCTAATAATATACATACCTTTAAGCTACCTTTGTGCAATCATATTAACCATTGATCCTTCAGAAGAATTATTAAAACTTTGATTTGATCCTTAAGATCAAAGATATGTCAAAAACTGTCTTCCAGGAATCATGACTTTGACATAGTCAACTTCTTAAGTTGATTTCTCACAGCACAAATCCCGTTTTGCTAAATGCTTTTAGCCATAGCTTCCTTACCTTCTAACTTAGATTTTGAATGCTCACTGATTAAAAACTTTACACTATACACTGAGATCTAAGCAAAACATTGACACGGAAAAGTGTGCAACTCTGAGAAGTCTGTCTGCAAATTCTACATACAAATGTTCCTATTGATCATTCTCACAGTAGGAAAGAAATTAGATCATAAAATTCTGAACATAGCTTCATTAGCTTTCAGATTAGATGTGTACAAAAGGATTTCTGATCCACATGATCACACTGAGAGAAGTCAAGAAAAAACCCGTCGCTAATTTTCTAAGTAAAACTCTCTACACATCTCACTAAGACACTTGTCTTCAAAATGACTCTCACACATATTTCTTTACATCATTGACTTATATACATATAGTTTTAGACTTATCCCGTGTCTATTACATTACTCCTTATCATCCTAAGGATCATCTATACTCAGATTACAAGAATTTCCACCTATAATGTACATATGTATACATCACTTCTGAGATCTCTTCACTCTCTCAAGTGTCTTCTTCCACTTCAATCTGATCATAAGCTTGATTCAAGATCTTTATAATCACCAATTTGTGATTGGTTTGTTCCAACATGGAGAACTTTTATCTCGGGAGATTCTTTTACCTAGAAGAAACAAGGATTTCTCAATCGACCATTCCTTTGGAGTTTGGCCAAAATTGAGAGCACATCACTCCCTCCAAATGTTCCAACGGGTCTCACCCCTTATGGCATTCCATAGCTTTGATGAGCAGCCAACTGCCTCACCCAAAAGCGCCTGTTGCCAATAAATTTGTTCCGTGAGTCTCAATACCCGCGTCACGTGATGCCATCTAACACGGGACTTTTGGCAATCAAAGAAAAGGTGAACTAAATCTTCGATGCATCAATGGCAATGCTTGCACCATGGAGGCACACTACAAATTTTGTTAGCCTTTGCATTGGGCCAGATACCCTTATGCAAGATCTGCCACATGAGAACGGACTTTTTGATCTCAATTAGGGGGTGCCAAATAGACATGAACTTTAGTTCCCATCGAAGTTTGGTCCAAGAAAGGCACCACCTCTTGTTAAGGTTGTGATGAACATCTAAGTTTTCTTTGAAGTTGGGAATTCTATATAGTTTCTTACCATTGCTCCATTTGAGGCCCTCCAGGCAAGGAAGATCCTGTCTGCAGAGAAGGCGGGTAGTTGAGCGGTCCCATGCTAAACACCTACCTTGAAGACAAGTCCATTCCTCGAGGGTAACTCTATGTCTCGGGTCTAAGTCTTCGAACCTGATCCACTGGCCGGTCTCTGGTTTCGAGAGCTATTTCCACTGTTTGAACCCCTTGTTCCATAGTCCCTTAGCAGTATGGAGGCTCCAAGATTCCACCCCCTAATGTCGATGATCGGGAACCAGATAGAGTCATTTTGTCTTATCCCAGCCACCCACTTCCACTCATCACTGATTCTAATGAATTGTTTGGCCTTGTTCCAACTCTTCCATAAGGAACACACTAGGCTAGAGCCTTTGGGGGACACCAAGTGGGGGGAGAACAAAAGCGTGAGGCTCCCTATGTCCTTCCAACCAGGATGGCCAACTAAGGTAAGGTCTTTCATGTTTCTGAAGATCAATTTAGCCCAAGAGGACTCACTATTGCTTCAAGCCTTGATAAGCCACTTTGTCGCCAACTTGTGAGCCAACCCAATGATATCCAAAATACCCAACCCCCCCTAGTATTTCGAGCTAATGCAAGTTTCCCATTTGATTTTGGGAATCCCCCTCTTGTTGGGGTCCCTAGTCCATAGGAAGTTTCTGCAGATTCTTTCCACTTTGGCCAACTCTTTCTCCTTAGGTCTCCAACATGAGATAAAGTAAATAGTCGTAGAAAGCATAAATCTGTTAACAACCACTCCGCGCCCTGCCAAGTTAACTTTGCATACCTTTCCAATGATTTAGTTTGCTATCTAGTTTGGATAGCACCCAGTTCCACTGTTGGTCCATTGAGATGTCGAAGCCCATCGGAATACTGAGGAGACGAAAGACTTGACCTCTAAGGAAAATTTGACACCCTTGATCTAACAGCAATTGGGGTGGAGGTCAACGGATTGCTCTGAAAGTAGTTTTAGCATGGTTGATTTTTGAACCTGATGCCACACAAAAGGTGTCGAGGCAACTCCAGAACACCTCAATGTTGTTCATATTGTTATGTACAAAGGCATTCATGTCATCGGCGAAGAGTCTCGCAATCATTTGATCGTGATCTAGAGGTAGGGAAAGACCCTTGAGATTGCCAGCATCCATGTGATGCTTTAATAGGCGATTGAGGCCATCCGAGGCGATAGCAAAGAGTAATGGAGCCAGTGGGCAGTCTTGCCTAATAGATCTTTTTAAACACATGGGCTCAGAGAGCTTACCATTGATATTTATTCTTGTTGAAGCGTTTCCGAGAAATGGAAACCATCTTCGTGAAGTTTTGGCTGCATCCAAGGTCTTTATGTGATTGAAGAATAGAGACCCATTCCAATCTGTCATACGCTTTGTTGAAGCTGATCTTAATGAATACCAGATCTTGAGAAGACTCCTCGGCAAACGCAAGGCCTTCCCAAATATTGACTTGAAGCCCCAAATATCGACAATTTCTTCAAGTATAGATCTACCTTTGATAAAACCTTTCTGGTCCTCACAAAGTCATGAATTTAAATGACAAGAGATTCTGTTGGCGATAACTTTAGCAATTATCTTGTATCCAATTTGGAGCATGGTAATTGGCTGCCAGTTTTCAATTTTGTTATTATCTTCCCTTTTGTGAATTAACTTGATGACACCATTATTAAGACACTCAAGGAGGGCACTGAAGGAAAGAGCCTCTTGCCACACCAAATGCAGCGGGGTGGCCACCACATGCTTGAAGGACTTGAAAAACTCATTGGTGAGGCCATCAGTACCCGGACTTTTTCCATTGGGAAGAGCATCAATAACCTCGATAATTTCGTTCTCATAAATGTTAGCATCCAGCAAAGAATTCATGTTCTGTGGGATTCTAGATTGAGCAACCCTTGAGATGGTTGCCATGCAGTCATGCCTGTGTGGGGAAAGAGGAGTCGAGACCCCGAGAAGATGGGTAAAGTGCTCACCATGATAGATATGTTCTCAACTTCCATGCTACATTGGATCCAATTGTTATCGACCAAGAAGGGGATGGATTCCCTAACTTGTTTCCTTTTGAGGTTGTTACACATCTCTTTCGATGGTTTGTCGGCCTTCCCCGCCCACCAATCTTTGAAAAATATTTGAAGATTTTTCCTTTGAAGTTCCTCCTCGAATCTTAGTCTTCCCCTGATTTTTAGAAGACCTTGTTGGCATTGCAAGTTACCTTTGTTCACTTCTTCTTCAAGCCGTGAGAGCCTTCGGTACACTGTTTCTCTTTTTTTTTTTCGGATATCTCTTATAGCCTTATGAGTCCTGATGAGAATTTGTCGAGTCCTTTCCATGGCGCTTCTCCAGCACTTAGTCGGTTCATTACAGTAGGCAAAGGCGTCCGCACACACTGCAGAAATTTCTTGATGGATAGAGGGGAGGGAAAACGAAGTCTGGCAAGCATGAAACCAAGGAGCTTTTCAGAGCATGGGAATCTCTTTGAAGGAAAGAGTAATCGGGTAGTGGTCCGAGATAGTTAGGTCCATGTGTTGGGAAATCGAAGGAATACCCCATTGGAGGATGGTGTTTTGGTCAATGTAACATCTATCAAGTCTTGCTTTCGTTAGAGAGTCCTCCAATTGGAGGTTAGACCAAGAGAACCCCTTCACGTTTTTCAACTCAACCGGATCGAGATGGAGCTTGATTTTATCCCATATCTCTTTCTCCCGACTGTCAATAATTTTCCCCTTGTTATTCCATCGGTCCTCAGGAAACTCAACCATGTTGAAGTCCCCACAAATCAAAACATTGTGTGAGAGGGAGTCGAGGGAAGCCCATGTATCGAACAGCCGGTCTTTTCAAACCTTCCGCGTTGTTGTTTAAGTGATGACACTTGTTGCTTAAATGGCCTGTCCAAAAGCTCATCGCTTATGCGATGCAGAATCATCGTGTGAGAGATAATTTATTTATTTTTAATTATTATTTAAACATTTGTTTTGGGTAAAATCTGCATATGCGACGAGGCTGATTGCACGGCTTAAACGAGAGAAATTAAATCCATTTTATAATCTAAAACAAATCGCCTCATTTTCAAAGAACTCATTCTGAATTTCCGATTGCTTTCTGCATGAGGCTGTGAAGAATATCTTCCTCCTCACCGCATAAAGTGAAGGCGTGTTCGTGATTAATTTCATGGAAAAAATCTCTCATCTGAAGAGTGACGCTATGGTGCTATTTAATCACTTTTAACACACATAACCACAATTTTTTTTTTTATGGAGGTTCGGCAAGCATCTATTTTTTCGAGCTTTAACTTTGAGAGAACAATGGCTTTTGAGCTTTAACTTTGAAAGAACAACTTTAACTTTGTCAATTCTTTTGAGCTCTAACTTTGAAAGAACAATGACATTTGTGAGCATTAACTTTAAAGGAACAACTTTAACTTTGTCAATTCTTCTTATTTTTAGCTTTGAAAGAATAACAACCATATTTTTGAGCTCTAACTTTGAAAGAACAATGACATTTGTGAGCATTAACTTTAAAGGAACAACTTTAACTTTGTCAATTCTTCTTATTTTTAGCTTTGAAAGAATAACAACCATATTTTTTTTAATAGAGGTTTGGCAAGCATCTATTCTTTCGAGCTTTAACTTTGAGAGAACAATGGCTTCTGAGCTTTAACTTTGAAAGAACAACTTTAACTTTGTCAATTCTTTCGAGCTTTAACTTTGAAAGAACAACGGTCTTTGAGCTTTAATTTTGAAAGAACAACTTAAACTTGAAAGAATAATTATAGAGGTGAACGGACATAGTACCCGTGGGACTCCATATCCCACAAAACAGAAATTACACAAGTTACACAAGGTTAAAACTTTGAAAGAACAATTTTAACTTTCAAAAAACAATTGTAGAGGTGAATGGACGTAATACCTGCAGATAAGTGAAGCACGCAGACATCGCTGGGACGTAAACATCTGGTTTGCCATGGCGTATACTCTGCGCGTCATTGTACGGTCAGTTTAAGCTTTTCAATGGAAAGATGCCCAAATCAAGAAGAATCTCTTTTTATTAACTACAGATGTTTCCGTTTTCTGTTGCAGCACCTACATGGACACTTGTTACATCTTCTTGTTCGGTTGTAATGTCTGTAATACGAAAGCTGCCGAACTTTTTTATGGATTTTCCGGTTATTTTTCTTTTCTGCTAATAAGTTCGAGATGGTTATTTGCGCCGATAAGCCCTCATTTATGTAACGGCGCAAACATTAATCGAGTATCGATCAGTTACGTCTTACTGTCGTACGTCTCTGTGCATTTTCCAGCCCGCGCTAAGCGCGAATCGATGTTGATTAGTCATGCAATGGTGATTAATCATGCGAATCGATATTGATTAATCATGTAATGGTAATTAATCATGCGAAGCGATATTGATTAATCATGCGAAGCGATATTGATTAGTAATTAGACTATTTTTCAGTGTGAAATGCGTCTCAAGGGAGACGATAAAAATTATTACAGAGTCTTTTCCTCTCAGCCGATCCGTCTCTGCATAGAAGAGATTCGTAATTATAATAAAAGATAATTCTGTACTGGAGATGTCGATCAAAGCTCGAAGGAACAGGAAATTATTCGAGATAATCACGGCTGCATCTGCATTTATAATGCTTCGTAAATTTAGGTGCAACGATGCAATCCCACTTCTTAACTTCGGTACCATGATCCCCCGAAGCAATTAACCGAATCTCTCTCTCTCTCTCTCTCTCTCTCTCTCTCTCTCTCTCTCTCTCTCTCTCTCTCGTTTCTCGCGGCTTGCGCGCGCTCACAGTTCAACAACGCATGTTGTTCAATACAGATTTTGATGCTTTGCCCGTGCGTGAGACATTAGTTGCAAAGATATTTGTGATTTGATACGCTGCCTGAATGTCCTTCATCTGAATGACTATGTGCCTGCTCGGAGATATCGAAGTCATGTCGAAGGCGTGTCTATTTATGTCTTATCAGATCATTAACTCCCTTAAGGGGGTTGGTCCATTGCTAGTCCAGCCGTCTCAACGATATCGTTGAGGCTTTGTTGCAAGCATGCAGTACACAGTAGAACCCGTAAAAGGCACGAATCGTCCATGAGCGCCCTTGGGATCTAGAACAGGCTCATCATGTTGTAACGCAACACAGATACTTTCTACTGGACAACTACACAGTTTTTAGCACTTTTCTTTTGGAAAGATTGAATCATGCAGCTGCCATGCCTAAGAGGCTAATGACGAATCGCGATACCCCAAAGCGTGAATGACATGATCCTCCCATCAGCGCGAACAGTAAGCCTCCTACTACACCGAAGCATCACACGCACAGACAGGACCTCCTACTGACTTGTTTTATTCCCTACGAACAAATTTAAATTACTCCATTCTATAATACACTCTGATTCTCGTTATCAAGACTGAAGTACGCGGAACTTCCAAGCCCACGAGCCATTGATAATGTATGGAAACAACTCATCTATGATTCGCAATAGACCACTGTCTCGTTTGAATAGCTCGATTCTCCATTTCTGTACAGACTGGCGAGATACTGAAACAACTTACCTACCGTTCGCAATAGAGCACTATTACTTTCGAGCTGAACTTTTTAATTCTGTAAATCATGAATGACGAAGGTGCTTATCGGATGAAACGAGCGTCATCAACATCGAATCGAGCGATCTTATTTATTATGGGCCCTTGTCTTTCACGTCGGAGCTATGGAACGTTGCATTCAAAGCAGAACCCAGATCAAAGCAAATCTTCCTTTTACACTACATGTCTTGTTGGTCGCTTTTCAGCAGCTGCATTGACAATTGAGATATCGAAAAGGCAGTACCATTGAAACGAATCACCGATCTCACATCCTTTTCAAATCGTGCTGAAATCAGCTCGGATAAGAAATATTTCGATCATGCGCACACAGAGATGCTCACACTCAACAGGCTCAATTGCGTGCGCGCACACACACGCACACGTGAATGAGTGACGTTTTTCTATTTTAGCAACCAAACTCGCTGCCTTTTCTTATGTTGCGCAACTTGCGCTCAGATATGGCGGTATAGGAATGGCGGCATGTTCCATGTGCATGCTGCAACAACGAAACGACAAAATGAGAAGCTGTTGTTGAAAGTGCTTAAAGCTTTACAGATCCAGACAACTTGTACACACTATACCAATTCTTCACAAGTTGATTTTTTTTTTTTGGGAAGTTCAACCCTGTGGTTAACTCTTCCAGGTCGACTTACAAATCGAATACATTCATAGGAACAAGCAAGCTTTGCACAAGCATTAAAAATGGAGAGCATGTTTTAAACTCTCAAAATGGGTATTTAATAGTTTTGGCCTTACGTTTGAACCTTCAAAAAGAGGGGAAAAGAAGTATCCCTAACGTGCACAAGTTGTTCAAGTCTAAATTAAAGAGTAGGTCCATGATGGGACTTCCAAAAAGAAGAAGACAACCATAAATTAGCCCAATATGCACACTTGAAAGTAGGCAATAAAGGGGTTGTCCTAAGTTCATGCATTGTACTTTCAAATTTCAAGCTGGTGGAAGAGTAATTCAAAGATAGAACTTCCAAACAAGGGAGTAGTCCCTTTGAAAAAAAAATGAAAAATTAGTCTCCTTGATGTTTCATGAAGGTAAGAGACTCTAGCTCTAGCTTTGGTGGGTTTTCTTTTGTTGATAGAGGTCTCAAAGAACTTGAAGCTCATTTTCTTTTGGGTGGTAAAGGGGCTCACAAGTTCTTGTGAATAAGGTGTATGACTCCGGTTTGAAGCCACCTTCATTAGAGTCTAAGATGCTCCGTTTTTAGTGATTCTTTGAAACAACGTAAGAAGCACAATATCTTTTGTGGACCATCCATTGTAGATCCATCAGCACAAAGCACACTAATTTCTAGTGTTGTAGATCAACTTTATTGTCAATCCAAGTATGCTAAGCTATTCAGTTGTATGAAGACATGCCTCTCAGCTATGGAAGTCAAAGAACGGCACTTGTAGAACACATTATCCCTTATACACTCCCAAATGACAAGAAACACACACACTTTGAGGGTAAAAAAAACTTAGACTTGAGAGAGGTGGGGTCGGGAGAGTCAAGAACAGCATAGGAGCTCCAAATGAGAAAACGGATGAAACCAAAGCTCCAAAAAATAAAACACGTTAAAATTCACTCTATTTGATTCATAAACTCAATTATAAGTAGGGTTATTTTGGACCAAAAATCATTAAGAATTGGTCGTCGAGCTTACTTGGGAATCAAAATGATTTAAGATCTTGTTGGCCACACATGGATAAAGACGTTCAAGCTTATTGCTCTAATTATGAGTTTGCACTGAAAGATGTTCAACTCTATATCAAGTAAAAGCTACCCCTGTTCAACTCTTGTAAAAGCTACCCCTGTTCAACTCTTGTAATTCGGGGGATCCCGTGTGTACTAGTTCCCTTCTCTTGTACTTTTATTTTACTAATTCAAGTCTGGGAGAGTAGGCTAAGGCCGAACTGCCTCTATTTAAAAAAAAACTCTATATCAAGTGGCGAAAGCATTAGAATAGAGTAAATTGATTGTAGATTATCTTTGTGAAGGAATACTTCCTATAGATATTACTCCTGCAAGAAGAAAAACACTTGAAGAATACTGCAAAGAATATTCTCTCATAGTCAATCAACTCGATAAATGAGGAAAAGTCAACTTCTTACATCTATGCATACATGAGAAGGAATATTTCCCAATCCTCAAAATAGCTACTCAAGTGCTTCAAGTGGAGATTTCTCCCTTGAGTGAACAGCCAAGCACGTCCCTATACTAGCTTGTGATATCCTACATTGCACATGGATGCAAGAAGTTACGTTGAAAGGTGTGACATACATAAGAGAACTACATGCGCTTTTTGTAGATACCAAGTGCCACTCATACCTATGATGATGAGTGAAAGTGCATTTGCAAAGTAGAGAATTCTTTTTTTTGGACCTATTAGTCTCCTAATTGATTCTCTCATGCATGATACATTATAGTGGCAAATGATCAATTGACAAAATGTATGGAGCTCAGAACTACAAGAAATTGTGGCACTCAAAACAAAGCTATTTTTTTGTTTGAAGAAATATTTACTATGTGTGGCATGCCTGTTAAGATAGTAAGTGATAGAGGAACACATTTTATAAATGATGTTATGAAATGCTTATTAGAATAGTTTACAATATTCCACAAGAAGTCAGCCCCCTATACTCCACATGAAATGACCAAGCCAAGAATACTAAGAAAGTTTTATGTACAGTCCTCACAAAACTAGGGAATAACATGCACTCTCATTGGGACAAGCAATTGGATCACTCAATTCAGGCCTAAAGAGTTGCATAAAAAAACAATGTTAAGAATGACACAATCTAATTTGTTTTATTGATAGAATGATGTCTTACCTATTTTCTCATTCCTACACTAAGAGTGGTAGAAACGTATTAATGAAAGGTTCATGAGATATAAATCATGTGGAGCTGCTACAGCAATTAGAAGAAACATATTGAGAATAGCACAAAGACTTTATGCTACCAAGAAAAGGTAGAAAGCCTATTACGATGTGCATATTGAAGGTAATGGTTTACAAACATTGGGAAGACTCCACATTGTTAAATATAGAAAGGCCGATGATAATAGAATTAGGGAAGAAGCTAAAGATCAATCCAAGAAAAGGATATTTTGATGTAAACAATTCATGCAAGTTCTTTCTCCCCTCTTTCTGTCCAACTGTACTATTCAAGTTTTTATTATAAGAGCTATAGATGAAAAGTTGTTGGAAGAGAAAAAACATCTACATGCCATGCTACGACTAGGTTCCAAGAACAGAAACATGGCACACATAAACTCAAGTGCAACAAATGTGTAACTTTCATTGAATTAGGTATTGAGATATCAAGCTCAACATGTGATGATCTAGGATGACATGTATAACTTTTTCATTTCTCTGACATGTATGACGCTGGTATATGTCATGGATACTTCATTGAGCTTTACTAGATTTATCTGTCGATGGTGATGGCACATTTGTTTTCTTTCCATCTCACTAATTCACAGATTAGGATTTTCCTTATGTACTGTTCTTTATACTAACTGTATTGTTGTTTTAGCTCATTCTTGTGTATTCCTTTTATGTACTAGAAGAAGAAGAAGAAGAGGATCATTGTTCCTTGCCTCAATCTATGTGTGTGCTCCTTTTTGCTTGTGAGTGTGTGTGTGTGTGAGCTCTCTTCCTTGTCTCCTTCCTCGTAACATGGTATCTGTTGGAGCATCAAGCTTACACTATGGTTGAGGTGGATTTGATCTAGATCAAAGGCTATCGTGTCGAAATAATATCCGTTGGAGAGTTCTTTTTCTTATGCTCATTTATTGTATTTTTTTTGAGAGATTTTTGATGGTTCATTTACCGTTGTAAAAGCCTTGAGCTTCACACATGTAAAGGTAGAAAGATAGAGCCCAAATTCCATGAATGTGTGGTGGTTGAAGTTGCATTCAATCAAGCAATCAAATCACCTAAAAGTAGATCAAACTAGATCTTCACTTTTCCTAGATTGTAGGGAAGTGAATTGATTCTCTCCAACAACCATTCCCACCTTCATTTGAATTCAAATTTCACTTGTAAAAGTCAAGGAAGACTCCTAGAGTCTATATAAAGACTTGAAATCACTTGTACATGACATGGAAGCAATATACATACACTTGACCATCATTGTCTTGCTCCTTCAATTCTCTGCATCATCTTCTTCGCCAACAATAATCTTGCAGAGGCTTGTGCTCTCTCTCCAGAGCTCCAAATTGAGTGCAAGATGGCTCATTGGAAAGGTATTAGGGTCTAGTTTATTCCTACAAATTTTCAAAGCATTTGGTTTCGTAGATTGGTAGAAATCTGAGTCTTTCTGTCTCGGGGTCAATCTCTACGTATTCCTGAAAAATAGGAAGTACCACTAGTGAATGTCACATTCATTCCTATAGAATATTTTGTTTATTCCTTATACTTTTGTGCATTCTACACACTCAACCCTATTTCTATAACTCCCATAAAAGGATTTTTTCTAATTGTAATCACGCTAGTCGCTATGGGCATTTGAAGTTCATTGTCTCTTCCATAGATAGTAACTTTTTGAGCTAGTCGACCCCCGAACCTATTTGTTTTGTATCGACTCATTCTCCTTGATGCTCCAAAGTACATAGTGTGTTTCTTTGCACTTATCACATGCTTATAAGGTCTATTTGAGTCTCCATAAGCTCAAGGGCTGGTCTTGTGCCGGCTGGCTTGACCAAACTTCATCGCTTTGAAACGCACTTTTCTACCTTCTACAAGCTTCTCCAAGTTCTTTCAGTGGTATCAGAGCTAGATCAAGATGGGTGACGGATTTCCCTCAATGATCGAGAAGCTTGATCGACACAACTACGTGGCTTGGCAAATCAGGATGGAGGCCTATTTGCAAGGTAGAAATCTTTATGGAATTGTAGCAGGTGATGAAGCTATGCCTATTCCGAGATCCAAAGGAGGACCTACACAAGAGGAGATAGATAAGCTCACACTTTGGTGCACAAGGGATGCTAAAGCAAGGTCGTACATACTAAACTCTATCTCTGACTTTCTATTACCACATATTAGAGGATGCAAGACATCCCTATAGACTTGGGATGCCCTCAAGACTTTCTTTTCTGCTAGTACCAAAGCAAGAAAGAATCATCTTTGGAACGAGTTCAACCCAATGAAGAAGACACCTAAACAAACCATCACAGAGTTTGTTACCAAGGTCAAGGAGGTTGCGGATCAGTTAGCATCCATTGGAGAGCTGATTGAAGAAGAGGTCATCATGAGGCAAATTCTCAACGGCATTCGAAGTGATAAGAAAAGGAAATCCTTCACGACGGCTTATTGTCTCATCATTGATGTGCAAACTCCAGACTTCAACATCTTTCTTGGACAACTCTTCAATCAAGAAGCCAACAATAGCATAAAGGAAGGTAACTCTTATCATGGTAATTCAACTAGTTCTCTATATGTAGATAAGAATAGATAATAAGCAGAAAGGCAAGAAGAAGGAAGAAGATGAAGAAGAGACTTCTCAAGCCAACTTTGCAAGCAAGAGCAAGTGGAAAGGGAAGAACAAAGGACCAGGCCATGAAAGAAGAGATAGATGCATTGAAGGAAATGGACACTTGGGATTTGGTTCCAATATCGCCGAATCAAAAGGTAATTGGTTGCAGATGGGTATATAAAGTTAAAAGAAACTCAAATGGATCAGTTTGCAGGTACAAGGAAAGATTAGTTGCCAAAAGATGATCACAAACTCATGGTATAGACTATGAGGAAACATTCTCACCAATTGCAAAGATGACTACAATCAGGACATTGATAAGTGTAGCTGCTGCAAGGAATTGGAGAGTCCTCCAACCTGATGTGAAAAATGCATTCTTAAATGGTTGGATAAGTGAAGAGGTATACATGTCACAACCACCAAGTTTTGAAAACCCTAATCATCCATCTTATGTTTGCAGAATTAAGAAAGCATTGTATGGATTGAAACAAGCTCCAAGAGCTTGGAATTACAAGTTGGTTACATATCTTCACGATCAAGGGTTCAAAGCTAGCAGCTCAGATCCTTCTCTATTCATCAAAAGGGATCACAATGAGGTTATCTATCTATGTGTATATGTAGATGATATTATTGTGACAAGTGATGATCTAAATGGCATTCAAAGGATCAAGAGACACATGCAAGAGGAGTTCAAAATCAGTGACCTAGGTGAGCTCACATATTTCCTAGGTATGCAGGTGATATATACAGATGAAGGAATGTCTTTGACTCAAAGAAGATACATTCAGGATCTTCTTCTCAAGTTCAAAATGGAGAACACTAAGCCTGCAGGTACACCTTTGGAGATGAATCATAAACTAAGTGTTTATGAAGGTGAGAAAATTGAAGACATTAAAGAATATCAAAGCTTGGTAGGTAGCTTGACATATGCTACTCATACAATGGCAGACATCTCATATAGTGTGGGAGTGCTTAGTCAGTTCATGCACTCACCGAGAAGACCACACATGGATGCGGCTAAGAGAGTACTTAATTATCTTAAAGGTACAATCAATGAAGGTATATTCTATCCTTACTCTTCAGATTTGGATATCAAAATCTACTCAGATGCAGATTGGGCAGGAGCTAAGGATGATAGAAAAAGTACATCTGGTTACTTAGCATTTGCAGGTTTGAAGCTAGTGTCATGGAGTTCCAAGAAGCAACCAACAGTTGCTTTATCCTCAACAGAAACAGAGTATAGAGGCTTGACCATAGAAACTCAAGAGGTGATATGGTTAAAAGCATTGTATACAGATTTGGGACTTGTGAGTTCCAAACCTCACATATTTGGAGATAATGTAAGTTCCATGGATCTAGCAGCAAATCCTATTTTCCATGCGAGAACCAAGCACATAGAAGTCCATTACCACTTCATCAGGGAGAAGCTCATGGCAAAGGAGATTGACATTTCTTTTGTTCCTACTGAAAAGCAAGTAGCAGATATGATGACGAAGGCACTTGATGGAATAAAGCTTTGTAGATTCAAAGCTATGGCAGGTATTCAACCTATCAGAGAATGAAGACTCAAGCATACTTTAGCTTGAGGGGGAGTTGTTGGAACATCAAGCTTACACTATTCTTGAGGTAGATTTGATCTACATCAAAGGCTATCGCGTCGAAAGAATATCCGTTGGAGAGTTCTTTTTCTTATGCTCATTTATTGTATTTTTTTGAGAGATCTTTTATGGTTCATTTACCATTGTAAAAGCCTTGAGCTTTACACATGTAAAGGTAGAAAGATAGAGCCCAAATTCCACCAATTTTTGGTCGTTGAAGTTGCATTCAATCAAGCAATCAAATCACCTAAAAGTAGATCAAACTAGATCTTCACTTTTCCTAGATTGTAGGGAAGTGAATTGATTCCCTCCAACAACCATTCCCACCTTCATTTGAATTCAAATTTCACTTGTAGAAGTCTTGGAACACTCCTAGAGTCTATATAAAGACTTGAAATCACTTGTACATGACATGGAAGCAATATACATACACTTGTGACCATCATTGTCTTGCTCCTTCAATTCTCTGCATCATCTTCTTCGCCAATAGTAATCTTGCAGAGGCTGCTGCTCTCTCTCTCTAGAGCTCCAAATTGAGTGAAAGATGACGCGTTGGAAAGCTATTAGTGTCTAATTTATGCGTATAAATTTTCAAAGCATTTGGTTCAGTATATTGGGAGAAATCTGAGTTTTTCTATCTCGGGGTCAATCTCTACGTATTCCTGAAAAATAGGAAGTACCACCGGTGAATGTCATATTCATTCCTATAGCATATTTTGTTTATTCCTTATACTTTTTTGCATTCTATACACTCAACCCTATTTCTATCACTCCCATAAAAGGATTTTTTCTAATTGTAATCACGCTGGTCGCTATGGGCATTTGAAGTTCATTGTCTCTTCCATAGATAGTAAGTTTTTTAGCTAGTCGACCCGTGAACCTATCTGTTTTGTATCGACTCATTCTCCTTGATGCTCCAAAGTTCATAGTGTGTTTCTTTTCACTTATCACATGCTTATAAGGTCTATTTGAGTCTCCATAAGCTCAAGGGCTGGTCTTGTGCCGGTTGGCTTGACCAAACTTCGTCGCTTCGAAACGCACTTTTCTACCTTCTACAAGCTTCTCCAAGTTCTTTTAGTATCAGAGCTAATGTGGTTGTAGAGAGCTCTTGGAGAAGGTAGAAGGCAAGGCGGGGACCATAAGAAAATCAAGTCAGCTTGCAAAACTATAACTTGCATCCTCTTTGGAAACACTCAAATATTCTAGATCTAGAATATCAAGCAATTCCGTGTACTGTTGATACATAAAAACTGTGTTTTTCTAAGATCAAAATATCACATCAAAGTGCGATAGTGGTCAACCAGAAGTATTGCTTCTAGTGTTTGTGCAGTGTTGTTAATTACTAAAAAAATGGCAAGCATGGATGGAATGAGTCAGCTTATGAGAGCGATAAGCTAGACAAGAAAAACTTCCATTCTTGGAGATTCAGAATGATGAATTTCTTGATGGGAAAATGCTACTAGAATTACATCAAATGAGAGAACAAAAGTGCTCTGTAATTTCCAGAGAGCGATCGGACTACAGATCAGTTAAGAGCATATGAGGAATGGAATCAAGAAGCATGAAAGGTAATGTATTGGCTACCTGTTAGCATACAGGATAGCATAATTGGGCATCTACAGGATGCCAAAACTCTGAAAGAGGCTTGGAACACTTTGGTCACATTGTATTAGACCAATACAAAGGCACATAAATTGCAACTCAAGAACAAGCTACATATACTAGAGAAAAAGGGCATGTCGGTAAGTGATTATACCTTGAAAATCAAAAGCATATATGAGTCACTTGCATTTGTTGGCGTGAATGTAGATGATGATGATGATGATGATGATAAGGTGGAAGTGTGCCTTCGTGGTTTAGGACCTCCATATAAGCAATTCAGAACATCTATTCAGACCAGGGAAAATATTTCGAATTTTGCTGATCTAGTGTCGAATTTTGTTGTGCTGTTGTAGAAGCTAGCTTGGTTGGAGTATGTAACAAATGCATATCACAAAACACATATACCAAATCATTAGCACGTGATAGACTTAAGCAATTTCTTTGTTTTGAATGAAGAAAATCATAGGCATTCCAATTAGGTTCACAAGTACCACTTGAAGCTGCTACTGAAAGCACTCTCATAGCTATATGCACTACAACATATCAGGGGCATACCGACGTTGCCCATATTGACGGTCACGCCCCGACGTCGGTATGACCATTGAAAATGCTTGAAAAACCACGGATGCAATACCGACGGTCATTTAATCGTCGGTATACAGGCACCGGTATGAGCACCGGTATAGGCATCGGTATTTTACTGTAAATTACCGACGCGTATACCGACGCTTATACTGACGCTTATACCGACGCTTATACCGAGGCAACATTTTAACCGGGCCCGAGAGCAAAAATTCGACATTTGCTTGCATTTTGAACCAAACTTTGCTACTCTCGAGTTTGCGCACGCGAACTACATTCTGCGCCTATTGTGTACACAGGTCTCTCTCTTTCTCACTCTTTCTCTCTCTTTCTCTCTCACTCTCTCTCTCTCTCTCTCTCTCTCTCTCTCTCTCTCTCTCTCTCTCTCTCTCTCTCTCTCTCTCTCTTTCTCTACATCTCTGTTTCTCTAGATCTGAAATTTTTGTAAGAGTTGCACATACTATAGCACCATTTCTCTTTCTTTGTGTTTTCTCTTTTCTAATTTCTCTTCTCTTTTGTTTTGCAGGAGCTTTTTGGAATCAAATCTTTGGAATTCGACGAAGGGCATCATTAAGTGGACCTTGAGGACAATGCTCCAAACAATTACATCGATGTAAGTGATTGTTTTGTTTTCGATTGATATAGAGTGAGATAGAGAGAGAGAGATGAAAGAAAGAGAGAGATCTAGAGAAACATAAAGAGAGAGAGAGAAAGAGAGAGAGAGAGAGAGAGAGAGACATGCATATTACATACACACTCACATACATATTACATACACACATGCATATACATACACATACATATTACATACTCACATGCATACATACATATACATACATACATGTATATTACATACAAACATGCATATTACATACACACATGCATACTAGATACACACATGCATATACATACACACACATATTCATTCTCATACTCATATACATACATACATGTATACACACATATACATACACACATGTACACACACACATGTATACATACACACATGCATATGCATACATACATACACACATATTTGCATGTACACACACACATACATACATAAACACATGCATATTACATACACACTCACATATGTATACACACACATATGTGCATACACACATGCATATGCATACATACATACACACACATATGCATGTACACACACACATACATACATACACACATGCATAATACATACACACACACATATATATACACACTCACATATGTATACACACACATGCATACATGCACATACACATACACACACATCACATATACATACACAGATACACACATATACATGTTTTAGGATTAGGGTTTATGAATTTCTCTTTTCTTTTGTTTTGCAGGAGATTTTTGGCATCAGTTCTTTGGAATTCGATGAAGGAAAACATTAAGTGGACTTTGACGACAATGCTCCAAACAATTACATTGATGTAAGTGATTGTTTTGTTTTCAATTGATATAGAGTGAGATAGAGAGAGAGAGAGATGAAAGAAAGAGAGAGATACATAGACACATATGTGATTGTACACACACATACATACATACACACATGCATATTACATACACACACACACATATAAATACACACTCACATATGTATACATGCACATATGTGCATACACACATGCATATGCATACATACATACACACACACATGCATGTACACACACACATATCCATGTACACACACACATACATACATACATACACACATACACACATATACATGTTTTAAGGTTAGGATTTTAGGATTATGGTTTTTGACTTTTTCACATATACACACATCATACATACACACATGCATGCATATACACATGCATACACACATCTCTTTGTCTCTCTATCCCCCTACACACACATCTCTTTCTCTCTCTCTCTCTCTCTCTCTCTCTCTCTCTCTCTCTCTCTCTCTCTCTCTCTCTCTCTCCCTCTCTCCCTACACACACATGAGCTTTTTGGCTTTTACATATATCTTTTTTAATTTCTCTTTTCTCTTGTTTTGCAAGAGCTTTTGGCATGGATTCATTGGAATTTGAAAGAGACGACGTTGATTGGGCTTTGAAGAGAGCGATAAAAAGAATTACATCGATGTAAGTGACTGTTTTGTTCTTTTTTATAAATAGAAAGAGAGAGAGAGAGAGAGAGGGGAGAGAGAGAGATGAAAGAGAGAGAGAGAGAGAATGAGAGAGAGAGAGAGAGAGAGAGAGAAAGAGAGAGAGAGAGAGAGAGAGAGAGAGAGAGATGAAAGAGAGAGAGAGAGAGAGAGAGAGAGAAAGAGAGAGAGAGAGAGAGAGAGAGAGAGAGAGATGAAAGAGAGAGAGAATGAGAGAGAGAGAGATGAAAGAGAGAGAGAGAGAGATGAAAGAGAAAGAGAATAAGAGAGAGAGAGAGAGAGATGAAAGAGAGAGATAATAAGAGAGACAGAGAGATGAAAGAGGGAGAGAGAGATGAAAGAGGGAGAGAGAGATGAAAGAGAGAGAGAGAGAGATAAAGAGAGAGATATAGATAGATAGAAAGAGAGAGACATAGAGATACATACACACACATGCATACATATTTCATACACATATGCATATGCATATGCATACATACACACACACATATACATGTTTTAGGGTTAGGGTTTTAGGATTAGGGTTTTTGATGTTTACACATATACACACATAACACATACACACATGCACACATATACACATGCATACATACATACACATACAAACACATCATATATACATACACACATATGCATGTTTTAGGGTTAGGGTTTTAGGATTAGGGTTTTGTGCTTTTACATATATACACACATGCATACACACATATACATATGTAAACACATAATACATATACACATACACACACACATACACATACACACACAAAAAGACACACACACACACATACATACATACATACATACATACATACATACATACATACATACATACATACATACACACACACATAGATATATACACACATGCATACATACATACACACATATGCATGTTTTAGGGTTAGGGTTTTAAGATTAGGGTTTTTGGCTTTTACTTATATACACACATGCATACACATATACATGTTTTAGGTCTAGGTCTTCAGGATTAGGGTTTTAGGGTTTTTACATAGATACATATATGCATACACACACATACACACATATATATATTTATTTATTTATATTCATATACACATATATATACACAAAAATACACACATACACATGTTTTAGGTCTAGGTCATTAGGATTAGGGTTCTAGGGTTTTTAAAAATTCATACAAATATTTACACATATACAAATATAGACACATAATACATATACACATACACATGTATATACATAGGCATACACACATATACATGTGTTCTGGTTGTTGTTTATAAATATCATGTCAATGTGTCTCATTTCTTTGTACATGGTTCATGATTGATTTCTCCCATGTCTTTTGTATTTGACAGTATGTTTTGCTTTATCAAATCATGTTTCTGTTGCCTGTCATACATGTCACATGTAATCGGGTCTTTCTTGGGCAGAGTGTATTGTCTTTTGCTACACAGAATCTGTGTTTTCTCTTCTAATGAAAATTGATTAAAGTCTTTTACTTTTGAATAACTTCTGACATAATCCAATAAACTTTTCCAATCACAAATTTATCAGTATCAACCATTCGTAAAAGTTCCACAAAAGGTTTAGTGATACCAACAACTTTTTCAAGATTATGCCAAAAATTTGATGATTGTATTAGACATGTACATTTGGATGCTGCAACTCGATAACAAGGATACTTCTCTAGCCATGCCTCCCATTCGATCAGTAATCATTTCTACAAGAGCTGGCTTAACTTCTAATAATCCACTGAGCACAATGTAAGCAATTGCAAATCGTGTGGCACAAAAAATCTAAAGTGCTTTATTGGGAGATTTTGATCGAAAGAGCGAATATGAAAATTGATGCTCTCTAATAAATTTGACCACATGATTTTCATCTAATCAGATTTGTTTAATGAAAGATAATCTACATATATCTTTCAATAATAAATTTAATGTATGAGATGCACATGGAACCCAAGTAATGCCTTCATACTTGTTTTGAATTGTAATTTTAGCACTTCGAAAATTAGAGGCATTATCTATCACTATCGCAGTCACATTCTTCGGACCACCCATGCACGATATAGCATGTTCATATAACTTTACAAGAAAAGCCAAACTTTTCTCTTTAAGAGAAGTATCAACAGCTTCTAAAAACTGTAGAGAGTATGCACGCGGAAGCAAAATCAAAAGTAAAGTACTCTCACAAAACAAAGAATGTGTGAGACACAAAATGAGTAGACCATGAAATGGGTAAAATCATGTGGATTAGAAATGAGCTTGCCAAAAGCATGGGGTAGGCTTCTCAAGCTTCTAACCAAGTACAAATGAGGGGATAGGCCCTCCTTATATAGATTTGGGAGGGGCTCTCAAAAGTACATCATATGTGGGATAAGTCTCCTGAAAAGAGAATGAATACAACTGGTAGAAGCACATGGCAAGGTGCCCAAGTACAAAGGAAATACAATATAAAATGGAAATAGACTAGAAACAGAGTGCCTCTTGGATAGAAAATGGAGATGCACTCATGTGGATACAAATGTAGATGAAGTAGGAGCAATCATGTCGTCAACACCCCCTCTGCAGCTCCATTTTGAAGCTGCTAAATGCTACAGAGGTCCACCAAGCGCTGAAGTGGAACCGGAGGTAGAGCCTTCGTGAACATGTCCACCAGGTTCTCCTGAGAGGTACACTGCTCCAGAGTAATCTCTTGAGATATGAGCTTCTCACGGATGAAGTGCTACTGGATCTCGATGTGTTTCGTCCGAGCGTGGAACACTGGATTCTTGGCGATGGCCAAGGCTGACTGGCTGTCCGTGCGAAGACATGTCAGAGTACCCTGCAAAACACCAATGTCAGATAATAAACCTCGAAGCCAGATGGCCTCACATGCTGCAAAGCTCGATGCTCAGTACTCAGCCTCGGTAGATGATAGAGCAATTGTAGGCTGCTTTTTACTTGCCCAAGAGATAGGTCCTAAGCCAAGCAAGAAAATATATCCAGAAGTAGATTGTCGAGAATCAGAATCACCGCCCAATCTGAATCTGAATATCCGGTGAGTTCGATGCCCCCTCTGTACCAAAGACCATGATGTCGGGTGAGGGCAAGGTATCGAGGTAGTCTCTTAGTAGCATCCCAATGAGTCTAATGAGGCTGATGTGCAAACTGACTGAGTATATCAACTGCATAAGCAATATCTGGTCTAGTGTTGGCAAGATAGAGTAATGAGCCAACAAGTTGTTGATAGGTATGCACATCCACAAGTGATGATGAGTCCTCTAGTGTAAGCTTGATGTTTGGATCAAGTGGTGTAGAAACTGAGTGACACTGGTCCATGTTATATTTGGAAAGTAGATCAGAGCAGTACTTCTTCTATGATAGGAATATACCTTTTTTTGTTTGTCAAACTTCCATACCCAAGAAGTAGTGAAGTAATCCAAGATCTGTCATAGAGTACTCAAGGTGAAGCTGTGTGATGATGAACTGGATGCGTTCTTCGTCTGATCCTGTCAAGATCAAGTCATCTACATAGAGAATGATGATGGCTACTAAAGACTCCTTTTGATAGATATAGAGATTAGCATCAGCATTGCTTCTATGAAATCCCTTGTCTTCAAAGAACTTATGAATCTTTTCATACTAGGCCCTGGGAGCTTGCTTAAGTCCATAAAGTGCCTTGTGAAGCTTGTAGACTTGATTTTCTTTGCCTTTGATCTTGAAGCCTTCAGGTTGTTCAACATATACTTCTTCTTGAAGATCTCCATTGAGGAATGCAATTCTGATGTCCAGCTGGTAAATGGGCCACTTAAAGTGAGCACTTAGTGATAAGATGATTCTTATGGTTGCAAATCTTCCAGTAGGAGCAAAGGTTTCTTCATAGTCAATGCCATATTGTTGCTTGTATCCCTTAGCTACCAATATTTCTTTGTACTTGTCTAATGTGCCATCTGACTTGTACTTAACTTTATAAAACCACTTAACTCCTATGGCTTGATGATTTGTGGGCTTAGGTACAAGAGTCCAAGTTTTGTTCTTCTCGATTGCATCCATTTCTACTTGCATAACTTCTTCCCACTTAGGTTTTCCTTGAGCTTCTTTGCAATTAGATGGCTCTGTAATTTGTTGAATCTGATGCATTAAGGGGTAATTAACATAATGATTGTTTGCGCTGTCTTTTGTCAATAAGTCTTTGAGATGTTCTCGGATGACTTGAAGTACTTGCTTTTGAGTTGGAGTTTGGAAATACTGAGTCCCCCTCTGAAGTGTAGATAGGTGGACTAAGACTTGTACTTGAATCTTTTCTGGAGTATGAGGAAGCTTCATTGAAGATCACATCCTTTGAAATGGTGATGGAGTGGTTTTCCATATCATATAGACAATATGTCTTTGATTGGTCATTGTACCCTATGAATATGTGTTTCTTGGACTTTGATTGTAACTTGTTTCTATCTTCTTTTGGTACATGGACAAAAGCTTCAGTACCAAAGACTCAAAAGTAGTTCACATTTGGTTTTCTTCCATAGTAGGCTTCAAAGGGTGTTTTGTTGTGTAATGCACTTGTAAATCCTCGATTAAGAATGTGAACGGCAGTATGCATGGCTTCTGCCCAGAAGTTGTAGGGTAGTTCCTTGTGATGAAGCATTTTTCATGCCATTTCCATCACACTACGTATCTTTCTTTCAGATACTCCATTCTGGGATGGAGTATGAGGCTGAATGACTTGTCTTTTGATCTCTTTCAGGTTGAGAAAGTTATCAAAGTCATGATTGATAAACTCACCACCTATGGTTTTAACTTTAGTCGAAGCTTCATTCTCAACTTCCTTTATCCAAGTTTGAAACTTAGAGAATGTGTGTCTACCTTTGACTTTAAAAAGTACACCCAAATATAGCGAGAGTGATCATCTACTAGAAGATAAAAGTAGAGGGATCCACTCAGGGATGGGGTGTTCATAGGTCCACATAAGTCCATGTGGATAAGGGCTAGAGGGTTCCTCGCTTGTGTTGAAGCTTCCTTGGGAACTGGGGCCCTACGTTGCTTGCCTTGGGTGCAAGCTTGGCAGACATCAGTAAGTTGCCCTATGTTTGGCAATCCCTTCACAAGTTGGGAGGAGGAGATTTTTTATAAGTAATAAGTGTGGCCAAATCTTTGGTGCCACAAACTTGAGGTTGATTCTTTGGATACAAAGCAATATAGCTTGTAGAGGCCCTTTTCTTCAATACCTTGAGCAATGACATCCTTTGCATGGGGATCAACTACCTTAACTGAGGTGTTATCAAGCCATACTTGTTTGTCCTGATCTGTAATGGCCTTGACGGAAAGTAGATTCATACATAAATTTGGAACAAAAAGAACATTGGATAAAGACTTGCATTCCCTCTGATTGTTGGTAATTTGAACTTTTTCTTTTCCTTCGATGGGTAAACTTTTGTTGTTGCCAAGATAGACTTCTCCTGTGTGCTCTTCGAGTTCTTGAAAGGAGTCCTTGTCTTTGCACATATGGGAGGTAGCTCCACTATCAAAGATCCACTCATGTGGGGAGCTAGAAGTAACTAGGGCATTGGCTTCTGTGGAGATGAAAAGTTCCTCACTAGAGTAGTGGGATCTATGTTGGGATCCTTTGGATGCTTGCCTAGACGTAGAAGCCTTCGGTGATTGTTTCTTTTGATAGCAAAACTTTTCTAAGTGTCGTGATTTTCCACAAAAATTACAGGTGAACTTCTTTGATGAATTATGTGATCCTTTCTTAGATCCATTTCTAGCAAGATGACTTGTGGTTTTGCCCTTATTGAATGGGCCTTTAGCCTTGATGGATGACTCTTGTGAGGAAGTCGATTTGGCTTGCGAGTCGTGAAGGAGAAATAGTCGACAAATCTCTTCCCAAGATAAGACTTGGCCGCGATTATACAAAGTTGTGACAAATGTCTCTTACGACTTAGGTAACTTGTTAAGAAACCTAATGGCCATGTCTTCACTAGTACAATCTTGCATCTTGAATTTTGCCAACATGTCCTTAATGTACTTCCTTTGAGTGAGAAATAAACCATGATCTTTGTAGACAACTTCCAAACCTAGGAAGTAGGTAAGTGAACCCAAATCACTTATCTTGAACTCTTCTCTCATCTAATCTTTGATCTTCTTCATACCATCTGCATCATTTCCTGTCAATATAATATCATCTACATATACACATAGGTAGATGACCTCAGAGTTACTCTTTTTAATAAAGAGTGAAGGATCTACCTTGCTTGGTTGAAAGCCTTTGTCCTGCAAGAATGAAACAAGCCTGAAATTCCAAGCTCTTGGAGCTTGCTTGAGACCATACAATGCTTTGTTAAGTTTACACACATAATCAAGATAAACTTGATTCTCAAAACTAGGTGGTTGTGCCATATATACCTCTTCTGTTATCCAACCATTCAAAAATGCATTCTTTACATCTAGTTGAAGTATCTTCCAATTCTTGGAAGAGGCAATACTAAGCAAAAACCTAATAGTAGGCATCTTTGCCACAGGAGAGAAAGTCTCCTCATAATCAATTCCCTGGGTATGTGCAAAGCCTTTTGCTACAAGCCTTGCCTTATACCTGTTAATGGAACCATCAGAATTCTTCTTGAGTTTATAGACCCATCTTGAGCCTATTACCTTCATGGATGAAGTCTTGGGCACCAAATCCCAAGTGTTGTTTTCCTCAAGTGCTTCAATCTCTTCCTTCATTGCATGCTTCCATTCTGTTTTTGCTTTGGCCTCTTCAAATGATGATGGCTCCTCTTGGTTTATGTCCTATGCTATGTAGATAGAATGTTTAGTTACTAATGAGGTGTCAAACCCATACCTTTCTGGTTTTTTCTTTTCCCTCATAGATCTTCTTAGGCCATGATGTGATGATTCTGCCTCATGTCTAAGGTCTTGCAATTTTGCTTTACCTTTAGACTTCCATGCTTTGATTTTTTCCATATGAGATTCTTCATCATCCTCCGAGGTGTCTTGTTCTTCAATCTTTGGTTGTTCTCTACCAAGCTTTGGAAAATATTCTTCAAGATCATATGGTAAATTGATCTTCGTGCATGAATCTTCATACCATGAATTGTTTTCATCAAAAACTACATCTCTGCTTACCAAGAATCCTTTGTTGGTAGGGTTGTATAACCTATAGCCCTTTTGATTGTTGTCATATCCAATAAATACACACCTTTCTGCCTTTGGATCCATCTTGCCTCTAACCTGTGAAGGAGCATGAGCAAAAGCAATACATCCAAAAATTTTACAATGATCTAAGCTTGGTCTTCTTCCATTCCAAGCCTCATATGGAGTCATCCCATCAAGGGATTTTGAAGGCAACCTGTTAATCAAGTAAGTGGCTGTAGATACAACCTCAACCCATAAGTAATTAGGTAAATGCTTTTCATTTAACATAGACCTTGCAGCTTCAACAATTGTCATATTCCTCCTTTCTGCCACTCCATTTTGCTCAGGAGTGTACCTTGTAGTTACCTCTCTTTTGATTCCTCTTTCTTGAAGAAAAGAATCAAACTCATGGGAGAACTATTCTCCCCCTCCATCTAACCTTAACCTTTTTAGTGATTTACCTGTTTGATTCTCCACAAGAGCCAAATATCTTTTGAAACATGAAAAAACTTCATCTTTGTGTTTCATAAAGGATAGGATAGTCCATCTGCTGCAATCATCAATAAAGGAGACATAATACCTTGATCCAGATATTGAAGCTTCCTTGCTAGGTCCCCATACATCTGCATGAACCAACTCCAAGAGATCTCCATGCATATAACCTTTCTTCATGAATGGTAACCTGTGAGACTTTCCAAATTGACATGCACTACACTTATAAATCATATGCTGTTTTGACAAATTAGGGATTCCAAGTACACTTTGGTCCCTGCAAATTTGCTTTAATGACCTTTCACCAATATGTGCTAAGCTTTTGTGCCATACTTCCAATTCTATGAGTGTCTGACTACCATAATTAAAGAGAGCAATGTTTCTAGTGTCCTGTAATTCAAATATGAACAATCTACCTATCTTTTCACGTTTTGCAATTTTTCTGAATCCTTGACTTGGATCTTCAACAAATGCTCCTGCTTTTGTGAACCTGACTTGCAACCCTTTCTCTACTATCTGCCCAACACTTATCAAATTCTTTGTAATGGTAGGGACATAGAGTACCTTACTGAGTAGGTTGATGTTTCCATCAGGTGCTTTGACATTGCCTATTTTCTCCACAGAATGTCTTGTGTCATCTCCTATTTGTACCTCATGCTTATTCCTTGGATCTTCTAAATCTGATAGGAGTGCCACATTTCCTGCCACATGATTTGAACAACCTGAATCTATGTAGAAACATGCTCATCAGATTTACCTTGTGGCATAGCCATGTTCATGATCAATAATGAATCCTCTTTGTTTGAACTTCTGTGACGACTTGCAAGAGAAATTTCCCCAAGATATTCCCTCTATCTACGATGATGTAGAGGAAGAGCAACTGAGTGAACACACAGGTTTTGAATCTAATTCTTTGCAAGAATTACCTCAGTTCACAGGACCTTGGGAAGCCAAGTCTATTAGTATGAGAGAACCCAAGATAATAGTGAGGAATGAAGAATCAGTGATTCCTAGAAACACGGAAGTGATAAAGAACAGTAAAGTAAAGAGTGTAATCTCACTCTAGAGGAATTGTTGAAGGTTAAACCAGAATTGTGGAAGCATGTAGCAAATCAATTCCCTGAGCTTGCTACTACACCCTCACACATAGGATCACACAAGAAAGGATCACAGATACCCGTAGAGAAAATTGGAGATGTAAGCGAAGGAGAGGAAGGTAACACTTATCTTCCAATAACCCATCACGGCTACACCACCAAAGCCATCTTAGATTCAGGAGCCGGAGTAGCCATCACTACCACCACTTTATGGAAACATTGGGGTAAGCCAGCATTGAGACCTACCAGGATGAAGTTGGCTGATGGAAATATAGAAAAACCATTGGGCTTACTAGAAGGCATATCTCTCACCACTTGTGGTGTGGAGTTTGAACATACTTTCACCATTTGTGATTTTGGGAAATATCATGCTTACGAGATGATTTTAGGACGACCATTCATGCGTTAGTTGCAAATCGTACAAGATTGGGGAACTAATTCCTTGTACTTACAACATTTAGGAGTGACTACGAAAGTCAATCTTAAAGACTATTCCCATCGAGATGTACCCCCAATAAAATGGAACACCATCCATAAGACACAAGAAGAAACAGAATATGTACACTCATTCGAATCAGACCCCTCATGGTTGGATGAGGATACTCATCTATGGATGTGTAAAGTAGCAAAACAAGAGGAAGAACGATTAGAAGCTAAGACCTTAGGTTCAGAGCAACATCCACGAACCCTTCAAGATCCAGCTTACGCACTTATAGTATTTCTAGACGAGGAATTCGAGCCTCATGGTTGGGTAGAAATTTTAGCAACAATGGATGTGGTCATCAATGAAGAACAATGGACACCCCACTATGATGCTATGACATTTCAGTCTTCCCAATAGAGCAAATCGTGTGTGATTTCATTATTGAAGAATGCGAACCTAGCATTAATGCATTTGAGGATGCAAGCGACTCTGATCTAGAGTAAATCATTATGGATCAACCCTTTGCATCACATGAAGAATACTTCTACGAAGTAGAAAATCACCCTCAGAGACATGAAGAGCTTACAAATGAAGTGAGGTTAACCACACAAGTGACTGCCAAAAGTGAAGGTAAGAAAAGAAAACAGAAAGAAACCAGGTTAGAAGAAGAACCACTCATGGAAGTACCAGAGAACTTCAAGAAGTATGAAATAGAAGATAGAAGAATCATGGTACGAATGCCTAAAAGAAAACCTGATGTTGGAGAAGTATATGATAACCGAGAGAAAACCAAAAAGATCATAGTCACCATAGAAGGAGAAGAAAAAAAATGTACATACATAGGGCATGATTTGACGAATGAAGAAGAAAAAGAGTTAGTTGCCCTATTGCGAGAATATGGAGATGTGTTTGCTTGGGGTTACAAAGACTTGAAAGGAGTAGACCCGGATATATGCTCCCATAGAATCCCTATACCTCCAGATGCAAAACCTACAAAACAGAGACCATACACATACAATGATAACTACGCTGCTAAGATTAAGGAAGAAATAGATTGTTTGATAGAAGCAGGATTCATTTACGAAATTGAGCATATTGAATGGGTAACCCCCATTGTGGTTGTACCCAAGAAGAATGGAAAATTATGTGTGTGTATTAACCTTAAAAAAGTTAATGCCGCCACGATTAGAGGCAGTTTTCCTCTTCCTATCACTAAACATTTATTGGAAAGAGTTGCGGGCAAGGAAGTTTACAGCTTTCTTGATGGTTTCTCAGGCTATAATCAAGTAGCCATTGCTCCAGAAGATCAACACAAGATGACTTTTGCCACAGAATGGGGCATATATTTGCATCTCGTATGATGCAATTTGGGCTCACAAATGCACCTGCTGCTTTCCAGCGACTCATCTGTCATATTTTAAGGAATTCTTACGTAAGAATTTGGAAGTTTATGTCGATGACATATGTGCACATTTGAATATAAGACAACCTCATATCTCAGAACTAAGGCAAGTATTTGACAAATGTCAAGAATATCAGGTTTGTCTGAACCCAGAAAAATGCGTTTTCATGGTCAGACAAGGCAAAATTCTAGGACACATTGTGTCAAAGAATGGAATTTCTACGGATGAGGAAAAAGTGAAAGTAATTGCCGATCTACCTAGACCAAATAACATAAAAGAGGTACAAGCATTTATGGGTCATTGTGGTTATTACAGATGATTCATATACATGTATGCAATCATAGCCAAGCCTCTATACTCTCTTTTGACCAAGTTTGAATGGACAGAAGAGTGTGAGAATGCATTCAATGAATTAAACAATGTTTATGCTCATCACCTATATTAACAACCCTAGATTGCAGTAAGCCATTCCATGTACATGTGGATGCATCCAACTGTGCCATAGGATGTGTGTTGGCACAATCCAAGAATGAGGGTAATATAGATCTCCTGATGTGCCTCTTAGTCCAATGGAAAGTTTCTTATGTACACAAATATTTTGCCTAATTTTCTTACACACTGTCACTTTATGTTGCTTTGAGTCCACAACTATCCTCAAATCTATCCTCCTTGGGATCCCCAACAGAAGCACCGAAATGAGAAACCGCTTCCTTTTCACTCTCAACCTTTCTTACTTTTCATACACTCACACGCTTTCTTTACTCCCTTTCTTACACATTTCCCCACTCACACATGCATTTAGAAGTTCATGATCCAATGCTCGGGCATTGGCCAGGCAATCAAACACATAACCAAACCCGGGTGACCAGGCGATTAGAGGTTCATGCACCCCCACTCACATATCCACACTTTTACACATGCGCACACATACTTGCTTTGTTCACTTTTGTTCACCTACCTTCATATGCACCTTGCGTACATATACTTTCATTTGTTTTCTTTTTGCTCTCACTCAATGCTTATTGACTTTCAATTCCTCTCATGGCTCCTCTATGTCCCATGCTCCCACGCATTAGAACAAAGGGGCCCAGATTAGGTTCCTATCCTTTCATTCTTCTTTACACTTGGGAGTGATGTCACGAATATATCGGATGAACATTATAAGGACATGGATATCTGATTAGGGAAAACCTAACTTTTAGCACTTTGAATTTCGCTTGTCTGCATATATGAATTATTGCACCCTTCTATATGCTCTCACAACATGAGGTTATCTCATAAAATAACCAATTACCAAAGTAAGGTATGAACCAGCTGAATAGCTATCGTGAACAAGGTCCTTGAATAAGCTCATGGTCATCTATAGGTGACACCTTGCAACGCCTCACCCTGTTGCAAAAAATGACTACTCATCTCGACCCAAATTTCCTTGTAAAATAGGCACATGATTTTGCATTTTTACCACAGATCGTTTAAACCTTGAGAACAGACGACGTTAGCTAAAGGGTGATAGCCTCGTGAACTCTGCTCCAGCTACAAACTGCACATGTAAGTTGGTTCCTTGTATGCATTTATCAGCAAAGGAAATCTAAAATTTGGATCAAGGCCAATTAAGGACACTTCTCAGCTAACCTTCGAAGGTTACGCCAGCATAGCCTCGACAACGATATGATGATCGGACCATTGAATTCATGGATAGAGAGAACTCATGGTTATTATATTACCAAGGCTATTTTGTTTTCGTTGCACCCAGTACCAAGAGCCGTCTCAACTAGCTCTTGTAGGAATACATACGCCTAGGTTGGAGCTTCTTCGGTTGTACGGTACCCAAAAACATTAGTTCAAAGGGCACAAGACATGCTCACAATTGAATAAGCAAAGAAACCGAGACCTCGTATCAATAAGGAATACTTCTATGTTGTAGAGCTCATTTAAATGAAGCGGAATGTGACATCTACTATGGAGGTATTTCGATCGTGCCCTCACTCTCTTAGCATGTTGTAATAAGATGTTCTTGGATTTTTTTTCTTATAAACACATGAGTCGCCTGCAGAAAGAACGCCTCATGCAAGAAAGAATGTATTCATCGTCATCACTCTCACTTCTTTCATGCATCAATGAAGACATAACTGAAAATACAAAGAGCGCCACACATAACAGTACTACCTCCCCTCTTCTTCGAATGTTACATGTATACATTGAGTTCTATGAGAGTGATTGTTGCACTTCAGAATTGATCGGGGTTCTAAGGAATTAGAGCAGATAAACATTCTCTATCAGATCATCTGGAAAAATGACTCCTGTGCGCAAAAAAGGAGGTGGAGCCCCTCTGGATTAGAGACAAAGCAAGAAAACTACCTGCCTGGCGAACTCCCAGAGAAGTTGCTTTATCCTTTGTGTGTTCGGCGTTAGCACATACTCTTCCCCCGGCTTCACTCCTCTGCTTTTTGAATGGGAAACTTCCTCTCCATAGCGACACACCAAGATGCCCCCAAAAGTTAAAATCCTCTTGCTAGCACCCTCGATTGCCCTCCTGCCTATTCCTTCGAGTTCTCCTTGATAACAGCACATGGACCCTGGAAGAAAGGAGCTCCCTGCCTTTTTCTGCTTCCAGTACTGAAGGCCCCAAGAAAAAAACCGCAACCGTCTACACCACTGAGCAGGACCACCGCATCTCTCGATTTCTGCCCAAGGACCAGAGCCACGCAGGCGCAGTTATTTCCCCTCCTCTATCGGGTACCCTCCTTTTGCTTCTTACTGCTGCCAGCAACCTCCTAAAGCAACTCCAGCAATCGTGCACGATCCAAAAAACTTCTGTTTCTACTCAGAGAGTTTTTCCCCCCAGCCCTTGATTGAGCCCAAGCTTCCCACACCACTCCTAGGATATAGCCTCAAGGCTGGAAGTGAAGGAGAGAGCTTCCCATACCTGCCATCCCCCTCATGTCTGCACCCAAAACGCAGAGAAGTTCTCCCCTTAAGGATGCGAACCCAAAAAAAAAACCCCCAGCGGCTAAAAACAAAGCAGCCCCTTTTTCCCTTTTGTCAGATCTGAGGCCCCATCTTCTTGCTATGGTAGCTAAAAAAAAATCGGCCGTTACCCCTTTTTTGTTGTGATCCTTCTCTATTGCTACTAAAGACTCTTTTGTCAGATCTACAAAGGAATCGGAGTGAAACAGACTTTTGGCCCATTACATCTACCAAATTAAATTCGTAGATATCTAATTGAAGTTGTTAGCTCCCATGCTTGCAATTGCTCTGGTGAAAAAGCTGAGGAGCAATCAAAACACCTTCATCAGATGAGTGGATCAATCGTTCAAGAACCGCAAGTGTAGCCTTTGTCTACTCAAAAATGGTAGAAGCTCCCCACGGCAAAAGTTTGAGGAAGTCCATGCTGTATTTCTTAGCATCGAGAGCTCCCATGTTGTATTCCTCTCGTCACTTATTTGATCAATTCTTCAAGTACCTGCAATCAAACAAATTCCCCTGCCAAATACAAGCATATTAGTGCATAAAAACCAACCATTTCTTGGGCTAACATACTCCCCTCTTCTTATTTGCGAAGTCGTCCTCGACGAGCCACTCTTGTTGCAATATAATCCAAACAACCGTGAACATGTCAATTTACAATTGGTTCGCATACCTTTTCATCGAGCCATCATTCCAAGTGGACCTACACTCATTGAAGCTATTAGTGCTAAAAAAAAAATTACTCATGAATACATACAAATCAGTCACTTCCAAAATGATCCAAGAACATGCACATATATGCAACTCCATTTCCAACATTCCTCAAATTGCTCATGCATTCCATTATGAAAATAATCTCAACCAAAATAACACATGCATACCTTTCCATGTTTTACACATGCAACTATGATTGCAAAAAAAACAGAAACGGAAATACCAAAATAAACAACAACAACTGAAATGAATTCAACAGGAGATGCAACATACCCAAAATGCATACCCCTTTTATTGACCTACTATTCGCTATGTACACATATTCCATGACCAGACACTCCCTAAGAATCCCCATCGTCGTCCCACAAGAGCCATCGAGACCCGAGTACAAGTCAAGATCTACATAAAAACCCTAGAGTGCTCCACACACTGGAAAACCCTCGGATAGAGCACACAAGTTATAAAGCAAACCGTTGCATTACCTCGCTAAAGGTCTCATCTATAAGTACATATACAGTATCCGTGCCTTTGAAAATGTTGATTCAGAGTGAGTTGATCTGTCGCAAGCCACCATATACCAATCACACAAGCAAATAACGTTCCCTTCCAGGAGATCATCGCCCTCTTCTTTCTGTCTCTCTCCCCCTCAGGAGTGGGGAATAATTTCATATGTAAATTTTTATTTTTTTTTATTCACACGTTGGCCTACGTTGACATTGGATGCGATTCGTGGGCCTGACCACCCGGCCAAGTTGATTCCACCCATCTACCAATGCAACGTAGCGCACAACACACAAACACATAATGATAGATAGTAACATATATCAGCTAGCCCATAACGAAGCTGGAAGCAGCTCGTGGTCGAGACTACCCAGCCACGATGGCTCCACCTACCTACCAACCCGTTATGGCGCGTAGCTAAGACACAAACATGTACATCCCAAGCCTATGGCGAAACTAGCTGCAGCTCGTGGTCCTAACCGCCCGGCTAGGATAAATCCACCCACCTACTAGCCCACCATAGCGCGTTGGTACAATCACAACAACACAATGTTTTTTTCTTTTCTTTTCTTTTCTTTTTCTTTTTTTTTCATAGTTAATTAATTTGCCCAATCCTGAGAATTAGGGAGAGGAAGAAAGGGATTTTCCCCACTTTTCCCACACAGACATGCAAACATACACACTCCAGCCTTTGACAGATCAACCACCTCTTCACTCCATTCTCGCAATTACAGACACTACATATGTATTCATCGATTTGACTTTTCACTAGGTAACTACAACTGGCTATGCCTTGGTCCCTCATATACCTATCCTTAGATGATCTAGAACGTGGGTCTTAGGGATGTCTCATATAGCCTCACCTCGTACTCGCATCCCGACGACTTCCCTAGGGCGAGTCAGGCTCAACTTCAGGAGCTCCGTCATCACTTCCTATCGTTAACACATCTGCCCAAGCCTAAGTGATATCGTTCTCTTCGTTGGGCATTTCCCTCGAAGGGTCGAAATAGTAATATCGATCCCCTGCCCATCCTACATGTCGGATCAGGTATGTTTCAAACCACTCAATATGAAATATAACGTCCAAACCCTGGTTTATGAAGCATACCAACCAGTGTGCTTGCTCCACATCATATTCGGTCTCAAAGTCATCGACCTCTATGTCCATGCGGGCGAATGTCTGGTCTGAGAAATATATCCCCAGCTCGTACAAATAGAGTTGAGTTATTTGATCTGCCATTTTGTTACTTAGCTCCTAACAGTCTCTGCGCAACACAATAAAAATAATTAGAAGTCCAAAATTCTTGAGCTAGCAAGGGATAATATTTATGACAACAAAAATCATAGCTAACATATGAGCATATATATATGTATATATATAACTATACATCTATGTACAAGGAGTCTACTACGTCCTTCCGCTTGGATCTCGTCTGGCTTCTCCCGTCCTAATGCTACTTGAAATATGGTTTGACTCGAAGCGCGTTAACCATCACAGGAGCACATTCTTCTCCTAAATCCTGAATTTACATGGAACCATTGGAGTTGAGTTCCACCACTTTAAATGGTCCTGCCCATCTTGTCTGTAACTTCCCCGGGAATTTATAATATTTGCTATCATAGACTAGCACCAAATCCCCTTCTTGAATCGCATAGGTCTTGAGATTCTTATCGTGCCTCTCCTTACGTCTTCTCTGAATAGCTTCCAGACTTTGCTGTACAATGAGTCTCTTTTCGTCTAGCTTGACCAGTTGTATGTACCTCTCCTTCAATGACTCTTCCTCTCCCAGCCTGGCCTCAATGGCCACTCTTAATGTCGGAACTTCTTTTTCGATGGGAAAGATGGCTTCCTCGCCATATACTAGGGAGAACGGAGTGCTCTTGGTCGTCACTCGGTAGGATGTTCTATACGCCCACAAAGCTTCCAAAAGTCTCTCATCCCACTCTCGCCTATGCACAGCTACTGTCTTTGTCAGAAACTGTTCAAGAACCTTGTTGGTAACCTCCACTTGTCCATTCGCCCTCGCGTAATATGGAGTGCTTTTCCTATGTTTGATCTTATACAATTCCATTAATTCCTCAATCAATTCATTTACAAAATATGTTCCTCTATCACTCACTATCTCCAACGGACATCCGAATCGGGTGATAATTTGTTCATACAAAAATTTAGCTACATCAATAGCTCGGTCAGTTTTCAGAGCTTTAGCCTCTACCCACTTGGTAACATAGTTAGTGCAGACCAGGATATACCTATTGGATCTACGTCTTGAGGGAGGATCAATAGGCCCCACAAAATCAATTCCCCACTTTTCAAAAGGCTTAAGAGCTAGCACCGGCGTAAGAGGAGCTGCATGTGCTAATGTTGGTTTGCCCATTCTTTGACATATGTCGCATTTCTTGCAGTATGTGTGAGAGTCTTTGAACAGCGTTGGCCACCAATACCCAGCCAATAAGATCTTTCTTGCCGTCAGCTCACCAGCAAAATGCCCACCGCAGGGTTCATCATGTAATGCTCTCAACACTAGGGTTGCTTCTTCTTCCTCAAGACACCTCCGATAAATGCTCTCATGGACAAAATATCGATAGAGCTGCCCACCAATGATGCTATGGTGTTTTGCCAGTGCTAACATTTTTTGCTTCTCTCTCCTGCTTGCTCCCGGCGAGTATTTAGTGGTGCACAAGAAATTCACCAAGTCGGCATACCAAGGTACCTTAGCATCAACCTGAAATAGATGTCCATCAGGAGCATCGTCGGGCACACCAGAGATTGGCTCCTCATTAATAATTCGAGATAAATGGTCGGCCAATATGTGCGCTTTGCCTGGTTTGGTTACCACTGTGAACTGAAATTCTTGTAGGAGTAGCATCCACCTCATCAATGGCCCTGATAGCTTGGGTTTATTAATGATATACTTTAGGGCTTCGTGATCCACATAAAACGTGAAATGCTTTCCCATCAGGTAATGCCGATACTTGTTTATCGCAAAGATCATCCAGAGGCATTCCTTTTCTGTAGTCGTGTAGTTTCTTTCAGTGCTATTCAAGTTTCAACTTACGTAATAAATAGGGTGGCCCAACTTCTTTTCATCGGCTTGGCATAGCACTGCTCCAACCGCAGTATGAGAAGCATCTGTGTGCACATGAAATTCTTTCGTCCAATCGGGTGCTACCAAAATCGGTGCATTTATCAATCTCTCTTTGATCAAGTCGAATGCAACTTGACACTCTCCAATCCATTGATATTGTTGGTCTTTCCTCAAAAGATTCGTCAGTGGTGCTGCTATTGATGCAAAATTTAATATAAATCGTCGATAATAATTAGCATGCCCCAAGAATCCTCTGAGTTGCCGCAAGTTTTGAGGAGGTGGAAGTTGTCCGATTTTTTCTACTTTATCCTCGTCAACCGCAATCCCTCTTTCGGAAATAACATGTCCCAAGAGCAATCCTCTTCGTACTCCAAATGTACACTTTTCAAGATTTAATGCGATGCCTTTTTCAATGCTTCTTCTTAAAATAGCTTCGATCCTCTCCATCATGTTTTCATCGTTGCCTCTGATCGCAAAATCATCGAGGAATATCTCCATCCAATCCTGCAAATAGTCTTGATATGCAGCTATCATTGCCCTCTGGAATGTGGCTGGTGCATTGCATAATCCAAATGGCATCACACGATATGCATACGTACCCCATTCTGTCGTGAAAGTAGTTTTTGATTGATCCTCTTCATGGATTTGGATCTGGTTGAACCCACTGAAACCATCCAAAAATGAGTACAATTTATGGCCAGCCACTCTGTCCAAGATTTGATCAATAAACGGCAAAGGGAAGTGATCCTTTTTTGTGCACTCGTTCAACTTTCGATAATCTATGCAAATGCGGATTTTCTTATTTTTTTTCAGAACAACTACAATTGGTGATACCCATTCGCTGGAGGTGATGGGATATATGAATCCTGCTTCTAATAACTTAGTCAATTCCAGCTTGATCAATTCCAAGTAGACTGGATTTGTCTGCCTAAGTCGTTGACATATTGGTCGGGTGCCTTCTTCCAAATCTATTTAATGTTGGCAGATTCGGGGATCAATTCCTCTCAGATCACTGTATGACCATGCAAAGGCCTTGCTGAAATTTTTGAGTGCCAATTTAATGCAATCTCGTACTCCATCTGGTAGCTCTGACCCCATGCTCAAGAACGTTTCTGGAAAAACTTCCCATTTTTCCACCTGAGCTTCTCGCGAATATTCCTTATTCCTTGATGACGTTGTGATTGGAAAGTGCTCCCCGATCACACGTGCATGGTTGGCCAGTAAATCATTGTTTTGTTCTGTTTTGATTGGACCCAATTTCTTTAGCTCAGCTTTTGCAATGGCTTCTGACACTTTAGTCTTACTCTTCGCTTCCTTTTCCGATTCTCGACTTCTCCTTAGAAGCTCTGCTTCTAGCACTCTAACCCTTTCTCTCAATTGTTGTACTTCCATTGTCGGAGCTAACTCCAGTTTCAACTCTTCTTTTGAAGTTCCCTTCTCCAGGGATTGGGTAGCTTTGCTTTCCTTTGCGTCTATACTCAACATGTAGCACTCAAATTCACTGGTATGTTTCAACCATCCTATCAACTCCTGGTCTGAGTCATCCTTGTAAACTAGTGGATCTTTGTACTCGCCCACTTTCGCGTGTTGGAGTTTGGACATTGCAAGTTAAATCCATCCTGTAAAAGGTCCTTGGAAGTTTCCGTGCGCAAGGCAAATCTTACCCGCGCCATTTCTTGTCTAACCTTTTCCTTTGCTTTCTGCTCCCTTTCCTCAGCTGTTGTCGATTTCTTGCCGGTCAAGTTTGAAGACACTTGAAGTTGTATTCGATCAGCCTTCGGTCCAATTGTGATAAATCATGTGCGCCAATCGTGCACACATTCGGCTTGCACCAGCCATGGCCGTCCAAGTAAGATCGAGAAGGTGGCCTCTGAGGTCCTTGGTCTTACTATCAGATAATCAACTTTAAATTCTAGACCGCCCACAACTGTGCTTACATTCTTCAAAAGACCCGCAAGCTTCACTTGTGTTTGATCTGCCATTCTCAAGGACATTGGAGTGTCCTCCATGTGGTTGAGGCCCAAAGCTTTCATCATGTACTCAGTCATTAAGTTGACTACGGCTCCACTATCTAACTGAGCCCCAGGGACTGCATATCCTTTAATCTCGACGGTCACAGCTGGAGCATTCGAATCAATTTGCATCGTAATACTTTGAATCATACCTTGGACCTCTTTATCTTGTCTCTTTTTATTCCAAGTTTTCCTCGGCTTCTTTATATATTCGTTGTAGAATTGTTTCCTATATGCAGGTGAACATTTCAGCAATGTGCCAATGTCCAGTGTGACTTCCGTGTCAGCGAGCAGCTTTACGATGTCCACTTCCTCCAAACTTTGTCTTTCCTTCCTACACTTTGGAGCCCTTAATCTTTTGGGGAATGGTGCTATGCCTGGCACAAACTCTTTGGTCACTGGTGGAAGAATCTCTATCTCTTCCCCATCCTCAAACTCTTGCTGCTCAGCAAATCCTCCAACTTGGTTTTCTACCTCTCCATGCTCAGCTATCTTCTCTGATCTCGCTTCTTCGCTTTCGCCTTCTCGATGTTTCTTTGAATAATCTTGGGTCCTTGTGACTACTGCCACAGTTGGCTCTTTATGTGGTTTCTTGGCCTAGTAAGCATCCACAAAGTGCATTGACGAGCTAGAGCCTTCTTGAGGGTTCGGTGCCTTGAACACTACTCCGATCGTAGGAACGTGCTCTTGAGCTCTCGTTGTGGAATGAATTTGAGTATCAAAATAATTCAAGGACCCTACTGGTCCCTTATCCTTGCCAGTGGAAACTCTTCGTTTTGGACAATCTTCATCAAAGTGGCCCTCTCCACTACAGTACCTACATAGTGGGGTATAATCAATTGGTTTCTTTTCGTTTGGACATCTAGATTGAGTATGGCCAAAGCCATGGCATCTCCAGCACTGGATTGGACCATCTCTCCTTTGATCACGTGCGATCCTCTCGGATAGTCTCCTCCCTCACCCTAAGCACCATATCCATAAGTTTGTCTATTTTCCCAACGAGATGTAGGCGGGACACTTTGAGCAGGCAATCTCGTGTAGGATCTTTCTCTTGTATCTCCCGATTTCATGGTCCTTTCTTCATAGGCCCTCTTGTTGTAACATCGGTCTTCTGTGTGATTTGTTCTTCCACAAAAAGTGCAACGCATTCTAGGTGGTGATCTATCTGTGAATACTCTCGAGACTGTAGGGCATTCTGAAGCCAAATGGCCGTAACCATGGCACTTTCCACACCATGTATTCGATCTAAACACTTGGTTGGGGTTTGTAGTTACCTCTGGTTTTACTGTGTATGTTTCCTGGGTCATTGTGGCAGCTTTTATAGCTTGTGTGACCAACTCCAATATTCGTTCTTCAGTTAGTGCAGGCTTTACCTCGCCTAGCGTGCTAGTGGCAGCTACAAAAGCTGGGGTCATCAATGCGGGACTTCCTTGACTAGGATCTTTCATTGGTATGTTTCCTGGGCCTCCCATTGGCTCGTACAAGAGCTCCATCTTCCTTTGCTGACATAATTGTACTTCCTCCCAAAGCCTTGCTTGTTCCTTAGCATCTATTAAGGTTGCCGATCTTGTCAGGCTGATATGCTGCTACGCCGTAGGATCTCTCAATCTCGCAATGAATCTTCTTTTCAATGTCTCATCATTCGGGGCATTCGCGCCCATCTTTCTTACCAACGTTTCCATTCTCTGAATGTAGTTATCGATGCTCTCATTGACTTCCTGTCACAAGTAATCCATCTGTTGGGCCAATCTATCTTGGAAGCCTTGTCGTCGAAACTTTGCCAAGAAGGCTTCCTTGAGCATCTGATACGTTCCACGCTCTTGTGGTGTCAAATTCCCATACCAATTGGCTTCCTCATCATGGAGAATAGCCGAAAAAATCCTCAACCTTTGACCCTAGTCAACTACCTCATTGGCCTCACAAGTAACCTCAAACAGCTGGATAAAACTATCAGGATCCTCGTCCCAAGCACCTGAGAACTTCGTGAAGTCCCCCAAATGAACCGAAATCCGTTGAGCCATTTCGAACAGAGGTGTGATGTCAATATCACTTTGATCCCAAAAATTTAGTGCACGCGGCCTCAGGATCCCTCCTTCAAACTTTTGCACTTGATTCGCGACTCTCCTACGGGAGTACACATTTTGGGCAGATTTCTTCGAGTCAATCGAGGTTGACTCACATTGCGATTCCCACCTCTTCCTTTCTCTTTCAAAGGCTCTTCTCTGAGTGCGTTCCTCTCTTTGAGTTTGTGTTGCTCCTGAGGATGAGCTCCCCTCGCTCATGTACTAGATCTGGAGTCCGCAAGCTCGGCCAACATGAGGCGCTAGGCGAACCTATGGCACTCTCTTATAGAGACGTGCCAAGCAAATTCCCGGCAAACGCACCAAAATGATGTGCCTCTTAGTCCAATGGAAAGTGTCTTACGTACACTAATATTTTGCCTAGGACACATTGTGTCAAAGAATGGAATTTCTACGGATGAGGAAAAAGTGAAAGTAATTGCCGATCTACCTAGACCAAATAACATAAACGAGGTACAAGCATTTATGGGTCATTGTGGTTATTAAAGATGATTCATATACATGTATGCAATCATAGCCAAGCCTCTATAATCTCTTTTGACCAAGTTTGAATGGACAGAAGAGTGTGAGAATGCATTCAATTAATTAAACGATGTTTATGTTCATCACCTATATTAACAACCCTAGATTGCAGTAAGCCATTCCATGTACATGTGGATGCATCCAACTATGCCATAGGATGTGTGTTGGCACAACCCAAGAATGAGGGTAATATAGATCTCCTGATGTGCCTCTTAGTCCAATGGAAAGTGTCTTATGTACACTAATATTTTGCCTAATTTTCTTACACACTGTCACTTTATGTTGCTTTGAGTCCACAACTATTCTCAAATCTATCCTCCTTGGGATCCCCAACAGAAGCACCGAAATGAGAAACCGCTTCCTTTTCACTCTCAAACTTTCTTACTTTTCATACACTCACACGCTTTCTTTACTCCCTTTCTTACACATTTCCCCACTCACACATGCATTTAGAAGTTCATGATCCAATGCTCGGGCATTGGCCAGGCAATCAAACACATAACCAAACCCGGGTGACCAGGCGATTAGAGGTTCATGCACCCCCACTCACATATCCACACTTTTACACATGCGCACACATACTTGCTTTGATCACTTTTGTTCACCTACCTTCATATGCACCTTGCGTACATATACTTTCATTTGTTTTCTTTTCGCTCTCACTCAATGCTTATTGACTTTCAATTCCTCTCATGGCTCCTCTATGTCCCATGCTCCCACGCATTAGAACAAAGGGGCCTAGATTAGGTTCCTATCCTTTCATTCTTCTTTACACTTGGGAGTGATGTCACGAATATATCGGATGAACATTATAAGGACATGGATATCTAATTAGAGAAAACCTAACTTTTAGCACTTTGAATTTCGCTTGTCTGCATATATGAATTATTGCACCCTTCTATATGCTCTCACAACATGAGGTTATCTCATAAAATAACCAATTACCAAAGTAAGGTATGAACCAGCTGAATAGCTATCGTGAACAAGGTCCTTGAATAAGCTCATGGTCATCTATACGCGACAGCTTGAAATGCCTCACCTTGTTGCGAAAAATGACTACTCATCTCGACCCAAATTTCCTTGTAAAATAGGCACATGATTTTGCATTTTTACCACAGATCGTTTAAACCTTGAGAACAGACGACGTTAGCTAAAGGGTGATAGCCTCGTGAACTCTGCTCCAGCTACAAACTGCACATGTAAGTTGGTTCCCTGTATGCATTTATCAGCAAAGGAAACCTAAAATTTGGATCAAGGCCAATTAAGGACACTTCTGAGCTCACCTTCGAAGGTTACGCAAGCATAGCCTCGACAACGATATGATGATCGGACCATTGAATTCATTGATAGAGAGAACTCATGGCTACTATATTACCAAGGCTATTTTGTTTCCATTGCACCTAGTACCAAGAGCTGTCTCAACTAGCTCTTGTAGGAACACATACGCCTAGGTTGGAGCTTCTTCAGTTGTACGGTACCCAAAAACATTAGTTCAAAGGGCACAAGACATGCTCACAATTGAATAAGCAAAGAAATCGAGACCTCGTATCAATAAGGAATACTTCTATGTTGTAGAGCTCATTTAAATGAAGCGGAATGTGACATCTACTATGGAGGTATTTCGATCGTGCCCTCACTCTCTTAGCATGTTGTAATAAGATGTTCTTGGATTTTTTTTTCTTATAAACACATGAGTCGCCTGCAGAAAGAACGCCTCATGCAAGAAAGAATGTATTCATCGTCATCACTCTCACTTCTTTCATGCATCAATGAAGACATAACTGAAAATACAAAGAGCGCCACACATAACAGTACTACCTCCCCTCTTCTTCGAATGTTACATGTATACATTGAGTTCTATGAGAGTGATTGTTGCACTTCAGAATTGATCGGGGTTCTAAGGAATTAGAGCAGATAAACATTCTCTATCAGATCATCTGGAAAAATGACTCCTGTGCGCAAAAAAGGAGGCGGAGCCCCTCTGGATTAGAGACAAAGCAAGAAAACTACCTGCCCGGCGAACTCCCAGAGAAGTTGCTTTATCCTTTGTGTGTTCGGAGCGTTAGCACATACTCTTCCCCCGGCTTCACTCCTCTGCTTTCTGAATGGGAAACTTCCTCTCCATAGCGACACACCAAGATGCCTCCAAAAGTTAAAATCCTCTTGCTAGCACCCTCGATTGCCCTCGTGCCTGTTCCTCGGAGTTCTCCTTGATAACAACACGTGGACCTTAGAAGAAAGGAGCTCCCCGCCTTTTTCTGCTTCCAGTACTGAAGGCCCCAAGAAAAAAACCGCAACCGTCTACACCACTGAGTAGGACCACCGCATCTCTCGATTTCTGCCCAAGGACCACAGCCATGCAGGCATAGCTATTTCCCCTCCTCTGTCGGGTACCCTCCTTTCGCTTCTTACTGCTGCCAGCAACCTCCTAAAGCAACTCCAGCAATCGTGCACGATCCAAAAAACTTCCGTTTCTACTGAGAGAGTTTTTCCCCCGAGCCCTCGATTGAGCCCAAGCTTCCCACACCACTCCTAGGATATAGCCTCAAGGCTCGAAGTGAAGGAGAGAGCTTCCCATACCTGCCATATCCCTCGTGTCTGCACCCAAAACGCAGAGAAGTTCTCCCCTTAAGGATGCGAACCCAAAAAAAAACCCCCCAGCGGCTAAAAACGAAGCAGTCCCTTTTTCCCTTTTGTGAGATCTGCGGCGCTATCTTCTTGCTATGGTAGCTAAAAAAAATCGGCCGTTACCCCTTTTTTGTTGTGATCCTTCTCTCTTGCTACTAAAGACTCTTTTGTCAGATCTGCAAAGGAATCTGAGTGAAACAGACTTTTGGCCCATTACATCTACCAAATTAAATTCATAGATATCTAATTGAAGTTGTTAGCTCCCATGCTTGCAATTGCTCTGGTTAAAAAACCGAGGAGCAATCAAAACACCTTCATCAGATGAGTGGATCAATCGTTCAAGAACCGCAAGTGTAGCCTTTGTCTACTCAAAAATGGTAGAAGCTCCCCACGGCAAAAGTTTGAGGAAGTCCATGTTGTATTTCTTAGCATCGAGAGCTCCCATGTTGTATTCCTCTCGTCACTTATTTGATCAATTCTTCAAGTACCTGCAATCAAAAAAATTCCCCTGCCAAATACAAACATATTAGTGCATAAAAACCAACCATTTCTTGGGTTAATATCTCCCCATAGCTTACGCTAGCAGACAACTAAACATAGCATAAAGAAATTACACCTCTACAAAATGAGAAGGATTAGGAATGATCTATGCAGTAAAGAAATTCAAACATTATTTGTTGGCAAACAAGTTCAAGTTCTTCACGGATCATCAAGCATTACTATACTTAGTGAACAAGCCATGTAACACAGGACGATTGATATGTTGGTTTCTATTACTCATGGAGTATGACTTTGAAGTAGTAGTCAGGAAGGGAAAGACACACCTGAGAGTTGATCACCTCTCAAGATTAACCACAGGAGAGGCTCCTCAAGGAATAGCGGGTGAATTACCAGATGCATACTTGTTTAACCTTGAGATAGTACCAGAATGGGCTAAGCCTATTGTCCCTATTCTCACATATGGACCCAAGAATCCTAGGATAAGGATCAAGGAAGGAGAGATTACCAAGTCACAAAGATATCAAATAATAAAGAAGCATATATAAACAGGATAATCAAAAGATGCTTGCTTGTTGTGAAGATGAACCAGAACATGCGAATTGGTTGCAATTAGCACATGTAGGTGCATTAAAGCAACATCATACATTGCAAACTCTGCATAGACTAGGAGTATATTGGCCTTCTATGGAAGCAGATGTCTACAAGATGTGTAAAGAATGCCCTGTTTCTTGTGAAAGACCACCAGTAGAATATGCTACGTTATATCACATGTCTCTCACACCAGAATGGAGTGAACCCTTAGTGACGTACTTGAGGATGAAAACATTCCCTCAAGGAATGACCTTAGCACGACAACAAAGTCTAGAGCAGGAAGCTCAACACTATTCACCTATTGGCGACAATCTATACAAACGAGGATGAGACAGATACCTAAGATAATGTGTTCATGAAAGCGATTATTTGAGCGTACTAGAGACTACACACCAAGGTGTTACAGGAGGTCATTTTGACCCCGATAGGATAATCAAAGCCATCCTCTTTGAAGGATTATGGTGGCCCACTCTTCACATGGATGCACATACCTATGTTAGGAGATGTGATGTGTGCCAGAGAACTCAATTTCCTACCCGCAAAGATGAAATGCCATTGAAACCCATGATGGGAGAACGTGCATTTTCTAAATGGGGTATAGACTTTGTTGGACCCATTAACCCCCTGCAAAAGGTACACATGCTGAATACATTATTGTTGCGACGGATTATCTTACCAAATGGGTAGAGGCCAAGGCCACGAAAAAGAATGATGCACACACAACTGCAAAATTCTTATTTGAAAATGTCTTTACAAGATAAGGATTGCCTATAGAGTTAGTGAGCGATTGAGGAACTCACTTTCTAAACCAATTCATTGAATATTTGTTACAGGATTTTATGGTGATTCACAAGAAATCCGCACCATATCATCCTCAGGACAATGGTCAAGCACAAAGCACTAACAAGATCCTTTGTAACATACTAACGAATCTCGTGAACAACAAACGTTCAGATTGGGACAAACAGTTACATCACGTTGTTTGGGCATATCGAGTGGCCTACAAGACCGTACTCAATGTAACTCCCATTCAGATGGTTTTTGGTCAGAATGTTGTGCTTCCTTTGGACTTCTTGATACCAACCCTTAAGGTTGCACAAGAACATCAGTGGACCGGCCATGAATTATCATCAAGAATAATGGACTTGGAACGATTAGGAGAAACCAGGCTGAAAACAGCAGCATGAATATATGCAGCAAAAAAACGACAGAAAGCCTATTTTGATGCACATGTGAAAGATAAAGGCTTAAAATAAGGATATTTAGTCCTAGTGTATACGCTGAAACAACATGCACGGAAACTAGAAAAGCGAGGTCATGGACCTATGATCATTAATAGACTCTCGACAAGTGGAGCAATACAATTAGCCACCCTAGAAGGAAACATAATGCCTAATTACATTAGTGGTTGTAGATCAGGAACCTCTTACTGAAGATATGCTTAGAAGACTCACATTGGCAAAGAAGAGTAAGGAGGAAGAAAATAGAATACATGCTGAAGCTCAGGCAGAAGCGATAGAACGCATTAAGTGCATGAAGTTAAGAAGACAAGGACTACGGAGAGAACATTATGACCATCTGGAAACAACACCTAGATACCCCACGGTCATGTGTCAAGTAAAGTCAACCACTCATCCTAGCATAGTGGATAGGAGACCATTCATTACAGTCAGGCTAGAGCACGGCAACCCTTACCAAGAGCTCAGGGCTTTAATTGACTCAGGTGCTGCAACTAGTGCGATTATATGGTCCCACTATAAGGAATCAAGAGTAGAACTGCGGCCAATTGAGGCATACCTCATAGGGCTAGGAGGCATGGAAACCCCTTGCATGGGTGAGGTGGACCTTCCTATCCTCATACATGATGTGACCATGACAACAAAACTACTAGTGTGCCATGATGAGGACTTGATAGAACCCCTAGTCCTTGTCCAAGATTGGCTATACGATCACTCAGTGGACCTAAATCTTAGACAAGGCTCCTTGCAGATTGGAACCTTAGATCAGTAGCGAGTGATACCACTTGACTTTCCTAAAAACACTCCACCTGAGGTATATCACCCTAGACCATATGAAACACATCAGAGTAGACTGATGATGAAGATGGAGATGATGAAGCTAGTCAGGCAAGCCATGAATCTCAAGAGAATGTGCAAACTGATGAACAAGAACAACACACTGATGCCCAGGGTGGCACCAATACTTACGAAGATGAGACATTTGAAGTAGCTGCCTATATATTGGCAATCAAGAAGTTATACTGCACCATGCAAGCCGTTTGGGCGAGCAAAAAACTCTGAGAGGAAGAAAGCCAAGTGCATGTAGAACAGGAACTTGCTACAAGAGGTTTCGAAGAAGCGGACATTCAAGGTTTCAGAGAACTGGTCAAGTTAGTAGGCACTAATGAAGCATTACAATATTTGCAGAGAAAGCCATTACCACAGTTTGACCCACGCCACATTCGCTTTTTATCAAAACCAGGCCAATATATTTGTGTACTAACGGATGGCCAATCATCACAATAGGCCTGAGAAGCACGCCTCATCCTAGAAGGATCTTTGGCAGAAGAAACGATCATCATCGACTCTCCACCCCACACTTCCACTGTACATACCACCATTGTTGTCGAAGTACCCACCACCCCAACCACTCCTCTTTCACCTCCCGTCCCTCCAGTCTCTCCGTACACCCTGACTCTCCCAGACCATCCACACCCTTCGATAGTGCGGTAGAAGAAGCCTTTGTTACCTCAATTCCTCTCACACTTTCTGCACCCACCCAACCTAATCTCCCTCCTAGGACTTCCACCCTTCTATCCAGTTCATTTCTCCATCCATCTATCCCTTCCTTCCCCACCCCTCCAAGACCCCTATTCCCATTTCCACCTCCATTGACCTTCTCTCCCGTTTCACCTCCCCAACCCACTGTATTTTCTCTTTCCCCTTTCCACCAAGCAGTGCAAGAGACCCCATCTGTAAATTATTCAGCCACTTTTGTAAATCTTGTATTTACACCCATGCATGCACCCACTATCACTCCACTATTCACAGTCAGTGCACTTGACAACATGTCTAGTGACATGGACATATCACCACCCACTGCACCACCACTCACATCATTCATTTCACCACCACATTTTGGCACATCACATTTTTCCACTATCACTACTGCATCCACTTTCCCATCCCTATTTCCCCTTCCCCTTGCATCAACACCCACACCCACATCATCTTCACTCACTATGCCGTTACTATTACCACCCACCATCGACACTGCATTCCGTCAAATGTTCGCATGCATGACGCAAGTGAGAGATGAATTTGCATCTCTAGGTACTAGTTATCAGACGTTGCAGTAGACCACAAACGACTTACAGTTGTAGCTAAACTCTTTAACCATCGAGAGTGCGTCCCTTAACACACGCCACTAAGAGCTACGCCAGGCCTACCACAAACTTGAACTCAAAAGTGAATAGAAGACAAAAGAGGCCGTTACTGATATAGACAACTTGTTAAGGGCTCAAACCATTCGCAATGCGATGCTCACTAGAAACATGGGACTACTCAGACGCCACCTCGTAGAAACTAAAGAAGAGAACCAATGCTTGCAAGAACAGAATAGAGAGAACCTTGAAGCTTCTCTAGATCAACCGGACAAACCCTTGAGTCCCAGTCGTTTCAAAGCTGCCCCCTCTGAATCCATGAAGATACTATTGGAAGATCATGTCAAATTACTAGAGGAGTACGACAGTGTGAATGAGGAATACCAGCAGCTCAAAGAGGACCACAAAATATTACAGTTACGAGATTCTATACAGCAAGCACCACCAGCTCCTCCGGCCACATCTCCTGAGATCATCAAGGAACTCAACGCTTTACGGGCCCAGGTATTGACTCTTCAAACACAGATAGCAGCATACGAAGCACCCCCTAGGCCAGACTCCCCACCGGAACTACTAGCGGATGAAGAAACAATGACTATCCCGATGGACGACACTTTTGAAGAAGCCTACGAACCCCAACCCATCCCAAGTGGACGTGTCATGGCCGAAGGCCATACCACATTTGAACTCCCTACCCCTGCGTGGATGAAGACTGTAGAAGAACTTGGCAAGACCCACTCAGCAATGGTGGAAGCACAATTACATGCAATGGCTATGATCAAAGAATGTATTTTACAATCACCTTACTTTTCTCACTTGGCCCCTCGCAAGTATATATCTGGGCATGAGCTACAATATAAGCCATATTTATGTTAATGGAATAATACCAATTGGCCATTGAAAAAGAGACAGGCAAGAAACCCTCCCACGCAACTCAGTTTGAGCCTGAAGATTTGCCACCGGAAGCGCAGAGGGGAGCAATTTTTCATCCAACTTGGTGCCACGACTTATTATAGGAATATCTAGAAATGATGAGCACATGGGTCAAGGCACCACTCCATTTAAAGTACAACCCATGTTGGGGACCAATGCCATGTCGTCGCTCCTAGAAGGCCTTTGCAATCAAAGTTCATAACAATAAGCAGTGCAAGGACTAGCTGAATTACCCGTACTTCATGCCACCCTGCGGATCACCAACTGTAGGCTATATGATGGCAATGATTCGCCACTGGCTCCTTTGCTTACGATGAATGGATGATGTAGCAGCGCATATGATTGTCAAAATCTTTGACATGATGCAGATTATATTCAAAGTCTTCCATCGTGTCAAGGCACCACACGTGAACACCCCGGGATTCCAGCATGGCAATCAAGATTTAGCATATGATATGAGTATGACACCATTGCACCGTGTGTGTTATGCCTGGCATTGTCACATCAAATATCTACCGGCATGCTACAAAATGACCTTTGAAGAAATTTTTACTACTGGTTTTTGGGAATACCATTCAGAGGTGTTCATAAGCAGGCCCACACACTTACTCCAGTTATTTGCCTATGAACAAGTGGTGTACTCCACGCACTAATTAAAACTCCCACCAACAGAGGAACCTCAACCCATTGATTGGGAAAAACTCAAAGTAGATCTTGCAAGAGGTATCTGCCTTTTAGAGCACACCCTCGCTCAGGACCTCCTACAAAATTATATCTGATAGACCCTGCACCAAGGTTCTATTGAGGACGACAGAAGCGAGAGGCAGGAGGGTGTTGGCAGTAGCCAGAGGCACAGACATCCAGGAAGTATGTGAAGAGAGAGCACAATGAAGTAGCAGGGAGCCAGTCGGATCATTTTTTCAAACAAATATGTTTTATAAATACTTTTCAGAAACTCCCAATAGTGATTTTCATCACTCTTGACCATATGTAACATAGAACAACCTTGCAAGCTAAGGAGTCCTTGAGCTTGAGGAGCTTAGGTAGAATGAGCCTACCAATTTTGGTTATTTTTAGACATCGTTTAGACCTTCAAATAGCACCTAGAACCTATTTTTTAACTATGTCGGTCACTAGATGTGAAACAGGTCAAAACTAGTCTAGAAACTATAAAAAGGGCTAGAGAGCTCATTTTTGAGGTTAGCTAGTGTAGACTTGTATGAGATAGAGTGAGCTTGAGCTTGTAATTGAGATGTTGAGTAATAGAGTCTATTTTCCTACCTTCCATTGTATATTGCTTGTCTCTTCATTGTGTGTGTGTATGTGTGTGTGCATCTCTATGCTTCTCACCTTCACTCTCACTACATTTCACATTCATGATCTTCATATCACTCCTATCTCTTCTGTGGATTGACATTAAGGAGGTGGATCTTCTTAACATGGTACTTACCATTGTGCTAGAGCAAAAACTACTATGAAGTAATTCTCAATGTTGATTCAAACATAATCTACCCATATCTTTCAATAATAATTTTAATGTACCACAATAGATTTTAAATTCCTAATCATATGCACATACACTTACACATTCTATTGTGAAGTAAGAATCAATGTTGTATCAAACAATCACAATAGATTTTAAATTCCTAATCATATGCACAAACATTTACACAAACTATTGTGAAGTAAGAATCAATAGAGTCAAACAATTACAATAGATTTTTCATTCACAATTATACACTCATATGCATACACATACTCATACACACACATACATATACTATTATGAAGTAAGAATCAATGTTGAGTCAAACACAATCTACCTACATCTTTCAATAATAAATTTAATGTATCACAATAGATTTTAAATTCCTAATCATATGCACATTCACTTACACATATCCTCGTGAAGTAAGAATCAATGTTGTATCATAAAATCACAATAGATTTTAAATTCCTAATCATATGCACATACATTTACACATACTATTATGAAGTAAGAATCAATATTGAGTCAAAGAATCACAATAGTTTAAATTATTTAATATTTATAGCAAAAAAAATATACCCTATTCTCTCTATGATACTTTAAGTTCATAAAGAACAAAGTACCTTTTATTAAAAATGAGTAAGAATCAATCATAATAGATTTTAAATTCACATACATATACTATTGTGAAGTAAGAATCAATGTTGAGTCAAACAATCATAATAGTTTCAATTATTTAATACAGCAAAAATTTATACCTTGTTCTCTCTACGACACTTTAAGTTCGTAAAAAACAAAGTAGCTTTTATGAAAAAATGAGTCTAGTTCTATTGTTTTATAAAATATTATTTGATCGAATTTTCTTTAGTGAATTTTTTTTCGATCGAAAAATTATCCATCGAAAGCGTTTTCGATCGAAAACTGTCGAATTCCTGTCCAAAAACTATTCGGGCATGTTCGAATAAGCTGACGTGTCACCAAATAATTCGGTCGAATAATAAGAGTTTCTTGTAAAATTCCATAATTATTCACGAATAAACAAATTATCAAATAACAAATATCGTAACAGACAACCATCTATTGTGATAAACAGGGCCACGACAGATGACAAGCACAATCTATCACGACAAACACCCATCTATCACGACAAACAAGGCCCCACGACATATTTTGTCTATCGCAACAGACACCGTCTATGGCGATAGATAGGCCCATGCGACAGTCAGTGCCTATCGCGACAGGCACCGTCTATTGTGATAGACAGGCATTTTTGGAAAAAAAATTAAAGTGGTAATTTTTGGAAATTTCGGTTAAATTTTGGGCATATTTGCACACTCAATTACCCATATAATTAGAAAGGCCTTAGAAGAATGCCCTAACTCTTGAAGGTCTCCATTGTTTGTTTTAACCCCTTAACCCTAAATCGACATTACTTTTTCATACGAAATCCATTTTTTGAGCTCTAGAGATTGTTCATAAGCTCATCTTGAATCCTACACGGCCTCAAATGTTTTTTGTAAGAATAATGCATTGATTTTTAGATAGGTTAAAAGTTGACCCTCAGTGGGGTAGGTGCACCAAGGGAGCTCTAGAGAAAATTTGTTGGCAATACACAAGGGGGAAAAAAGGGTGTTTAAAAGTTTGTGAATAAAATTATCTATCAATTGAAGGTAAAAACTTGAGCTAAACTTGGAATTTTTACAGGATCATTGAGAGCTTTTGGAGAAACAGAAGCAAGTGCCAGTGTGTGTAGGCTTGGGAACACACTTCCTAGGTGGACGAGTGTAGCAAAGAGAAGCTACTTGAGGTTGGAAGATCTCTCAACCCCCTCAGTCCATTCCTAGCTTAGGCTAAGTGCAGATAGATCTTTTGATTGTTTAGGGGTACGATGGGAAGAATCAAGTTCTAGGATACTCTAATTTCTCAAGAGAGAGAGAAGGGAGCAGAGAAAGTATCACCCATCCCCCTTTCCAAAGCATGCACAGAAACAGAGGTGACAAGGATGGAGAGTGATGCCACTTAGTGAATCTGTGGGAGTGTGTATGTGTGAAAAAGTGGCAGAGAGAAGGGGGTTAGGGGATGTTTTTGTGCAACAATAAAACTAAATTGAGCTACCCTAATGAAAACAAGAAATGGGGAACTAATGGCCCAATGAAAGGGTGAAAGTGCCCAGAAAGAACTCAAATCCTATGCAAACGATGAAAAAAAATTGCAACACAATACTTTACCACATGTTCTTGAGCTCTCCAAATGATGAAGGTTGACCATCCCTGGCAACGGTGCCAAAAAGTGTTGAGGTTGTAGCAAGGAATGACCAAAAACCCTCACCACCTTGCATGGAAGCAAGAAGGAAGGCTCAAGAGTGACTCTCCTCTCATCCACCCCTACCTCCCACATGTTCAAGCCATTGGCAATAGCCCCATGCTTTGCCACATGCTTGAAAACAAGGAGAATAGGGAGTCAAGGATCCTATTCCATGAGGAAAATACAAGAGAATGCAACTACTCTACTCACACAAAGGACAGACATGCATAGGCACACACACACCACTCTCACACACTCACAAGACACAATACATGTAAATGTAAATAGTCTTCTTGGAGTAAATGAGAGCATCTTCCATTGATAAGAGATATTACATGAGAGCACGTCGACCAAAAGCTCCCCTCTTTACAAAAATGAGCTTCTATTTATAAGCTAAGCTCTATTCCCCATGTGCTCTTTTGAAAAGTCAAAAAGGTAATTCTCTCTAGCTAACATATCTTCTAGTATATTCTAAAATCTCTTCTTGCAACCAACAAATCCCAAGAAGATGTATGAGTGGGAATTTCTACGTGGGATTTCCTTTAGGAGAGCAAAAAAAGGTAATTTATACAAGGGTCACCCATACTATGGTATAAGGAAATATCAAAAAGTGAATTTTGGAGAGTGTTCACATGTGACACTCAAGTATATACAAAAAGAGTTATTCTTATGGTCTACGGAGGGTTCTTATGCACATTTGAGGATATTTCCATACCCTACAACCCAACATTATGATACATCTTTCTTAACAACAAAAGATTATGCTTATATTGTGAAGATAGAAGAAGATCCAACCACATATGAAGAAGCTAAAGGTAAACAGAATTGGGAGAAGGCAATGCAAGAAGAGTATGATGCTCTACTTGAGAATGAGACATGGGAATTGATGCCAAGACCAAAGAATCAGAAGGTAATTGGATGTAAGTGGGTGTATCAAACAAAGAGGTCTGCAAATGGTGAGATGTCCAGATACAAAGCTAGACTTGTGGTTAAAGGTTATGCCCAAACTTATGGGGTAGATTATGATGAAACCTTTAGTCTAGTTGCTAAGATGTCTACAATTAGAACTCTAATTGCTATTGCTACTTATAAAGGATGGAAATTGTCACAATTAGATGTGAAGAATGCATTTCTGAATGGATATATTGCAGATGAAGTGTGCATGGAGCAACCAGAGGGTTTCATGGATTCAATTGGATCAGATTATGTATGTAAGCTCAAGAGAGCTTTGTATGGTTTGAAGCAAGCCCCAAGAGCATGGAATTACAGGCTTGTTAAGTTCTTGAATGAATGTGGATATCAAGCTTCAAAAGCAGATAGTAGCTTGCTAGTGAAGGCAAGTGAAGATGGGTTCATATATATGTGTATTTATGTTGATGATATTATTGTCAGAGGTACAGATGCTCAAGGAATCAAGGAGCTTAAGAAACAAATAGAGAAGGAGTTTAAGATAAGCAATTTGGGAAACTTGTCTTATTTCGGAATGCAGATTGTGTATACTCAACATGGAGTATATGTTACACAAGAGAGATACTTGAAGAATCTTTTGGTCAAGTTCAACATGGAAGATTGCAAGCATTCAACCACACCATTGGAGGTAAATCATAAATTAAGCTGATAAGGAGGAGAAGAATTTAATGACATGAACAAATATCATAGTTTGGTAGGTAGTTTGATCTATGCTACCTTGACAAGACTAGACCTATCATATGCAGTTGGTGTCTTATCACAATTTATGCATTGTCCAAAGAAAACTCATTGGATTGTAGCTCAAAGGCTACTCAGATATATAAGCGAACTCTGAGTGAAGGTTTTTATTATGGTTTTACTTCTGACACAAGAATCAAAGTGTTTAGTGATGCAGATTGGGCAGGTAATTCAGATGATAGAAGGTCTACTCATGGTTATCTCTGTTATATTGGAGATAAGTTAGTTTCTTGGTGCTCAAAGAAGCAACATACAGTTGCTTTGTCATCCACAAAAGCTGAGTATAAAGGAATGGTAGAGGCTGCAAAAGAAGTGATATGGTTGAAGACATTATTGAAAAGTTTTGGAACTGATCAGAGTACTGCATGAGCTAGCATCGAGTCTTTCTCTGATTTCTCTAAGCTGATCATGTGGATCAGGAAATCTTTTGTACACATCTAATCTAGAAGCTAATCAAGCTATGTTCAAAGTTTCATGGTCTAATTCCTTTCAAGTTATGTGTATAATCAATAGGAACATGTATATGTAAAGTTGGCAGGTAGACCTCTCATAGTCATGCACTTTTTTGTGTCAATGTTTTGCTTGGATCTCAATGCACAGTGTTAAGTTTTTTATGACTAATCAGTCAAAATTTAATTTGGAAGGTAAGGAAGCTATTGCTAAAATCATTAAGCAAAATGGGACTTGTGCTGTGAGAAATCAACCTTCGAAGTTGACTATGTCAAAGTTGCTTGTTCAAGAAGACATCTTCTAACATATCTTTGATATTAATGATCAAATCAGAGTTTTAATGATTCTTTTGAAGGTTTAATGGTTGAGACGATTGCACAAAGGTAGTGTGGAGATATGTGCATCATTAGCTTGAAGAAATTTGAAGTTATATGTAGGGAATGAAGTTAAATTCTGGAGCAAACTTCTTGAAGAAGAAAAGATTTCACTCAGAGAAGTGATAGTGAATGATTTTGTAAATCAAGGTAACATTTGTGTAAATTTTGGTCTATGACTGATATAGAGGTGTCCTTAAATCAGTATAAATCAAGCCTTTGGAGAATTAGACATCTCCAACATTCTATCTACCATGGTATCTACATGCTCATCTCCAACCCCGTTTTCCAATAGCCTTTCCTGCATTGTTGCACAAGCAAGAGTGTTCTGGATCTCAATGTATTCCTCTTTGTCCTGCATCCATCCTGTAGAGATTTCTTGAATTGGCAAAGAACATTCCTCACTAGTATGTTTTACCTTGTCTTAAACTTCAGTAACTTCCTTCCTTGTTGTTGTCACATCCTCCTCCAAGTTGTGCTTGATTAGTATGGGGCAAGATCTTCCAATTTATCATATCCTACAGAACCTGAAGACCCAATAATTCAGCTAAGGAAAGAGCTTGAGAGCTTAAAAAGGAATAAGCCCCACAAAGAGGAGGAGAGTGTTGTAACTCAGTTGAGGTGCAAAATTGAAGCATTGAAGCTACAAAATGAAGAGGACTCACAAGCAAAAGAGCTGGCTCAACTTCGATAGGAGTTGCAAGAACTCAAGGGAGGTGGCATCAAAAGTGGACTAGGTTGCACCATGTGCAGCAAGCAGGGCCATGTGGCAAGTGAATGTCCACTTTTAAGTGTAACTTGCAAGCTATGCAGGTAATCTGGTCATGAGGCCCATGAATGTTAGTCAAGAGGGATGCCTACACAACCTTATTGGGCAGAAGGAGGTGCTCCATTCTCAACCAATGTAATGGCAGCACCCCTAGCCAAGGTAACAACTATAACCAAATACCTAGAGGTAATTAGAAGGCCAATTATCTGTTTCAGGTGTGGAGAGTGTGGACATTATCAGAGTAAATGCACCGTGCCTAACCCCCCCCCTTTCAGGAATTTCCCAGATGTCACGGATCATTATACAAATTGTTACCCATAAAACAAAGTATCTACATCTGGGCCCCATCTCCAAATGATCTTAGTAGATAATCATGGAACAATAGAAGGATCCAATGTTGTACAATCACAATCCTCTAGAGTGGTACAATTAGAAGAAATCGACTCCATGGTCATGCAAACAAGAAACAAATGGAAAATTCTAGAAGAACCAAAATAGGGATCAAATACTTTTGGAAGTCACAAAAACCAGAGGTTACATCAGAGCAAATCAGATATATATGAAGGTGCAAAACAAGAGAAATGAAGTTCAACAAAATGTGAAGAGGTAACACGAAAAGAAGATTTTTCAGAGACTAACGATTTCATTGGGAATGCATACAGTTGGGCCCACAAGGAACTTGAGAAATCAAACATCAAGACTGATCTTAGGGAATCTAGAGCTTCAATATGGGGTCATTCCATCAAGTGACTTAGAGGGTAACCTATTAATAAGATAAGTGGCAGTAGAAACACTCTCTGCCCACAAGTAATTAGGCAATTTCTTTTTATTAAGCATTGATCTAGCTACTTCCACAATCAATATGTTTCTCCTCTGTGCTACCCCATTTTTCTCAGGGGTATATCTGGTAGTCTTCTCCCTTTTGATACCTCTGTCCTACAAAAATGCATCAAATTCATCTGACCTTATCCTCTTTAGACTTTTCCCTATTTGACTTTTTCGAGTTTGATTTCCCACAAGTGCAAGATACTTCTTGAAACAACTAAACACTTCATCTCACCTTATCCTCTTTAGACTTTTCCCTGTTTGACTTTTTCATGTTTGATTTCCCACAAGTGCAAGATACTCCATCTGACCTTATCCTCTTTAGACTTTTCCATGTTTGACTTTTTCATGTTTGATTTCCCACAAGTGCAAGATACTTCTTGAAACAACTAAACACTTCATCTTTATGTTTCATGAAATAGAAGATAGTTCACCTACTGAAATCATCAATGAATGACACATAGTACCTTGAGCCTAATATTGAAGGATCCTTACTTGGTCCCCACACATCTATGTGGACAAGTTCCAAATAATCCTCATACATATAGCCTTTCTTTGTAAAGGGTAACCTGTATGATTTACCAAACTAACAAGCACCACACTTATAGATCATATGTTGCTTGGATACATTAGGTATCCCAAGAACACATTGATCTCTACATATCTGCTTCAAGGTTCTCTCACCAATGTGCCCTAATCGTTTGTGCCAAATCTCTAACTCAGACAAGGTCTGATCCTTATAATTGTAAAGTGCAATGTTTCTAGTGTCCTCAAGCTCAAATGTAAATAATCTACCTATATTCTCTCCCTTTGCAATCACTTTGAATCCTTGTTGGGGGTCCTCCACAAAAGCTCCATATTTATTGAACCTAACCTACTAACCCCTTTCCACTATCTGTCCAACACTCAGCAAATTTTTTGTCATAGTAGGTACATAAAGAACTCTTCTCAACAGATTCGTATTCCCATAAGAGGTTTTGACATTTCCTACCTTGACCACTGAATGCTTGGTGTCATCACCTATCTGCACTCGGTGCTTTCCCTTGGGCTCTTGAACATAAAAAAGGAGAGCTACATTTCTTGCTACATGGTTTGAACAATGTGATTCAATATAGAAGAGGTGCTCATCATTCATACCTTGTTTTGAAGTCATGTTTTTGTTGTAATTCTTGTTGTAGCCATGGTTATATCCTTGATTGTGGTTAATGTTGGAGACCTCTTAATCTCCAAAGGTTTGATCTATACTGACTTAAGAACACTTCTATGTCAGTTATAAACCAAACTTTACACAAATATTGTTCTTCTTTACCAAAACTTCCATCAACACTTCTCTGAGTGAAGAAATGTTTACTTCAGAAAGTCTGCTTCAGAAATCGACTTCATTACCTGCACATAACTTCAAATTTCTTCAAGTAAATGATGCACAAGTATTCGCAATACCTTTGCGCAATCATACTAATCATTAGTTCTCAAAACTAATCACCAAAAGTTTAATTTGATCCTTAAGATCAAAGATATGTCATAACTGTCTTCCAGAGGTAGCGCCTTCGACATGGTCAACTTCTTAAATTGATTTCTCTCAATACAAAACCCGTTTTGCTAAATGCTTTTAGCCATAGCTTCCTTATCTCCTAACTTAGATTTTAAGTGCTCACTCATCAAAAACTTTACACTATACACTGAGATCTAAGCAAAACACTGAGACAGAAAAGTGCGCTACTCTCAGACTTCAGTTTTCACATTCTACATATGAATGTTCCTATTGATCATTCTCACAGTAGGAGAGGAATTAGATCATGAAACTCTGAACATAGCTTTATTAGCTTCTCAATTAGATGTGTACAAAAGGAATCTTGATCCACATGATCAGACAGAGAGCACTCAGAGAAAAACCCGTCGCTATTTTCTGGGAAAAAACTCTCTACACATCTCTAAGACATTTGTCATCTACAAAATGACTCTCTCTCTCTCTCTCATATCTCTTATCATCATTAACTTATATATACATGATTTTTTGACTCATCCCGCGTCTATGACATTACTCCTTATCATCCTAAGGATTTAGCTCTACTCAGATTACAAGAATTTCCACTTATATGTACATATGTGTACAAGACATCATTCTGAAATCTCCTTCACTTTCTCAAGTATCTTCTTCCACTTCATTCTGACCATAAGCTTTCTTCAGAATCTTTATAATCACTAATTTCTGATTGATTTGTTCCAACAGCTCCCCCTCAATCACTAATTGTGATTATTCCATTCTTCTTCACTCCTGCCATCTCCTTGAATCTCTGTAGCTTAGGTCCATCCAAGCTCTTTGTCATCATATCTGCCACTTGTTCTTTTGTTGGAGTATACATCACTTCAATCTCTTTATCAAGTACCTTTTCCCTCAAGAAATGATACTGAATCTCTATGTGCTTAGTCCTGGCATGAAAAACAGGGTTAGCTGCCAAATACAAAGAACTCATATTGTCTCCAAAAATAATTGGAGTACTATGATCAGTTTCAAAACTCTTCATCAAGGTCTTCAACCATATCACTTCTTTTGCAGCTTCTACCATTCCTTTATACTCAGCTTCTGTGGATGATAAAGCACTGTATGTTGCTTCTTTGAACACCAAGAAACTAATTTATCTCCAACATAACAGAGATACCCATGAGTAGACCTTCTATCATCTGAGTCACCTGCCCAATCTACATCACTAAACACTTTAATTCTTGTGTCAGAAGTGAAACCATAGTACAAACCTTCACTTAGGGTTCCTTTGATATATCTAAGTACCCTTTGGGCTGCAATCCAATGAGTCTTCTTTGGACAATGCATAAATTGTGACAACACACCTACTGCATATGATAAATCTGGCCTTGTCAAGGTAGCATAAATTAAACTACCTACCAAACTCTGATATTTCTTCATATCATTGAATTCTTCACCTCCATACCTGCTCAATTTATGATTTACCTCCAATGGTGTAGTTGAAGTCTTGCAATCTTCCATGTTAAACTTGACTAGAAGATTCTTCAAATACTTCTCTTGTGAAACATATACTCCATATTGAGTATATACAATCTGCATTCCTAGAAAATAAGATAAGTTTCCCAAATCACTTATCTTAAACTCCTTCTCTATTTGCCTTTTGAGTTCATTGATTCCTTGAGCATCTGTTCCTGTGACAATAATATCATCAACATAAATGCACATGTAAATGTATCCATTTTCACTTGCCTTCACTAGCAAGCTACTATCTGCCTTTGATGCTTGAAATCCACATTCATTCAAGAACTTGACAAGTCTGTAATTCCAAGCTCTTGGGGCTTGCTTCAACCCATACAAAGCTCTCTTGAGCTTACACACATAATCTGATCCAATTGAATTCATAAAACCTTCTGGTTGCTCCATGTATACTTCATCTGCAATGTATCCATTTAGAAATGCATTTTTCACATCTAATTGTGACAACTTCCATCCTTTACAAGCAGCAATAGCAATCAATGTTGTAATTGTAGACATCTTAGCAACAGGACTAAAGGTTTCATCATAATCTACCCCATAAGTTTGGGCATAACCTTTGACCACAAGTCTAGCCTTGTATCTAGACACCTTACCATCTGCAAACCTTTTTGTTTTATATACCCACTTACATCCAATGACTTTCTGATTCTTTGGTCTTGGTACTAATTCCCAAGTTTCATTCTCAAGTAGAGCATCATACTCTTCCTGCATTGCCTTCTCCCAATTCTATTTACCTTTGGCTTCTTCATAAGTGATTGGATCGTCTTCTGTCTTCACAAGGTAAGCATAATCTTTTGTTGTTAGAAAAGATGTATCATAACTATACCTTATAGGTTCTTTCCTTTCCCTTGAGGATCTTCTGATTTTTGCACTTCTCGAAGTTTCAGCCTCATTTGATTCTGGATCAAATCTTGGCCCATCTTCTACATGATCCTGCAATCTACTTTTAGAGTCAACATCATCAATACTTTCTTCATACACTTTTACTTTTGCCTTTCCTTTCCTTTGTATCTCTTCAACACCTGCATAATCATTTGTTGATCATGTATACCATGTATTTTGCTCATCAAATGTCACATCTTTGGTAACAAGAAATTGCTTTGTAGATGGACTCCACAACCTGTAACCCATCTGTCTATCATCATATCCAATAAACACATACTTCTCTACTTTTGGTTCTAGCTTATGTCTTAATTGTGAAGGAACATAAGCATATGCTACACATCCAAATACTTTACAATGATCAAGAGTAGGTTTCTTACCCCACCATGCTTCATAAGGGGTTCCTCCATCCAAAGCTTTACAAGGTAACCTATTCACAAGGTATGTTGCAGTATTAATGGCTTCTGCCCATAAGTAATTTGGACAATTCTTTTCCTTCATCATTGCTCTTGCAAATTCTACAAGAGTCCTATTTCTCCTTTCTGCTACTCCATTCTGTTGAGGAGAGTACCTGCAAGTTACTTCTCTTTTTATACCTGCATTCCACAAATAATCATCAAACTCTTTAGAGAAATACTCTCCCCCTCCATCTGACCTTAACCTTTTAAGCTTTTGCCCTGTGATCCTTTCTGCATAGGCATGAAAATGTTTGAATGTCTTGAAAACTTCTGATTTATCCTTGATTACATATAGAGTAATCCATCTGGTTGCATCATCAACAAACAACACATAATATTTGGATCCATTTATGCTATAGTCCCTTGAGGGACCCCATACATCTGTATGAACCAATTCAAGCATATTTGAATGCTTGTACCCTGATTTGTTGTAAGAACCTTTATGTGCTTTACCTAATTGACAAGCTTCACACTTGTACACCATATGTTGCCCTTCAACATTCGGCAATCCAAGCACCACCTGATTCTTTGACATTTCCTTTATAGCTCTTTCATTGAAATGACCTAGCCTTTTATGCCATAGGTCTAATTCAGACACCTTTTGACTTCCATAAGTAAATAATGCATGTCCCACATTACCTTGGACTTTGAGAATGAACAACCTTCCTTCCTTTTTCCCTGCAATTATGTTTCTATATCCCTGATTTGGATCTTGCACATAAACACCATCATTTGTGAATCTTACCTCATATCCTTTCTCCACAATTTGCCCTACACTTATCAAATTTTTAGGAATAGTAGGAACATAAAGTACCTTGCTCAAAAGTGTACTTCCACTCTTTGTCTTCACTAATCCAATGCTCTCCACTTTATGTTTGGTATTGTCACCTGTTTGAACTGTATGTCCATTCACCTTTGCTTCCATATCAGTCATCAAGGATAGATTCCCACTCAAATGGTTACTACATCCTGAGTCAATATAAAACACTCTTTGATCTTCTCCCACTGATTCATGAGTTGCATTCAAGATAAGAGTCATATCATCCTTCTGATCTGATGCATAATTATAATAATTGTTGTTGTAGGACTGAGATTGGAAGTTTCTTCCACCTCCTCTAACATATGATGTCCTACCACCTCTTCCTCTGAAGTTGCCTCTTTGGTTTCTGCCTCCTCTACCTCTTTGATTAAAATTCTGATTATTGCTTCCACCATTTTGATTGTTATACCAACAATCATTTGCCAAATGATTTGTTCTACCACAAATCCAACAAGCTTTAGCATTATCTTTGTTCTTACCTCCTCTTCCTTTACCTCTGAAATTCATCTTTCCTTTTGTGAAGTTAGCTTGACTTAAATTCCCTTCATCATCAGTCGATTGCTTTCCCTTGCCATTCTTTTTCTTGTCCTTGGAGTACATAGCTTGACTTGCACTTCTATCATTGTCTCCTTTAATGTCCTGCTCAAAAGTTAGCATGTGTCCTAGCAATTGATTAAGATCAGGAGTAAAGTGATCAAGTGACAACTCTATGGACAATATGAAAGGCTTCCACTTCTCATCTCCTCTCAGACTTGTAAGTATTTGTCTTACCAACTTTTCCTCTTCAATGTCTTCATCCACTGCTCCCAAGCTATCTGCAATATCCTTCATCTTTGCCACATAATCAGAAATTGATTGTGAGCTCTTCTTCTTGAAGGTTGTGAACTCAGCCCATAGTGAGGACTTCCTTGACTTGGTTGTATTCTGGAAATGCTCTTCCAAAGCATTCCAAACATCTGCAGCACTTTCCAATCCTCTAATGTGAGGTAAAAGATAATCATTTACAGCCATGTAAATGATACTCCTTGCTTGAGCATCCTTTCTCATCCAAGTCTTCAAGACTGCAAGTTCTTCCCTAGTTGGAATACTAGGATCTGCAAATTCAGGCTTTTCTTCATCTCCTGTAATGAAGGCCATCAAATCTTTACTCATGAGGTGTGCCTCCATCCTCATGGACCAAGCTGGATAGTTCTCCCTATCTAGCTTATCAATCTGCAAGCTTTCTCCCATCCTTGACCTTCTGTATCTGCAATTACTATGATTTATGAGGATAAAGTGTACCTTTGATATGAGCTTTGTCCTTCTTGATTCTTTTCAAACTCGTGCTTTGAACTTCTGCAGGTTATCTTCAATAATTTGTCCTTGTCCTCCTTTGATTTGGAAGAACTCCAATATCTGCACCAATCGGAACTTCAATTGTCTTTTCTTCTCTTGTATTACACCTTCAGCTCTGATACCACTGTTGGAGACCTCTTAATCTCCAAAGGTTTGATCTATACTGACTTAAGAACACTTCTATGTCAGTTATAAACCAAACTTTACACAAATATTGTTCTTCTTTACCAAAACTTCCATCAACACTTCTCTGAGTGAAGAAATGTTTACTTCAGAAAGTCTGCTTCAGAAATCGACTTCATTACCTGCACATAACTTCAAATTTCTTCAAGTAAATGATGCACAAGTATTCGCAATACCTTTGCGCAATCATACTAATCATTAGTTCTCAAAACTAATCACCAAAAGGTTAATTTGATCCTTAAGATCAAAGATATGTCATAACTGTCTTCCAGAGGTAGCGCCTTCGACATGGTCAACTTCTTAAATTGATTTCTCTCAATACAAAACCCGTTTTGCTAAATGCTTTTAGCCATAGCTTCCTTATCTCCTAACTTAGATTTTAAGTGCTCACTCCTCAAAAACTTTACAGTATACACTGAGATCTAAGCAAAACACTGAGACAGAAAAGTGCGCTACTCTCAGACTTCAGTTTTCACATTCTACATATGAATGTTCCTATTGATCATTCTCACAGTAGGAGAGGAATTAGATCATGAAACTCTGAACATAGCTTTATTAGCTTCTCAATTAGATGTGTACAAAAGGAATCTTGATCCACATGATCAGACAGAGAGCACTCAGAGAAAAGCCCGTCGCTATTTTCTGGGAAAAAACTCTCTACACATCTCTAAGACATTTGTCATCTACAAAATGACTCTCTCTCTCTCTCTCATATCTCTTATCATCATTAACTTATATATACATGATTTTTTGACTCATCCCGCGTCTATGACATTACTCCTTATCATCCTAAGGATTTAGCTCTACTCAGATTACAAGAATTTCCACTTATATGTACATATGTGTACAAGACATCATTCTGAAATCTCCTTCACTTTCTCAAGTATCTTCTTCCACTTCATTCTGACCATAAGCTTTCTTCAGAATCTTTATAGTCACTAATTTCTGATTGATTTGTTCCAACAGCTCCCCCTCAATCACTAATTGTGATTATTCCATTCTTCTTCACTCCTACCATCTCCTTGAATCTCTGTAGCTTAGGTCCATCCAAGCTCTTTGTCATCATATCTGCCACTTGTTCTTTTGTTGGAGTATACATCACTTCAATCTCTTTATCAAGTACCTTTTCCCTCAAGAAATGATACTGAATCTCTATGTGCTTAGTCCTGGCATGAAAAACAGGGTTAGCTGCCAAATACAAAGAACTCATATTGTCTCCAAAAATAATTGGAGTACTATGATCAGTTTCAAAACTCTTCATCAAGGTCTTCAACCATATCACTTCTTTTGCAACTTCTACCATTCCTTTATACTCAGCTTCTGTGGATGATAAAGCACTGTATGTTGCTTCTTTGAACACCAAGAAACTAATTTATCTCCAACATAACAGAGATACCCATGAGTAGACCTTCTATCATCTGAGTCACCTGCCCAATCTACATCACTAAACACTTTAATTCTTGTGTCAGAAGTGAAACCATAGTACAAACCTTCACTTAGGGTTCCTTTGATATATCTGAGTACCCTTTGGGCTGCAATCCAATGAGTCTTCTTTGGACAATGCATAAATTGTGACAACACACCTACTGCATATGATAAATCTGGCCTTGTCAAGGTAGCATAAATTAAACTACCTACCAAACTCTGATATTTCTTCATATCATTGAATTCTTCACCTCCATACCTGCTCAATTTATGATTTACCTCCAATGGTGTAGTTGAAGTCTTGCAATCTTCCATGTTAAACTTGACTAGAAGATTCTTCAAATACCTCTCTTGTGAAACATATACTCCATATTGAGTATATACAATCTGCATTCCTAGAAAATAAGATAAGTTTCCCAAATCACTTATCTTAAACTCCTTCTCTATTTGCCTTTTGAGTTCATTGATTCCTTGAGCATCTGTTCCTGTGACAATAATATCATCAACATAAATGCACATGTAAATGTATCCATTTTCACTTGCCTTCACTAGCAAGCTACTATCTGCCTTTGATGCTTGAAATCCACATTCATTCAAGAACTTGACAAGTCTGTAATTCCAAGCTCTTGGGGCCTGCTTCAACCCATACAAAGCTCTCTTGAGCTTACACACATAATCTGATCCAATTGAATTCATAAAACCTTCTGGTTGCTCCATGTATACTTCATCTGCAATGTATCCATTTAGAAATGCATTTTTCACATCTAATTGTGACAACTTCCATCCTTTACAAGCAGCAATAGCAATCAATGTTGTAATTGTAGACATCTTAGCAACAGGACTAAAGGTTTCATCATAATCTACCCCATAAGTTTGGGCATAACCTTTGACCACAAGTCTAGCCTTGTATCTAGACACCTTACCATCTGCAAACCTTTTTGTTTTATATACCCACTTACATCCAATGACTTTCTGATTCTTTGGTCTTGGTACTAATTCCCAAGTTTCATTCTCAAGTAGAGCATCATACTCTTCCTGCATTGCCTTCTCCCAATTCTATTTACCTTTGGCTTCTTCATAAGTGATTGGATCGTCTTCTGTCTTCACAAGGTAAGCATAATCTTTTGTTGTTAGAAAAGATGTATCATAACTATACCTTATAGGTTCTTTCCTTTCCCTTGAGGATCTTCTGATTTTTGCACTTCTCGAAGTTTCAGCCTCATTTGATTCTGGATCAAATCTTGGCCCATCTTCTACATGATCCTGCAATCTACTTTTAGAGTCAACATCATCAATACTTTCTTCATACACTTTTACTTTTGCCTTTCCTTTCCTTTGTATCTCTTCAACACCTGCATAATCATTTGTTGATCATGTATACCATGTATTTTGCTCATCAAATGTCACATCTTTGGTAACAAGAAATTGCTTTGTAGATGGACTCCACAACCTGTAACCCATCTGTCTATCATCATATCCAATAAACACATACTTCTCTACTTTTGGTTCTAGCTTATGTCTTAATTGTGAAGGAACATAAGCATATGCTACACATCCAAATACTTTACAATGATCAAGAGTAGGTTTCTTACCCCACCATGCTTCATAAGGGGTTCCTCCATCCAAAGCTTTACAAGGTAACCTATTCACAAGGTATGTTGCAGTATTAATGGCTTCTGCCCATAAGTAATTTGGACAATTCTTTTCCTTCATCATTGCTCTTGCAAATTCTACAAGAGTCCTATTTCTCCTTTCTGCTACTCCATTCTGTTGAGGAGAGTACCTGCAAGTTTCTTCTCTTTTTATACCTGCATTCCACAAATAATCAGCAAACTCTTTAGAGAAATACTCTCCCCCTCCATCTGACCTTAACCTTTTAAGCTTTTGCCCTGTGATCCTTTCTGCATAGGCATGAAAATGTTTGAATGTCTTGAAAACTTCTGATTTATCCTTGATTACATATAGAGTAATCCATCTGGTTGCATCATCAACAAACAACACATAATATCTGGATCCATTTATGCTATAGTCCCTTGAGGGACCCCATACATCTGTATGAACCAATTCAAGCATATTTGAATGCTTGTACCCTGATTTGTTGTAAGAACCTTTATGTGCTTTACCTAATTGACAAGCTTCACACTTGTACACCATATGTTGCCCTTCAACATTCGGCAATCCAAGCACCACCTGATTCTTTGACATTTCCTTTATAGCTCTCTCATTGAAATGACCTAGCCTTTTATGCCATAGGTCTAATTCAGACACCTTTTGACTTCCATAAGTAAATAATGCATGTCCCACATTACCTTGGACTTTGAGAATGAACAACCTTCCTTCCTTTTTCCCTGCAATTATGTTTCTATATCCGTGATTTGGATCTTGCACATAAACACCATCATTTGTGAATCTTACCTCATATCCTTTCTCCACAATTTGCCCTACACTTATCAATTTTTTAGGAATAGTAGGAACATAAAGTACCTTGCTCAAAAGTGTACTTCCACTCTTTGTCTTCACTGATCCAATGCTCTCCACTTTATGTTTGGTATTGTCACCTGTTTGAATTGTATGTCCATTCACCTTTGCTTCCATATCAGTCATCAAGGATAGATTCCCACTCAAATGGTTACTACATCCTGAGTCAATATAAAACACTCTTTGATCTTCTCCCACTGATTCATGAGTTGCATTCAAGATAAGAGTCATATCATCCTTCTGATCTGATGCATAATTATAATAATTGTTGTTGTAGGACTGAGATTGGAAGTTTCTTCCACCTCCTCTAACATATGATGTCCTACCACCTCTTCCTCTGAAGTTGCCTCTTTGGTTTCTGCCTCCTCTACCTCTTTGATTAAAATTCTGATTATTGCTTCCACCATTTTGATTGTTATACCAACAATCATTTGCCAAATGATTTGTTCTACCACAAATCCAACAAGCTTTAGCATTATCTTTGTTCTTACCTCCTCTTCCTTTACCTCTGAAATTCATCTTTCCTTTTGTGAAGTTAGCTTGACTTAAATTCCCTTCATCATCAGTCGATTGCTTTCCCTTGCCATTCTTTTTCTTGTCCTTGGAGTACATAGCTTGACTTGCACTTCTATCATTGTCTCCTTTAATGTCCTGCTCAAAAGTTAGCATGTGTCCTAGCAATTGATTAAGATCAGGAGTAAAGTGATCAAGTGACAACTCTATGGACAATATGAAAGGCTTCCACTTCTCATCTCCTCTCAGACTTGTAAGTATTTGTCTTACCAACTTTTCCTCTTCAATGTCTTCATCCACTGCTCCCAAGCTATCTGCAATATCCTTCATCTTTGCCACATAATCAGAAATTGATTGTGAGCTCTTCTTCTTGAAGATTGTGAACTCAGCCCATAGTGAGGACTTCCTTGACTTGGTTGTATTCTGGAAATGCTCTTCCAAAGCATTCCAAACATCTGCAGCACTTTCCAATCCTCTAATGTGAGGTAAAAGATAATCATTTACAGCCATGTAAATGATACTCCTTGCTTGAGCATCCTTTCTCATCCAAGTCTTCAAGACTGCAAGTTCTTCCCTAGTTGGAATACTAGGATCTGCAAATTCAGGCTTTTCTTCATCTCCTGTAATGAAGGCCATCAAATCTTTACTCATGAGGTGTGCCTCCATCCTCATGGACCAAGCTGGATAGTTCTCCCTATCTAGCTTATCAATCTGCAAGCTTTCTCCCATCCTTGACCTTCTGTATCTGCAATTACTATGATTTATGAGGATAAAGTGTACCTTTGATATGAGCTTTGTCCTTCTTGATTCTTTTCAAACTCGTGCTTTGAACTTCTGCAGGTTATCTTCAATAATTTGTCCTTGTCCTCCTTTGATTTGGAAGAACTCCAATATCTGCACCAATCGGAACTTCAATTGTCTTTTCTTCTCTTGTATTACACCTTCAGCTCTCATACCACTGTTGGAGACCTCTTAATCTCCAAAGGTTTGATCTATACTGACTTAAGAACACTTCTATGTCAGTTATAAACCAAACTTTACACAAATATTGTTCTTCTTTACCAAAACTTCCATCAACACTTCTCTGAGTGAACAAATGTTTACTTCAGAAAGTCTGCTTCAGAAATCGACTTCATTACCTGCACATAACTTCAAATTTCTTCAAGTAAATGATGCACAAGTATTTGCAATACCTTTGCGCAATCATACTAATCATTAGTTCTCAAAACTAATCACCAAAAGTTTAATTTGATCCTTAAGATCAAATATATGTCATAACTGTCTTCCAGAGGTAGCGCCTTCGACATGGTCAACTTCTTAAATTGATTTCTCTCAATACAAAACCCGTTTTGCTAAATGCTTTTAGCCATAGCTTCCTTATCTCCTAACTTAGATTTTAAGTGCTCACTCCTCAAAAACTTTACAGTATACAGTGAGATCTAAGCAAAACACTGAGACAGAAAAGTGCGCTACTCTCAGACTTCAGTTTTCACATTCTACATATGAATGTTCCTATTGATCATTCTCACAGTAGGAGAGGAATTAGATCATGAAACTCTGAACATAGCTTTATTAGCTTCTCAATTAGATGTGTACAAAAGGAATCTTGATCCACATGATCAAACAGAGAGCACTCAGAGAAAAACCCGTCGCTATTTTCTGGGAAAAAACTCTCTACACATCTCTAAGACATTTGTCATCTACAAAATGACTCTCTCTCTCTCTCATATCTCTTATCATCATTAACTTATATATACATGATTTTTTGACTCATCCCGCGTCTATGACATTACTCCTTATCATCCTAAGGATTTAGCTCTACTCAGATTACAAGAATTTCCACTTATATGTACATATGTGTACAAGACATCATTCTGAAATCTCCTTCACTTTCTCAAGTATCTTCTTCCACTTCATTCTGACCATAAGCTTTCTTCAGAATCTTTATAATCACTAATTTCTGATTGATTTGTTCCAACAGCTCCCCCTCAATCACTAATTGTGATTATTTCATTCTTCTTCACTCCTGCCATCTCCTTGAATCTCTGTAGCTTAGGTCCATCCAAGCTCTTTGTCATCATATCTGCCACTTGTTCTTTTGTTGGAGTATACATCACTTCAATCTCTTTATCAAGTACCTTTTCCCTCAAGAAATGATACTGAATCTCTATGTGCTTAGTCCTGGCATGAAAAACAGGGTTAGCTGCCAAATACAAAGAACTCATATTGTCTCCAAAAATAATTGGAGTACTATGATCAGTTTCAAAACTCTTCATCAAGGTCTTCAACCATATCACCTCTTTTGCAGCTTCTACCATTCCTTTATACTCAGCTTCTGTGGATGATAAAGCACTGTATGTTGCTTCTTTGAACACCAAGAAACTAATTTATCTCCAACATAACAGAGATACCCATGAGTAGACCTTCTATCATCTGAGTCACCTGCCCAATCTACATCACTAAACACTTTAATTCTTGTGTCAGAAGTGAAACCATAGTACAAACCTTCACTTAGGGTTCCTTTGATATATCTGAGTACCCTTTGGGCTGCAATCCAATGAGTCTTCTTTGGACAATGCATAAATTGTGACAACACACCTACTGCATATGATAAATCTGGCCTTGTCAAGGTAGCATAAATTAAACTACCTACCAAACTCTGATATTTCTTCATATCATTGAATTCTTCACCTCCATACCTGCTCAATTTATGATTTACCTCCAATGGTGTAGTTGAAGTCTTGCAATCTTCCATGTTAAACTTGACTAGAAGATTCTTCAAATACCTCTCTTGTGAAACATATACTCCATATTGAGTATATACAATCTGCATTCCTAGAAAATAAGATAAGTTTCCCAAATCACTTATCTTAAACTCCTTCTCTATTTGCCTTTTGAGTTCATTGATTCCTTGAGCATCTGTTCCTGTGACAATAATATCATCAACATAAATGCACATGTAAATGTATCCATTTTCACTTGCCTTCACTAGCAAGCTACTATCTGCCTTTGATGCTTGAAATCCACATTCATTCAAGAACTTGACAAGTCTGTAATTCCAAGCTCTTAGGGCCTGCTTCAACCCATACAAAGCTCTGTTGAGCTTACACACATAATCTGATCCAATTGAATTCATAAAACCTTCTGGTTGCTCCATGTATAGTTCATCTGCAATGTATCCATTTAGAAATGCATTTTTCACATCTAATTGTGACAACTTCCATCCTTTACAAGCAGCAATAGCAATCAATGTTGTAATTGTAGACATCTTAGCAACAGGACTAAAGGTTTCATCATAATCTACCCCATAAGTTTGGGCATAACCTTTGACCACAAGTCTAGCCTTGTATCTAGACACCTTACCATCTGCAAAACTTTTTGTTTTATATACCCACTTACATCCAATGACTTTCTGATTCTTTGGTCTTGGTACTAATTCCCAAGTTTCATTCTCAAGTAGAGCATCATACTCTTCCTGCATTGCCTTCTCCCAATTCTATTTACCTTTGGCTTCTTCATAAGTGATTGGATCGTCTTCTGTCTTCACAAGGTAAGCATAATCTTTTGTTGTTAGAAAAGATGTATCATAACTATACCTTATAGGTTCTTTCCTTTCCCTTGAGGATCTTCTGATTTTTGCACTTCTCGAAGTTTCAGCCTCATTTGATTCTGGATCAAATCTTGGCCCATCTTCTACATGATCCTGTAATCTACTTTTAGAGTCAACATCATCAATACTTTCTTCATACACTTTTACTTTTGCCTTTCCTTTCCTTTGTATCTCTTCAACACCTGCATAATCATTTGTTGATCCTGTATACCATGTATTTTGCTCATCAAATGTCACATCTTTGGTAACAAGAAATTGCTTTGTAGATGGACTCCACAACCTGTAACCCATCTGTCTATCATCATATCCAATAAACACATACTTCTCTACTTTTGGTTCTAGCTTATGTCTTAATTGTGAAGGAACATAAGCATATGCTACACATCCAAATACTTTACAATGATCAAGAGTAGGTTTCTTACCCCACCATGCTTCATAAGGGGTTCCTCCATCCAAAGCTTTACAAGGTAACCTATTCACAAGGTATGTTGCAGTATTAATGGCTTCTGCCCATAAGTAATTTGGACAATTCTTTTCCTTCATCATTGCTCTTGCAAATTCTACAAGAGTCCTATTTCTCCTTTCTGCTACTCCATTCTGTTGAGGAGAGTACCTGCAAGTTACTTCTCTTTTTATACCTGCATTCCACAAATAATCATCAAACTCTTTAGAGAAATACTCTCCCCCTCCATCTGACCTTAACCTTTTAAGCTTTTGCCCTATGATCCTTTCTGCATAGGCATGAAAATGTTTGAATGTCTTGAAAACTTCTGATTTATCCTTGATTACATATAGAGTAATCCATCTGGTTGCATCATCAACAAACAACACATAATATCTGGATCCATTTATGCTATAGTCCCTTGAGGGACCCCATACATCTGTATGAACCAATTCAAGCATATTTGAATGCTTGTACCCTGATTTGTTGTAAGAACCTTTATGTGCTTTACCTAATTGACAAGCTTCACACTTGTACACCATATGTTGCCCTTCAACATTCGGCAATCACCTGATTCTTTGACATTTCCTTTATAGCTCTCTCATTGAAATGACCTAGCCTTTTATGCCATAGCTCTAATTCAGACACCTTTTGACTTCCATAAGTAAATAATGCATGTCCCACATTACCTTGGACTTTGAGAATGAACAACCTTCCTTCCTTTTTCCCTGCAATTATGTTTCTATATCCCTGATTTGGATCTTGCACATAAACACCATCATTTGTGAATCTTACCTCATATCCTTTCTCCACAATTTGCCCTACACTTATCAAATTTTTAGGAATAGTAGGAACATAAAGTACCTTGCTCAAAAGTGTACTTCCACTCTTTGTCTTCACTGATCCAATGCTCTCCACTTTATGTTTGGTATTGTCACCTGTTTGAACTGTATGTCCATTCACCTTTGCTTCCATATCAGTCATCAAGGATAGATTCCCACTCAAATGGTTACTACATCCTGAGTCAATATAAAACACTCTTTGATCTTCTCCCACTGATTCATGAGTTGCATTCAAGATAAGAGTCATATCATCCTTTTGATCTGATGCATAATTATAATAATTGTTGTTGTAGGACTGAGATTGGAAGTTTCTTCCACCTCCTCTAACATATGATGTCCTACCACCTCTTCCTCTGAAGTTGCCTCTTTGGTTTCTGCCTCCTCTACCTCTTTGATTAAAATTCTGATTATTGCTTCCACCATTTTGATTGTTATACCAACAATCATTTGCCAAATGATTTGTTCTGCCACAAATCCAACAAGCTTTAGCATTATCTTTGTTCTTACCTCCTCTTCCTTTACCTCTGAAATTCATCTTTCCTTTTGTGAAGTTAGCTTGACTTAAATTCCCTTCATCATCAATCGATTGCTTTCCCTTGCCATTCTTTTTCTTGTCCTTGGAGTACATAGCTTGACTTGCACTTCTATCATTGTCTCCTTTAATGTCCTGCTCAAAAGTTAGCATGTGTCCTAGCAATTGATTAAGATCAGGAGTAAAGTGATCAAGTGACAACTCTATGGACAATATGAAAGGCTTCCACTTCTCATCTCCTCTCAGACCTGTAAGTATTTGTCTTACCAACTTTTCCTCTTCAATGTCTTCATCCACTGCTCCCAAGCTATCTGCAATATCCTTCATCTTTGCCACATAATCAGAAATTGATTGTGAGCTCTTCTTCTTGAAGGTTGTGAACTCAGCCCATAGTGAGGACTTCCTTGACTTGGTTGTATTCTGGAAATGCTCTTCCAAAGCATTCCAAACATCTGCAGCACTTTCCAATCCTCTAATGTGAGGTAAAAGATAATCATTTACAGCCATGTAAATGATACTCCTTGCTTGAGCATCCTTTCTCATCCAAGTCTTCAAGATTGCAAGTTCTTCCCTAGTTGGAATACTAGGATCTGCAAATTCAGGCTTTTCTTCATCTCCTGTAATGAAGGCCATCAAATCTTTACTCATGAGGTGTGCCTCCATCCTCATGGACCAAGCTGGATAGTTCTCCCTATCTAGCATATCAATCTGCAAGCTTTCTCCCATCCTTGACCTTCTGTATCTGCAATTACTATGATTTATGAGGATAAAGTGTACCTTTGATATGAGCTTTGTCCTTCTTGATTCTTTTCAAACTCGTGCTTTGAACTTCTGCAGGTTATCTTCAATAATTTGTCCTTGTCCTCCTTTGATTTGGAAGAACTCCAATATCTGCACCAATCGGAACTTCAATTGTCTTTTCTTCTCTTGTATTACACCTTCAGCTCTGATACCACTGTTGGAGACCTCTTAATCTCCAAAGGTTTGATCTATACTGACTTAAGAACACTTCTATGTCAGTTATAAACCAAACTTTACACAAATATTGTTCTTCTTTACCAAAACTTCCATCAACACTTCTCTGAGTGAAGAAATGTTTACTTCAGAAAGTCTGCTTCAAAAATCGACTTCATTACCTGCACATAACTTCAAATTTCTTCAAGTAAATGATGCACAAGTATTTGCAATACCTTTGCGCAATCATACTAATCATTAGTTCTCAAAACTAATCACCAAAAGTTTAATTTGATCCTTAAGATCAAAGATATGTCATAACTGTCTTCCAGAGGTAGCGCCTTCGACATGGTCAACTTCTTAAATTGATTTCTCTCAATACAAAACCCGTTTTGCTAAATGCTTTTAGCCATAGCTTCCTTATCTCCTAACTTAGATTTTAAGTGCTCACTCATCAAAAACTTTACAGTATACACTGAGATCTAAGCAAAACACTGAGACGGAAAAGTGTGCTACTCTCAGACTTCAGTTTTCACATTCTACATATGAATGTTCCTATTGATCATTCTCACAGTAGGAGAGGAATTAGATCATGAAACTCTGAACATAGCTTTATTAGCTTCTCAATTAGATGTGTACAAAAGGAATCTTTATCCACATGATCAAACAGAGAGCACTCAGAGAAAAACCCGTCACTATTTTCTGGGAAAAAACTCTCTACACATCTCTAAGACATTTGTCATCTACAAAATGACTCTCTCTCTCTCTCTCTCATATCTCTTATCATCATTAACTTATATATACATGATTTTTTGACTCATCCCGCGTCTATGACATTACTCCTTATCATCCTAAGGATTTAGCTCTACTCAGATTACAAGAATTTCCACTTATATGTACATATGTGTACAAGACATCATTCTGAAATCTCCTTCACTTTCTCAAGTATCTTCTTCCACTTCATTATGACCATAAGCTTTCTTCAGAATCTTTATAATCACTAATTTGTGATTGATTTGTTCCAACAGTTAAATCCACCTCTTGATTGTGAGTAGCGACCTCTTTGAAATCCTCTTCCTCTCTGATTCTTGAAGTTCATATAGCACTTATATGTTGTGTGATTAGAAAGTCCACATATATTGCATGGAGAAGAGTTGAAAGGTCTCCCCCTACCTTGCTTACCTCCTCTGCCCCTTCCTCTTGAATTCCTACCTCTCCCTGCATAATTAGCTTGAGAAGTAGTTCCTTCATCTTCAACTTTGTTGCTCTTTCCTTTATCCTTAGACTTTCCTTTATCTGTATAGAGGGTAGAAGAATTGTTACCGCTTGATGGTTCTCCATGTATGTTGAGCTTGGCGTCATGGGTAAAGAGTTGTCCCATGAGTGTGGTAAGATCTGGGATTTGCATGTCCATGTAAAGGTCCATAGCAGTTGTGAAAGCTTCCCACTTATCATCTACCTTGATGCCATTGATTATCTATCTCACTATTTGCTCTTCTTCAATCTCCTCTCCTATGCTTGCCAATTGATCAGCTACATCCTTTACTTTGGTCACATACTCTAAAACATTTTGCTTAGGTTGCTTCCTTTGAGTAGTAAACTCAATCCACAAATGATTTTTTCTAGCTCTTGTATTGGAAGAAAAATATGAAGATAATGTATCCCAAGTCTCTTGGGAAGTCTTACGATTCCTAATGTGAGGAAGGAGGAAGTCAAAAATAGAGTTAAGTAGATATGACCTTGCTAAAGCATCTTTGGCACACCATGAGTTGAGTCTTTTTAGCTCTTCTCTTGTAGGTTGACCTTTGCTTTTGAATATGGGCATCTCCTCATCTCTTGATATGTATCCATAGACACTCCTTCCTTGTAGATAGGTCCTTCATCCTCAAGGACCATGCTCGATAATTATTCTTGTGCAATTTATCAATGAAAGAAGAGAAACCATCTCCCATTTTACCTTAACTTGCTCTGATACCACTGTTGGAAGAGATGGATGGATACCTCAAGGAAGTGAGGTGGTATTGCTAAAACATGCTTTGCACCTGACCTAAATCACTTAAGAGTTTGACAATAGGCCCTTTTAGCTTGCAAATGACACCAATAAAGTACCTATGCACTTTGGAGTTGATGCTTGAAACAATTGAATCAAAATAGACTACTTCACAAATAGCTAGTCTCACAAAACTTGTTATTTTGGTCTATACACCTGCTGGTTCTTTTGCTCAGTGCTCACAGTACAGTAACAATTAATCAAATTCCTTTTGAGGGAATCAAATAAGCTTAGATAGATAATGATTACAAGTTTAATCATCTAAAATAATAGACTATGCTCTGAGAAATCAATTTAGCAATCCAAAGCTTACCCCTGATATTTTAGGGACTGAACAATAGATGAACAATGAGCAGTTCGATGGCAATTTATCCCAAATGGCTGAACCAAAAGCTTTGAAAATTTTTCAGCATAAAATATGCTTTACGCTAGTTCCAACAAGCTATAGAATATGTAAAATGGTTGAGAAATCCCTGAGATATGATCAAACAACGTTCGTTGTTCTTAGTAGTCATAGCAGAGAAGTAGATAGAGATGATCAATGAGGTTTATGTATTATGACACATGATTATACAAGATCATTGGCATTTTAATGATGCCCAATGATAGTTCAATGAGTAGAGTATGATGTAAGCTTCTCAAATCCTACAAATGACCAATGGAGGAGCTCTCAATGAAGCACTCGGAACCGTGACTTTTTTACTAGTCCTTTTATAAGTAGTTTTCCTCCAAGTTTGAATTTGAATTCAAACTTGGTTCCACCTAAAAGTGATTCCTCCAATTGAGGAGATATTCTCTCATGAAAAACTCGTAGCTCATACTTCTCCTAACTCCACGATATTTTGGTTTTTACAATATTCTCTCAAGATTAAAAACTTTTACAATGGTGAATAATCAAAAAGATTACAAGCTAGGATTCACATGATCCATTAAGTGCTTCCACATATTGCTTTCCAAGTTAAGCCAAATGTGAAGGCTTGTATATTTTCACCAATAGTAAGGACAAAGACAAGTGAAAGAATGAGTGTTCCTCCCAAGAAAGCTTATATGCCTAGTTCCATTGAACTACATACCTCTTCTTCTATGAACTGGTATTCCCAAGAATTCCTACGTGAGATTCAAGAAGAGAAATGGGCAAAAGAAAGCGAAAAGCATCCTCCCATTGAAGTTGTGGATGACTTAGTCCAAGGGTGCTCCACTGAGAAATTCGAGATCGGTGGGGATGGGAGGAAATATCAAATTAGGGCCATCGGTGTTGCATCTTGGAAGTCATAGTGTGAATAGTCGAACCCTTCAGGGTGGTGGAGTAACGTCCTATGTTAGGGTGGCTCCACGTGGTTGAGCACAAGGTACTTGGACAGTTCCTCTCATCTTCTTGGAAGGGGGTCTAGTGGATGTTCGGCCTCTGAACTGCTGCACTCGATTCCACTTCATGGCCCGTTGAATAGGGATGTCATAAGCCAAACACCTATAAATGATTCTAGTTAGAGCACAACATCCATATAAAACATGCTTTTGCGGCCATCCTTTGTGGGCTAGGTGTATCTGATCAATTATCTAGTGGGGTAGGTTGATGGTGAGGTTCTATGTCTCTGCCAGATACAAAGTGAACCATAACTCCTTGGGTGGCATGGTGAACCTATCTTGGGCAAGAAAAGCAAAGTGTTGCATGCACATTCAAAGGTGTATTATTTCAAGAATCCTTTTGTAGATGTCTAAATCCATAGTTAATAAGTCTATGGTTAAAGTTTGAGAGCCTAATTGTAAACAGGCTGTGAGAATTATGAGTAGGAACATTAATATGTGAAGAAGTGTTCACTGGTTCTTGAAACAGGCACAAATTTTGATGCTAATGTTTTGGTCAGTTCTCCTTCCATAGTGTAAAGTGTTGAGCAAGCAAGCACTCAATCTTTAAGTTAGAAGGTAAGCTATCTGTGGCTAAAAGCATTTGCATAAACGGGTTCTAGATTGAGAGAACCAAGTGTTAGAAGTTATAGGTGTCTAAATGGACTTCTCAGAAGAACAGTTTTAGAAATAGGTGACTTGTTAAGTTCATCTCTCAAGATCTATTGAATCTTTTGAAGTGATTTAACTTGGAGGAGGTCCGTAAATTGTAGGCAACACCTTATGCAAAGTTTTATAAAAAATGTTACAGATTTGATAAGTCAATGAGAGAGTTATGTGCAGCAGACTTTATGTGTAATCACCTTCTTCACAGTTTGATCAAAATTTTGACAATTGATCATTGATCCTTTAAATTGGTGAATGATTTGAGTTACTCTTGATATAGAGGTGCTCTAACTTCAAGAGTAGATTGTTCTTTTGGAGATTAACACTCTCCATCAGGGCAATCACAGATGAGGTGATCTCCCTGACATCAATAGCATGGTCCTCTAGGAAATGGGGGTCTTACCTGCCTAGGTTGAGGTCTAGAGTTGGGGTTTTCGTACATGACATTTGCATACTCTGGCTCCCAATTGGGTTCACGCGGGTCTTCATAATAGTACGACTCATTATGCTCAGGTGATTGCATGTAGTAAGCTTGGGGGCTATCAATGTGAGTAGAGTCAAAACTATGATCACAAGGGTCACTTTTTGAAAGCAATGGTGTTACTGGCACTATGGCTCTATTCAGATTCTCTTCTGCAGCTGCATACTTCACTGGAATCACATTGGCTAGGGCTGGAGGTTGCTGAACGAACACAGGCTGAGGCCTTTGTTGGACCTGATATTATGGTTGGTGGGGCTGCTGAGGCCTAGAATACTCTTGTGATGGGTATTGGTTCTGGTATCTTCCTTGTAGAGGGTATGGTTGTGGATATGTTTGCCTAACTGCTTGCTTATTGTATGGGCAATCTTGTGTGGTTTGATTAGTGTATCTCCATTCTATAGTGTAGTATTGACTACTAGGATTCACTTGGGGTTGAGCCATAATGGGAAATACATTCGCCATATGGTCACCTCCACAAGTATAGCATCTTTTCACTGGGGCAAACCTTGGTATTTGTTTGCTTAGGACTCCTAACTTCTGAGCTACTTTCTTCGCAAGCTCCTCAATAGATGTGGATGGACTTAAGGCAAGTAGAGGTATCTGAATCTCTGTAGATTTTTGAAAGCTCTAATTCCTCCCCTAGGTTATCCTCAATGTTGATGCACATACATACACACTCTTCTATGTTCCAAGGGTCTTTCAAGTACACATAAGATCTCAATTTGGTACTTAGCAATCCATCTAAGAATAAGGCCACTTGTTTGGCTGGATTGGGTAACCCTGAAATCGTACATCTCTCTAGGTATTGCCTAAACCTTCTTCTTGCAAGTCTAACCATCTCTTGAGGTGTCTGCTTGAAGCTATGTATCAATGAGGAGGTGTTGTGTCTGATGCCACTCTTAGAAAATTCTATGATGAAAGCCTCTAGAAGTTGGTCTATGTTCCTGAACTGGCCTTGGTGAAGCGTTTGAAACCATGTAAGGGCTATGTTCTTAAGAGCTAGGCTGAAGGCATTATATTGAGTGAGCAAGTCTTCAACTTGTTCAACTTTCAAAACTTGCCTAAATTCTACCACATGATCGTAGGGGTCTCCTGTGCCATCAAAATATTTCTTCATGGATTTGACTAGTTGTGTAGGCCTCAAGGTTCTTGTGTGTTCTCTAGGACTTGGCAATAGGAATTCATCCGTATTTCTTTGGTTCCTTGGGTCTCTAAGTCTCTCGATTTCCATTCTATCTATCGTTGTTCTCATTCTTTCTCTTCCCAGTGGGTTAACAAAGCTCACTTCTGGTCTATCTCTACCCTTGTCCCTTTAACTCCAAAAGGCCTCGGTAGTCTCTTGGTTTAAGAGCAGATCTGTGCTCTTATTAACCTGAGGAACCCACTTTCGAGTGATGATTCTAGTCAAGACTAATTTGCCTCAGGGAGTTCTAGGCTCTCTTCCTAAGTTCCCTTGCTCTATGTCCCCTATGTCTCCCTCTGGGATCACATTACCAAACTCATCTGTTCTATCCGGTTGGTTGGTGACTACGTACATTGTCCCTTCTTTATCTAGGTATGCACCATTCTCGAACTTGACCACTAGATGTTCTAGTCCAAGGGGTTGATCAGATTTTTTAATCTGCACAACAGATCTTGATAGGCGGTCCTCATAGATGCAAGCACCTAATCGGTTGGTCCTAATGTATTCGAGTTGCATTTTCTATGGGCCTTCAAGTGTCTCTAAGTAGGCCAATCCTGAACTTCCTGTGGGTCTCATCACACCATAAGACATTTATGATTCACTAGTCTCAAAGCTAAGATTGACATTAGCCTCTAAAAACCTAAATTGTGCCCAACTTTATAATAAATTGTGCTCCAATGCCATCTGTAAGCTAGGTACAACCGATTCCATAGCTGCAATTGCTTCAAGACTATATGCGAGTTTAAAAGGGATACTTTTGATAGCAACTTTATAGGTAGTTCGGTAAGCCCATAAGATCGAAGGAAGAAATTGATCCCACCTTTCTGGGCACTCCAGAACAAGTTTCTTCAACATATTAAGAAGGGTTTTGTTAGTTCTTTTGGCTACTCCATTCGCTGAAGGATAATAAGGGTAACTAAATTTATGGACAATACGGAAGGTTCAGGTTAAAACTTGCATTAATGTATTAGCAAAATGAGTGCATTGATCAGAAACAATCTCCAAAGGAAGCCCATAACCAGGAAAAACATCACAAAGTAAACATTTAGCGACCACCGGAGCAATTGCGGACTATAATGCCCAAGATTTGGCCCAATAAGTAGCATAATTAGTACAGGTAAGGATATAACGATGATTTGTAACAATAGGAGGAGGCGTAATAGGACCAATAAAATCCAATCCCCACTTTTGAAAGGGCTCAAAGGGAAGGACAGGCTGAAGTGGAAAATGGTGCCGGTGTAAAGGTTGTCTAGTATGTTGGTAGGCATCACACCGTTGAACATAAGTAGCAATATTATGATGCATTGTGGTCCACCATAACCCACTATGCAGAATTTTCCGATACGTAAGGTCTACCACAAAATGCCCACTAGAAGGAGTGTAATGAGCCATTGCGATTACCGAAGAAACTTCATGGGGAGGAATAAATTGTAAGAGCGTGCCAGATGGATCCATATAATACAATTGTCGCACAATGCAAAATCAGCGACTATACATAGCCAATTTATGACGAGATGATGCCGAAGTAATATTTGAAGGACATGTGCTGGTTAGAAAAACCATGAGGATGTCATAATACGAAGTAACACCTGGGAATCTTCCTGATTACCCCTGGAGGACACATCGGACTTGATATCAGGTATGCCGATTTTTGATTCTATGTGGAATATTTTATCAAAAGAATCTATTACAATCCCATTGGGGCAACTTTTATCATTGGTCCCTGGTATTTGATAGCAATTTCAGCAACAAATTAGTCCAGAATCTTCGTGCACACCTTCTACAATGACCATCAGCCCAAAAATTGATTTTACGGTGGATCATGTTGTTCCTTTAATTACGGTATGGTATAAAAACCACAAAATTTCACAAGTATTAATTGATGGAGGCTCAAAAGTTAATATTGCTACAAACGCACTCTGTAAGAAGTTAGGATGGACTTAGATTGAACTCGTCCAGTTCTTTGTAAGAATGGCTGATCAATCTCGAGTACATCTAGTGGGTTTGGTGCATGATATACCCATTAGCCTACAGGGAGCAGTGTTCAAAATGAATTTTGTTGTACTGGGATTACCCAAATCAAGTCTATATTACAGCTTATTATTTGGAAGGACCTGGTTGAAGCAAGCGAAAGTATTACAGGATTGGTCTGCACATGAACTTATTTTTAAAAGCAATCACCGAAAATATGTTGTACCCTTGGATAATATGAGGCCTTGCGATTTTCATGGACGACCTTATGTGGCAGAACCCGTGCATATGTTGGATGGTCTTTCGGATGACAAAGAAGAAGCTTTTTTAAATGCTAACAAGGATTTGTTAGCACTGGGTACAGTTGATTTACAAGCCATAATGGATAATTGGACTCCGGTCGCTTTTACAGTAGTCCCTCTCATCGAAGAAGTGGAACCAGTTACAGATCAAGTTTTGGATGCCACTAATCTTCAACACTTACTCCCCCCACTTGAGGATATTTCCATGCCCCGATAGTTTTATGTACCGAAAGATCAACTAATCACTTGCAATTTGGGTGACGAGGTTAGCACGCATCTTGTCAGGGGAGCACTAGATTGTGCTCTCTGACTACAGTAGACAAGATTTCCAAAATACACTTATGATTACAAAAACACCCACATAGGAAAAATAATACAAGAAGATGTACTCGATACAAGACGTCCCACAACCCGGGACCAATAGGTATGGAAAACTGGACTAGAGATGATATAGGAGATCCCACAACCCGGGATCGTAAGTATGAGACAAGATATCTGGATTACAAGAACTCCCCTCTGGGAGATGGACTAGATACAAGAAAGAACTCAACAAGGTCTCGTACTACGAGATTACAAGAGGACAAGACTAGATGTCCAGGATACAAGACTAGATAGGAGTGGAACAAGGAACAAGACAAGAACAGGAACTGGAACTTGGAGAGTACTTACTTGGTGGTCACAACTCCTTGAGCTCCCAGGACTGGTATTGGCAAGACTGATTATGAATGTGGCCAACCCCTCCTTATATAGGTTTTCAAGGGCGGTTCATGAAAGGCAGTTACGAATTGATGATGTCATTGATGATGTCATCAATTCAAAACATGAGCTCTGGATATCCGAATCAGGCAAGTAGACAGTCGATCTTAGGGTTTTGCATGTTCCGAATGCAATGGAAGCATTGGTTTCTCCTAATTCTGAACCAACCATGAGATACAGGGTTCACATGGAATCTAAGGTTCAGGATGGTTTCCTTTGTCTATGACATTACCTCCCCCTCAAGCGACAAGTTCCACGAGGAGCGGTCATGTTATCTGGTCTTGGCTTCGTTGGATTTCTCTTGTGGAATTCTCGAACTTTGATTGGTGCTCTCTGAAGGTTTTCTGCAGGTTCCCAAGTACGATCACTGATGTCATACCCTTTCTAATGAATAAGGTATTCCAATCTTCCTCGGGATATTCTGGAATCTAGGAAATGCTCGACTTCAAATTCTTCATGATCCTCAATCTCGATAGGTGGTGAAGGACTAGGTCTCTCCCCCCTCAATGGTGAAATCTGATATGGTTCCAACAGGGATACATGGAAAACTGGATGTATTCTCATAGTACTTGGTAGCTGGAGCTTGAAGGTGACTGGATTAATCTTGGCCACGATGGTAAATGGAACAAATCTTTGATGATCTAACTTTGCACAAGGTCTTGAGGTTTGCAGATTGTTTCTGAGTAACCATACTTTATCCCCAATTTGATACGATGGATTCTGGACACGATGTTGATCTGCATAGTACTTATATTGTTCTTGAGCTTTATGGATCTCTTCCTTGAGTTCTTTGTGAATGTCCATCAAGTACTAGGCCTTGTCTCTAGCAGTCGGGTTCTTGACATGATTTGAGAGTTGTATATCCATCCTTGGATGTTGTCCATAATTTGCAAAGAAGGGAGTCTGCTTGGTAGATGCATTAACACTATTGTTATAAGCAAACTCTGCAAAGGGTAAAAGCTCAAACCAATCATTTTGATGATAGTTGCTAGTGCAACGGAAATATTGCTCCAAGACTTGATTCACCCGTTCTGTTTGTCCATCAGTCTGTGGATGATTTGCTGTAGATAGTTTAACTTGAACACCAAGGGGCTTCCAAAGACTGTTCCAAAAGCTGGATATGAACTGTGGACCTCGATCACTGACAATGTCATGAGGCAATCCATGAAGCCTAAATATATACCTGAGGAAAAGTTTAGCAGTGGCTGCACCTGTGATTGCCTTGGTAGTTGGAATGAAGTGTGACATCTTTGTAAATCTATCCACAATAACAAGAATGGCATCATACTTATCTTACTTTGGTAGATTTGTGATGAAATCCATAGACAATGAAGCCCATGGCCTTTCTGGAATAGGTAGAGGTTGCAAGAGGCCATGAGGTTTATGTCAGGGTACCTTAGATCTATTGCAAGTATCACAGGTTCAAATGTATTCTTTGACTTCCTTCCACATCTGAGGCCACCAAAAGTCCCTGGATATGAGTTCTATTGTTTTATTCACTCCAAAATGTCCTGCTGCAAGGTTGTCATGGCGTTGTTGAAGTACTTGGATCCTAGGCTTTCCTAGAGGAACATACAATAGGTTCTTATAGAGCAATAACCCATCCTTTTCCTGAAATTCATTTACTTCTTGGAATTTTCCTTCTTGAGCTTTCTACTTAACGTTACAAAACAATTCATCCTGTGGTAGATTCTCACGGATCAATTGATTCAAGGCTGAATCTTCATGATGGCTTGAAGAGATAGCTGCTAACTGGAGATGCTCACGCTTGAGTAATACACTCTCTTGTTGATCAAAGGCCTCTTCACCTTTCTTTTGTGCAAGGTAAGATCTTTTGGACAGGGCATCTGATTGACATTGTTGATGTCCTAGACGGTATGTGATGACAAAGTCAAATGTGGATAAAAAGTTACTCCATCTAGATTGCCTTCTATTGAGAATCCGAGTGGTCATAAAATACTCTAGGTTCTTGTGATCTGAATACACAGTGACTTTATGAGCTGCTCCTTCTAGATGGTGACGCCATGTATCAAATGCGTCTACTATGGCAAGAAGTTCTTTATCATGAATTTCATAATTAATTTTTGGAGGGGAAAATTTCCTTGAATGATATGCAACTGGATGTAGGTGTCCATCATCTCCATATGGGGGAAGAATGGCCCCTAGAGCAAAGTTTGATGCATCTGTCTCAAGGAAGAAGGGCTTATTGGAATCAGGATGAATTAGAATTGGGGAGGTAGTAAATGCTGATTTCAAGGTCTAAAAGGCCTTTTCTACTTCTTCGGTCCATGAGAATTTGGAGTTCCCTGTAATCTTGGTAAGAGGTGTCACTATCTTGGAGTAATCTCTGATGAATATCCTATAGAAATTGGCAAACCCCAAAAAACATTGTACATCTCGAACACATGAAGGTGGTTGCCAATCAAGGATTGTCTCAATCTTCTTAGGATCCATAAAAATTCCTTTATCTGATACAATGTACCCTAAAAATTCCACTTCTGTCTTATGGAAAGAGCACCTCTCCAATTTTGTATATAATCCTTTTTCTCTTAGTTTCTCTAGGACTATCTTCACATGACATTCATGATCCTCTAGATTTTTAGAAAATATCAAGATATCATCAAGGTATATTACAACAAAATCATCTAAATATTCTCAAAAGATATCATTCATCATATGTTGGAAGACAGCTGGAGCATTTGTTGGATTCTTCTGGATATCTCGAGGGGTGATTTTATTATTCTCTCAATTAATTTTTGGATTATGTTTCTTTAACCACGGCATTCCGATGATAACCATATTTACTGGACTCGATATTACATTGAAACATATGTGTGAATCATGGTCACCAAGGTGTACTCTTAGTGGTATGGTTTCCATGGTTATATTCCCTGATGCTAGAGGTCATCCATCTACTACTTCAGCTACTACTGGTCTCTTCTTCTGAAGTACTGGAATTCCATGTTTCTTAACAAGTCCTTCATCAATGAAACATGAGGACGCTCCTGAATCTACCAGAGCTATAAGGGAAAGGGTCTTCTTAGACATGATTAACTTGACAGGGGCAAGAAATATTTCTACGGGTGTGGATGGAATTATGAGACCCTTTCTTATATCATGGTCCGGTTGTATGGTCTCTTTTACAACTAGACTTCCTCGTTTCGCTGCTCTACAAGGGTGGCTGCGACTTTGGAGTTCGTTCTCTTGTTGGGACAATCAACTGCAATGTGGCCAGGGTTTCCACAATATAGACATAATTTGTTATCCCTCCTTCTTTGTTTCTCTTGTGGTGTTAGAGGCTGGAACCTAGTTACATCTATCTGCATAGGTTCGGGCATAGACTCATCTCTAGGAATAGGTTGGAAAGGTTTCCATTGGCGAGGTCTTCCTTCTACTTGTTTTTCTTGTTTCCTTTCAAAAAGGCAGTTATCACATTGAATGGCTTGGTTGATGTATTCATTCAATGTCTTAACCTCTGGCATTGTGAGTAGAAGGTCCTTCACATCATCCCTTAAGCCCCATCTAAATTGTCTTATGAAATAATCTTCATGCCAAGTGAGGTCACATATCAATTGCCTAAATTCCGATGCGTAGATAGAGGCAAGGCGGTTACCTTGACGTAGCTTCCGAAGTTTTGTTTCTGCCACTCGACTCGTGTCTGCATCTCCAAATGTGGCAATGAGCTCTCTAAGAAACCCCTCATAATCATGAAGTACGACCATATCCTTCTCCAAGATTGGGGTGAACCATGATAACGCTTGACCGTAGAGCAAGGTTCCAATAAAACCGACCTTGGATGCATCATCAGGGTATCTATCAGGCTGCATACGGATGTAAAATTTGACTTGTTGCAAGAATCCTCGGAACTTTGTGCGATCACCATCGAACTTTTCTGGCATGCAGATCTTGGGTTCCCTCATGAAGGATGTACTAGGTCGTTGATTTACTTGCATACTCCCTTGATTTGTCTGAAGACTCCCGATTCGTTCTTGGAATTCTTGGAGGAGTGCACTTACATGCCCTAGATGTTCCATCTCAATTTGTGTCTGTCGATGAGTTAGGTCTTCAACTTGTTGTTGGACACTTTGAAGTGATGCTACAATCTGTTCATAAGCATTCTCCATGATGACTGGTCTTGGATGGAAGTTAGTATTGCCAAAATGTCAGGGGAGCACTAGATTGTGCTCTCTGACTATAGTAGACAAGATTTTGGAAATACACTTATGATTACAAGAACACCCACGTAGGGAAAATAATACAAGAAGATGTAGTCGATACAAGACGTCCCACAACCCGGGACCAATAGGTATGGAAAACTGGACTAGAGATGATACAGGAGATCCCACAACCCGGGATCATAAGTATGAGACAAGATATTTGGATTACAAGAACTCCCCTCTGGGAGATGGACTAGATACAAGAAAGAACTCGACAAGGTCTTGTACTACGAGATTACAAGAGGACAAGACTAGATGTCCAGGATACAAGACTAGACAGGACTGGAACAAGGAACAAGACAAGAACAGGAACTGGAACTTGGAGAGTACTTACTTGGTGGTCACGACTCCTTGAGCTCCCAGGACTGGTATTGGCAAGACTGATTATGAATGTGGCCAACCCCTCTTTATATAGGTTTTCAAGGGTGGTTCATGAAAGGCGGTTACGAATTGATGATGTCATCAATTCAAAACATGAGCTATGTATATCCGAATCAAGCAAGTAGACAGTCGATCTTAAGGTTTTGGCACGTTCCGAACGCAATGGAAGCATTGGTTTCTCTTAATTCTGAACCAATCATGAGATATAGGGTTCACATTGAATCTAAGGTTCAAGATTGTTTCCTTTGTCCATGACACATCTGGTCAAGATTAAGGCCGGATTACCTAAACATTTTCAAGATGAATTACTACAGTTGCTGAAGGAATTTGCTAATGTATTTGCTTGGGACTATCATGATATGAAGGGATTGGATCCGCACATCTACCAACACAATGTGATGTTGAAACCGGATGCTCGACCAATTAAACAACAGAATTACCAGATGAATCCCAATTATGTTGCACGAGTGAAAGCTAAACTGGATCAACTGTTGAAAGTAGGTTTCAATTTTCCCATTGAGCACGCCGAATGGATCTCTCCTATTGTCATCGTCCCAAAGAAAAACAAGCAATTATGAATTTGTGTAGATTACCAAAAATTGAATGTGGTGACGGTACCCGATCCCTTTCCACTACCTTTCTTGGATACTATGCTAGATGATGTTGCAAGACGAGAAATGTACTCTTTTTTGGATGGTTATAGTGGTTATAATCAAGTACGAATGGTTGAAATGGATATACCCAAGACCACAGTTATTACAAATTGGGGAGTATATGCTTGCACGGTGATGTGGATCGGTTTACGCAATGCTCCAAGCACCTTTCAACAATGCATACAGGAAATGTTTTCTCCCTACTTAACTATGTTTATGTGGATGTATTTAGATGATTTTTCATTATCTAGTGATACATCGGCTCACCCCTACCACCTCAGATGCTGCTTTTCCAAGTGTCGAGAGTTCCATCTTTGTTTAAATCCCAACAAACCCGTCTTTTCAGTTTCTTGTGGAAAGCTACTCGGGCATGTTATTTCACAACACCGAATTCAAGTGGACCCTGATAGAGTTTGTGCAGTGTTGAGTGCACCCCCTCTTGCAACACCAAAGGAAGTTATGTAATTCCTTGGTCAAATATGATGGCATGGTTGACATCTTGGGTGGCTAGCTCATCTGGCTATACCTTTAATCATTTGATCACTAGGAACCCTCGAGAGTTTTTAGGAATGTCAATTGGATTTTGATCGACTGAAAACTCTTCTTACACAGACTCCTATTTTACAAGCTCTTAATTGGCAAATTCCTTTCCATGTCTTCGTGGATGCTTCTTATATTGCAATCGGCAGTGTGTTAATGTAGCAACATAACAAGTGGTTTCGTCTTGTTTATTATGCCAGCCAATGATTAGCAACTGTTGAACATAATTATTCCATTACTGAACGAGAATGCCTTGGTCTAGTCTATTCGATGAAAAAATTCCAGAACTATCTGCTAGGATGCAAATTCACCTTCCATGTGGATCACGCAGCCTTGGTTTATCTTGTATGACAACAACATTTAGGTGGCAGATTAGCTCAGTGGGTGTTGTTGCTTCAAGAATTTGATTACGAGGTGGTGCATCGCCTTGGATCAGCACATGCTCTTGCACATTTCCTTTCTCGACTGGATTTCGGTGAGCCTCCTGGTGGCATTGATGATACCACTATGGTCATCTATGTGACTGATTCAGTTTAGGATGATTCCTAGGCATAATCTATCTCACCTTTGTATTATGACATCCTCTTTTCTAACCAGTGGATGTCCGTCAAATACTACTTCGAAACCATCTCGCGGTAAATTGGCTATGTATAGTCACCGATTCTGCATCATTGTGGGACAATTGTATTATATGGATCCATCTAGCACACTCTTAAAATTTATTCCTCCCCATGAAGTGTCTTCGGTAATCGCAATGGCTCATTACACTCCTTCTGGTGGGCATTTTGTGGTAGACCTTATGTATTGGAAAATTCTGCATAGTGGATTATGGTGGACCACAATGCATCATGATATTGCTACTTATGTTCAACGGTGTGATGCCTACCAACATACTGGACAACCTTTACACCGGCATCATTTTCCACTTCAGCATGTCCTTCCCCTTGAGCCCTTTCAAAAGTGGGGATTGGATTTTATTGGTCCTAGTACGCCTCCTCCTATTTTTATAAATCATCGTTATATCCTTACCTGTACTAATTATGCTACTCATTGGGCCAAAGCTTGGGCATTATAGTCTGCAATTGCTCCGGTGGTCGCTAAATGTTTACTTTGTGATGTTTTTCCTGGTTATGGGCTTCCTTTGGAGATTGTTTCCGATCAATGCACTCATTTTGCTAATACATTAATGCAAGTTTTAACCTGAACCTTCCGTATTTTCCATAAATTCAGTTAACCTTATTATCCTCGAGCGAATGGACTAGCCAAAAGTACTAACAAAACCCTTCTTAATATGTTGAAGAAACTTGTTCTGGAGTGCCCGAAAAGGTGGAATCAATTTCTTCCTTCGGTCTTATGGGCTTACTTATCTACCTATAAAGTTGCTATCAAAAGTACCCCTTTTAAACTGGCAGATGGTGTTGAAGCAATTGCACCTATGGAATTGGTTGTACCCAGCTTATGGATGGCATTGGAGCAGAATTTATGGCTCAAATGTTGGGTCCAAGACCTAGCAGTATGATTGACACTAGCCTCTCAAAACCTAAGGCTTTGTCGATCTCTCCCTAGATGTCGTCCTGATCTAAGGTTCATATGCCTGATTGAACAGCCCCAATTTAACCCCAAATACAACCTTGTTGCAGATCACTTTATATCAGCCACTTGGTTCTTTTTTAGTTGTTTATCGTGTTTATGCTCTTGTCTAATATCACTTCCTCAAGAATGCTTGAGTAAACTGCCGCACTTTTAGTTGCTTGTACCACATTAAATTCTTTCCTTTAAGGTTATCAATTACAGAGAGATTAAATTCCTACCTGAACTTGAGTATTTAAGAGTCTTCAACTTGACAGATGCCTATCGTCACCCTGACTTACTTCTAGCACAAGTAACAGTTAGACTAAGCTAGGAATTGACAAAGGGAGTTGAGAATGATCCAACCTCAAGTTCCTTATCCCTTGCCCTTGTAAGCCCAGGAAGTTTCTTCCCAAGCCTGCACTCACTCTTGCCTTTAATGCCTTTCGACGCTCTCAGTGGACCTGTAAATGTCCCAAAGTTAGCTCAAGATTTAAACTCAATTGACACAGCAAGCCATTTTCATTCATGTAATTCAGAGATCAATTTGCCCTTTGGCTTTATGGAAAGTACTCCTAAAGATCCCTTAGTTTCCTTACCCCGAGGTATGGTCAACTTCAAAAAACTTGCATAGACACCACCAAAAAGCCTACTTCACCCAATATCTTCAGTCCGGCAAAGAGAGAACAAGAGAGAGGGAGGCCTGAAAGAGAGAGAGAGAGAGAGCGAGAGAGAGAGAGAGAGAGAGAAAGAGATGGGGGAGGGCAATTAAGTTTTCCCTTTTTTTTTCTTTTTCCAAAGAGCCTAAGATCACTCTGAACAGATTTCGTATGAGGAAGTTATGACAGTTCAAGGTCCTAGGGTTAAAACAGGGTTCAAACAGGCTAAGAGGCTAACAAGCAAACAGGGTTTTCTCTAGTTATTTGTTTACGGTCTTCCTATGTGTCCTATAGCACCACATTCATGCCCAAAATTAGCCAAAATTTTCAAATTAGGAAACCTAAAAGATTGGCCAAAAATGGTTGTCAATCGCGATCGACAAGGCTGTCAATCGCGATGGACAGAGCTATTTGTTGTGGCCTGTCAATCGCGATGGACAGGGGGTGTCGGTCATTATTGATGGGTCAATCGCGACTGATGGTGTCAATCGTGATGGACTGAGTTTTTTGGGTTTTTTACATGAGTTTGTGTCAATCGTGGTCTATGAGTCGTGATGGAGAGGTTTCTCAATGAAATGGGTTGTCAATCGTGATTTTTTTGTCCATCACGATGGACACGTGTCAATCACAATGGACAACTATCAATTGCAATGGACGGCTATCAATCGGGATGGACAGCAAGTCCATCGTGGGGTGTCTGTCATGATGGACTAAGTTTTTCGGGTTTTTTGCATGCCTATGTGTCAATCAGGGCCTATTTGTGGTGAGGGACAGGATTTTCGTCGTAATTTGGTGTCCATTGTGGATTTTGTGTCGATCATGATGGATACCATCTATCGCGATTGACAGAGGTGTCCGTTGGGGTCTTTCGATCACGATGGATAGGCTGTCCGTCACAATGGACACTGTCAATCGCGATTGATGCTTGCAATCATGATGGATAGCAAAAATGCAATTTTTTTAGAAATTTTTGTGCATTTTTTATGTGCAAGGTCTCTAGTCTACTGTGGTGCATTTACCCAAGGATCAAAATTTTTGTCAATTGAGATTGACAAAGATCAATGCCCCAGAGACTATACATAGCTTTTCCATACCTGTGCGACTTGTTGGAGATGATGATATAGCCAAAACCTCCAAGAACACTCAAGAAACATGCAAAAATAGCACACACAAATCGCTCTCTCGCTCTCTCTCACAAGTGAAATGAGAGGAATGGAAGGGAGAAGGTGATATGACCAAAAAACTGAAACTTTTGCGAAGGTGGTGCTGGAGGTGGGAGATGGTGAGGATGATGATGGTGATGATGATAGTGAAGAAAACAAAAGAAAATAGAGAAGAGTGAAGAAAATACCTATGACTCCAACATCACAACTCTACCTCTTACCATCACACGCTCGTCCTCAAAGCTCTCTCCCTGACAATGGTGCCAAAATTTGGTGTAGCTCAGTGGTAAGTAGCACCTCCTTTAATGTCAATCTGGGAAGACATGAGGATGGTATGAAGACCTCGAACAAGTGATGGCACAAGTGTGTGAGTGAGAAGCACACAAACATGCACACACATACACACACACGTGCACACAAGGCAAGAACAAAGAGAGAAACAATGGAGTTCTTTAGATTATTCAAAAAGTCTCATATACAAGCTCTAATAACTAACAAGCTAAACTCAAAAATGAGCTCTATAGCTCTTTTTATAGTTTTTGACTAACCTTGGTCCTCTCCAAACCTAGTGTCCGACCTAGTTAAGAATTAGGTTCCTAAGCTATTTTGGAGGCTCAAATGAGCTCTGCAAATTATGAAAATTGGTACATAAATACTATACTCCTCAAGCTCAGGGACTTATTGGCTTGCACAAAATGGAGTAGGAAAAATCAAAAAATGGTATTTACAATGGTGTGAACTGACTAAGATCACTATTTGGGAAATATTTCTTCATGAAAAATTATAAGGCCTATTTGCCAGATCTGCATTGACTGCTTTGCCTACTTAGTCCTTCTCTTTGCTCTGACTCTTTTCATAGACTTCCTTGTCTTGTAAGTCCTTGAGTGCCCTAACTGCTACCAACAATGACCCTCTGAAAATGGCACTCCTTTTGGTTGATGTTCGAGCTTTTGTAGCACGAGTTACAAAGGTCTTGATGAAAATCGTAGAGGTAGAGTTCGTCAACATGGCTTGCTCTATTGGATAAGTGGGAGATCTCCACGGTTGAGGTTGCGAGTTCTATCCCTAGATGCGGACTTGAAGATAACTACAATTTGTTGCAATCTCCACAACTGGATCTTCTTTTGCACCACCATGGATATGCTTACACACAAAACAATAAGGAAGAGATGTGCATATTGAGATAGTGAGAAGGATATGAAAAATTTTGACTAGCAAGATCTCCTGAGAACTTATGAAGAATGTGATGATGTCCCTCAAGTTCACCATGAGAGCTTGGCTCTGATACCAATGTAAGAGACTAATAAAGATTACGACCACCACCACATGCCAGAGAGATGACTCTCCTCCCAAACAAATGCCTCTATATTTAGCTCTCTCCAAGAGACTGCCTTCTTGGGTAGGTGGATACTAATCATCCATATGTTTGCCATGTAATTACATGTGCGTCAAGTGTTCCAATTAACTCAAGTTAACTCAAGTGGATGCTTCTATAAGGCTCTAGATCTCTCTAGGAAAAATATTCTTCCCATGTACCCCATGGGGATTGAACCCAAGACCTCCTCCTTCACATCTTTGAGACTTAATCAGTAAGCTAAGTGAATCACTTATTCACAAGAGCATATGACCTCCCAGTAAGCCTAGATTCAAGATCTTTGGTCATACACACGGGTGACCAAACAGTGTCCAAATTCAGTTCCGTCTAAATCGGCCAGACCCTTAGATGATAGACTTAGTTTATTACACCTATTACCCTAATGGGCTACTTATTTTTGTACATTCTAGTGGTAATACATTCAGTATTGTGTGTCATACTCCAAGCTTCTTGTACTTCCTTGTGTTGTTTGCATGCTTCCCGAGACCTCCAACTCCAACACATCTCACATGTGCTCACTTAGATATCCACAATGTGTAGCAAAATTGATTTCCTTTTTCATAGGATATCGACCAAAATCCTTTCCCATACTCATGCCAGCTTGCACATGTTTTTTTTTTGCACTTGCAGACGAGCATTCACAATTCCAACCTTTTTGTATCTCCCTTACACACCAGCACTTGTAATTACCAATATTAGCTCACATAGATTCAGCCATCCTGCTCACATTCAGTTAAAAAGGCACTCATATACATGTTATACACCCGCAACAATTATATATATTTTCTCAAAGGTCACTATAGAGTCAAAAAGCCTAGTTCTTACCCAAGATCTTCATAGTAGGAAGGCACATGTATCACCCATTTGTTCATTTTTCTCAACAATCAACACCAACATCTACTATTGTAGACAGTAGAGGCCCTTATTTGTGTCATATCTCCTAATGATAGAACTCAGAATAGTATCCAAAAAGCACCTGTTGACTAAGGACAAATTACCAGTTATCCAAGGAAGTAATAAGCAGCATAAACTTTTAAGACACTAGAACCAATTGTGGATGATATACTATTTTATAACCAAGAGAACTCTTTATTGTGTAGTGAACTTATGGAGTTTCAGAAGATTTACATGAATGATTATAGATCACATCATCCTTCTGGCAGCACATGCTTATACAAATTGTTTCTTCACAACACACTTTTGTCAAGCTTCTGAGTCATTGATCAATGAACACATAACCTGTCACAACCTATCAAAAAGGTAAATAGCATGAAGATTCCCCATTGATTCCTAACTCTATTCTAACATGTATCATCTTGGAATTGAGGAGTGCTGCATCTGCACTAAGACCATCTTCTCTCGCTCCTCTCCAAACGGGGTATTGGCACCATGGAAGTGCATAATGCATGCTGCAGGCTGAAGAGAATGGATAGTAGTTCTAGGATCCAAATTTGTGGCATTGTCAAAGGTCTGATTCAATTTTAGAACCAAAGCCTACCCATGAGGAGCTAAACGATGCAAATGCAGTGGGGCATTCAGAGGAAGAAGGATTTGTATCCAATGAGAATGTTCCCACTCTAGCAGCACCAATGGAGGGATAAAATTGGCATCAATCATGGTCTGAATCTATTCCTTGTTGCAATAATAATATTGGAGATAGTCCAACAAGTGTATTTAGATGCATCAAACATTGGAAGTTACTTATTATTCTTTCGAGAACCAAAACTAAGAATTTCTGAATCATCCTAGCCCTCATACCTACTGCGGAAGCTCCCCTTGATACATGTTTTCTTGTCCCATCCTTAGAACCTATCCTCTCCATGTATGAGGTTGTAATTGTCTAACATTCTCAATTGTGCCACAACATATATCTGCTATTGTAGTGCCTTCACATAAGTGATGCAAGAATGAAGAATCTCTTATTTGATTTCATGACAAGAATGTTGTTGATCACTCTCATCAACTTTTGTGCATGAGCTTCTAGAAATCTTTAATCAAAAAGGAAACTCTGTAACTTCTTATAACACTCAATGTCTCTCAACAATAGCTATCTGAAAGCTTTCTCTCCTTGGTACTTTGATACTCTCTGCCTCTTTTCCTTCTCAAAATTCGTTTGCCTCATGAGAGCCACAACAGCAACAGTGTGATCATCAACATTCCATCCCCCATTTCACTAAGATCCACTTGTTTGTCTCCTTTACGAGGGCAACAAATTCCAAAAATTCACCTAGCTCCATATTGGTTATCAGTCAACTTTCTACTTGTTAGGCTCTAGAAATCTTCTCACTAATATGTTCTAGTACAAAGAAGATGCCTTTATGTCTCCCTTGCAGTTAAGCTCCTACATAGGCAAGAATCATGTCATGTGTCTCCCAACAACTCTTGTTTAGCCCATCATGTTCACATGCTCTCGATCTTGCTGAACATGAAGAAAGGAAGCTATGGGCACTAGCTTCACCCTACTCCAATTGCTCTTTTTGTACTCCAGGATACAGAGGCTCCCTCTTTCCACCAATGCATCTAAGTAAAAGAATATTTATCGCCTTCAAACTTAACCCCATAAGTGTGTTTCTTCCCCTTTGATCTCCATCTTGGCACCTATAGGTGAAAAGAAAACCTTCCGAAACAACTCCCTACCTTCCCTTTGTACCCGCTACACAATCTTTCAAAAAAGGAGGGCCTCCTTCAGAGTTGTGCTCTGTCTGCTCCCTTCAACCTATCTCTCTTACAATTCCCATCAAACACCTGACACTTCTCCTCCATGCCTCTCCAGGGAAAGGATACTTTGACTCCTCCTTGTATGCACATGTCTCCTCAAAGGTTTTTAAGTGGATAAGACTTGTAGATGCATATGCAACTTCCATCGATGTTTCCATGGAATTCATAGCAAGACAAATGCTTGTAGTAATATGTAATCAATATTTAAACCTGTATTGAGCTGAAATTCGGATTGTAACCATCATCAATTCCCATCATGAAATCTAGTGCGACAATCCTTCGATGAAATATGGCCAAAATTTTAGTGAACATTCTGTTCTTGCAGCACTTTCACCATTTTGAGTTAATCTCAAACACTCCTTGACAAGAGGTCTCCTCTTTTGGTATCCCCTGTCACTCGACACTTCAATCCATAGTCTTGAGGGACCTCCTCTTTTCAAAAACGTCTCTCTTATCTACCATGGGAGGTTCTATGTTGCCCTCTGTGCTCCGTGCCCTCCTTGATTGTTGTCTCCAAAAGAACTTCGTGCCTTCCTTCAACCATCTATTGGGCCTTCACCTTTCACTTATGACTTCATTACACAGTAGCTCCCCTCATAGAGATTTCCACGCAAGGAGATTCCACTCCTTTGTGCTCTTCTCCATCATCTGTACACAAAATCTCCACCTTCCTCCTTCGTCACCTGCATAGACACCACCAAAAATGCTTCCCCATTATCTTAAGTCCGGCAAAGAGAGAACAAGAGAGAGGGAGGTCTAAGAGAGAGAGAGAGAGAGAGATGCGGGAGGGCAATTAAGTTTCCTCTTTTTGTTTTCTTTTTCCAAAGATCCTAAGATCACTCCGAACAGATTTCCTATGAGGAAGTTATGCCAGTTCAAGGTTCTGGGGTTAAAACAGGGTTCAAACAGGCTAATAGACAAATAGGGTTTTCTCTAGCTATTTGCTTACGGCCTTTCTATGTGTCCTATATCACCACATTCATGCCCAAAATTAGCCAAATTTTTCAAAATAAAAACCCTAAAAAATTGGCACAAAATGGTTGTCAATCGTGATTGACAGGGCTGTCAATCGCAATGGATAGAGCTGTCCGTCGTGGTCTATCAATTGCGATGGATAGGGGGTGTCGATCGCAATTGATGGGACAATCAGGATTGATGGCATCAATTGCGATGGACTGAGTTCTTTGAGTTTTTTGCGTGATTTTGTGTCAATCGTGGTCTATGAGTCGTGATGGATAGGTTTCTTGATGAAATGGGATGCCAATCTCCATTTTTTGTACGTCACGATGGACACATGTCAATCAAATGGACGGCTATCAATCGTGATGGATAGGCAGTCCGTCATGGGGTTTCTATCACGATGGACTGAGTTTTTTGGGTTTTTTGCATGCCTATGTGTCAATCGGGGCCTATTTGTCATGATGGACAGCATTTTCATTGTATTTTGGTGTCAATCATGGATTTTGCATCGATGACGATGGATACCGTCTGTCCTGATTGATAGAGGTGTCCGTCGGGGTCTGTCGATTGCGATGGACAAGCTGTCCATTGATGGACACTATCAAGCACGATTGATGTTGTCAATCGCGATTGATGTTGTCAATTGCGATGGACAAAAGTGCAAATTCTTAGAAATTCTTGTGGATTTGTGATGTCCAAGGTCTCTAGTCTACTGTGGTGCACTTAGATTTACCTAAGGATCAAAATTTCTGTCAATCGCGATTGACAGAGATCAACGCACCAGAGACTATGTAGAGCTTTTTCGTACCTACGTGACCTATTGGAGATGATGATACAACCAAACTTGCAAAAACACTCAAGAAACATGCAAAAATAGCACACATAAATCGCTCTCTCTCACAAGTGAAATGAGGGGAATGGAGGGAGAAGGTGATATGACCAAAAAACTAAAAATTTAGGAAAGGTGGTGATGGAGGTGGGAGATGGTGAGGATGATGATGGTGATGATGATACTGAAGAAAACAAAAGAAAATAGAGAAGAGTGAAGAAAATACCTACGACTCCAACGTCACAACTCTACGTCTTACCATCACACACTCCTCCTCGAAGATCTCTCCCCGGCAACGGTGCCAAAATTTGTTGTAGCTCAGTGGTGAGTGGCACCTCCTTTAATGTCAATCCGAGAAGACATCAGGATGGTATGAAGACCTCAAACAAATGATGGCACAAGTGTGTGAGTGAGAAGCACACAAACATGCACACACATACACACACACGCACACAAGGCAAGAACAGAGAGAGAAACAATGGAGTTCTTTCGATTACTCAAAAAGTCTCATATACAAGCTCCAATCACTAACAAGCTAAACTCAAAAATGAGCTCTCTAGCTCTTTTTATAGTTTTTGACTAGCTTTGGTCCTGTCCACACCTACTGTCCGACCTAGTTAAAAATTAGATTCCTAAGCTATTTTGGAGGCTCAAACGAGCTCTGAAAACTATGAAAATTGGTACATAAATACTACTAATACTCCTCAAGCTTGAGAACTTCTTGGCTTGCATAAAATGGAGTAGGAATAATAAAAAAATGGTATTTACAATGGTGTGAAGTGACTAAGATCACTTTTTGGGAAATATTTCTTCATGAAAAATTATAGCGTCTATTTGTCACATCTACGTTGACTGCTTTGCCTACTTAGTCCTTCTCTTTGATCTGATTGTTTTCGTTGGCTTCCTTGTCTTGTAAGTCCTTGAGTGCCCTGATTGCTACCAACAATGACCCTCTGAAATGGCACTCCTTTTGGTTGATGTTCAAGCTTCTACAGCACGAGTTACAAAGGTCTTGATGAAAATCGTAGAGGTAGAGTTCGTCAACATGGCTTGCTCTATTGGATAAGTGGGATATCTCCATACTTGAGGTTGCCAGTTCTATCCCTGGATGTGGACTTGAAGATAACTACAATTTGCTGCAATCTCCACAAGTGGAGCCTCTTTTGCACCACCATGGATATGCTTACACACAAAACAATAAGAAAGAGATGTGCATATTGAGATAGAGAGAAGGATATGAAAAAGTTCGACTAGCAAGATCTCACCAGAACTTATGAAGAAGGTGATGATGTCCCTCAAGGTCACCATGAGAGCTTGGCTCTGATACCAATGTAAGATACTAATGAAGATTATGACCACCACCACATTCTAGAGAGATGACTCTCCTCCCAAACAAATGCCTCTATATTTAACTCTCTCCAAAAGACTGCCTTCTTGGGTAGGTGGATACTAACCATCCATGTGTCGGTCATGTAATTACATGTACGCCAAGTGTTCCAATTAACTCAAGTGAACTCAAGTTAACTCAAGTGGATGCTTCTATAAGGTTGTAGATCTCTCTCGGCAAAATACTCTTCCCATGTACCCCATGGGGATTGAACCCAAGACCTCCTCCTTCACATCTTTGAGACTTAATCACTAAGCTTAGTGGATCACTTGTTCACAAGAGCATATGACCTCCTAGTAAGCCTAGATTCAAGATCTTTGGTCATACATACGGGTGACCAAACAGTGTCCGAATTCAGATCCGTCTGAATGAGTCGGACCCTTAGATCATAGACTTACTTTATTACACGTATTACCCTAATGGGCTACTTATCTTTGTACATTCTAGTGATAATACATTCAATATTGTGTGTCATGCTCCAAGCTTCTTCTACTTCCTTGTGTTGTTCGCATCCTTCCACTAACCTTCAACTCCAACACATCTCACATGTACTCACTTAGATGTCCACAATGTGTAGCAAAATTGATTTTCTTTTTCATAGGATATCGACCAAAATCCTTTCCCATACTCATGCCAGCTTGCACACATTTTTTTTCTCGTACTTGCAAGCTAGCATTCACAATTCCAACCTTTTTGTATCTGCCTTACACACCAACACCTGTAATTACAGATATTATCTCACATAGATTCAGTCATCCTGTTCACATTCACTTAAAAACGCACTCATAGACATGTTGTACACCTGCAACGATTATATATATTTTCTCAAAGGTCATTGTAGAGTCAAAAAGCCTAGTTCTTACCAAAGATCTCCATAGTAGGAAGGCACATGTATCACCCATTTATTCATTTTTCTCAACAATCAGCACCAACGACTACTATTGTAGACAGTAGAGGCCCTTAGTTGTGTCATATCTCCTAATGATAGAACTCGGAATGGTATCCAGCAAGCACCTATTGTCTAAGGACAAATTACTAGATATCCAAGGAAGTAACAAGTAGCATAAGCTTTTAAGCCACTAGAACCAACTGTGGATGATATACTATTTGACAACCAAGAGAACTCTTTATTGTGTAGTGAACTTATGGAGTTTCAGAAGATTCAAATGAATGGTTATAGATCACATCATCCTTCCAATAGCACATGCTCATACAAATTGTTTCTTCACAACACACTTTTGTCAAAGCTTCTAAGTCACTAATCAATGAACACATAACCTATCACAACCTATCAAAAAGGTAAATAGCATGAAGATTCCCCATTGATTCCTAAATCTATTCTAACATGTATCATATTGGAATTGAGGAGTGCTCCATCCACACTAAGACCATCTTCTCTCTCTCTCCTCTCCAAATGGGGTATTGGCACCGTGGAAGTGCACAATGCATGCTGGAGGCTAAAGAGAATGGATAGTAGTTCTAGGACCAAATTTGTGGCATAGTCAAAGGTCTAATTCAATGTTAGAACCAAAGCCTACCCATGAGGAGCTAAACGATGCAAATGCAGTGCAGCATTTAGAGGAAGAAGGATTTGTATCCAATGAGAATGTTCCCACTATAGAAGCACCAATGCAGGGATAAAATTGGCATCAATCATAGTCTGAATCTATTCCTTGTTGCCAACAATAATATTGGACATAGTCCAATTAGTGTATTTAGATGCATCAAACATTGGAAGTTACTTATTATTCTTTCGAGAACCAAAACTTAGAATTTTTGAATCATCCTAGCCCTCATACCTACTATGGAAGCTCCCCTTGAGACATGTGTCTTGTCCCATCCTTAGAACCTATCCTCTCCATGTATGAGGTTGTAATTGTCTAACATTCTCAAGTGTGCCACAACATTTATCTGCTGATGTAGTGCCTTCACATAAGTGATGCAAGAATGTAGAATCTCTTAGTTGATTTCATGACAAGAATGTTTTTTATCACTCTCATCAACTTTTGTGCATGAGCTCCTAGAAATCATTAATCAAAAGGAAAATATGCAACTTCTTATAACACTCAATGTCTCTCAACAATAGCTATTTGAAAGCTTTCTCTCTTTGATACTCTCTTCCTCTTTTCCTTCTCAAAATTCTTTTGCCTCATGAGTGCCACAACAGCAACAGTGTGATCGTCAACATTCCATCCCCCATTTCACTAACATCCACTTGTTTGTCTCTTTTATGAGGGCAAAAAATTCCAAAAATCCACCTAGCTCCATATTGGTTATCAGCCAACTTTCTGCTTGTTAGGATCTAGAAATCTTCTCTTCACTAATCTGTTCTAGTACAAAGAAGATGCCTTTATGTCTCCCTTGCAGTTAAGCTCCTACATAGGCAAGCATCATTTCATGTGTCTCCCAACAACTCTTGTTTAGCCTATCATGTTCACATGCTCTTGGTCTTGCTGAACATGAAGAAAAGAAGCTATGGGCACTAGCTTCACCCTACTTCAATTGCTCTTTTTGTACTCGAGGATACAGAGGTTCCCTCTTTCCACCAATTCATCTAAGTAAAAGAAGGTCTGAGACGCCTTCAAACTTGACCCCATAAGTGTGTTTCTTCCCCTTTGATCTCCTTCTTGGCACCTATAGGTGAAAACAAGACCTTCTGAAACAACTCCCTACCTTCCCTTTGTACCCGCTACACAATCTTTCAAAAAATGAGGGCCTCCTTCAGAGTTGTGCTCTGTCTGCTCCCTTCAACGTGTCTCTCTTACAGTTCCGATCAAACACCTGACACTTCTCTTCCATGCGTCTCCATGGAAAGGGTACTTTGACTCCTCCTTATATGCACATGTCTCCTCAAAGGTTTTTAAGTGGATTTGACTTATAGATGCTATGCAACTGCCATCGATGTTTCCATGGAATTCATAGCAAGACAAATGCTTGTAGTAATGTGTAATCAATATTGAAACCTATATTGAACTGAAATTCGGATTGTAACCACCATCAATTCCCATCATGAAATCTAGTGCGACAATCCTTCAATGAAATATGGCCAGAATTTCAGTAAACATTCTATTGTTGCAGCACTTTCACCATTTTGAGTTAGTCTCAAACACTCCTTGATAGGAGGTCTCCTCCTTTGGTATCCCCTGTCACTGGATACTTCAATCCATACTCTTGAGGGACCTCCTCTTTTTGAACACTTCTCTCTTATCTACCATGGGAGGTTCTATGTTGCCCTCTGTCCTCCGTGCCCTCCTTGATCGTTATCTCCCAAAGAACTTTGTGCCTTCCTTCAACCATCTACTAGGCCTTTACCTTTCACTTACGACTTCATTACACAGTAGCTCCCCTCATAGAGATTTCCATGCAAGGAGATTCCACCCCTTTGTGCTCTTCTCCATCATCTGTACACAAAATCTCCACCTTCCTCCTTCGACACCTTCATAAACACCACCAAAAAACCTACTTCCCCCAATATCTTCAGTCCGGCAAAGAGAGAACAAGAGAGAGGGAGGCCTGAGAGAGAGAGAGAGAGATGGGGGAGGGCAATTAAGTTTTCTCTTTTTTTTTTCTTTTTCCAAAGAGCCTAAGATCACCCCGAACAAATTTTGTATGAGGAAGTTATGACAGTTCAGGGTTCAGGGGCTAAAACAGGGTTTAAACAGGCTAACATGCAAATAGGGTTTTCTCTAGTTATTTGCCTATGGCCTTCTTATGTGTCCTATAGCACCACATTCATGCCCAAAATTAGCAAAAGCTTTCAAATTAGAAACCCTAATAAATTGGCCAAAAATGGTTGTCAATCGCGATCTACAGGGCTGTCAATCACGATGGATAGAGCTGTCCGTTGTGGCTTGTCAATCGTGATTGACAGGGGGTGTCAGTCGCGATTGATGGTGGCAATGGCAATGGACTGAGTTTTTTGGATTTTGTGCATGATTTTATGTCAATCATGGTCTATGACTCACGATGGACAAGTTTCTCGATGAAATGGGGTGTCAATCCTGATTTTTCTATCTGTTGCGATGGACACGTGTCAATCGCGATGGATAGTTGTCAATCGCAATGGACAGGTAGTCCGTCATGGGGTGTCTATCACGATGGACTGATTTTTTTTGGGTCTTTGGAATGCCTATGTGTCAAAACAATCGGGGCCTATTTGTCGCGATGGACAAGATTTTTGTCGTTTTTTGGTGTCAATCGTGGATTTTGTGTCGATTGTGATGGATACCATCTGTCGCGATTGACAGAGGTGTCTGTCGAGGTCTGTCGATCGCGACGGATAGGCTGTCCATTGCGATGGATACTGTCAATCGTTATTCATGCTCTCAATCGTGATGGCCATCAAAAATGAAATTTTTTTAGAAATTCTTATGGATTTGTGATGCGCAAGGTCTCTAGTCTACTGTGGTGCACTTAGATTTACTCAAGGATCAAAATTTTTGTCAATCACGATTGACAGAGATGAATGCCCTAGAGATTGTCCAAAGCTTTTTTCTACCTGTGCAACCTGATGGAGATGATGGTACAGTCAAAACCTGTAGAACACTCAAGAAACATGAAAAAATAGTACACACAAACTGCTCTCTTCCTCTCTCACACAAGTGAAATGAGGGGAATGAAAAGGGGAAGGTGATATGACCAAAAAACTAAAAATTTTGCAAAGGTGGTGATGGAGGTGGGAGATGGTGACAATGGTGATGGTGATGATGATAGTGAAGAAAACAAAAGAAAATAGAGAAGAGTGAAGAAAATACCTATGACTCCAACATCACAACTCTATGTCTTACCATCACACACTCATCCTCGAAGCTCTCTCCCCGAAAACGGCACCAAAATTTGGTGTAGCTCAGTGGTGAGTAGCACCTCCTTTAATGCCAATCCGGAAAGACATGAGGATGGTATGAAGACCTCGAACAAGTGATGGCACAAGTGTGTGAGTGAGAAGCACATAAACATGCACACACATACACACACACGCACACACAAGGCAAGAACAGAGAGAGAAACAATGGAGTTCTTTAGGTTACTCAAAAACTCTCATATACAAGCTCCAATCACTAACAAGCTAAACTCAAAAATCAGCTCTCTAGCTCTTTTTATAGTTTTTGAATAGCTTTGGTCCTGTACAGATATAGTCCTCGGCCTAGTTAAAAAACTAGGTTCCTAAGCTATTTTGGAGGCTCAAACGAGCTCTTAAAATTAAGAAAATTGGTACATATATATACTACTAATGCTCCTCAAGCTTGAGGACTTCTCGGCTTGCAAAAAATGGAGTAGGAATAATAAAAAAATGGCATTTACAATGGTGTGAAATGACTAAGATCACTTTTTGGGAAATATTTCTTCATGAAAAATTATAGGCCCTATTTGTAAGTCCTTGTCTTGTAAGTCCTTGAGCGCCTTGACTACTACCAACAATGACCCTTTGAAAATGGCACTCCTTTTGGTTGATGTTCGAGCTTTTGCAGCACGAGTTACAAAGGTCTTGATGAAAATCGTAAAGGTAGAGTTCGTCAACATGGCTTGCTCTATTGGATAAGTGGGAGATCTCCATGGTTGAGGTTGTGAGTTCTATCCCTAGATGCGGACTTGAAGATAACTACAATTTGCTACAATCTCCAGAAGTGGAGCTTCTTTTGCACCAGCATGGATATGCTTACACACAAAACAATAAGGAAGAGATGTGCATATTGCAATAGAGAGAAGCATATGAAAACGTTCTACTAGCAAGATCTCACGAGAACTTATGAAGAAGGTGATGATGTCCTTCAATGTCACCATGAGAGCGTTCACAAGTGCAAGCTCTTGGAGAAGGTGGAGGTCTGGTGAAGAGAGGTCAGTGGTAGCAAGAACCTTGGGTATTTTGTAACTTTGTTGATTGTGCACTCTTTGGGATTTTGCACAGAGAGCATTTGGATTGTATTGTACATCATCATTGTACTTTTCTCCTTTTAATCAATCTACAAAAGCTTACGGTGTCTATATCTTTCATCTTATCTTTCTCCCTTCTCCTACGAACACTCAAGTCCCTTTTTGCACAAGAATCCCCCAACACCTTTCTTATGACAATAATGGCATTTGATATTCCTCTTCCTTGATTTACTTCTACTCTTATTCTGTTCATCATTCTTTTCCTCGTTCTTTCTCTTGTCACTTTGTTGATTCTTTGCTTGGTAAGAATCATGAACATTATACACATCTCCACTCTGAGTGCCAACCATCGATTTTCTGTGAATCTCCTCACTCAAGAGTGCTCTACATATGTCATCATAGACTAGTTTACCACCAGGTGAACTATTGCTAATAATTGTGCAAACATATCCCATGATGATGGCAAGGTGCATAACAACAAGAATGCTTTCATTTCATTATCCATCTCCATTTTCTAAGCTTGTAACTGGGAGAATATAGCATCAAACTCATTCAGATGAGCAACAACACTATCTATGTCCTTCATGCAAATTTCATATGACTTTCTCATGAAGTACACTTTATTAGATGATGTCTCTTTTTCATATGTATTACATAACTTCTTCCAAAGATCCTCTGCACTTTCATAGTCCAATATTGTAAAGTAAACATTATCTTCCAGGTGCAAGCTAGCACTCATATATAAGGAAGTGCCAAGCTATGTGGAATCAATCCAAAAAAGGAAGTAAGCCCAAAGCTTTTCGAAACGCTTCAAATTTCTCCTAGTGCACCTCAATGTGCTTAGTGCGAGCATAGAACGCAAGGTTCCTCGCAATTGCCAATGCGCTGTGACTGTCAGTGAAGATGGTGGTGGTAGAATATTGACCGACACCCAAATTAGCCATAAGGCAGTTGACACATACACAATAGTCGTTGTGAAAGCTTCCCTATACTCAGCCTCACCACTGGAAGTGGCCACAGTATGTTGCTATTGATATATTTAGGTAGTGATGTGTGTGAACACACTAGGACCGCCAGGGCACTTTTTTCCCTCTTTAGGAGGTTTTTTTCCCCCGGCTTGTATATATGCCTATTGCTCTAATGGGCTACTTATCTTTGTACATTCTCTAGTAATACATTCAGTATTGTGTGTTGTGCTCCAAGCTTCTTCTTCTTCCTTGTGTTGTTCGCGTGCTTCCGCAAACATCTAACTCCAACAATTGGTATCAGAGCAGGTTGTCGCTTCATCTAGGGTGCTGTCGACACTCCTCTGGTTGAGGTATTAGAATCGCACGAATTTTGGTGAGCATACTCAGCATCTTTTCGAGATCAAAACTGCTTCGCTCTATGGTGCCGAAATCGCAATCTGAGCTCGTTTCGGCCTCCGAACATACTATCATAGCGCTTGTGCAAACTATTTCATCTTTTTGTGACGAAGGTATATACCAGTTTCTGTTCGCCAATATAAGCGTCTCAAAGTCTGCTACAAGTCTCGTAGAATTCATCCAGGCAGTTCTGTTCAACTTTTTGAGATACAATCAATTTTCTACATCAAGGTATTTTAGTCACCGGCCATGGCTGAAAGCAGTGACGTATTCCGTATGTTGGCTATTGAGGATAAGTTGGATGGTACCAACTACCCATTATGGGCTTATATGATGTGACATGTATTGGTTGCAAAAGGACTATGGAACATTATGTAGGGAGTCGAAAAACGTCCTATCACGCCTACAACTATTACAACTGTAGGTACTGAAGCTGATGCAAAAGGTGTCAAAGATGATGATATTCTGCATATTCCTGTTCATGTTGCGATTTCTGCTACGCCTACTATAGAGCAGATTCGCTCGGATGGCAGAGATGCCCAGGCACATGCATTGATAGCTTTGTCTGTCAAACGTGCCATTATTCCTCACATTTGCTCTTGCAGAACAGCTAAGGATACTTGGGATACACTTACCACATTGTACCAAGCTAGGAATGAGGCTCGTGTTGCTTACCTCCAAAAACAGTTGGAGAGTGAGCACATGAATGAAGGTGATTCTATGGACAGTTTCCTAACAAAGATCAAAGACTTGAAGGAACAGTTGATTTCTGCTCATGAGGTTATACTAGATAGCTCACTTGTGCAGACCGTTCTGAATGGTCTTCCTGATTCATATCAGAGTTTTGCTTCTACTCTTCGGTTGATGATGAAAGGCAATCCAAATGCCTTATCATTTGAGGAGTTAGTCTCTGTTCTGTTGCAAGAAGATCAATCTAGGCACAACAAGTCCATTATGCGAGTTACAGATCAAGCTTTCTTGGCTAGTCAGAAGGGTAAAGGAAAATGGAGCTCTTCCACTAGTAAGCAAAAATCTACTAATTCTGCATATTCGAAGAAGGAAGATAAAGATGAGAAGAAATCAGAAAAGCAGAAATTGCTTTGTAAGTACTCTAAAGGGAATGATCATATCATAAAGAACTGTCCAAAATTGGCTGCTAAAGAGGCAAAGAAGAAAGAGGCTTGAATGGTTGTTGCAGAGGCCTCTACACCAAAAACAGAGTCTGCTAATCTTGTGCAGGAAGAAGAATGGGCATTTACTACTGTCTGCAGTTTTGACCCATCTTCTCATGAGCAGTGCATGTCTGTAGTAGCCTGAGATGTTTGGTATTTGACAATGGGGCGACCAAACATATTACCTCAAAGCGTAGTTTCTTCTCTTCACTCTAGCCTGCCCCTACAGGGAATATTGTTACATGCCCCAACAACTCCTCTTATCCTGTTATGAGAGTTGGTAAGATCATTTTGACTACTGCTGATGGCAGTTCTTTCACTTTGTCAGATGCTTTATTTGTGCCAAGGATCAAGAAGAACTTGTTATCAGTTTCCGCATTAGCCAAGATTAGCTTGGTTGTGAAATTTATTGATGACAGGTGTAGAGTTCATGATCTTTCAAATGGCGATGTGATTATTGCTTCTGGCATTTTATGTCGTGGGTTGTATAAGCTCATAGACTATGAAAGATCTCTAAATGATTTGGCATGTGCAGTAAATGATTCTCAGGCTATGTCAGATGCAAAGCTTTGGCATGCATGTTTTGGTCATCTGAATTTTGCTAGCTTGCTACGCCTGTAGAAATCTGAAATGGTGTCCTCTTTGCCCAAACTTGAGGCACCTGGAAAACATGTTTGTGAAGGCTGTATTTTGGGCAAAATGCAGCGTTCATCCTTTCCAAAAGATGGTTCAGTTCGGGCTACTAAGAAATTGAAGCTTGTACATAGTGATGTCTATGGTCCCATGCACACACCTTCTTTTGGGGATTATCTTTACTTCGTGACTTTCATCGATGATTTTTCTAGGCATGCATGGGTATATCCATTGAAGGCAAAGTTCGAAGTGTTCATGTGCTTCAAACAGTTTTTGCTTTTGGCTGAAAATCTATCAACATGTACAATGGGCAGCCTCCATTTTGATCGAGGGGGGGAATATATGTCTTCTGATTTTAATGCATTTCCGGCTGAACGTGGGATAAAACACTAGTGTACGGTGCCGTATACACCTCAACACAATGGAGTTGTTGAACGAAAGAATAGGTCACTCATGGAGATGGCCAGGTGCATGGTCAAGAGTCAAGCTTTACCACATAGTTTGTGGCTTGAGGTTGTCATGTGTGCAGCATATGTATTGAACATGTATCCCACTAAAGCGCTGCAATCTATCACTCCATATGAGGCTTGGCATGACCGCAAGCCATCTGTTGCTCATCTGCATGTTTTTGGTTGTTTGGCATATGCATTAGTGCGTGAACAACATCACAGAAAATTGGATGATAAAGCAATAAAATGTATTTTTGTTGGGTACAATTCTGAAAGTAAAGGCTATCGTCTGTATCATCCACTGACTAAACGCATTCTGGTTAGCCAAGATGTTGTTTTTGTGGAAGATGCTATTCAACCATTGCTTTCATGTACGAAGGAGACATCTGTTAGCTCCAAAGACATGTATGATACTTTGCTGCCTCTTTTTACAGGTGGACAGTCTAGTGCTGGTCCTAATAAGGCAACTTCTCAGCCTTTGCACGTTTCATGTGATGATGCAAATAATTCCATTTGTGATGCAAATGTAAGTGATGCACTTATTTATGAGAGAGCTGATATTGAGCAGGCAAGAACTATGCCAAAATGGCTGGTATAGACCTTGCGTGACAGCAAATTAGATGCACCTCTATCATATCCTACTCGTTCAGGCTCTCATAGTGCCTCTTTTGCATCAGATTGCTATGCTATGGCTGCATCTAATCTCTATGATGAGAATAAGCCTGTTTCGTTTGATGAAGCAAAAAATTGAGAAAATTGGATGGCTGCTATGCAATCTGAATATGATGCTATAATGAAGAATGGTACTTGGTCTTTATTTGACTTGCCTCCTAACAAGAAGGCCATTGGCACTAAGTGGGTATACAAGCTGAAGCGTAAATCGGATGGTACAGTTGACAGGTATAAGGCTAGGCTTGTTGCAAAGGGTTATGCACAGGAAAGAGGCATTGGTTTTGATGAGACCTTTGCACCTACATGCCGTATGACTACTGTTCGAAGCATCTGTGCATTTGCAGCTCATCATGGTTGGAATGTACATCAGTTGGACATTAAAACACCATTTCTGAATGGTGACTTGCATGAAGAAGTGTATGTTTTTCAGCCCAGTCGCATTGTGTAGAAAGGGCATGAAAACTAGGTGTGCAGGTTAAAGAAGGCATTATATGGTTTAAAGCAAGCACCACGTGCTTGGTATGAGAAGATACATGCCTATCTGATTGCACATGGTTTTGAGAATAGTCCAACTGAAAGCACCTTATATGTTAAGCGTGCTAATGATGTGCTTCTGATCATTGTTGTCTATGTTGATGACATGCTGCTCACTGGTCCTATTGCGAAGCATATTGCTGATTTTAAGGCTGATTTGCATGCCTCATTTGAGATGTCTGATTTGGGGCATTTGCATCACTATTTGGGCATTCAATTTATGCAAGTTGATGGTGGAATGGCTTTGTGTCAAACGAAATATATTGACACATTATTGCAGCATTTTGGCCTTAAAGACTGTAAGCCTATTGCCACTCCTATGGAGATAGGTTTATGATTGAGTCTTCATGATGCTGGAGATGCATTTAATGTTGAAGATGCATTTAATGCTGAAGATGCATTTAATGTTGAAGATGCATTTAATGTTGAAGATGCATTTAATGCTGAAGATGCATTTGATGCTATTCTATATCAGCAGGTTGTTGGATGCTTGATTTACTTATGCATTACTCGGCCAGATATTCAGTTTGTTGTCTCACAGATGAGCAGGTTTATGCATTGCCTAGGAGTCAAGAATTGATAGGTACTTAAGTGCATCTTTCGCTATTTGAGTGGTACTCGGCTACTTGGGTTGTTTTATCCCAAGGGGGGATCACTAACGCCAGATTTGCATGCTTTTTGTGACTTTGATTTGGTTGGTTGCTATGAAACTCATGTGTCCACTAGTGGCTTTTTCTTCATGCTTGGTAGCTCATGTATAGCTTGGTTGAGCAAGAAGAAGCCTATTGTGGCCACTTCGAGTTGTGAGGCTAAGTATAGGGAAGCTTTCATAGCGACTATTGAGTGTGTGTGGCTCAGATGCCTTATGGCTGATTCGGGTGTTGGTCAAACTTCTGCCACCACCATCTTCATTGATAGTCAGAGCGCATTGGTAGTTGCGAGGAACCTTGTGTTCGATGCTCGCACTAAGCACATTGAGGTGCATTATCACTATGTCAGGGAGAGGTTCTTTGCTAGGGAGATCAGCTTGGCATATGTGCCCACGCAGGAGAACATTGCAGACCTTTTCACGAAGGCTCTGCCTAGGGAGAATTTTGAAGCTTTCTGCAAAGCTTTGGGCTTACTTCCTTTCGTGGAGTGATTTCCACATAGCTTGGCACTTCCTTATACATGAGTGCCAGCTCCTTGTTCATGGCATCACTCTCAGGCGGGATTTGTTGATATATTTAGGTAGTGATGTGTGTGAACACACTAGGACTGTTGGGGCACTTTTTTCCCTCTTTAGGAGGTTTTTTTTCCCTGGCTTGTATATATGCCTATTGCCCTAATGGGCTACTTATCTTTGTACATTCTCTAGTAATACATTCAGTATTGTATGTTGTGCTCCAAGCTTCTTCTTCTTCCTTGTGCTGTTTGCATGCTTCCACAGACATCGAACTCCAACAGTTGCTCCTTGCTGAACCAAGATATGCATGAGCTACAAAGCATGAAGCAAAAACCACTGGTGGACACACGATTTTCATAGCAACCAACCTAGTTAGAGTAAGAAAAAGCATGTAAATCTAGCGGTAGTGATCCCCCCTTGGGATAAAACAATCCAAGTAGTTAGGTACCACTCAAGTAGCGAAAGATGCACTTAACAACCTACTAATGCTTGACACCTAGGCAATGAATAAACCTACTCATCTCTGAGATAGCAAACTGAATATCTGGCTGAGTAATGCATAAGTAAATCAAACATCCAATAGCGTGCTAATAGAGAACATCATCAAATGCATCTCTAGCATCATGAAGACTCAACCATAAACCTATATCCATAGGAGTGGCAATGGGTTTATAATCTGCAAGGCCAAAATGCTCTAATAATGTCTTAATATATTTTGTTTGACACAAAGCTATTCCGCCATCAACTTGCATAAATTGAATCCAAAATAATGATGCAAATGCCCCAAATCTGACATCTCAAATGAGGCATGCAGATCACCCTTAAAACCAGCAATATGCTTCTCATGAAGACCAGCGAGCAACATGTCATCAAGATACACAAAAATGATTAAAAGCACATCATTTGCACGATTAACATATAAGGTGCTCTCAGTTGGACTGTTCTCAAAACCATGTGCAATCAAATAGGCATATATCTTTTCATACCAAGCACGTGATGCTTGCTTCAAAACATATAATGCTTTTTTCAATCTCCACAATTGGTTTTCATGCCCTTTTTGCACAAAGCGATGGGGCTGAAAATATACACTTCTTCATTCAATTCACCATTCAAAAATGTAGTTTTAATGTCCAACTGATATACATTCCAACCATAAGGAGCTTCAAGTGCATAGATGCTACGAAGGGTAGTGATTTGGCATAAAGGTGCAAAGGTCTCATCAAAATCAATGCATCTTTCCTCTGCATAACCCTTTGAAACAAGCCTAGCCTTATACATGTCAAATTTTCCATCAGGCTTAAGCTTAACCTTGTATACCCACTTAGTGCCAATGGCTTTCTTGCTAGGAGGCCAATCACATAAAGACCAGGTACCATTTTTCATGATAGCATCATATTCTATTTGCATGGAAGCCATCCAATTTTCAGAATTTTATGCTTCATCAAACAAAATGAGCTCATTTGCATCACAAAAACTAGCGACAACCATAGCATAGCAACTGATGCAAAAGAGGCACTATGAGAGCCTGAATGAGTATGATATGATAGAGGTGCATCTAATTTGCTATCATGCAAAGTTCACACAAGACATTTTGGCATAGTTTTTGCCTCCTCAATATCAGCTCTCTCATCAACAAGTGCATCATGTAAATCTACATCAGAAATGGAATCATCACATGAAACTTGTAAAGGCAAAGAAGTTGCCTCATGTTGGCAGTAGTCAAGGCAATCAAGGCATTACAAGACAAGGGAGATGATGTAAAGAATCGGAGCAAAGAGAAGGAACAAGCAGTCAAACAAGATCTGACAATTAAGGCCACACAAATTTTCCAAAAATTAATCCTTTTTAATCGTGATTTTTGTCACTACATGAACATTGTAAATACTCTTTTTGGTAGATTAGACTCCATTTTGTTCAAGCCAAGGAGTCCGCAAGCTTGAGGAGTATTATAAGTAGCTACATACCAATTTTCATAATTTTTAGACTTCGTTTGAGCCCTCAAATAAGCCTTGGAACCTAATTTTCAACTAGGTCGGACATTAGGTCTAGGCAAAGCCAAAGCTAGTCAAAAACTATAAAAAGAGCTAGAGAGCTCATTTTAGCTTGTTAGAGTTTTGAGCTATTGTAAGAGACTTTTTGAGTAATACAAAGAACAGCATTGTTCCTCTCTTTGTTCTTGCCTTGTGTACACATGTGTGTATGTGTGTGCATGCTTGTGTGCTTCTCACTCACGCACTTGTGCCATCACTTGCTCACAGTCATCATACTAGTCCTCATGTCTCCATGGATTGACAATAATGAGGTGGATCTCCTCATGTTGGTACTTGCCATTGTGCTAGAGTGACACCAAATTTGGCACCGTTGTCGAGGAGAGAGCTTTGAGGACGAGCGTGTGATGGTAAGATGTAGAGTTGTGACATTGGAATCGTAGGTAATTTCTCTACTTTTCCTTATTTTTCTTTTTCTTACTTTACCATCATCATCCTCACCAACTCCCACCTCCATCTCCCTCTTCGCTAAATTTTCAGTTTTTTTGTCATATCACCTTTCCCACCTCATTCCCCTCATTTCACTTGTGTGAGAGAGCATGAGAGCGAGTTTGTGTGCACTATTTTTGTGTGTTTCTTGAGAGTTCTTGTAGGTATGGACTTCCATAGCAGCTGCAATAGCTCTAGCAGGGACAAAAAATGTATGCACAGGTCCCGGGGCATTGAGCTCTATCAATCATGATTGATTAAAAAAATTGACCTTTTGGTAAAATTAAGTGCGCAAACACAATCTACGGACCTTGCACATCAGAAATCCACAAGAAAATTTCAAAAATTTGCATTTTCTCATCGCGATTGACAGCGTCCATCACAATTGACAGTGTCCATTGCGATCAATAGACCCCGACGAACAACCAATCAATCGTGATTGATAGCATCCATCACGACAAACACCTTTGTCCATCGTGATAAACTGAAAAATCACGATTGACACTCATACACGATGAAATTCATGTCTGTCGTGATGCATAAAGGCCCAATTGACATAAGGTAACCAGAAAATCCAAAAAATTCAATCAATCGTGATTGATAGCCCAACGACAGACTGCCTATCCATCATGATTGACAGCATCCATCGCCATTGATAGGTGTCCATCACTACGAACACCCCTATCTATCCCAATCAATAGGAAAATAGCGATTGACACATCAATCTGATGAGAACCATATTGTTGGCAGTAGCCAGAGGCACAGACGACGAGGAAGTATCTGAAGGCGGATTACAATGAAGTAGTGGGGAGCCAAGCGGATTATTTTTTCAAAAGAAATATGTTTTATAATAATTTTCAAAACTCTCAACAATGATTTTTATCACTCTTGTATCATATGAAACATAGAACAACCACTTTTGTAATTACTAGCTCCATTTTGTGTAAGCGCAGGAGTCCTCGAGCTTGAGGAGCTTAGGTAGAACAAGTGTACCAATTCTGGTTATTTTTAGACCTCGTTTAGACCTCTAAATAGTACCTAGAACCTATTTTTTAACTAGACTGGTCACTAGATGTGAAACTGGTCAAAACTAGTCAAAAAACTATAAACAAAGCTAGAGAGCTCATTTTTGAGGTTGGCTAGTGTGAACTTATAGCCATTTTGAGCTTGTAATTGAGATCTTGAGTAATAGAGTCTATTTTTCCTATCTTCCATTGTGTCTTGCTTGACTCTTCATTGTGTGTGTATGTGTGTATGCATCTCTATGCTTCTCACCTTCACTCTCACTACATCTCGTGTTCACGATCTTCATATCACTCCTATCTCTTCCACGGATTGACATTAAGGAGGTAGAGCTTCTTAATGTGATACTTACCATTGTGCTAGAGCAACATCAAATTTGGCGCCGTTGTCGAGGATCGAGTATAGAACAAATGTTTGATGGTAAGAGTATAGGAAGAAGTGGCATTGGAAGGTAAAAATTTCAGTTTTTGTAGTAAATGAAAAATTGTTTTAAGATGCTTCTCATGGTCACTATCATTCTTAATGTAAACAAGTATATCATCAAAAAATACAAGAACAAAAGCTTGGTAATGAAGAAAAATGTTGTTCATCACTTGTGCAAATGTAGCAGGGGCATTAATAAGTACAAAGGGCATTACCATAAATTCATAATGGCCTGTTTGAGTTCTAAATGCAGTCTTAAAACTATCACTTTGTGTCATACGAATCTGATGGTATCTCGATTTCAGATCAATTTTACTAAAGACACAAGCTCCTTGTAATTTATCTAAAATATCATCTATTCGAGGAATAGGGTATCTATTCTTTATTGTGATCTTGTTAAGGGCTCTATAATCAATGCAAATTCGATAAGTTTTATTCTTCTTCTCTACTAAGAGAACTGGTACTCTAAATGGGGAAGAACTAGGCCTTAGAAGTCCTTTCTGTAGTAGGTCTTTTAATTGGTTTTCTATTTCCTTTTGGTATAGTGGGCCATTTCTATAAGGTGCTTTATGAGGAGGAGAACTACGAGGGACTAAATCTATGCTATGGTCAAAGGATCCTCGAGATGGTGGTAGTTCAGAGGGATACTCAGACATAAAACAATCCTTATAAGTAGTCATTAAAGGTTTATGTGCATCAAGAAGTGTATTCGTATAATCATTGATGACATTGATAAAAACAATGCATGAATTGAATCCTTTCCTAAATGCATGTTTTACTTGAGTATGACTAATCAATGGAAATGGTTGGAAATCATGTAGTACTGACAAAGTAATGATTTGACCTTCAAATTCAAAGTTGAAGGTATATGTATGGTAGTCAATGTGTGGGTTATAATGATGATGAAAAGGCATACCTAGTATAACATCGTAAGATTGTAAAGGTGCAATTAAAAATGTTCATGAATCAACATATGGGCCTATGCTAATCGTAACATCTTGCACTTCTTGTGTTACATTATATGGGCCTATGCTAATCGTAACATCTTGCACTTCTTTTACTGTATACAAGGAAGGAAATGTTTTTAATTTAAGTTCTTGTACTAATAAATGTGAAATGAAGTCATGTGAACTACCATCGTCATGTAAAATTTTAACGAGTTTGTTATTTATAGTACCCTGCATGCAAAGTAGAGAATGAAGAGAGATATCATTACTCAAGGTACGTAAGTCCTTCTCCAATGATTCCTCTATCCAAAGAGGAGGAATTTCCTCATTATGGGCCTCCATGTTATGTGATTGAGCTACATCTAGTTTCATGTTGAGAGGTTGCAATTGGCACTTTGCTTTTGTATGTCCAGGTTTACCACAATTCTTTGCAGGTGATTCGTGGTCGCTTATGTTGGGCATCCATCACCAAAGTTTGTAGGATAGGTGGTTTGGTAGGTTGGAGAGATGAAGCAACAGGCGCACTTGAGTAGTTGGATTGCCGTGGACGAGGAAAATTAGAGTAACATGGGGCATTAAAATTACCTTTCATGGGAAGATTTTGTTTAACAAAAAGTGGTCGTTGTTTTAACAAAAAGTGGTCGTTGATGCGGTTGTTGTAGATGGATTGACTTGGTTATGGACTGGAATTCTTTCTCTATATCATAGGGGAAAGATATAGCCTCATTGAGGGTTGTAGGTCGTAGCGTGTGAAGCTTAGCTTGGATTCCCACCTCCAAACCATCTTCGTATTTCTGCTGCAAGCTATCCTCCAGTACATCTTCAAGCATTCGAACCAATACTATATTTTGCCAAAACCGCTCCATGTAGGTAGTAACGGTATCATCCTCCTTCCATATAAGGGTCGTCCATGCACGTCGAACATGTAAATGGTATTGAGGAGGAAGAAAAGAATCCTTCACTTTATCTTGGAAAGCCTTCCATGTTGTTGGACGCTCTGTACTGTGCTGCAGAACATTCCACCAGAGTTGAGCTTTTCCTACTAAATAGTTAGTGGTAAATTTGACTTTTTCACTTTCATCATATGTTTCATCCATATAAAAATCATCAAACTCGGACAACCATGAAAGGACCAAAGGGCCACCATGAATGTATCCTTTTTTCATAAAGGGTTGTCTATGTGTTTTTCCAAGTTGACAAGCACTACACTTGTATATCATATGTTGCTTGGAGATATTTGGTAGGCCAAGCCCACTTTGATCCCTACACATTTGCCTTAGATTCCTTTCACCTTTGTGAACCAATCTTTTATGCCACATCTGTAATTTTGATAAGGTTTGACCACCATAATTGAAGAAAACTATATTTCTGGTGTCTTAGAGTTCAAATGTAAAGATTCTACCTATCTTTTCTCCTTTTCCAATTCTCTTGAATCCTTGTTGTGGATCTTCAAGAAATTCTTCATCCTTATGAACCTTACCTGTAATCCTTTCTCTACAATTTACCCAACACTTATGAGATTCTTTGTTATGGTAGGTACATACAATACCTTGTTGAGTAGATTCATGTTTCCATCTGGGGTCTTCACATTTCCACTCTTTTCCACTGAGTGTTTAGTGTCATCTTCTATTTGAACCTCATGTCTATTTCTTGGATCCTCCAAGTCTAATAGTAGAGCCACATGCTCTGCTACATGATTTGAACAACCAAAATATATATAAAATACATGCTCATTTGCTTTACCTTGCTTCATGGTCATATTCATCAAGAGAAGTGAATCCTCTTGAGTTTTTTCTTCAGTGTAATTATTGTAATCTCTCCTTCCTCTATATCCTCCTTGATGACTTGCATTGTTGTTGTTGTTGTTATTGTTGTAGCCATTGAAGTTGTTTGGTCTACCTCTTGTATTTCTATAGCCTCCTCTATTGAAGCCTCTTCCTCTCTGATTTCTGGGGTTCTTAAAACAATTCTCAAATGTATGATTAGTTAGGCCACATATGGCCCATGGAGAGGAGCTTTGAAATCTCCCCTTGCCTTGTCTATGTCCTCTTCCTCTTGTGCTTCTACCTCTACCTGCAAAATTTGCTTGGGAGGTACTACCTTCATCATCAGATCTTTTACCTTTGCCTTTTCTATCCTTACTCTTATTAATTATCTGTGTATAGGGCAGAGGATTGTTTACCTTTTCAACATAAGCTTTGCCTCATGAGTGAACAATTGTCCCATGAGAGGGTTGAAATCAGGTACCTGCATGTCCATGTATAGGTCCACTGTTGTGGTGAGCACTTCCCATTTATCATCTTCTTTGATTCCATTGATTACTTGCCTTACAATCTTCTCTTCATCTATGACTTCTCCAATGCTCCCAAGTTGATCAGCTAAGTCCTTCATTTTTGTGACAAAATCAATCACACTTTGCTTGGGCATTTACTTGAGTGCGGTGAACTCCATCTAGGGTTGGTTTTTCCTAGCTCTAGTGAATGATGAGAAGAATGATTCAAGGGCATTCCATGTCTCTTGTAAAGTCTTGCAGCTCCTAATGTGTGGAGGTAAAAAATCAGAGATTGAGTTAAGAATGTAAGACCTGGCTAGAGCACCTTTTGAACACCATGTAGTTAACCTCTCTTGTTCTTCTTGAGTTGGTTGTCCTTTGCTTCTGAGGATTGGAATCATCTCATCTCTAGAGATGTAACCATAGAGATTTCTTCCTTGAAGGTAGGCTTCCATTCTGAGTGACCAAGTTGAGTAGTTGCCTCCACCTAGTTTGTCAACGGATGAAGGAAATCCATCTCCTATGTTGAGCTGATGTAGCTCTGATACCATTGTGAGGAGATGGTTGGATAAACTCCAAAGATGAGGTGGTGTTGCAATAATCGTGCTCTACACCTGCCAAATTCACTATAGGGCTCCTTAATAGACACCTTTAGCTTCCCAAATATGTATTGAGAACCAGCACTATGTACCTTGGAGCATCGTTGCCAAATAGTTCTGCCAAAACAGATAACTTTCAAATAGAAAAGCTCTAGAAAACCTTCTATTTTTGGACTTGAACCTCTCAAACAAAAATGTTCAGTTCTCACTCTCTGTTAGCCATTGACCCGAGAGCTTTTAGGCACATCTAATTCAAGAGCTTAGATAACTATTTCAAGTCATTTCACTAATTTAAAGTGAGTATACAGTGAGTAATGAGTTTAAGAAGTGATGAATGTAATCCTGCCTTTTCAGGAGGGTGACAATATGCAAACATAGGTAGCTTGTATGATTCATATCTCAAGTTCTAGTGAACCAAATGTAATGAAAATAGATATGTAGGAATGATACTAATAATTCTACCTATCCCAAGTTAAAGCAAGTCAAATGATTTAGTATACGTAGAGAACTTGATTAAAAAAATCACTGAAATGGTGAGATAGTAGTAGAGAACAATAGAAAGAGATTAGCTTGAGCTAATGACTCAAATTTTATATGCTAATTGTCACATGGAGTATCATATGAGTTAGGACTTAGAGGTGAGAACCTCCCCTTATAAATTAAGAGTATGATACTCATATGAGTGCCAAGTGGCACTCACATGAGAGGCTTTGATTATTCCCCATATTGGGTATGATGAGATTGAGAGAGTAGTATTGGAAACCCCCATGTGGCTGGGCGGCAATTATAAAGATCTCTGTGCGAGAAAGGGCAAGATAAGAGGATATGGGGTACTATGGTATCCAATTTTGAAGTCAAGATGTAGGACTATACAGATTATATGGACTTCCAAATTATGAATATGGAGAGGACAGACCTTGTGTTAAGAAGAGAGTGGTTATGGGGTTGGGAGACACACTCAAACGCAGCTATCAAAACAACACACTTGAATTTGAAAAGAATGGAAGTAAAGTTTGTATTTAGGGAGAGAGAGAGATGTACCTAGTGCACCTCTCATTTCATCATTAGAGTTGTATAGTCTTTGTTATTCTCAACATGTACAGGAGATATTTTTATTGTATAGTCATGATATTGAGCATTGTACAGATAGTTCATCTGATGTATATTTTCATGCTAGGAATGTAAATATGGACAGGACTCTCTACGATTATTTTTTGCAAGAGTGTGTGGTTAAAAGTTCTAAGGATCTTATGTTTAAGTATAGAGATGTTTTTCCCACTGACTTACCTAGAGGGCTACCACCTGAGAGAGGGGACATTGACCATGCCATTGAGGTTGTTACTAACACTAACCCTATTTGTAAGCCACCTTATAGGCTTAGTGTTTCTCAGCATGAGGAGGTTGAGATTCGATTGCAGGATTATTTAGATAAGGGCTTCATTAAACCTAGTAACTCACCTTGGGCATCACCAATGCTCCTAGTTGAAAAGAAAGATGGCTCTATGAGACTATGTATAGACTATAGAGCACTTAATAAGGTAACTATCAAAAATAGGTTTCCAATGCCTAGATTGGAAGATCTATTTGATCAGTTACATCAAGCTAGGTATTTTACCAAGCTTGATCTTAGATCAGGATATCATCAAATCAGGATTAGGGCAGAGGATGTCCCTAAGACTGCATTTAGGACTAGATATGGGAAATATGAGTTTTTGGTGATGCTTTTTGCTCTCACCAATGCTCTTGCCACTTTCATGAAGGTCATGAATAGTGTTTTACGGCCTTATCTAGGACACTTTGTAGTATATTTTTGGATGACATTCTGATCTATAGTGCATCAGAAGAGGAGCACTTGGAACACTTAATAAAGGTATTTCAAGTGCTAAGGAAATATTCACTCTTTGCTAAGGAGTCAAAGTGTGAATTTTTCAAGGCAGAGGTTAGATACCTTGGGCATATAGTCTCCCAGGATGGAATCCAGATGGATCTTGAAAAATTAAGGGCTATTATAGAATGGCCACATCCAAGGAACTTGGAAGAGTTGTAGATCTTCTTAGGTTTACCATGTTTCTATCAAAGATTCATTAAGAATTATGCCAAAATTGGTCCCGATGACGGAACAACTTAAAGGGAAAGGGAAAGCATTTCATTGGGGAGACAAACAGAAACAAAGTATGGAGAAATTAAAAGTAGCAATTGCTACAGCTCCACTTTTACATATAGCAGATCCCAACAAACCATTTGTGGTTGAGACTGATGCGAGTGATTTTTCCATAGGAGCGGTTCTATTTTAGGATGGTCGACTAGTAGCTTTTGAGAGTAAGAAACTAGAACCGGCTCAAGAGAATTGCTCCATCTATGAGAAGGAGTTGTGTGCAATTGTCCATGCTTTGAAGAAGTGGCGTCATTATTTATATGGTGCCAAAGTTACGATAGTGTTTGATCAAGAGAGCATCAAGTGGCTCTCTAATCAAACAGACCTTAATGGTCATAAGGGCCGATGGGTAGAGACCCTTTAGGAGTTTGATTATGAGCTTAGGTATAGGAAGGGAAAGTTTAATGTAGTGGCTAATTCACTTATCTGCATGCCTATTCTCACTGGACTGAGTTTTACCCAGATCACTAGTGAGCTACTTGAGTCCTATAGAGGGAAATGTAGGCTTGATCCTGCATATTCCGAGATTTGGGAAGCCACAGAGTGGGGATCATGATATATGGGTTTCCAGTGAGGATGGAATATCGACGGGTACTCAAGAAGGATTCAAGTGGAAGAATTACAGCATCCATGACGGATATCTGTTATATAAAGGTAAGGTGTGTCCCTAGAGATCTTGAGATGAGACGGCATATTTTGTATGAGTGTCATGACACGCCTAGTGTGGGACACCCAGGAGTTAACAAGACTTATGATCTTGTTAAGAGGTAGTTTTATTGGCCTGCACTTCATAAGGACGTCCTAGAGTATGTGCTTAAGTGCATCAAATGCCAGGTCAACAAAGCTGAGAGATTGAGGATTGGAGGATTACTCCACCCATTGGATATTCCTGATGGGAAGTGGGAGAGTATCTCCATGGACTTTATAGTCGGATTACCTAAGAAACAGAGAGGGCATGACTCGATCTGTGTAATTGTGGATAGGTTAACCAAAATGGTTAGGTTTATTCCGACACGTACTATAGTGAAGACACCAGAGTTGGCTAAACTCTTTGTGGAGAATCTATACCGGTTATATGCTCTTCCTTTAGACATAGTTTTTGATCGGAATAGGAAGTTTACTAGCCACTTTTGGAGAGCGGTCTTCAAAAGGTTGGACACAAAACTTAGCATGAGTATGGCCGAGCATCCACAGTCGGATGGGCAAACAGAGAGGGTTAACCAGATCCTAGAGGATATGCTTCGAGCATATGTGAATGAAAGACAAACTAATTGGGAAGAGTACTTACCTATAGTAGAGTTTGCATATAATAGTGCCAAGCACTCTTCCACTGGGCATAGTCCATTTATGCTTATGTATGGGTTTCAACCAAGAGCTCCTTATGTAGTAAGCTTGTAGAATGAGAAAGTTCAAGTTGCAAAGGACTTCTTGGAAGAGATGAATGATATGCTTAGGTTTGCTAAGGACAGCGTTAGGAGAGCTCAGGATAGAGCTAGAGCCTATGCTGACCCTCAAAGGAGAGACATCAACTTTGAGGTAGGAGAGCAGATCTATCTTAGAGTTCCATCCAGATTTGAAAGCATGAAGATGGGATCCTGTCCAAAACTATCTCCTATGTATTATGGACCTTTCCAAATACTTAAGAGAATAGGAAAGATGGCTTAGCAGCTCCAACTTCCAGAGAATAGTCAAATCCATCCAGTTTTTCATGTTAGCAGGCTTAAGAAAAGGCTGGGTGAATCTGACAACCTTATTCCATATAGTGAGGTAGTAGAGCCTACTTCTATTCAATCTATTCCACATGAGCCTGAGAGCATACTACGCACTCGAGAGAATCAGACGAGAAGTCACTTATATAAAGAGTGTCTAGTAAAGTGGAAAGATAGTTCAGAAGATAGTGCTACATGGGAGCAGGTTAGCACCCTTCAGAGACGGTTTCCCAATTTCAGACTACCTTCCCAAGGGTCTTCTTAAGGGGAAGGATATGGGGAAACAACATGGAGATATGACCATGTACATGTGATGCATGGGGACACAGTGGGAGTGGTGGTTCTATTATTTCTCTCTTTCTATTAGACCTTCCAATACCATTTTTGAGGAAAAAAATGGAACTAAGGGGAAGGAAATGTCACATGGAGTATTGTTGGCAGCAGCCAGGGAACCGTAAGGAGCCACAAGACGAAGAGAGTCAGAGCGAAGGGACAGCACAAGCAGACATGGCAGTCAAAGAAGATCTGGCAAATAGGCCAATAATTTTCCTCATGAAGAAGCAAGTATGAGCATTCACGCAAATCTAGCACTTAGGCAACCCTTTAACTTTTCAAAAACCCTTACACCAATTAAAAGTGATTCTCATCACTAAACACCATTGTAAATACCATTTCATATTTTTGTAGCTCCATTTTGTGCAAGCCAAGGAGTCCTTGAGCTTGAGGAGCTTTAGAAGTATCAACCTGCCAATTTTCGTAATTTTTAGATCTCGTTTGAGCCCTCAAATAAGCCCTGGAACCTAATTTTTAACTAGGCCGGACACTAGGTCTGAACAGGGCCAAAACTAGTCAAAAACTATAAAAGGAGCTAGAGAGCTCATTTTTGGGGGTAGATTGTAATTGAAACAGACTTGTAAGAGCTTCTTGAAAAGTAATCTAAGAACTCCATTGATTCTCACTCTTTGTCTTGCCGTGTGTGCGCGTGTGTGTGTATGTGTGTGCATGTTGGTGTGCCTCTCACTCACGCACTTGTGCCGTCACTCGCTCGAGGTCTTCATACCATCCTCACGTCTTCCCGGATTGACATTAAAGGAGGTGCTACTCATCACTGAGCTACACCAAATTTTGGCGCCGTTGCCGGGGATCGAGCTTTGAGGACGAGCGTGTGATGGTAAGACGTAGAGTTGACGCGTTGGAGTTGTAGGTATTTTCTTCACTTTCATCTATATTCTTGTTTTTTCTTCACCACCATCATCACCATCTTCCACCTCCATTTCCATCCTCGCGAAAATTTCAGTTTTTTGAGTATATCACCATCTCCACCTCATTTCCCTCATTTCACTTGTGAGAGAGAGCGAGAGAGCGAAATTGCGTGTGCTGTTTTTGCATGTTTCTTGAGCTGTCTTGCAGGTACAGGTCACATCATCGTCCCCAGCACTCTGCGCAGGTACGGATTTCGAAGTAATTGTCTGTGTGTCGCCGACTTCTGTCAATCGCGACCGACAGAAAAAACGCTCAAATCACCAAACAAAGTGCAAAACCATGATCTACAGGCCTAGAGCTTCCCAAAAATGTGTTTAGTTTCTTGAAATTCCTCAGATTTCTGTCAATCGCGACCGACAAACCACGACGGACAGATCTGTCAATCGCGATCGACACGTCAATCGCGATCGACAGCCCACGACGGCTCTGTCAATCGCGACCGACAGAGTCAACGACCGATTGACCACGATCGACGGACCATACGCGTGACACGTGTCAATCGCGATCGAGTCATCAATCGCGATTGACTCATCAATCGCGACCGACAGAGTCAACGACCGATTGACCACGACCGACGGACCATACGCGTGACACGTGTCAATCGCGATCGAGTCATCAATCGCGATTGACTCATCAATCGCGATCGACACAGTCAACGACTGTTTGACCACGACGGACAGACCCTCGCGACCGACCTGTCAATCGCGATCGACCCATCAATCGCGACTGACAGAGTCAACGATCCTTTGACCATGACTGATTGACTTTTCGTAACCACTGTCAATCGCGACTGACCAGTCAATCGCGACTGACAGCCACAACGGACCTGTCGATCGCGATCGACACGTCGATCGCGACTGACCTGTCAATCGCGACCGACAGACTTTGCGAACACGTTAGAAGGGCAATTTAGGTCAAATTTTTAAGGTAAAAATAGTGGTCTAAATTTTGGCCAAGTGTGGGACAAACACAAGGGTGTAGTATTGCATTGCGAGGGCATGACTCAAGTAAACTCGAGAATTCCTGTTCGCCTGTTAACCTAGTTTAATCCTGTTTTAGCCCCAAAACCCTGAACTGGCATAACTTTCTCATACGAAATCCGTTTGCCGTGATTTTTGTTTTGTTGGAAAGCTCGCAGGGAGTACAACAAAAACATTGACTGGTTACGGTTAAATTAAGCTCAGGAATATTAGATAGGGTATTTTGAAGTTGACCATACCCAGGGGGAACAAGTTCAGGGATCTCTAGAGTTGTGTCCAAAAAGTCATAGTGCAAATTGGTGAAGTGTTACATGAATGAAAGCGATTGGTTCTGTCTTTCGAATTTAAGTCTTGAGCTAACGGTGGGACTTTTACAGGTCCTTTGAGAGCAGCGAAGGGTACACAAGGCAAGAGTAAGTGCAGGCTTGGGAACACGCGTCCCGGGCACACCAGGGCAACAATACAAGGAAAGGAACTCAAGGTTGGAAAACCCGCAACACCCTCTGTCAATTCTTAGTTTAGGCTAAGTGCGGGTAGTGTTAGAAGTAATTCCAGGCAACGATAGGCACGAGATAAATCAAAGACTATCTAAGAAATCAAGTGCAAGTCAAGAGATAACCTGTGTGTGTGTGAACGACAACCTTAAAAGGAAAAGAACCTAACGTGGAACGATCAACCTAAAAGCACGAAGAACATTCAAGTATTCCTGACGACGTAATATCAGACAAGACCTTAAACACGAGAAATAACTAAAAAGAATCAAGTGACTGATACCAATTGATCGACAACGAGGCTGTACTCTGGGCAAAAATTGGGCTACTTAAATAGGCATATGAACCTTAGATCAGGACGACACCTAGTAAGGGAGAGACAAAGCCTTAGGTCTTCAGAGGCTAGTGTCAATCATACTGCAAGGTCTTGGGCCCATCAGTTGAGTCACCACTCGCATTACCCTAGCTCTGATACCAGTGAATCAGAGATGTCTCAAGGCATGGACAAACCTACGGGAAGTTCAGGTGTGCCATACTTGCACAGAGTAGAAGGCCCTTACAAAACACAGTTGGAATACCTTAGGACCAACCGATTAGGTGCTAGCATCTATGAGGACGGCCTAGGAAGATCCGTGGTCCAGGTTAAGAATCCTGATCAATCCATTGGACTAGAGCACCCAGCTGTCAAGTTTGAAAACGGAGCATACTTGGACAAAGAAGGAACCATATACATGGTCACCAGTCACCCAGATAGGACAGATGAATTTGGGAATGTAATCTCAGAAGCGGAATTAGGTGACTTGGAACAAGGAAACATGGGTGTAGAACCTAGAACCCCCCGAGGCAAATCTGTTCTCACTAGGATTATCACACCTGAGTGGGTTCCCCAAGACAACAAGAGCATAGATCTGCTTCTCAATCGAGAGACTGACGAAGCCTTTTGGAGGTACAAATCTGATCAGCCAACTGATATAGGAACAATTATGATCTATGAGTTTAAGGATCCTGATAGCCCAAGTAGAGTGACCTACTTAGATCACGCTTTGGAAAGGATCTTTGTGGTTACGGAAAATGATAGGCATGCTTACACTTGGAAGGGTGAATTCGTTTTCCCCCAACCAAGATCGAATGTATCCTATGGTCACCCTGGACCTGGAACATCCCAAGCTCATGGAACTCAAAGAGACAGACATAGAGAAAGGCCGGAAGTAAGCTTTGCCAACCCAGTGGGCAGAGAAAGAACGAGGACGGAAACAAATAGAGTAGAACCTGAGATACTTAGAGCTCACAGGAATCAAAGAAATGTGGATGAGTTCCCTCTACCACGACCTAGAGAGCACACAAGGACTTTGAGACCAACTCAGCTAGTTAAGTCTATGAAGAACTACTTCAATGGCACTGGAGATCCATATGATCATGTGGCTGAGTTTAGGCAAGTCCTGAGGGCTGAACAAGTGGAGGATCTATTCACGCAATACAATGCCTTTGGTCTGACCCTTAGGAACACTGCCCTGACATGGTTTCAACCACTAAATGAGAGGCAGTTCAAGAGCATAGACCAACTCCTAGAGGCTTTCATTATCGAATTCTCTAAGAGTGGCATAAGGCATAATACCTCCTCGCTGATTCACAGCTTCAAGCAAACCCCTCAAGAGACCGTGAGACTTGCAGGAAGGAGATTTAGGCAATATCTTGAAAGATGCCCTGTTTCGGAGCTACCCACACCAGCTAAGCAAGTGGCTTTATTCCTGGATGGATTGCTAAGTACTAAATTGAGATCTTATGTGTACTTGAAGGACCCTAGGACCATAGAAGAGTGTGTACGCATGTGTATTGACATTGAGGATAACCTAGGGGAGGAGTTAGAGCTTTCCAAGATATACAAAGATTCGGATAGTGCCTCTAACATCTCTTCCACGCAATCCACATCAATCGAGGAACTTGCGGAAAAAGTAGCTCAAAAATTAGGCGTCTCTAGTAAACAAATTCCTAGATTTGCCCCAGTGAAAAGATGTTATGCTTGTGGTGGCGACCACATGGCGAATGTCTGCCCCATTATGGCTCAACCCCAAGTTAATCCTAGTAGCCAGTACTGCACCATAGAACGGAGATACACAAATCACACAGCACAAGATTGCCCATACAACAAACAAGCGGTTAGGCAACCCTACCCTCAGCCATACCCTCAGCAGGGAAGATACCAGAACCCGTACCCTCCACAACCATATGGCAGGCCACAACAACCTTATCAGCAACCATACCAAAACCAACAAAGGCCTCAGCCTGTGTTAGCTCAACAACCCCCTGCTCCAGCTAATGCGATCCCAGTAAAATATGCAGCTGCAGAAGAAAACCTGAATAGAGCTATAGTCCCTGTAACACCACTGCTTTCTGAAAGTGACCACAGTGACCATAGCTTTGATTCTACACATGTCGATAGTCCCCATGCTTACTACATGCAATCTCCTGAGCATGGTGAGTCCTACTATAGTGAAGAGCCAAATGAACCTAGTTGGGAGTCAGATTACACAAACGTCATGTATGCAAACCCCAACCCTAGGCCTCAACCTAGGCAAGTAAGACCTCCATTCCCAAGAGGACCGTGCTACAGATGCCAAGGAGATCACCTCATTCGTGATTGCCCCTTACCTCCACCTACGCAACCCCAGTCAGTAACAATTCAGGGCTTCTGCCAAGAATGTGGAAAGGAGCATCTCTTACGAGACTGCCCTAAGAATCCTAATAATATGCCAAAAATCACTCCTATTAACGTTATTGGGTTGGTGGTAGACTCCACAGGAAGTGTGACATCCACCGCACCAGTACAAGTAGTGACTAGAGCTCAGGCATTGCAGCAGAATCAAGGGGTAAACCAGGATAAGAACCCAGAGGCTAGTGAAACCGAGAGCATAACAAAGAAAAGGCCTAGAGCGTGGAAAGATAGTCGGGAAAGAATGAAAAGACAATGGGCTAAAAAGATGAGTGAACTTGAGGAAAGTATAAGAGAAACCAAAGCTAGGATAACTGAAATCACATCTCAAACTCCCTCTCACACTATCCCACCACCACCATTCCCAACGCCATCCGATCTGCCACCTTCCAACCCACCTCATACGACTCCACCACCCCCTAGAGTAGGATCAGTATTAGTTGATCCCACTCCTGAAGATATAGACATGATGCTTAAAGCATATCAGGCCAGAATCCAAGAAGGGCCAAATGTCACAGATCATGACAAGTGTTATCCTAGAGCTGACCTAGAGATAGAAAGAACCAAGCTTTGCGCGAAAATGGTCGCATTGGCTCAGACTATGTTTGAAGCCAGTCACCTTTTCAATTACTCGGGCTCAGCCAAGACGCAATTACACTTGGATGGACTTCTGGAGAAGTTAGAGGGCATAATTGCAAGATCGACCAAGGAAGAAGAAAATCAAGAAAGAGATAACGCAAGCAAAAATAGGACCCATCCCCCACCGAAAGCGTATGTGCCAATTTCCATTGAACCAGACAATTCCCCCTCCCTAGAAAGAATAGAGAATCTAATGGCACAATCACAAAAGGATCCAGCCTCTCAACACAAGGGCAAGGCAAGTGAAAGAGTAAGCATTCCTGCCCAACAAGCCTATGTGCCTAACTCTACGGAGCTGGACACATCATCTTCTATGAATCGGTTCACACCAGAATTCCTACTCGAAATTCAAGAAGACAAATGGGCTAAGGAAAGTGAAGTCCCTCCTCCCATTGAAATTGTGGATGATGCACATGACCAATTCCCACAAGACATCCCATCCATTTACGGAGAGCAGGAGAGTATCCAATCTCAAGAAAGATTAGACTTCGAGTCTAATTCTTTACAAGAACTACCCCATTTCACAGGCCCATGGGAAGCAAGGTCCACCTGTATGAGAGCACCTACAGTCATGGTAAGAAACGAAGATTCAGTCATACCTAGGAACACAGAGGTAGTGAAGAACACTAACGTGCAGTGCAATCTCAAGTTAGAAGAGCTACTCAAGGTTAGACCTGAATTATGGAAACATGTCGCCAAACAAGTACCAGAAATAGCCAAACCTTGTTCCCAGGTAGGATCCCATAGGACAGTGCCAGAAATTCCCTTGGATAAGATAGGAGATATGTGTGAAGGTGAAGAAGGGAACACCTATCTTCCCATCACCTACCAGGAGTACACCACCAAGGCAATTTTGGACTCAGGTGCAGGAGTTGCAATTGCCACTACTTCCCTATGGAAGCGTTGGGGCAAGCCAGCACTCAGACCAACGAGAATGAAATTGCAGATGGCCGATGGTCATATTGAGAGACCCTTAGGATTGCTAGAAGGAATAACTCTCACCACTTGTGGTGTCGAGTTTGAGCATACATTTGCTATATGTGACTTCAGCAAAAATCATGCCTACGAGATGATTTTGGGAACACCATTTATGCGACAGTTGCAAGTGGTACAGGACTGGGGAACCAATTCTTTGTACCTGCAGCACTTAGGTGTTACGACCAAAGTCAACCTCAAGGATTACTCTCATAGAGATGTCCCTCCTATCCAATGGAATCCCATCCATAGAGCCAAAGATGATACGGAATCCGTGCATTCCATAGGCTCAGGATCCTCATGGATGCATGAAGACACCCACTTATGGATGTGCAAAGTAGCAGTGGACGAAGAGAAGAGAGAAAAAGCCAGAGAGGTAGGTGCAAAAGAAACCCATAGATCAATCCAAGACCCAGCCTATGCACCTGTAGTTTTTCCAGATGAGGAATTTGAACCCCATGGCTGGGCAGAAATCCTAGCAACAATGGATGTAGCCATCAATGAAGAACAATGGACACCTCACTGTGATGAGGATGGCTATGACATTTCAGTCTTCTCCATAGAGCCAATCATGGGAGAGGCAGTTCTAGAAGAATGCGAACCTAGCCCTGATGCATTTGAGGATGCAAGTGACTCCGACCTAGAGTCAATCATTATGGATCCACCATTTGCATCAGATGAAGAATACTTCCATGAAGTAGAATTTCAACCCCAGAGGCATGGAGAGCTCAGAAACGATGTAAGATTAGCAACACATGTGATCCTGAAGGAAGAAGGAAAGAAACAGAAGAAGAGAGAAGTCTCACCAGAAGAGGAAGAATCTTTGTTTGAGGTCCCAGAAAATTTTAAGAAATATGAGATAGATGACAGGAGAGTCATGATCAGAATGCCGAAACGAGAGGCACAATCGGGAGAGGCCTATGATAACAAAGAAACCACCAAGAAAATAGTAGTGGCCCTAGAAGAAGGAGAGGAGAGATGCACGTACATAGGCCATGACCTAACAGAGGAAGAAGAGCATGCGCTAATTGCCTTGCTAAGAGAATACAGAGATGTATTCGCTTGGAGTTACAAGGATTTGAAAGGTGTTGACCCGGACATATGCTCACACACCATTCCCATGACCTCAGATGCTAAACCCTCTAAGCAAAAGCCCTATACATATAACGATAATTACACTGCTAAGATCAAAGAGGAGATAGATAGGCTGGTTGAAGCTGGATTTATCTATGAAATTGAGCACACTGAATGGGTATCCCCCATCGTAGTGGTGCCCAAGAAGAATGGCAAGCTGCGTGTGTGCATTAACTTGAAAAAGGTTAATGCAGCCACAATTCGAGATAACTATCCTCTTCCCATCACAGAACATCTCTTAGAACGAGTAGCAGGCAAGGAAGTGTACAACTTTCTTGATGGATTCTCGGGCTACAATCAAGTAGCCATAGCTCCAGAAGATCAGCATAAGACAGCTTTTGCCACGGAATGGGGCATTTTTGCCTTTAGAGTAATGCCATTTGGGCTTACTAATGCACCGGCTACCTTCCAGAGGTTGATGTGCCATGTGTTTAAAGAGTTCCTGAGGAAGAACTTAGAAGTCTATGTTGATGATCTTTGTGCTCATTCGAACATTAGGCAAACCCATATCCCCGAACTCAGGCAAATCTTTGACAAATGTAGAGAATATCAAGTTTGCCTGAACCCAGAAAAGTGCGTTTTTATGGTAAGGCAAGGCAAGATTCTAGGACACATAGTGTCAAAGAATGGCATATCTACTGATGAAGAGAAAGTGAGAGCTATAACAGAGCTACCTAGGCCAAAGAATGTCAAGGAAGTACAAGCTTTCATGGGGCATTGTGGTTATTACGGACGATTTATACACATGTATGCTGTCATTGCAAAGCCCATGTACGGACTTCTGACTAACTTTGAGTGGACGGATGAATGTGAGAATTCTTTCCAAGAGCTTAAACGAAGATTATGTTCAGCACCAATCTTGACCACACCAGATTGGAATAAGCCTTTCCATGTTCATGTGGATGCATCCAATTATGCTATTGGATGTGTGCTTGCACAACCTACTGGTGAAGGTAATATGGATCTTCCAATTGCCTATGCCAGTAGACAGTTGAATGCTGCTGAACGAAATTACACCACAACAGAGAGAGAAGGCTTAGGCATGGTATATGCAGTTAAAAAGTTTAGACATTATCTGCTTGCAAATAAGTTTAAATTTTTTACTGACCACCAAGCATTGTTATATCTAGTGAACAAGCCATGCAATACAGGAAGATTAGTAAGATGGTTTCTCTTACTAATGGAATATGATTTCGAGGTTGTGGTAAGGAAAGGTAGGACTCACTTGAGAGCGGATCACCTTTCTAGGCTCACATCGGGAGAAGCCCCACAAGGAGTGTCAGATGACCTTCCTGATGCTTACTTGTTTAATTTGGAAGTTGTACCGCAGTGGGCTAAGCCATTGGTACCAGTATTGGCATACGGGCCTAACCATCCAGTAGTAAACACAAGGAATAGAGAGGTTGTTAAAGCCCAAAAGTACCACATCATGGCAGGAAGCATGTACAAGCACACAGATCAAGGAATCTTGGCTTGTTGTGTGGAAGAGGATGAGTACACTAAATGGTTGCAATTAGCACATGTAGGTGCGTTAGAGCAACACTACTCAAAGCAACGAACTTTACAGACCCTAAAGAGACTCGGAGTACATTGGCCAACTATGGAAGCTGATGTCCAAAGGATGTGCAAGGAATGCCCAATCTGTTGCACTAAACCACCTGTGGAACATGCCACTCTTTATCAAGTGTCCATTGTGCCAGATTGGAGTGAACCACTAGTATCCTTCCTGAGGACGAGAACATTCCCTCCAAACATGACTCTGGCTAGGAAAAGGAGTTTAGAACAAGAAGCCCAGGATTACTCACTCATTGGTGATAATCTATATAAGCGTGGTAAAGATGGTTACCTGAGGCTATGTGTCCATGAAAGTGAATATCTTAAGATCTGGAAACTGCTCACCAAGGTGTAGCGGGAGGACACTTTGGACCAGATCGGGTGATCAAGGCAATACTATTTGCGGGCTTCTGGTGGCCTACCCTTCACATGGACGCACATACCTATGTGAAACGGTGTGATGTTTGTCAGCGAACTCAGTATCCTATACGCAAAGATGAGATGCCACTGAAACCTATGATGGGTGGACGCGCGTTCTCTAAGTGGGGAATAGACTTCGTAGGTCCTATTAATCCCCCAGCTAAGGGTTCTCATGCGGAATACATCATTGTTGCAACAGACTATCTAACTAAGTGGGTAGAGGTAAAAGCCACGACGAAGAACGATGCTCAAACAACTGCCAAATTCTTGTTTGAGAATATATTCACAAGATATGGGCTACCTATAGAGCTTGTAAGTGATAGAGGCACTCACTTCTTGAACGAAGTGATTGAAAATCTACTCCAAGAATTCTTGGTAATACACAAGAAGTCTGCCCCCTATCACCCTCAGGCTAATGGACAAGCTGAGAGCACCAATAAGATCTTATGCAATGTACTGACAAAATTAGTGAACACTAAACGCTCTGATTGGGACAAACAACTACACCATGCTGTTTGGGCATACCGAGTCGCCTATAAAACGGTACTCCAAGCCACCCCCTTTCAGATGGTATTTGGCCAAGAGCACGAGTGGACGGGTCATGAACTCTCCTCTAGACTTTTTGACCTTGAACGATTAGGAGAAACAAGACTGAGAGCAGCTGCAGGGATATATGAAGCTAAGAAGAGACAGAAGGCATACTTTGATGCCCATGTGAAGGATAAGGGTTTGAAAGCAGGAGATCTAGTTTTAGTCTACACACTGAAACAACACGCAAGGAAGCTAGAAAAGAGAGGCTACGGACCTATGATCATCAATAGGATCTCCACAAGTGGAGCTGTGCAATTAGCCACATTAGAAGGTGATGTTCTCCCAAACTATATTAGCGGATGCAGAGTCAAGTTGTATCAGGAACCTGTCACGGAGGAAATGCTAAGTCGACTCAACACTGCTAAGAAACGCAAAGAGGAAGAAAAACGAATTCGAGAAGAAACTCAAGCAGAAGCCCTAGAGCGCATACGGAGGATGAAATTGCGAAGGCAAGGCCGAGATCAGCCTAGAACAAATAACTATGCAGATCAAGGATATCATATGGCAATGTGTGAAGTCGCAGGAACAAGCTCACATAGGATAACTGATCGACGTCCGTTCATAACCTTGGATATAGGAAAAGGAAAGAGTGCGAGGACCGTAAGAGCCTTGATTGACTCAGGTGCAGCCACTAGTGCTGTTAAATTGTCTTACTGTCAAGAGTTGCAGTTAACTGTCAATCCTGTGGAAGCATATCTCATAGGATTGGGAGGCGTGGAAACCCCTTGCATGGGCGAGGTGGAACTTCCCCTCTACATTCATGATGAGGCAATGACAATTAAAGTACTCGTGTGTCAAGATGAGGATCTCACTGAACCTCTTGTCTTGGGTCAAGACTGGATCTATGACCAAGCAGTCAACTTAAACCTAAGAAGTGGACTTCTTCAGGTATGGGTCAATCATAGTCGAATTACAGTAGAGTTAGATAATGGAGCACTCAAGGAACTAGGAAAGGCACAGACTCCTGGTCCCTCCAGGGGTGCACATGAAGTTGACCATGCTGTTCTTGTCCAAAACTATGTGTTGCAGAGGAATGATATTCTCAAAAAAAGAGTCAGGGATGCAACGGAACTCCCTTCTTTTCCAAAGGCCAGAAGGAGGCAGCAACCAAAGGTGGATCAAAGGCAGAAGAAGCAGAGTACTACCTATGCCGGAAATCAAAAGTACCTGCACAGCAAAATGTCTCAGCAAGTAAACCAAGTGTGGGTGCGGAAAGGCGAACACCCGGTTGCACTCAAGCCAACCACACGGGCAAGGCCTCTTATTAGTAACCAACAACACGACACTAATAAGAAGTCTTTCAGAAATTCTTCTGCTAACGTGAAATCTATTTGGGTACCCAAGAAGTCGATGAAGGCTAGCCCACAATCAAGACAAATTTGGGTGCCTAAGGCTTGTTTGCGGGCGCAAATAGCAACGCCGAGGCCACAACCTATACAGCGTAACCCCTTCACTCGCACAGCCAGCATTCACTTGTTTTCAACACTCAAGAACCCACCAAGACCCATGAGCACGAACATAATCGCTTGTAAATGGATCCCTAAAAGGCCTCATTTTCAAGCCGATACACCTATAAAGCTCTCTAGAGTCTCTACGAAACCAAGAACAAAATCCATCCACTGCATTTGGCAGCCTAAGACCTGTAATAAACCCCCCGACCCCAATTTGTAAATTCATCCCCACTTACTAACTGCATTAGTCTCCTAGGACTACCCAAGCATTAACTACACACACTGTCCTCGTGCACTTACTAACCACTAACTCACCATATACCTCATGTTAATGTTGTAACGGGGACAACAATGGATTTATTCTGTCCATTACGATGTTAACACGTGGTTCTATATTCTCACAGAACCAACCAGCAAGCAGGGCCATGGCAGAAGCAGGAGGTGCCAGTTCTCAAGTCGGATCCGGTGCACAGATTGTGGACATAGAAACACTCCTCCTCGAGCCACATCTCACCGCCAGGCCGCAAGAACTTCAAGCTGTGCATGTGCTCCCCATTCAGGATCCTCCTCAAGGGCACACTTCTCAAGTAGGTAAACACGCTCACTGGTTCAGTGATGTCGCTGGACCATTGGGCGATGGAACCTATTTTTGGGAAGCTGAATTGGAATTTAATGGTAAATGGGGACGTTACCACTTTTTCACGCGTGAGTTTGAAAGCTATCAAAACGCCGAAGTCATGCGATCAGTTTGGACCAAAGCCGGTGTGGACAGTTATTTCAGGGCCCACTTACCAAAGCCGGATTTCTTACGATGTTCATATCTTATCAGTACCATCACGCCCAGCAGGGCCAAGGGAGGCGACAGCACCTTTGTGTTACCCTCACTGCTGCCGGGTCATGAGCTTAAAAGATTCAAGCTGACCCTTAATCTGGTACGAGAAGCGTTGGGCATGTATGGCATGCACATCCCCACTGAAAAGGAAACCATGGTTCCAGGACGAATGAAACACAAAGATCTTAATAAGCTGAAGGATATGGTAGCGATGACACCTACCATTGCGCTTCACCTGCGGACCGTCATGCAACATTTTGCTTTCCCCGCCCAGGAAAGATTCACAATGCCCCCAAAGAAAATATGGTTCAGCTTGTATCTGGCAGAGACAGAAAGCCTTCCCATCAACGTGCCACATTGGATCATAGATCAGATCCACCTAGCCCATCAAAGGTGGAACAAGAAGCAGAAAAATGTGCTTCATGGATGCTGCGCTCTAACAAAGATAATCTACCGATGTCTGGCCTATGACGTGCCTATTCAGCGGGCACTCATATGGCCCCGTGCCCAGGAATTCCAAAGAAGACTATCAGCAGCAGGTCCCCCATCAAAGAAGATGAGGGGGGGAGTACAATTACCCTGTGCTCAGCCAAGGGGAGCCACCACTACACCAGAAATTACCCCTCCCCAGACACGACGTGTTAGGCCATTCACAATCCGGCTACCAAGACCAAGCACAGATGGGCCTAATCTGGTATTTCCACCCGTCCCATCAGATCTGGAATTCCCACAGGGTTTTACTCTAAATGATCTCACGGATGAAGAAGTAGCCCGACTGATCTATGATTCTAATCTCGAGACGGAAACAGAACGAGCTCAGGAACCACAACCCCAGACAACAACAGCAGCCCCCACCCGACCAGAAGTGGTAGAAGTCGACGTCGAGGAACAAGAGACAGAACAAGAAGAAGAAGCCTACGAGGAACAAGAATATGATGAGCTTTCAGAGCTGGCAAGTGCCCCTGCGTATTCGGCACAAATCAAAAGACTATATCGAACCATGCAACTAGTTCAAGAACAGCATAAGATGTCACTGGAATCGGGCAAGAAACTCATGAACCAGTTGCTAGCTGAGGAAGGTGTGGACGATTTGTTCATTGAGTCCATAAACCTTCATGCCGACGCCGTAGGAGTGGATGAGGCCATCCATGAGGCAATGGCTTACATTCACAGATTTGAGAAGAGGGTTCCCGTTCGTCCCAGGAGGTCCGGGAAACAAATTCATATCAATGTCTCAGCACCAGGAGAGACAACGCAAGCAGACGAACATCAGTAAGCACCACTGTCACCACCATCCCCACCTCGCACTACACAATTCACTCCACCACATGACACTAGCACCACCACGTCCACTACCACCACCATTGTCATGGGCATCCCACTCTCTCCGGGAATCCAATTCGGGGGAGTCACCATGCCCACTTTCACCACTCTTTTCACTGACGTCACATCCACTCCACCCACGATCCCCATCTACACTGTCACTCAAACGATTGACACTATGGAAACATCTCCTGCCACAGCACCGCTCCCTCCCCCCATGCCACCTTCATCTCCCATACCCCCTCCACCCACATCTCCACTTGCATCCACATCATTCACAATTTCCTTTCCCGCCCCCATTCCCCCTGCATCTTCACCCCTCCCAGCATTGTTTAATGTAAATAGCATATTTTTAGCATTAAATCAATGTGTATATCAGCTTCAGAATGAGTACAGAGCTCTGGACGGCCGGTATCAACAACTGACAACACACCACCAGAACTTACAAAGGCAATTTCACATTCTACAAGAGGAAAATGCAGAAGTGAATCAACGCTATACAACGCTTGAGCAGGCTCACCAAACACTATTGGAGGCACCACAACCATCGACAGAATCAGGTGTCAAACAACTAGAAGCCTTGCTCAAAGTATACCAGGCCGATAACTTACGAGTCAGACGCAACTTGGCGCTACTCAGGAAACATATGGCCACAGCACTGGAAGAGAACAAAAGACTGCAAAAACAAAACGAAGAGAATCTGGAAGCAGCAATGGAAGGCTCTCCCCACGAGATAGATCCAGAGCAGTTCAAAGCAGTCCCCACGGAGACGATGAAAACCATTTTGGAAAGCTATGCAGATCTCCTGGAAACCCATGATGACTTGGAAAGAGAACGTGACACACTACAGAGCAGACTTAAAGAACAGGAAGAACAACCGAAGAGTGTCCCATCCACCTCTACCTCAGACGAAGTAAAGGCCCGAACAGAGCAGGTAGCAGAATTACAAAAGAGGTTACTGACATACGAGAGGCAGCCATCTCCAGTGGTAGAACCAGAGCAAGAAGAGTTGGTCCCTATTGAGGTAGATGATTCGTACGAGGAACCTTATGTTCCTATGCCAATGCCAGGCGGGCGACGAACCTCAGAGGGACTAGACACATTAGAAGTGGAAGCACCCGAGTGGCTTCAGACACTGGAAAGGACAGCGAACACCCACGAAGAACGGGTGGCCATTCAGATCTAATCACTAGCGAACTTAGAAGAAACTGTCATAAAGTCTGAATATTTCAGAAGCATGTCTCATCATAGATGGATCGGCACCAATAATGACCAATATGTGCCATTCTGTATACTTTTGGCCGATTACAACGCGGAGATTCAACAACAATGTGGCAAGCCTCCCACATTTGCTACACAATTTGGTCCAGATGATATACCGGAAAGTGCTCAGCGCGGGTCCATCCATCAACCCACTTGGAGAATCAGGCTTTTGGAAACGTATCCTGAAATGGTCCGAACCTGGAATAATATGCCGTTGTTTATTAAGTATAACCCTTGTTACATTCCAGTTCTTCGACGACGCACCTGGCCTGAATTCACTATTGCCGTCAGAGACATCAAAGCCTGTGCAAAATGGTTGAATTATGTTTATCTAGCACCTCCACGAGGACCCCCCACGGTCAACTACATGATTTCTACAATCCGTCATTGGAGTACTCGGCTACGCAATAATCCTGATGTGATGGCCCAGATGTGTATGAAAATATTTGAATTAATGCTGATCACTTTCAGGACGTTTAAGAACATTAAGGACCCTCACTTCTCAGGTGCAGGCTTTGTGACAGGAAACGAGGATCTAGTGTACGATATGAGTACCACCCCATCAATTGAAGTAATATATGCTTGGCACGCCAGAATCAAGTACCTCCCAGCCTGCTTTAAACAGACATTTGAGGAGATGTTCATCACAGGATTCTGGGAATATCACTCCGAAATCTTTATACCCAGACCATCACATCTCCTCCAATTATTTGCTGTGGAGAGAACTATTTACTCAGAACAATTGAGGGTGCCTCATCCAGATGTTCCTGGACCTGTGAATTGGGATGATTTGCTCACAGATCTAGCACGCAGCTTGCGACTCGAAGAACACCACCTAGCCTCCGATGTCGTCCAATACTATGTTCAAAAATCCTCTAGACAAGGGTCTGTCAGGGGCGACAGACGCGAGAGTGGGGGGGGTGTTGGCAGCAGCCAGGGAACCGAAGGAGCCACAAGACGAAGAGAGTCAGAGCGAAGGGACAGCACAAGCAGACATGGCAGTCAAAGAAGATCTGGCAAATAGGCCAATAATTTTCCTCATGAAGAAGCAAGTATGAGCATTCACGCAAATCTAGCACTTAGGCAACCCTTTAACTTTTCAAAAACCCTTACACCAATTAAAAGTGATTCTCATCACTAAACACCATTGTAAATACCATTTCATATTTTTGTAGCTCCATTTTGTGCAAGCCAAGGAGTCCTTGAGCTTGAGGAGCTTTAGAAGTATCAACCTGCCAATTTTCGTAATTTTTAGATCTCGTTTGAGCCCTCAAATAAGCCCTGGAACCTAATTTTTAACTAGGCCGGACACTAGGTCTGAACAGGGCCAAAACTAGTCAAAAACTATAAAAGGAGCTAGAGAGCTCATTTTTGGGGGTAGATTGTAATTGAAACAGACTTGTAAGAGCTTCTTGAAAAGTAATCTAAGAACTCCATTGATTCTCACTCTTTGTCTTGCCGTGTGTGCGCGTGTGTGTGCATGTTGGTGTGCCTCTCACTCACGCACTTGTGCCGTCACTCGCTCGAGGTCTTCATACCATCCTCACGTCTTCTCGGATTGACATTAAAGGAGGTGCTACTCATCACTGAGCTACAAGTATCATATGAGTTAGGACTTAGAGGTGAGAACCTCCACTTATACATTAAGAGTATGATACTCACATGAGTGCCAAGTGGCACTCACATGAGAGGCTTTGATTATTGCCCATATTGGGTATGATGAGATTGAGAGAGTAGTATTGGAAACCCCCATGCGACTGGGTGGCAATTACCATGAAAGATCTCCGTGCAAGTACGTTCCGTGAAACTAGCCAATCAGCACCTCGAGTGGCATGCAAGATCAGTCCAAAATGAGGGGAGTCCTCGAAGCTTATTACACTAATGATATATGATACAAAGGAGATGAAGTGGAATTACTCATACATATGTGAGCTTACTGTATGCTCAAACATGAGGCTCAATGGATCTCTCTTCTCTATCATATCCCTTGCCTAAAAATCACTTATATTTATGTTGATATATTTAGATAGTGATGTGTGTGAACACTCTAGGACTGTCGAGGCACTTTTTTCCCTCTTTAGGAGGTTTTTTCCCCCAGCTTGTATATATGCCTATTGCCCTAATGGGCTACTTATCTTTGTACATTCTCTAGTAATACATTCAGTATTGTGTGTTGTGCTCCAAGCTTCTTCTTCTTCTTTGTGTTGTCAGCGTGCTTTCGTAGACGTCTATCTCCAACAATTGGTATCAGAGCAAGGCGTCGCTTCATCTAGGGTGCCATCGACACTCCTCCGTTTGTAGTCTCAAAATCGCATAAAATTTTGTTGAGCATACTCAACGTGTTTCTAAGATCAAAACAGCTTTGCTATGTGGTGCCGAAATCACGATCTGAGCTCGTTTCGGCCTTCGAATGCACTATTGCAGTGCTTGTCTAGGCTATTTCATCTTTTTGTGCCAAAGGTATATACCAGTTTCTGTTTGCCAGTATAAGCGTCTCGAAGTCTGCTACAGGTCTAGCAGAATTCGTCTGGGTAGTTCTGTTCAATTTTTTGAGATACAGTCAATTTTCTGCATCAAGGTATTTTAGTCACTAGCTAGGCTAAAAGCAGTGATGTATTCCGTATGTTGGTTGTTGAGGATAAGTTGGATGGTACCAACTACCCGTTATGGGCTTATATGATGCAACATGTGTTGGTTGCAAAAGGACTGTGGAACATTGTGTAGGGTGTCAAAAAACATCCTATCACACCTACAACTATTACAACTGCAGGTACTGAAGCTGATGTAGGAGGTCGAAGATGGTGATATTCTGCATATTCCTATTCATGTTGTGGTTTCTACTGCACCTACTATAGAGTAGATTCGCTCGGATGGCAGAGATGCACAGGCACATGCATTGATAGTTTTGTCTATCAAATGTGTCATTATTCCTCACATTTGCTCTTGGAGACCAGCTAAGGATGCTTGGGATACACTTACCACATTGTACCAAGCTAGGAATGAGGCTCGTGTTGCTTACCTCCGAAAACAGCTGGAGAGTGAGCACATGAATGAAGGTGATTCTATGGACAATTTCCTAACGAAGATCAAAGACTTGAAGGAACAGTTGATTTCTACTGACGAGGTTATACCAGATAGCTCACTTGTGTAGACCGTTCTGAATGGTCTTCCTTATTCATATCAGAGTTTTGCTTCTACTCTTCGGCTGATGATGAAAGGCAATCCAAATGCCTTATCATTTGAGGAGTTAGTCTCTGTTCTGTTGCAGGAAGATCAGTCCAGGCAGAACACGTCCATTATGTGAGTTGAAGATCAAGCTTTCTTGGCTAGTCAGAAGGGCAAAGGAAAATGGAGCTCTTCGACTAGTAAGCAAAAACCTGCTAATTTTGCACATTCAAAGAAGTAAGATAAAGATGAGAAGAAATCAGAAAAGCAGAAATTGTTTTGTAAGTGTTGTAAAGGGAATGATCATATCATAAAGAAGTGTCCAAAACTGGCTGCTAAAGAGGCAAAAAAGAAAGAGGCTGGAATGGTTGTTGTAGAGGCCTCTACACCAAAAACAGAGCTTGCTAATCTTGTGTAGGAAGAAGAATGGGCATTTACTACTGTCTCCAATTTTGACCCATCTTCTCATGAGCAGTGCATGTCTCCAATAGAATCAGATGTTTGGTATTTTGACAGTGGGGCGACCAAACATATTACCTTGCAGCGTAGTTTCTTCTCTTCACAGAGCCTACCCCTACAGCGAATACTGTTACATGCGCCAACAACTCCTCTTATCCTGTTATGGGAGTTGGTAAGATCATTTTGACTACTGCTGATGGTAGTTCTTTCACATTGTCAGATGCTTTATTTGTGCCAGGGATCAAGAACCTGTTATCAGTTTCTACATTAGCCAAGATTGGCTTGGTTGTGAAATTTGTTGATGACAGGTGTACAGTTCATGATCTGTCAAATGGCGATGTGATTATTGCTTCTGGCATTTTACATCGTGGACTGTATAAGCTCATAGACTATGAAAGATCTGTAAATGATTTGGCATGTGCAGTAAATGATTCTCAGGCCATGTCAGATGCAAAGCTTTGGCATGCACGCTTTGGTCATCTAAATTTTGCTAGTTTGCTACGCCTGCACAAATCTGAAATGGTGTCCTCTTTGCCTAAACTTGAGGGACCTAGAAAACATGTTTGTGAAGGCTGTATTTTGTGCAAAATGCAGCGTTCGTCCTTTCCAAAAGATGGTTCAGTTTGGGCTACTCAGATTTTGCAACTTGTACATAGTGATGTCTGTGGTCCTATGCAGACACCTTCTTTTGGGAATTATCTTTACTTCGTGACTTTCATCGATGATTTTTCTAGGCATGCATGGGTATATCCATTGAAGGCAAAGTTCGAAGTGTTCATGTGCTTCAAACAGTTTTTGGTTTTGCCTGAACATCTATCAGCATGTAAAATGGGCACCTCCGTTCTGATCGAGGGGGGGAATATATGTCTTCTAATTTTAATGCATTTCTAGCTGAACGTGGGATAAAACACCAGTGTACAATGCCGTATACACCTCAATAGAATGGAGTTGTTAAACGAAAGAACAGGTCACTCATGCAGATGACAAGGTGTATGGTCAAGAGTCAGGCTTTACCACATAGTTTCTAGCTTGAGGCTGTCATGTGTGCAGCATATGTACTGAAGAGGTGTCCCACTAAAGCGCTGCAGTCTATCACTCCATATGAGGCTTGGCATGATCGCAAGCCATCTGTTGCTCATCCGCGTGTTTTTGATTGTTTGGCATATGCATTAGTACCCGAACAACATCGCGAAAAATTGGATGATAAAGTAGTAAAATGTATTTTTGTTGGGCATAGTTCTGAAAGTAAAGGCTATCGTCTGTATCATCCATAAGACTAAACGCATTCTGGTTAGTCGTGATGTTGTTTTTGTGGAGGATGTTATTCATCCATTGCTTTTGTGTACTAAGGAGATATATGTTAGCTCCAAAGACATGTATGATACTTTGCTTCCTCTTTTTACACGTGGACAATCTAGTGCTGGTCCTAATGAGGCAACTTTTCAACCTTTGTAGGTTTCATGTGATGATGCAGATCATTCCATTTCTGATGCAGATTTACATGATGCACTTATTGATGAGAGAGCTGATATTGAGCAGGCAAGAACTATGCCAAAATGGCTAGTGGAGACTTTGCATGATAGCAAATTAGATGCACCTCTGTCATATCGTGCTCAATCAGGCTCTCATAGTGCCTCTTTTGCATCAGATTGCTATGCTATGGCTGCATCTAGTCTCTGTGATGAGACTGAGCCTGTTTTGTTTGATGAAGCATAAAATTCAGAAAATTGGATGGCTGCTATGCAATCTGAATATGATGCAATAATGAAGAATGGTACTTGTTCTTTATGTGACTTGCCTCCTAGCAAGAAGGCCATTGGCACTAAGTGGGTATACAAGCTGAAGTGTAAACCTGATGGTACAGTTGATAGGTATAAGGCTAGGCTTCTTGCAAAGGGTTATGCACAGGAAAGAGACATTGATTTTGATGAGACCTTTCCACCTACATGTTGTATGACTATTGTTCGGAGCATCTGTGCACTTGCAGCCCATCATGGTTGGAATGTACATCAGTTGGACATTAAAACTACATTTCTGAATGGTGACTTGCATGAAGAACTGTATGTTTTTCAGCCCCATGGCTTTGTGCAGAAAGGGCATGAAAACCAAGTGTGCAGGTTAAAGAAGGTGTTATATGGTTTAAAGCAAGCACCACGTGCTTGGTATGAAAAGATACATGCCTATTTGATTGCACATAGTTTTGAGAAGAGTCCAACTAAAAGCACCTTATATGTTAAGCGTGCTAATGATGTACTTCTAATCATTGTGGTTTATGTTGATGACATGCTGCTCATTGGTCCTCATGAGAGGCATATTGCTGATTTTAAGCCTGATTTGCATGCCTCATTTCTGATTTGGGGCATTTGCATCATTGTTTGGGCATTCAGTTTATGCACATTGATGGTGGAATGACTTTGTGTCAAATGAAATATATTGACACATTACTATAGTGTTTTGGCCTTGAAGACTGTAAGCCTATTGCCACTCCTATGGAGACAGGTTTACAATTGAGTCTTCATGATGCTGGAGATTCATTTGATGTTGTTCTCTATCAGCAGGTTGTTGGGTGCTTGATTTACTTATGCATTACTTGGCCAGATATTCAGTTTGCTGTCTCACAGATGAGTAGGTTTATGCATTGCCCAGGAGTCAAGCATTGGCAGGTGGTTAAGCGTATCTTTCACTACTTGAGTGGTACTCGGCTACTTGGGTTGTTTTATCCCAAGGGGGGATCACTACCGCCAGATTTGCATGCTTCTTCTAACTTTGATTGGGGTAGTTGCTATGACACTCATGTGTCCACTAGTGGCTTTTGCTTCATGCTTGGTAGCTCATGTATATCTTGGTTGAGCAAGAAGCAGCCTAATGTGGCCACTTCCAGTTGTGATGCTGAGTATAGGGAAGCCTTCACAGCGACTGTTGAGTGTGTATGGCTCAGATGCCTTATGGCTAATTTGGGTGTTGGTCAGTCTTCTACCACCACCATCTTCACTGACAGTCAGAGCACACTGGCAGTTGCGAGGAACCCTGTGTTCCATGCTCGCACTAAGCACATTGAGGTGCATTATCATTATGTCAGGGAGAGGTTCTCTGCTGGGGAGATCACCTTGGCATATGTGCCCATGCAAGAGAACATTGTAGACCTTTTCACGAAGGCTCAGACGCCTTATGGCTAATTTGGGTGTTGGTCAGTCTTCTGCCACCACCATCTTCACTGACAGTCAGAGCACATTGGCAGTTGCGAGGAACCCTGTGTTCCATGCTCAGACTAAGCACATTGAGGTGCATTATCATTATGTCAGGGAGAGGTTCTCTGCTGGGGAGATCACCTTGGCATATGTGCCCATGCAGGCGAACATTGTAGACCTTTTCATGAAGGCTTTGCCTGTGGAGAAGTTTGAAGCTTTCCGCAAAGCTTTGGGCTTAGTTCCTTTTGTGGAGTGATTTCCACATAGCTTGGCACTTCCTTATACTTAAGTGCCAGCTACTTGTTCACCGTATCACTCCCAGGGGGGATTTGTTGATATATTTAGGTAGTGACGTGTGTGAATACTCTAGGACCACCAGGGCACTTTTTTCCCTCTTTAGGAGGTTTTTTTCCCCCGGCTTGTATATACATTTATTGCCCTAATGGGCTACTTATCTTTGTACATTCTCTAGTAATACATTCAGTATTGTGTGTTGTGCTCCAAGCTTCTTCTTCTTCTTCCTTGTGTTGTTAGCGTGCTTCCGCAGACGTCTATCTCCAACAATTTATACCAATAAAGTAAGTTTGAAATTTGAATTTCTTCCACATAAAAGTGTCCCTACAATTTAGGTGTTGATTGATTTGATTCCAAACACTAATTAATCGTGATCTTTGGTTTCTAGTATCATAAGATACCTCCAACTTATTCTCTTTTACTTTTATCCAATGAGATAAACTTCATGAATTTTACAAGAGGTATTCATATGCACTTCATAGGTGATCAAAATGAATAGACGAGAAGTCCTTGTTATTTGGTCAAGCATCTAGGCTTGCCAAATGTACCAACAAGTTCCACTATGGAATTTCCAAAAACTCTGATTTCAATGGCTATACTTTCATTTTTACCATCGAATATGTTTCCTTACATTTCTCAATCTTTCCACACATTCCTATTTCACAATCAATACATTTAACAAGAATGCTCAAGAATTGTTTACAAGATTATCCTATAGTTTCACTAGAAATCTTCAAATCCTGCTAATTTCATCACAAATGTTTCTAGGGTTTTATGAATGAAATGGGGAAAGATTATATTTATTGATCAAGTTAAGCTTTTTAGTTTTCAACAAGCTTTAAAAGCATTTTTTTCATCAAGCATTGATGATCTTTTGTAGTACTAACAAGGGATAGGCTGGTATGAGATATGGAGGAATGAGATTGTGTTTTAGAATATCATTACCATTGTAGCATTCTACATGCTATAGAAAACTTATGTGAATCAACTAAAACTTGGTACTCTACGAGTGAGTGTTTGAAGTGCAAAATGATCCAAGTTTCAAGATAATTGATCCTTTGAATTCAGTTCGCATGATGTCTTTTTTGGGAGCCTAAGGAATGATATCATAGGGACATCATTTACTTGATTGTTGCAGCCTCAAGGTCGATTAATTGATGTACCAATCCAAAAAAAAACATGTGAAGTATTATCCTTGACATAATATATAATTTCTTGCTAGCTTGCAAAGGCTTGTGGATACCAACTTGGCCCCTTTGTAATGTCTATCATACATTTCTTTTTGTCAAAAAACAATATCTGCTATAAAAAAACTTATGTCTTAGCCTTTTCTTCAACTCTGATTCGAAAAAACAATATTTAAATTAGAAAAAACATATGTGACCTCTTCCCTTAGAATTCTACTATGAATATGTACTTCTTGTAGTGATTGAAATTTGAACCTCCAACATAAAACAACTTATGAAGAATAAACAATTGAGTGTCAAACTTCTTGTAACACTAGAATCTTAGCATGAAGATAGACCACCACGACACATAATCTCAAAAGAGGCAACATTCTCCAATTCATTACATAGCTAAGATTTGAATCTACACATTTAATAGTGTTTAGCTCTGAAAAGAGTAGAGTAGAGAACTAAATCTCTATGATAATGTGGTTTTGGTGGTCTTGAATATCAAGTATAAGATTAATATCTAAGTGGGTATGATGGTATGGAAGGCCATAATTAAAAAGTGATGAATGCCCAATTTATCTTTGGAACTAGTCCAAGTCTTTGAGCAAAGTGTCCCAAGTTTGGAACTTTATGAAATTCTAGCAAAATCATATAATATTTGATTTGGACTAGTTGAAGTTAGGTTTACCAAACATGAACAAAACCCTTATTTGCTTCTTTCTACCAACTTAAAGCTTGAGGTGGATGTACTATCTCTAAAATCGAGTAAAAAATTTGGTGTATGTTGGTTCTAGGAGTAAAATCCAAAAGAAACATACAAGTTAAATGTTTTGGTTAACCCTAATAAAACTTCATTCAATCAGAGCAACACCAAGTGAATTTGAAGGTATGCATCAAAGTTTTGACACACTTAGAGTTTCTAGTTGTTGGAAGTGTTTGAGTTTGAGGTCTACGGAAGCACGCGAATAGCACAAGGAAGAAGAAGAAGAAGAAGCTTGGAGCACAAAAACACAATATTGAATGTATTACCACTAGAATGTACAAAGATAAGAGACTCATTAGGGTCAAAGGTGTATATATAAGCTAGGGGGAAAAAACCTCCTAAAGAGGGAAAAACGTGCTCCAAAAGTCCTAGTGTGTTCACACACATCACTACTTAAATATATCAACAAATCCCCCCTGGGAGTGATGCGGTGAACAAGGAGCTGGCATTCATGTATAAGGAAGTGCCAAGCTATGTGGAATCAATCCACAAAAGGAAGTAATCCCAAAGCTTTGCAATTAGCTTCAAACTTCTCCCTAGGCAGAGCCTTTGTGAAAAGGCTTGCAACATTCTCCTCTGTGGGCACATATGCCAAATTGATCTCAGCAGAGACTTTCCCTGACATAATGATAGTGCACCTCAATGTGCTTAATGTGAGCATGGAACACACAATTCCTCGCAACTACCAATGCGCTCTTACTATCACTGAAGATGCTGGTGGCAGAAGACTGAACAACACCCAAATTATCCATATGGCATTTGAGCCACACATACTCAACAATCGTTCTGAAAGCTGCCCTATACTTAGCCTCACGACTAGAAGTGGCCACATTATTCTACTTCTTGCTCAATCAAGATATACATGAGCCACCAAGCATGAAGGAAAAGCCACTAGTGGACACACGAGTGTCATTGCAACCAACCTACTCAGAGTCAAAAAAAGCATGTAAATCTAGCAGTGGTGATCCCCCCTTGGGATAAAACAATCCAAGTAGTCAGGTACCACTCAAGTAGCAAAGGATGTGCTTAACCGATGCTTGACACCTAAGCAATGCATAAACCTGGTCATCTATGAGATAGAAAACTGAATATCTGACCAAGTAATGCATAATTAAATCAAGCATCCAACAGCATGTTGATAGAGAATAGCATCAAATGCATCTCCAGCGTTAAAGCTCAACCCTAAACATGTCTCCATAGGAGTGGCAATAGGTTTCCAATCTTCAAGGCCAAAACACTGTAATGATGTGTCAATATATTTTGTTTGACACAAAGCTATTCCACCATCAACTTGCATAAATTGAATGCCTAAATAATGATTCAAATGCCTCAAATCATACATCTCAAATGAGGCATGCAAATCAGCCTTAAAATCACCAATTATGCTTCTCATGAGGACCAGTGAGCAGCATGTCATCGACATACACAACAATGATCAGAAGCACATCATTCGCATGTGTAACGTATAAGGTGCACTCAGTTGGACTGTTCTCAAAACCATGTGCAATCAGGTAGGCATGTATCTTTTCATACCAAGAACACGGTGCTTGTTTCAAATCATATAATGCCTTTTTCAACCTGCACACTTGGTTTTCATGCCCTTTTTGCAGAAAGCCATGAGGTTGAAAAACATACACTTCGTTATGCAAGTCACCCTTCAAAAAACAATTAATGTCCAATTGATGTACATTCCAACCATGATGAACTGCAATTGCATTGATGCTACGGACAATAGTCATTCAGCAAGTAGGAGCAAAGGTCTCATAAAAATCAATGCCTATTTCCTAAGCATAACCCTTTGCAACAAGCATAGTCTTCTACTTGTCAATTGTTCCATCAAGCTTACACTTCAACTTGTATACCCACTTAGTGCCAATGGCCTTCTTGCCAGGAGGCAAGTCACATAAAGACCAGGTACCATCTTTCATAATAGCGTCATATTCTGATTGCACAACATCCATCCAATTTTTAGAATTTTGTGCTTCATCAAATGAAATAGGATCATTCTCATCACAAAGACTAGAGGCAGCCATAGCATAGCAATCTGATGTAAAAGAGGCACTATGAGAGCGTGAATGAGTATGATATGAGAGAGGTGCATCTAATTTCCTATCATGCAAAGTCTCCACCAGCCATTTTGGCATAGGTTTTGCCTCCTCAATATCACCTCTCTCATCAACAAGTGCATCATGTAAATCTGCATCAGAAATGGAATAATCTACATCATCACATGAAACATGTAAAGGCTGAGAAGTTGCCCCATCAGGACCAACACTAGAGTATCCACCTATAAAAAGAGGCAGCAAGGTGTCATACATGTCTTTAGAGCTTACTGATGTCTCCTTAGTACATGAAAGTAATCGTTGAATAGCATCTTCCACAAAAATAACATCACAGCTAACCCAAATGCATTTAGTATGTGTATGATACAGATGATAGCATTTGCTTTTAGAACTGTAGCCAATGAAAATACATGAGAATGCTTTATCAGCCAATTTTGTGTGTTGTTATTCAGGCAGTAATGCATATGCGAGACAACCGAAAATAGGCAGGTGAGCATTAGATGTCTTGCAACCATGCCAAGCCTCATATGGAGTGATAGATTGCAATGCTTTAGTGGGACACCTGTTAAGTACATATGCTGCACACATAACAAACTCAAGCTAGAAACTATGTGGTAAAGCCTGACTCTTGACCATACACCTTGCCATCTCCATGAGTGACAGGTTCTTCCATTCAGTAACTCCATTCTGTTGAGGAGGATATCCCACCTTCAGCCAAAAATGCATTAAAATCAGAAGACATATATCCCCCCAATCAGAATGGAAGGTGGCCATTTTACATGCTGACAGATTTTTAGCCAAAACCAAAAACTCTTTGAAGCACATAAACACTTTAGACTTTTCTTTCAATGGATATACACATGCAGGCTTGGAAAAATCATCAATGAAATTCACTAATTAAAGATAGTTTTCAAAAGACGGTGTCTGCATAGGACCATAGACATCATTGTCAACAAGCTGTAATTTTTTAGTAGCTCGAATTGAACCATCTTTTGGGAATGAGGAATGCTGCATTTTGCCCAAAATACAACCTTCACAGACATGTTTAATAAATGCCTCAAGTTTGGGTAGAGAGGACACCATTTCAAATTTCTACAGGCATAGAAAACTAGCAAAATTCAGATGACCAAAGCATGCATGCCAAAGCTTTGCATATAACAATGCCTGAGAATCATGTACTGCACATGCTGAATCATTCATAGATTTTTCATAGTCTATGAGCTTATATAGCCCATGACATAAAATGCCAAAAGAAATAATGACATCGCCATTTGATAGATCATGAACTATACATCTATCATCAACAAATTTCACAACCAAGCCAATCTTGGCTAAAGTTGAAAGTGATAACAGATTCTTCTTGATCCTTGACACAAATAAAGCATCTGACAATGTAAAAGAACTACCATCAGCAGTAGTGAGAATGATCTTACCAACTCCCATGATAGGATAAGAGGAGTTGTTGGCGCATGTGACGGTATTCTCTTTAGGGGCAGGCTTGAGTGAAGTGAAGAAACTATAGTGTGAGGTAATATGTTTGGTTACCCCACTATCAAAGTACCAAACATATGAGTCTACTGCAAACATACACTGTTCATGAGAAGATGGGTCATAACTACAAAGAGTAGTAAATGCACATTCTTCATTCTACACAAGATTAGGAGACTCTATTTTGGGTGTAGAGGCCTCTGCAAAAACCATTCCAGCCTCTTTCTTCCTTGCCTCTTTAGCAGTCAGTTTTGGACAACTCTTTATGACATGATCATTTCCTTTCCAGTATTTGCAAAACAATTTATGCTTTTTTGTTTTCTATTTGTCTCTTTCATCCTTCTTTGATTGTGTAGAATTAGTAGATTTTTGCTTACTAGTAGAAGAGCTCCATTTACCTTTCCCCTTTTGACTAGCTATGAAAGCTTTCAATATCTTTGGAAAATTCATCATTTTCACAAGTTCCTAGATTGCACCAAGATTAATGAATCATGCAAGTATGCTTTATGATCCACCCTCACCATTATTCTCATATTTTGCACTAGGTCTAGCTTATAGTGTGCAAAGAAGGATGGCACACAATATGATTTGGTCAAGGATCGAACCACATAAGGATTACCCTCTTTTTCAGATCAAATCCTAGATATAATTATCTTCTAATTAAAAAGGGAAATCAAAGAAATGACGACCATGTTCCCTATTTAGGACCATAGTGCTTGGGGGAATGTTATTATATAGTCCATAACTACAAACATATTTTCAAGGATGAAAATGTTTGTTAAGGGGTTATAAATATTATAGAATAACTTGAAAACGGTTCTTTAATATAACATTATGATATTTTGGAGTATTATCTAAGGAATAAGATTATCTTAGTTGTTAATTCTAATGGATGGATATGAGGTGTTATTGGATTCAATCCTTGTATGTGCAAAGGGAAGAGTGTTTTTGCCCAAGATTCTCTAGATCCTTCTAGAATAATCTTATATCAACTTAACTTGAGTTGACTCGAGTATGCTCAAACTTAAGAGAATTGGGACACATAAGATGTTTAGACTCTAGTCAACTAGGACACTTGTCTAGTTGAGGTCTAATTGTACTTGCACATGTGATGGTGGAGGTTAAACATACATATGTGAGCTTCAATTAAGTCCATAGGGCACCCCTAATTAGAAAAGTTCTAAAATGAAAAGTTGGGTGGAAAGTTGTAAGTCATTTCTCGTGTGTATAGAGTTCTGTAAACACAAATCCTTATAGAAAGAACAAAACACTAAATTATTTGAATAGAGGAAGGACTAGATTATATGTAGATAATTAAAATGGTCCATAATGATGAAACCAGTTGGAATACCTATGGATCATCGTCTATGCCTGAATTGACCTCTTTAACTAATGATCTATTTTCTCTTTCACCTGTGAAGACTTTTTGAATCTACTTTGGTGGCTGTTACCTCCTCTTGCAGCAAACCATTTGGAATCTCTTCTAGAGGTAGCTCTAAGGTGGCTTTTTGTTCCATTTGTTGAACTTTACCAAATGTTCTTTGAGATTTTTGCATCAAACTTTTAAGGGAACAAGACGATTTATGTATCTATTAGAACTATGTTGAGGATTCATAACATATAGAAATTTATGCTTTGATTTGTCATTTGTGCTAGGATAAGATATGATAGCTTCATCTAGCTCTAGTAACTCCACTATCAAGCAATCATATCCTCCCATGTACGTCCAAGATTGGGCTTTTTGGTTGCAAGTCACAATAGTGTGATTCTTGGTGGGTGGTGATTTGCATCATCATCAAGGTGGAATCGTATCCATGCATTATTAAGAGTGGAAATCCACAAACATTTGTGTCCCCAATCTCACGTTACACAAGCTTGTCACAACTATCATCTACCAAGTAAAAGTGTGAACGACCCTTCCACCTATGGCAATCTTAACAATGAAATCCATGACAAACTTGCATCCTTTCACATCCATGGTCATTTTTTCAATGAATCCCAATGCAATGACTCTATGTTGATCTACCAAGCTGATAGTGAAGGGGGCAATATTGATGGAGTCAATCTTAGCAGCTCTAGGGTATAGTTGGGAATCAAGTTGATAGTATAACCACCACCCGTAATCATGCCCATTATATTTTTGCATTGGATAGTGATAATCAATTTAGATCTCTTGTAGTCTCTTACAAGTGTTGGTGGAAAATTAGTGATGAAACCTTTTGCGAAGGATGAGATATTGGAGCTTGTGTACATTGCTTATTTCCTCCTAATAGAGTGCACTGTCGTCAAAAGTTCACTTCTTATAGTGGCATCAATATGAATCAAATCATAAAGGATAACCTAATAAAAAGGTACTCTTTTAGGACATTTTAAATGGTACAAGGTGTGGCGGTCGCATGCTTCATTGCATCAAAGCATGTCACCGATTCAAATGCTACTTGTTTGAAAGTTGATTTGATCTTAGGCAGACATCCCACATTTCAACATTAGGAAAATACCTTCTTTGTATCAATTGGATCATTTCCTTGGATCCTTGATTCCTTTTGAGTGCAGGCCCCACTTTTCAATATCTATGATTCCTTTTAAGTGAAGGGCCCACTTAGCATACTTGGGCTATTGATCATAGGTTTCACTCATAAGGAAACAATAAGAGTCTCAAGTTTCTTACCTTTGAAATGGTTTGATGCATCAATCATGTGAATGCATATCGCATCTGACTTGGGGAGATCTCTAGTGTAAATTTCTTTAGCTTTGAGACAATTATGGTAATAGGGATCTCCTTCTAACTACAAACATCGGCTTTGCATGTGGCCATATTCACTATACCTATAACACATAAGCGGGTGGTTGGTCTTAGGTGGTCTTGGAACTTTATTCCAACTGCTTGCGTCTACATAGTAGGTTTTCACTAGAAATGTGGTTCTAAGGTTGCCCAACATGGATGATTGTGTTTGCATATTACCTCTTAGTTGAGCAATGAGCTCCAATGCTCGGAGCACCTTTCATATATGCACATTCTCTTTCTTCTTTACCAAGTTTTCTACTTAGCTTATCAAAAAGTAAAATCTTGTGGTATATGCTCATTGTTATTAAAAATATTGCACCAAATTCTTTGATGTGCCTTGTTGGTGGTCTAGAGATCGTACAAATCTTTCTTCAACTATAAGAGTGTATCTTTTGTGGTTGATTACCTAATTGCATCAATTACGAAGCTTGTGGGCCTCCACCTTCTTGCATAACTATGTGATCATCTCGATACATCCATTTACACTTTGCTACCTAAACACTTCAATTCTCCCCACAAAAATCGTAAAATCTTACCAGATAGCATCTAAGCAAAGACTCTTCCTTAACCTTAACTATGATGATATGGATAGAGCCTTTGCTACCCATTTTATTAATCATGAAATCAAATTGATCTTGGAGAACTTGAAGATGCTATCGATGATTCTTTTCCAAATGCAAAGCTACTCCACATAGCCAAGGTTAGGACATCCCACTTGTTATGAAGAAATGGTTCTTTTCTAGTGATCAGTGTTTCATTCTCCCATTCAGCATATGCGGCTTGAAAGAAGCTTGTATTATGGAGCATAAATTTATTATAATTTTGGATTAGTTGTATTACAGAGACATTACTAGAGTCTATGTGTTCCTTCACATGAAGTGTTTGTAGTGAATTTGAATTAATATGGAAATGTGATCCTTGCTACTACATAAGCAAACCTTGCAAGATACATAGATTTCCTTTACAATTACTCTTGCCTTGTCTTATTTGCCCCCATCTAAACGATCCAAAAAGACTTTCATAGGTGTTCTTGGTGGCTGGCACTACACAAAGATGTTTGTGAATTAATATGGAAATGTGATCCTTACTACCACATAGGTGAACCTCGCAAGATACATAGATTTCCTTTACAATCACTCTTGCTCTTAGATCGATTTTATAAATGGGGACTGGAATATTTCATTAGTCTTATTTGCTGCCATCTAAACGATCCAAAAAGACTTTCATTTTGACATGCATAAACTATGCAATTAGAGGGGTGGAGGCTTGGGCCCCTTAAGCATGCTACAATAGGATGATGTTAGTGATTGAGTTGTTTCCTTGATATGCACTTCCATTGGAACTTTTATATACTCATTTCTTGAATTAACTTATTAAGAATGTTAACAATTACTATAAAATAAAACATAATTTTAGTTCTCAATAGTATCCTCATACCTACAACTTGGTCGAGGGAACAAAGAAAGATTATTTAAGGATGCTACAAAAATTGTTATTGGAACATCTGGCAAAATGGGAATAGTACCTTTCTATGTTTTTGCAGGCATACTAGACAACCTATAAGGTTGTGCTTGGATTCACTCCATTCAATTTGGCTTACAGTTTGAAAGTTATTGCTTCAATGGAATTCATTGTTCCCAAGCTACGAGTTGCAGCACAGGACAAGCTCTTACTAGAGGATTCTTTGGAGTACTAGATGGACAAACTATATCAATTCAAAGAAGGTAGATATCAGAGTTTTTTGTTGCTTCAAGAAGTCAAGTTGAGATAGCATTGATGGTGTGCCATAATCAGAATCTCTTAGTGTTCTAGATGGGAATCTAGTTCTCTATTTTTACTAAAGATGAATCACAATTTTGGGAACTTTAAACTATAATAGATCAAACCATTTTGGATTCACTCTGATATCCGTTTGATAAGTTTTTGACTCGTTATGTTAAATGGTGAAGTTTCGTCAACTGTAGTTAATGGGTCCAAACTCTAGCCATACCAAATTTAGTCAAGCACAAAAAAAAGAAGAAAAAGAAAAATAAAAAGAAAAAAATAATAAGTATGCATCAAATGATTGGATCTTCCTTTAAGCTTTTCACTAAAGAAATGGATTTCTAGTAATTAACGATCTCACTCTTGCATGAGTATTAAAGTGGAAAATTTGGATGGTGGCACTCAAACAAGGCAAATCTCATGATTGCTTGTAATTCAAGGCAACCATGCACTAACCACAATAGATGCACCAATGCTTGAGTAGGAACAAGTTGTACGATGGACAACTAAGGGCATTTCACACTTTAAGACATGCACTCTCCATATGGGCATGTATTTTTAGCACATGTTAGAAGGATCTAGAAGTTGCTTAAGCATGATTAAAATACTCATTTAGTTTGTTTGAGTGATTGTGAGAATGAGCTGCTACTAGTACTTGAGTGCATAATGCTTTACTGCTTGGCTAATTGCTTATGCCGATGATGGTGAGCAAGATGCCTAACAATATTTATCCACATTTTGGATTTGTGTCATGCTCATCTATATCGTAGATTTTCATGCACACACATGCAATGGTTGGTAGGGAGAGTTTTGTTTGATTATATTGCAATGATACATTGGCATACCATCCCATCACACCCAATGAAAATCTAATTCTTGTCGCAAAAACACCAACAAATCTTGCAGGAGGGAGGGAACATCATGAACTTCCCTCTGTAGATTGATCTTAGACAAGACTTCCCTTTTGTATCAGGATGATGATTAGGGAACTACTATAGTTGTGCAACTTTGGCATCATAGTTGCATTAGCAAATGTATCATTGTCTGTGCTAGAGAGAATCTTTGGCCAACCATGTACTAGTGCATATAAGTTGATGTAGCTACCTACAACATCACCATTGTTCATGGATTGAGATTCAGCATTAGTTTAGGTGATTTAGAGACAAATCCTTACAATATTTTCTAGTCTTTTGATTCTCTACAACATGAGGCGTTTGAAGTGCAAGGGAAAGTTAACTAAGTAGACATTATAGCAAAAAAAATGAAGAAAGAGACTAATTTCTTATTCTAGAAGACAACGCATATCCAAAGCAGCTTGGATACTAAATTACGAGTAATTTTAAAGTTTCTTGCCTTCAGTCTGGGCTTTGGAAGAAGTTAAAAAAGAAGTCTTTCTTTCAGAGGTTTTGGAGCAACTAGGGTAGCCAGAACACAATGACAAAGGAGAAGATGAATAGTAGATCCGAAAGCACAAAAGAGAAGAGTTGGTGCAAGAATTATTTGAAGGGTGAAAGAAGATGGGAAACAAATGGATGAAGAAAGTAGAAGGAAGGCATAATAAGATCACTGAAAGGAGTTTGAAGTAGAAGCTAAGTTGAAGCCAAATGATGATAGAAGGAAGAAGAATAATTCCACCAAAGAGAGGTGGAAGAAGCCAGAATCTTTGATGAGTAATAAGCCCGAGACTGAACCAAGAAAGAGTGGTATGAGAGGAATGAGCATATTGAGGATAAGGTCTCCTTCCCTAAATTTATCAATAGGCTAAAGTACCCTAGGCACAATGGAGATAACTGCATACAACTACCTTCACTTCCATGCAACTAGAATATATATCCCTGGTTCATGCAAGATTTTATGCCCAAAATGGCTTATCTAGCCGATGCTTCCCCATTCTAGGCTCTCTACTCTTAGTTTTGAAAGAGCTGAATCAAGTGCTTGACATACTTAGTTGGATAAAAGGGAGTTGCAAATTGTTGAGCAATAGAATACAAGAGTTAAAAGACAGCCTTGTTGGAGGGGCAAAAATCTCGATAGAACAATTTGTTATCATGCAGAGAAGATATTACTCATCTTTAAGAGGATATGCAAGAATCAAAAGATCATTGGATTATCCTCTAAAATCAATTACAAGAAAGTACAAAGAAAAAGGACTAGGCCCAAGAGCAGGATTTGATACTCTAGAAGTTGCACTTCATTTACGAAAGGAGAAGGATTATTTGGTCAATCAACTTAATTGTTTTTTGAAAATTTGTAGATAGCCATAATGAAATTGAAAGGTATAAAGGAATTGGAGAATCAATTGAACAAAGCTAAGTAGCTCTTATAGGATAAGATGAAGATAATGGAGCAAAAAGTGTTGTAGATTACACAGGAAGATCAAACAATTGCTACATTGCAAAAATCAAATTGAAGATAAAGACTTAGATATGGTGTCCTAAGATGAAGTGGTTCAAAGAATGGAGATTCGGTAGGTGAAGCAGCCTGAGCCAACTAGCATTTCATTGATGCACTTTCAAGTGACTATCCTCATACAAAATTATTGAGGCAACCTGGAGATCTCAATGGGGACATCCAATGCACTCAATTTTAGAGAAAGAATTTCAAGTTGTAGTCGATAATGTACCAAGCCAAGCGGGATAGACTTTTTATGAATTTGTTTATAATTGAGATTGTGTGATTCACCCACATTTGGAAGCAAAAGATTATATTTACTGTAGTGGTTTAATCTATCATGTGTGCCCGTGTTAGGTGGCCATTTGAGCATATTGTTTTTGTAATTAATCAAATATTTTGAGAGATAATATACTTAGGGCTTAGGCAAGAAATCCAAAATATCATGATGTAAGATTCTAAAATTATATATATGATTGTTCGATCATAACTCCAATGTTATTGTGAAGTGGCTTGTTTAGGATGTGTAATGTGCAAAACCACATTGTAGGGATTGTATTGTTCTTGTCTAGTAATGATAGAATTCAGTCTTCGGTGCTATCATTCTTTATATTCTCTATTTGCATTCTATGTATAGCTTTAAGTGTTACAATAACTCCTATAATTACACAATAAGATCTTAAGGTAATGAAGGGTCATCAATGCAATAATGTTATGGTCTAGTAGTCATTTAGGAACATAAACTCATGTTTTATCTAGTTTATGTAGACTCCTCATTCCCAAAACCTTGTTTGCAGTAAGGGAAAGAAAATCATAACATATGTGCACCAAGAATGTTCAAAATTCATCATAAATTTTGAGAGATGACTCCTCTTGCACTAATTTTAAAGAGGGTTTGAAGCTCTGACTCATCTAAATGGAAAGAATTGGGCCAAAAGGAAACTAAGAAAGAGGATGGACAAGAACCCTCATAGAAGCTATGGAATAATCTACGATTAAAAGGAATGAAATAACCTATGATCAATAGGCATCTATCTTTGAATAACACATACTTATCTTAAACATCATAAAAGTTATTGCTAATGTGTGAAGAGATGAATAGGTATGTGCTTGAAGATGAAGAGGTGTTGCAAAATCCTTGATCTACACCAGACAAATGAACTCTAGGAGTATATGGTGGGCCCTTTTAGCTTGCCAATGGATGTATTATACACCCTATGTACATTGGAAGATCACTCTCAAAAAGATAGATCAAAACAGATAAGTTGGAGTTAGCTCAGAAGTGAAGAACTTGCTATTTTGGTTCATACACCTGTCCAGTGTTTTGCATAATTCTCTGAGCACAGCAGCAATTAGCTTAATTCCTCTTGGGGAAGTCTAGTTAACTTAAAGAGATAACTTTCAAGAGTAATCTCATAAAAAATAATGAACCACACACTGAGAAAGATGTTTAACAAGTGATGACATCATCCCGATTTTCACGGGCTGCTACAGTAATGAGACCAGTGAGCAGAAAAATGAACATAACTCTAGATTTAAGAATCCAATGATTATGAACATTTGTATGCTTATACTAGACAGTATGCTGAATCCAACAAGCTTTAAATCATTGAATTTGGGTAAGTACACACAGAGAAACAGCTCTGACAAGATGAGTAAAAAAGTCGGGTACCTGACAGAGAAGTGAAAATGAACAGACACTCTTGACTTCAACTGAACATAACTGAAGTCTGAAACACCCAAATGAAATGCAAAATGGTGAGCATATAGTAGACTTATAGAGCTAACTTTAACAAGTTAAATCACTGAAAATGGTACACCAAGCTCAGAGAAACCATCTCTGCAATCTGACTGAGAAAACTGAGAGGTATGGCAGTGAGTAGTACACTTCACAAGAACATGGAAATATGAACTCAAATGATCATGAAAATGAAAGTATATTGCTTGTAAAATACAATGGACTTACTGATACATATGTGTGCCTTGGAATCACACCTTGATATGGCATAAAGCTCAGCTCTTGGAGGTCTTCACATAGGTCTCTCTAACCACGACTAAAAGTGCCATCTATTTATAGTTGAGCTTGGGAAGCTAACTTCCCTCAATCACTCTCCAATAAATTAGTGATTGATTTGATTCTCTACCTACCACAAATCACAAATTCTTGGCTCCTCTTTCCCTTTTTGATCAAGTGGACTCAACCACTTAAGATTCTTTCACTTTTACATTAAGTAAAGTCTTCAAAAGTTACAAGAGGTAGTTCACAAGTGAACTTTACATTGTCTTTGTTTTAAGGCTTCTTCTATGACTTTGTGGGACTCAAGCCAATACTTAGGCTTGTCATAGACTTTCTCCAACAGCTCCCCCTCAAGCCAAGTATGCTTGAGGTCTTCAATCTTCCAAGATTACCTGTAAACCAATCATAGCCTTGAATTTGCTGAGCTTTGTACCATCCAATGCTTTGGTTAGAATATCTGCACATTGTTGATGAGTGGACACATATGATATTTGAATCTCTTTGCTTAGAACCTTCTCTCGTACATAGTGATAATGAACTTCAATATGTTTAGTCCTTGCATGAAAAATAGGATTAGCAGCCAAATGAATAGAACTCATATTGTCACCATAAATAGTTGGAGTTCCAAACTCCAATCCAAGATCTTTGAACAATGTTTTCATCCACATAGCTTCATGTGTATCTATGGCAAGACCTTTGTATTCAGCTTTAGTAGAAGAGAGAGCAATTGTGGGTTGCTTCTTGGATGACCATGAAATAAGCTTTGAACCTGCAAAGGTAAGATAACCTGAAGTGCTCCTTCTATCTTCTTTGGAGCTAGCCCAATCTGCATCAGAAAATAGCTTCAGACCTAAATCAGATACATAAGGATAATAAAGTCCTTCATTTATAGTTCCTTTGAGATACTTGAGAATCCTTTTGGCAGCATCCATATGTGGTTTCCTTGGTGTGTGCATAAATTGACTTAGCACACTCACACTATAACATATATCTACTCTTGTCAATGTGGCATAGTTGAGACTACCCACTTGGCTTTGATATGATGTGATGTCCTCTATGAGTTCACCTTCATGTGAGCTCAATTTGTGATTGAACTCCATTGGAGTACCTGCAATCTTATAATCTTGCATCTTGAATTTTGCCAACATGTCCTTAATGTACTTTCTTTGAGTGAGAAACAAACCATGATCTTTGTAGACAACTTCCAAACCTAGGAAGTAGGTAAGTGAACCCAAATCACTTATCTTGAACTCTTCTCTCATCTGATCTTTGATCTTCTTCATACCATCTGCATCATTTCCTGTCAATATAATATCATCTACATATACACATAAGTAGATGATCTCAGAATTACTCTTTTTGATAGAGAGTGAAGGATCTGCCTTGCTTGGTTGAAAGCCTTTGTCCTGCAAGAATGAAACAAGCCTGAAATTCCAAGCTCTTGGAGCTTGCTTGAGACCATACAATGCTTTGTTAAGTCTACACACATAATCAAGATAAACTTGATTCTCAAAACCAGGTGGTTGTGCCATATATACCTCTTCTGTTATCCAACCATTCAAGAACGCATTCTTTACATCTAGTTGAAGTATCTTCCAATGCTTGGAAGAGGCAATACTAAGCAAAACCCTAATAGTAGGCATCTTTGCCACAGGAGAGAAGGTCTCCTCATAATCAACTCCCTGAGTTTGTGCAAAGCCTTTTGCTACAAGCCTTGCCTTATACCTGTTAATGGAACCATCAGAATTCTTCTTGAGTTTATAGATCCATCTTGAGCCTATTACCTTCATGGATGAAGTCTTGGGCACCAAATCCCAAGTGTTGTTTTCCTCAAGTGCTTCAATCTCTTCCTTCATTGCATGCTTCCATTCTGATTTTGCTTTGGCCTCTTCAAAGGATGATGGATCCTCTTGGTTTATGTCCTGTGCTATGTAGATAGAATGTTTAGTTACTAATGAGGTGTCAAACCCATACCTTTCTAGTTTTTTCTTTTCCCTCATAGATCTTCTTAGGCCATGATGTGATGAATCTGCCTCATGTCCAAGTTCCTGCAATTTTGCTTTACCTTTAGACTTCCATGCTTTGATCTTTTCCACCTGAGATTCTTCATCATCCTTGGAGGTGTCTTGTTCTTGAATCTTTGGTTGTTCTCTACCAAGCTTTGGAAAATCTTCTTCAAGATCATATGGTAAATTGACCTTCCTGCATGAATCTTCATACCATGAATTATTTTCATCAAAAACTACATCTCTGCTTACCAAGAATCCTTTGTTGGTAGGGTTGTATAACCTGTAGCCCTTTTGATTGTTGTCATATCCAATAAATACACACCTTTCTACCTTTGGATCCATCTTGCTTCTAACCTATGAAGGAACATGAGCAAAAGCAATAAATCCAAAAATTTTACAATGATCTAAGCTTGGTCTTCTTCCATTCCAAGCCTCATATGGAGTCATCCTATCAAGGGATTTTGAAGGCAAATTGTTAATCAAGTAAGTGGCTGTAGATACAGCCTCAGCCCATAGATAATTAGGCAAATGCTTTTCATTTAACATGGACCTTGCAGCTTCAACAATTGTCCTATTCATCCTTTCTGCCACTCCATTTTGCTCAGGAGTGTACCTTGTAGTTACCTCTCTTTTGATTCCTCTTTCTTGAAGAAAAGAATCAAACTCATGGGAGAAGTATTCTCCCCCTACATCTGACCTTAGCTTTTTTAGTGATTTACCTGTTTGATTCTCCACAAGAGCCAAATATCTTTTGAAACATGAAAAACTTCATCTTTGTGTTTCATAAAGAATAGGATAGTCCATCTGTTGCAATCATCAATAAAGGAGACATAATACCTTGATCCAGATATTGAAGCTTCCTTGCTAGGTCCCCATACATCTGTATGAACCAACTCCAAGAGATCTCCATGCATATAACCTTTCTTCATGAATGGTAACCTGTGAGACTTTCCAAATTGACATGCACTACACTTATAAATCATATGTTGTTTTGACAAGTTAGGGAGTCCAAGTACACTTTGGTCCCTGCAAATTTGCTTTAATGACCTTTCACCAATATGTGCTAACCTTTTGTGCCATACTTCCAATTCTGTGAGTTTCTGACTACCATAATTAAAGAGAGCAATGTTCCTAGTGTCTTGTAATTCAAATGTGAACAATCTACCTACCTTTTCACCTTTTGCAATTCTTCTGAATCCTTGACTTGGATCTTCAACAAATGCTCTTTCTTTTGTGAACCTGACTTGCAACCCTTTCTCTACTATCTGCCCAACACTTATCAAATTCTTTGTAATGGTAGGGACATAGAGTACCTTACTGAGTAGGTTGATGTTTCCATCAGGTGCTTTGACATTGCCTATTTTCTCCACAGGATGTTTTGTGTCATCTCCTGTTTGTACCTCATGCTTATTCCTTATCTTCTAAATCTGATGGGAGTGCCACATTTCCTACCACATGATTTGAACAACGTGAATCTATGTAGAAGACATGCTCATCAGATTTACCTTGTGGCATAGCCATGTTCATGATCAATAATGAATCCTCTTTGTTTGAGTCTTCTGTGTAGTTATTGTAGTCTCTCCTTCCTTTGTAGCCTCCTTGATAGTTTAAATGATTGTAGTTGTTGTAGCTGCCATGATAATTGTTGAACCTTCCTCTTGAGTAGCCATAACTTCCTCTATTGTATCCTCTACCTCTTTGATTCCTGGAGCTCTTAAAGCAATTTTCAGTTGTATGATTAGTTAATCCATAAATAGAACATGAGTTGGAGACTTGGGATCTCCCCCTGCCTTGTCTACCTCCTCTTCGTCTACCTCTGCCATGTCTTCCTCTACCTGCATAGTTAGCTTGATATGTACCTGCTTCATCATCCACTTTCTTTGCCTTTCCTTTGTTATCTTTGGACTTGCTTTTATCAGTGTATAAAGCTGAAGATTGATTACCTTTAGAGCTTTCTCCATTTTTGATAAGCTTTGCCTCTTGAGTAAGTAGTGGTCCAATGAGTGTATTGAAATCAGGTACATGCATGTCCACGTACAAATCCATAGCTGTGGTGAATGCTTCCCACTTGTCATCTACCTTCAAGCCATTGATGACCTGCCTTACAATTTGTTGTTCATCTATTACCTCTCCGATGCTTCCCAACTGATGTGCTATGTCCTTGAGCTTTGTGACAAAATAAGTCACATTTTGTTTGGGAGCCTTCTTGAGAGTTGTGAAATCCAGCTATAGTTCATGCTTCCTAGCTTTAGTACTTGAAGAGAAGAAAGCTTCAAGTGCATCCCACACTTCCTGAGATGTCTTACAACTTCTAATGTGAGGCAACAAAAAATTTGAGATAGAGTTGAGGAGATAAGACCTTGCAAGTGCATCCTTGGAGCACCATGTGCTCAATCTTTCTTGCTCTTCTTGTGTTGGTTGACTTTTGTTCCTGAAACTTGGCATAACTTTATCTCCAGCCACATAACCATATAAACTTCTACCTTGGAGATAAGCTTCCATTCTTAATGACCAAGCTAAGTAGTTACCTCTGTCCAATTTGTCAATTGATGAAGGAAATCCATCTGCCATGTTGTCCAACCTTGCTATGATACCACTGTGAAGAGATGAATAGGTATGTGCTTGAAGATGAAGAGGTGTTGCAAAATCCTTGATCTACATCAGCCAAATGAACTCCAAGAGTATATGGTGGGCCCTTTTAGCTTGCCAATGAATGTATTAGACACCCTATGTACCTTGGAAGATCACTCTCAAAAAGATAGATCAAAACAGATAAGTTGGAGTTAGCTCAGAGGTGAAGAACTTGCTATTTTGGTTCATACACATGTCCAGTGTTTTGCATAATTCTCTGAGCACAACAGCAATTAGCTTAATTCCTCTTGGGGAAGTCTATTTAACTTAAAGAGCTAACTTTCCAGAGTAATCTCATCAGCAATAATGAACTACACACTCAGAAAGATGTTTAACACGTGATGACATCATCTCGATTTTCACGGGCTGCTACAGTAATGAGACCAGTGAGCAGAAAAATGAATATAACTCCAGATTTAAGAATCCAATGATTATGAAAATATGTATGCTTATACTACATAGTATGCTGAATCCAACAAGTTTTAACTAATTGAATTTGGGTAAGTACACATAAAGAAACAACTCTCACAAGATGAGTAAAAAAGTCGGGTACCTGACAAAGAAGTGAAAATGAACAGACACTGTTGACTTCAACTGAACATAACTGAAGTTTGAAACACCCAAATTAAATGAAAATTGGTGAGAATATAGTAGACTTATAGAGCTAACTTTACCAAGTTAAATCACTGAAAATGATGCACCAAGCTTAGAGAAACCATCTTTGCAATCTGACTGAGAAAACTGAGAGATATGGCACTGAGTAGTACACTTCACAAGAACATGGAAATATGAACTCAAATGATCATGAAAATGAAATTATGTTGCTTGTACAATACAATGGACTTACTGATACATATGTGTGCCTTGGAATCACACCTTGATATGGCATAAAGCTCAGCTCTTGGAGGTCTTCACATAGGTCTCTCTAACCACGACTAAAACTGCCATCTATTTATAGTTGAGCTTGGGAGGCTAACTTCCCTCAATCACTCTCCAATCAATTAGTGATTGATTTGATTCTCTACCTACCACAAATCACAAATTCGTGGCTTCTCTTTCCATTTTTGATCAAGTGGACTCAACCACTTAAGATTCTTTCACTTTTACATTAAGTAAAGTCTTCAAAAGTTACAAGAGGTAGTTCACAAGTGAACTTTACATTGTCTTTGTCTTTGTTTTAAGGCTTCTTCTATGACTTTGTGGGACTCAAGCCAATACTTAGGCTTTTCATAGACTTTCTCCAACATAATATATATTCTTAATTGCTAATATATATTCTTATTGATATAAGGCTAAGTATTGGAGTAATGGAAATGGAAATGATTTTTTTCACCTATTTAACTTTAACATGCACATGCTCAATTTACATTATTTTAAAAAGTATTTCCACCATATTTTCTTACCAAAGTAACACTAAATATGGGATAAATGGAAATCCAAAGGAGTTTTCCACATGGTATTTAAAAAAATTATGTCTATTTTGATTAGTTAGGGTTTTGGACTCTCAAATTTCAATCCTCATGCATATCTTGATAATGAACACTAATAAAGCCAAACACTTATATTTCAACATTTAAATAGAAATCCTAAATTCTTTAAAAATGTGAGCGAGCTAAAAAAATTGCTCTCTTTCCATCCCTTTCCGACAAATCCTACAAGTGTATAAGCCACTTGATATACTAAAATTGTGCAAAAGTTTCTTGGCTCATTCAGGTTACCTAAATCCCATATTTTTTTGTTTGAGAAGTTTTCATAATTTATATTTTCATCTCTTTCTTTGTGCCCAACTTATTGCTCATTAGGTCTTCACATGCTTCATAACTTTTAGAACTTGGGATGGCTTGCCTACGTCAGGTTCGCCATTCATCTTCTGGATTGTCCGTTTCTCTAAGATTTTTTTTTTTTTGGAGCAAAATAGAAGAAGTTAGAATTGATGCTGGAAAAAATAAAGTACAACAGAGGGGGATCCTAAGGGGGAATAAAAAACCCCGGTAGCTCCTTGGACTAAAAAACCATCAGGGCACCATTACAACAAGTCCTTCAAGCAGGATATTACAATATCCGAGAGTTGGTGTACATATCCAAAAACTGGATCATTTCTAGCCTGGTAATAGAGTAGTTCTTCAGCAGCTTAATTCTCCAAGAGGTACAAGGGTTATTCCTGAATATAACAGAAGGGTTGATTATCGAATGTGAAACATGAGGAATAAAGGAGAGATAGAATTTCAAAATTCTCCTAATTCCCAACATACAAGAGAAAAAATAATTCTAGGGATTATCACTATAAAGTTTAGAATTCTTGTGTCTCCAGATTGTCCACAGAGTGTGGAATCTAATCAACTGCCATAAGACAATGTCCATTCTATTAGCTTCACCCAAGAGAAACTCCATCCTTTCAGGGAGTTTTAATCTTGCAGTTTTGCAATACAAGTTAATTCCTTGCCAGTAACTTTGAGCAACCTTACATTTGAAGAATAAATGATCAAGGTCCTCTATGTCCCCACAATGACAACAATTCCCAACATCAATTTTAAATTCCTTTGCTTTACTCCCTGTCCACACACCTTTGTGAATAATCATCCACAACAGGAAGGAATGCTTGGCATACAGAGGGAAAGATCAGATACTTTGAAATATGTATCTCCATTGGTGATCGTGCCAAGAGATGTTCCATTTTTTATTCAGCTTCATTGCTATAGTTCTGATGTTGTTACTTGAACTTCTAAAACTGAGATACATATCTTTGGCCACCTCATGAAGATCAACCTGTTTCCTCCACAGATTACCAATCAGCTTGTTTAATAGCTCCCTCTTCTTGTCCTTAATCATCTGTTTAAATTGCAAAGACAAACAATTAGAACTCATTATATTATGATCATCCATCAGAACATCATTCCTGAAAAGACTCCTCTAGTTATCAAATCCCTGTTTCCTGCACTTGTTCATTCTTATAGACAGAGAGTTGATGTTAGAGACAGAGGACCATCCAAACCACATGGAATCTTGAACAATAAAAGAGAAATTATTAGAAAACCAGACAGGTAAGGAGTATTTTCCTTTAACTTTCATCTAGGCTTTCCATAAATTGCACACAAGCATGGAACCTTTAGGAACAACACTGGTTGGCAAAATAACTATGTCCCATAAGTGAAGATTAAACCAACTTTTATTGTCCTGTAGATGAAACTTATCAATATTTCTCTTGATTAGTCTGGCCCAAAAATCATCAATATTAGTAGCTCTCAGAATCCATTTAGTAGCAAGTTGGACAACAATCCTAGAGGGGCAAATAATACCAAGCCCTCCTTCAGATTTTTTCATACAGCAGGTGCTCCAAGCAACCTTGGCAATCTTGCTACCTCCCCACAAGAATCTCCTTGCAAGAGAAATGGCCTGAGAAATTTGTTTCCTACTAGGGTGCCAACAAGCCAAAAAATAGGTGAGAGAAGGCAAAATGTAATGATTAAGAACAAAAACCCTGTGAGAAATACTTTGCTGCATGTCTATCCATTTAAAAATTTTAACTCTACACTTGTCCATCACCCAATTCCATCTTTGATCAACGGTCACTTCAAAACCATTGGAATTCCCAATAACCTGAAGACATTACCTTCTTTAATAATTTCACACCGTGCATCCCTGACACACTGAGGAACCACTTTTGTTAGTAGAGAAAAAACCTGTTTTGGTATGATTGACAACTGAACCACTTGCTAAACAAAATAAATTAAGACACTGAAGAAAATAATTAACAGAGATCTCATCAGCTTTCAAGATAGCATTAGTGTCATCTGCAAACATTTGGAGATAGAGGGGGGAGAGGGAACCAGTAATATCAATACCTTTTAATTCTCCTTGGTTAATAAAGTCCTTGATTAACCAACCAAAATCATCATTGGTGATAGCAAACAACAGAGGGGCTAAAGGGCATCCTTGCCTTATAGACTTACATATTTTAAAAGGTTCAGATAGGTGACCATTCATAGTAACTTTAGCATGAGCATTGCCAAAAAGAAGACTAGTATACTTAGTAAATCTCTTCCCAACACCTATGTCATGGAGGGACTGTAACATGAAATCTCACTCAATATGGTCATAAGCTTTATCAAAGTCAGCCTTAAAAAAATAAATATCCATGTTGGACTCTTTAGCAAAGTCAATACTTTCCCATAAGGTGATGATAGCATCAAGGATGTATCTACCTTTAATAAAACCTTTTTGCTCAGGGAGAATGATACTGTCCATCAGAGGGCTCAGTCTTCTAGCAAGAGAGGCATCAAAGATTTTGTACAAAGAAGTCAGACAAGAAATGGGTCTCCAAATATTAAGATCATCCTTAGGTCCTTTTTTGTGAACAAGTTTAATCACTCCAATGTTGATGAAGGTAGAAAGAGTACCTCTTCTAATGGCGTCTTCCCAGATCAAGAGAATAATGGGCACAATAGTTTCCTTAAGTTCCTCAAAAAATTCATTGGGGATACCATCATGTCCAAGAGACTTCCCAGCCTTCAATTTACTTATGGTTTCTCTAACCTCACCAGCAAAGAGGGGGAGATCCAGGAGGGAGACCAAGCTTTTAGGAATCATTTTCTTCCTCTTTAGAGCAATAGTAGCCCTGGCTCTCCAAATGTGCTCCCCCCCCCCTTGGGAGTCCTAGAAAAGACATTGGTAAAGAAGCTTAAAGCCTCCTATAAGTTCTCTTTAATACACGTAGCATGACCACCAGAAGCCTTCTTGAGAAAAGGGATAAAATCTCTTGCTTTGTTTTTCCTCATAAGACCAAACATGTGCTTGTTAGGTTTATCCACTTTTCCAGCCCAAAATTCTCTTGATGTGGCAAGGGCCCCACTAGCAAGAATGTAATCTTCATATCTCAGTCTATGCTGGAGATCAAGGACCTTCTCATTAATAGTGGAGGCACTATCCTGAGAAGACTTAACCTTGTCAATCTCTTTAATAATCATCATTCTTCTTTTATTCCTAATGAGTTTAGCCTTGCTCTTGAAGAAAGTGAGAATCCTTTGAATGTCTTTAATGGCCATCTCCCAAGCCAAAAAGGGAGAAGTGTCTTTCCCAAAACGACTCCTAAGAGTGTCAATCACTTGATTTTTAACAATAGGAATTTTGAGAAGGGAAACATCAAGATGAGTCCATCCAGCTCTGTAATCAGGATTATTTCTAAATAACTTAACAACAAGAGGAACATGGTTAGACAATTGAAGGGACTGGCCCAACATACATACAGTGTTCCATAATTCTTGATATCTGGAGACATTCAGGTAGACCCTATCCAGTCTAGTAGATAACTTGTTGGTAAGGCTTCTATTATTCGAGGAGTGGCCAATGTGAACATACATGTCAAACAATTTATGAAAACTTAACATATTATACCACATATCCTTTTCTTTACCAGACAGAATATTCTCCTTGTTACCATATCTATCCACAACATTAGTAAACATATTGAAATCACCAATCATCATGATGTCTCCACTTAATTGAGAGATCTCTTCCCAACATCTGTGCCTGTCTGCAAAATTGTTGGCAGCATACACACAAACAATAGTTAGATTCAAGGGTTCCTTACATCTTAAGGCGATCCATTGGTAAGAGATACTATACAGGACTTCATCAACAAGATGGTTGAGATTGCTCTTGATTCCAATAGCAGTACCTCTTTTCCCTTGATGATTTGTTTGGAACCAAGAATATCTACTAGAAACAATCCTCAAATTAGACTTTAGGGAGAATCCTCCAACTTTTAACTCCTGTAAGCAAACAAAGTCAGGATCTATAGCAGAATCAATGAGCCACTTGTTAATCACCTTCCCCCTGACAGGATCAGTGAGGCCCTTAGTATTAAGATAAATAATTTTGATTGACTCCATTAGAGAACAGAGAACAAGAGAAAAAGATTTACTTCCTATGATTCTTTGAAGGTTTAATCGCGGAAATCAAAGTTCTAACTCCTTTTCTTTTGGATTTCAATTTTTCCTTAGCCTGAGGGCTAATAAGGGCTAATATTCATGTTAGTAGCATTATTTACCTTTAGGTTAGAGTTAGAATCAGACTGCATTCTGAGGATGATATCATCATCATTTTTGTTAAGTTGTTCAACAAAAACCTCATCATTGTTTAGGTTGAAGTTAAATTCTTCTACATCAGCAGAGGTCTTGTTAGGAGACCTACCTGTTTGTTGATTTGTGGCTTTCTTTTTCTCGATGAAGGTCCAATCATCTTTCTCTGTTGGAATATCCTTACTTGCTTTAATCAATTCTTCCTAGAAGCTATTATGTTTATTGACATGCTCTGTCTCTTTCAGAGAGATACCTACACCTTCATCATTAGTATGATCTCCCAATACCTGATAAGGATTAGAGATTTTTAAGTAAAACTTTTGATCTATTTCCCCAAGTATTTTTCTTCTTACCTTTATAAAGGGGTTTTTTGTTCATCAAATCTGATTTGTTGTGATCCACTTTGTTGTTGACCTTAACATGTTCATTATCTAATCTTTCCTCTTGCTTCTTTTTATTGGACTCTAGAAGAGGACAGTCCTTAATGAGATGTCCCTGATTATGATAGTGGAAACAGGCATTAGGAAGGTTCTTGTAGAAAACTTTTTTCTCATGGAGTTTAAGACCCTCAGAGTTTTTGAGGATCAACACTGGTTTAACATTCTTAGCTAAGTCAATTTCCACAAGCATTTGAGGATCCCATTTGGGGTTAAAGCTATTCCTGGGTTTTTGGCCCCGAACCCTCCCCACCAAACCTCCTAATTGTTCAATCCACAGATAAAATTCAACGGGGAAATCAGGCAACTCTATCCAAAAAGGAACCTAGTAAAAAAGTAATTGTTGGGAAGGTACTACACATGTTTGACTATAAGTCCCCTACTTTCCCAATTAATCTTCATCCAACTTTTAAGGACTTCTAGGGCAGGTCTTGGTCCATGACAAAGCCCTATAACAACTTTCCCTAAAAAAAAAAAAAAGTAATTGTTGGGAAGGTACTACACATGTTTGACTATAAGTCCCCTACTTTCCCAATTAATCTTCATCCAACTTTTAAGGACTTCTAGGGCAGATCTTGGTCCATGACAAAGCCCTATAACAACTTTCTCAAAGAGATGATTATTCCATTTTTCCAGTGAGGAACTCTCTATTATGTACAACATACTATCATCTGTGTCAACGAACTCAGGATCAAGATTAATCTTATTTTCTTCAGTCCTATTATTGGCTTCTCTATTGTGTTCAGAGTCGAGATCCATTTTCTCCTTACCTTTACACTCTTGTCTCGTGAAGGGGAAGTTAGAGTTACCTGGAATCATTGAGTTGCTAAATATCGAGAAAACTTCTTGATTCTGAACCTAAATTGCTTGGGCATATGAAATACCTTGCTTGCCTCCATTGCAAGAGCCATTCTCCATGTTCTGGAGCGCCAACAGGTGGTCCTCAACAGCTGGGAAGCCCTCTGATTCACCCTGTTGAAGCAGAGAGATTTTCCGCCCTCCAATGCTACTTCTAGACGATTCTGCAGCAAGATTAAGACCATTAGTTCCATTATCCTCAACAGGGTTTATGATCTGATTCGATAGTCCATAGGAGTTCGTCGGTGCCTTCACTACACCAGATAATCCATTTCGTAGGGCATCCTGAAGCGCCATCGCCAAGAGAATACAATTGCACAACGAAAGCGAGGGTTCTCCCCCACCAGGGGGAGGGGAGACATAAGGGGAAAGCACGGCAAGCCAATCTCTAGTCAGTGCAGGATCTCCCCCCACCAGGGGGAGAGGAGAAACGACGTTGTCGATAGTCCAAAACCCTAGGCATGCACCGCGAGTTCCGACATGCAGAGGAACCTCGACTGTCGCAACACCCCAAATTTCCCAATTTCCATCTTTATCTTTTCTCTAAGAAAATTGAAAAAGACGGTACTCCACTTCACTAGCTCTCATGTTTCCTTAAGAGAAGCATTTTTTGTGGTGGGACACTGTCAATAATGTGCCGATTTAAATGCTCTCTTAAGAGCCTTTCTATCTTACCTTTACTTCAAAAAGCAAAATGGCTTTTCTTAAAGGGCTTAAATTCAACTTCAAAGTTAAAAAGCACGAAGGGTTTCGCTTTCCCAAAGGCATTCGAGTAACCTTACATCTGCATTTAACCATCATTTTCGTTATTCATTCCTTCATTCATTTATTATTATTTATTTTTGGAGTTTGATTTTATGTTTTCCTTCCTTTTAGTTAAAAAAAAAATTGTTCCTTTTAGTTAAAAAAAAAAATTGTACCCAGTTCCAGTTCGTTGGCCTATTGGTTGGGCCTCTCGCCTCTTGAGGCGGGGGCGAGGGTTCAACCCCTGACAGCAATATGTAAGGGACATGTGTATTTTAGAAAGATGTTGCATGTGGCTGAGGTGCTACCGTTTGTCCATCTCCACGATAGTTATGACTGCCGTTTAACCCAGTCTTGTAAACCCCTGTTCTTGTGGGATAAGGGGGTCCCATGAGTACTATGCCCTTCCTTGTATAGTTGCAATTTCAAAGTTAAAGTCAGGGGGAGTAGGCCTCGACCGAACCTCCATTAAAAAAAATTAAAAATAAAAAAATTGTACCCCAATTGTTGTTAGATCAGGGATGTCAAGTTATCCCCACAGTTCAAGTCTTCCGTCTCCTCGGCATTCCGATGGGCTTTGACATCACTATGGACCAACGATGGAACTGGGTGCTTGCCAAGCTGGATGGCAAACTAAATCATTGGAAAGGTATGCAAGTCAACTTGGCTGGGTGTGCTATGGTTGTAAACACATTTATGCTTTCAACGACTATTTACTTTATCTCGTGTTGGAGACCTAAGGAGAAAGAGTTGGCCAAAGTGGAAAGAATCTTTAGAAACTTCATGTGGACTGGGGACCCCAACGGGAGGGGGATTCCCAAAATCAAATGGGAAACTTGCATTAGCTCGAAAGACTCAGGGGGCTTGGGTATTCCGGATATCATTGGGCTTGAGAAGCTAGCGGCAAAGTAGCTTCTCAAGGCTTGGAGCAATAGTGAGTCCTCTTGGGCTAAAATGATCTCCAGAAACATGGAAGACCTTACCTTAGTTGGCCATCCTGGTTGGAAGGACATAGGGATTCTCACGCAGAAATATTGAACTTCGAACTTTCATTCCAAAGGTTTAACATTTGTATTTTTTTCAAAGAGGAAATTGGACCAAAACATAATCTTTATGGGTTTGAATATATTGAGAGAACAACTCTACAAGTGAATGGTATAGTACCCATGGGACCTCTCGTATCTCACAAAGAGGGGGTTACATTGCCGAAGAATCACAAAGAAAGAGCTTCCTGAAGGTATTTAGTTTTGACAGCTCGAAAGCATTACAAGGGTAAACTGACCACACTGAGCGAGACATCAACAGTCCATAAGGATCGAAGACACAACCTCCACCTCAAGAGGTGAGTGCCCTGTGGCAAAAAAAAAAAGCATCCGTTGGTTTGAGAAAAACCAATTTTAGAGTTTACTTAAAAAATATTCCACTCGCCCTGTACAAAGAAACTTTATGTGTAGAGAGCTTTGGTAGTAACCTGAAAGCTTTATGAACCACCTCATTCCAACCAAAGCTCCACCTACTTCAATCTCTGATTCGAGTCCAATGCCCAAGGATGCCTCAAACGAGTTTTGTTCCATTGTTTTTTTTTTATTTTAAATAGAGGTTCGGCCGAGGCCCACTCTCCCGGGCTTTAACTTTGAAATTGCAACTGTACAAGGAAGGGCATAGTATCCATGGGACCCCCCTTATCCCACAAGAACAGGGGTTTACAAGACTGAGTTAAACGGCGGTCACAACTACTACAGGGCTAGTCAAACGATGGCACATCAACCATATGCTTCATCATTCCAGGTTATACATGTCTCTTACATGTGGGCGACAGGGATTGAACCCTCGCCTCTGCCTCAAGAAGCGAAAGGCCCAACCACCTACCTTAACAGCCTGGGACATTTCGTTCCATTGTTTGTGCCATGTGTACAAAAGCATATATTTTTAATCATTGTTCTGTTTTTTTGTTTAATCATAATTTCAGATATTGTTTGTTTAATCATTGTTCTGTTTTTTTTCCTCTTCACATAGAGCGGCGGAAGTGTTTCTGATAGAGAGTGTTCCATCCTCCTTGTATGCAGAGGCAGAGAGGCACATGTATATTCTGCTTAATTCCGCCCAAAAATTGCAAAATTTGCAATTTTTTTTTTCCATTGCGCGATGGGAGTCCTCAGTCCAGCCTAAATTGATATCTCTCTCAAAAAAGAAATATATACTCGGTGGCAAGAAGAAAAATTTAGAAAGCTTGCATTAGCATCCAAAGGATGACATTTTGCCGTCTATTCTTGTCTGCACTGCATCATCTTGCTGTGTGAATGAATGGCGGAGACAATAAAATTCCATGCTTTTCTTTTCGCAATCTGAAGCTTGATTTGCTTGAGTCTAGCATTCGGCTTATTCCTTGTATTATGCGCTCTACGTGAACCTACCCTTGGAATCTCTAAAAGCGAATGGGTCTCACAAAATCTCGGCTTCCAGCTTTCCTCATCTCTAAACTTTTCTGATGTTGAGCCGCCCATTGATCCTCGGCTCTCGGAGAGTTTGGGAGAGAGTCTTAGAGAGAGGTGGGATCATGGGATGTCTTTTTTATTTGTCGTAACTGGTCTGAAGCTGCGATTAAATGGGTCCTGCTTGACGCTGGTGATCTCTCCAAATCACACAGTGAAAGGCGACAACATCAGCTGCTGGTGCCCCCACTCGCAGCTTCGGGAAGCTAGAGTCTAGCAGGTGCTCAAGCAACCGCGCAAATGGAGAGATCTTGACGGTTAACAGTTGCAGTGAAGTTCATATATATATATATATATATATATAGCAAAGTAGCTACCTGCTTGCAGTAATTAGCAATAGTGTAGTCGGCTTAGGGTTTGGTTTTGTTTATTTTGTTCTTTTAGAGTACAATGAATTGAAAAGACACTCACACACCCAAGTTCACTAAAGTAGTAAAGTAGAGGCACCCATCTAAGAGGAATTCATAGATAGTTATTCATACAAGACTTAAACTTAGAACTTCCTCTAGAGAGTCCCCCAATTGGAGATTAGACCATGAGAACCCTTTCATGTTACATCGACCAAAACACCATCCTCCAGTGGGGTAGTCCTTCAATTTCCCAACACATGGACCTGACCATCTCAGACCACTACCCGATTACTCTTTCTTTCAAACTTGTTCCCATGCTCCTGAAAGCTCCTTGGTTTCATGCTTGTCAGACATCATTTTCCCTCCCCTCGGTCCACCAAGAAATTTCAGCAGTGTGGGTGGAGGCCTTTGCCTACTGTAATGAACCGGCTAAGTGTTGGAGAAGTGCGGTGGAAAGGACTCGACAAATTCTAATCAGGACTCATAAGGCTATAAGAGATATCCGAAAAAAAAGAAGAGAAACGGCATACCGGAGGCTCTCAAGGCTTGAAGAAGAAGTGAACAAAGGTAACTTGCAATGCCAACAAGGTCTATTAAAAGTCAGGGGAAGACTAAGATTCGAGGAGGAGATTCAAAGAAAAGATCTTCAAATATTCTTCAAAGATTGGTGGGCGGGGAAGGCGGACAAACCTTCGAAAGAGATGTGTAACATCCTCAAAAGGAAGCAAGCTAGGGAATCCATCCCCTTCTTGGTCGACAGCAATGGGATCGAATGTAGCACGGAAGATGAGAACAGATCTATCATCGTCGAGCACTTTACCCGTCTTCTCGGGGTCTCGACTCCTCTTTCCCCACAGAGGCGTGACTGCATGGCAACCATCTCAAGGGTTGATCAATCTAGGATCCCACAGAACATGAATTATCTGCTATATGCTAACATTTCTGAGAACGAAATTATCGAGGTTATTAATGCTCTTCCCAATGGAAAAAGTCCAGGTCCTGATGGTCTCACCAATGAGTTTTTCAAGTCCTTCAAGCATGTAGTGGCCACCCCACTGCGTCTGGTGTGGCAAGAGGCTCTCTCTTTCGGTGCCCTCCCAGAGTGTCTTAATAATGGTGTTATCAAGTTAATTCACAAAAGGGGAGATAAGAACAAAATTGAAAACTGGCAGCCCATTACCATGCTCCAAACTGGATACAAGATAATTGCCAAAGTTATCGCCAACAAAATCTCTTGTCATTTAAAGTCATGGCTTCATGAGGATCAGAAGGGTTTTATCAAAGGTAGATCTATACTTGAAGCAATTGTCGATATTTGGGAAGGCCTTGCATTTTCTGAGGAGTCTGCACAAGATCTGGTATTCATTAAGATCGACTTCGACAAAGCGTATGACAGATTGGAATGGGACTTTATTCTTCAATCAATGAAAGACCTTGGATGCAGCCAAAAGTTCACGAAGATGGTTTCCACTCTTCTCGGAAATGCTTCAACAAGAATAAATATCAACGGTAAGCTCTCTGAGACCATATGTTTAAAAAGATCGATCAGGCAAGGCTGCCCACTGGCTCCTTTACTCTTCGCTATCGCCTCAAATGGCCTCAGTTGCCTTTTAAAGCATCACTTGGATGCTGACAATCTCAAGGGTCTTTCCCTACCTCTTGATCACGACCAAATGATTGCGTGACTCTTTGCTGATGACATGAATGCCTTTGTACATAACGATAGGAATAGCATTGAGGTGTTCTGGAGTTGCCTCGACACTTTTTGTGTAGCGTCAGGTTCAAAAATCAACCATGCTAAAACTGCTTTCAGAGCAATCCATGGGCCTCCACCCCAATTGCTGTTAGATCAGGGGTGTCAGGCTATACCTAGCGGTCAATCTCCTTGGTATTCCGATGGGCTTCGACGTCTCAATGGACCAACGGTGGAACTGGGTGCTATCCCAACTGCATAGCAAACTAAATCATTGGAAAGGGATGCAAGTTAACTTGGTAGGGCTGGCAATGGTGGTTAATACATTTATGCTCTCCACGATTATTTACTTTATCTCGTGCTAGAGACCGAAGGAGAAAGAGTTGGCCAAAGTGGAAAGAATCTACAGAAACTTCCTTTGGACTGGCGACCCCAACAGGAGGGGGATTCCCAAAATCAAATGGGAATTTTGCATTAGCCCGAAAGACTCGGGGGGCTTAGGTATTTTGGATATCGCTGGGTTGGCTGACAAGTTGGCAGCAAAGTGGTTTATCAAGGCTCGGAGCAATAGTGAGTCCTCTTGGGCTAAATTGATCTTCAGAAACATGAAATACCTTACCCTAGTTGGCCATCCTGGTTGGAAGGACTTAGGGATCCTCACGCTGTTGTTCTCCCCCTATCGGGTGTCCCCTAAAGGCTCTAACCTAGTTTGTTCCTTATGGAAGAGTTGGAACAAGGCTAAACAATTCATCAGAATCAGTGATGAGTGGAAGTGGGCGGCTGGGATGAGACAAAATGACTCTATCTGGTTCCCGATCATCGGCATTAGGAGGGTGGAATCTTGGAACCTCCAAACTGCTAAGCGGATTTGGAACAAGGGGTTCAAACTGTGGAAACAACTCTGGAATCAAGATACTGACCAGTGGATCAGATTCGAAGATTTAGACCCGAGACATAGAGTTACCCGCGATGAATGGACTCTTCTTCAAGTCAGGTGTTTAGCGTGGGACCGCACAACTACTCGCCTTCTCTGCGGACATTTAATCTTCCTTGCCTGGAGGGCCTCAAATGGAGCAACGGTAAGAAACTATCCAGAATCCCCAACTTCAAAGTGAACTCAGACGTTCATCACACCCTTAACAGGAAGTGGTGCCTTTCTTGGTCCAAACTCCGATGGGAACTAAAGTTCATGTCAATTTGGCACCCCCTAATTGAGATCAAAAAGTCCGTTCTCATGTGGCAGATCCTGCATAAGGGTATCGAGTCCAATGCTAAGGCCAACAAAATTTGTGGCGTGCCCCCATGGTGCAAGAGTTGCCATCGATGCATCGAAGATTTAGTCCACCTCTTCTTCGATTGCCCTAAGTCCCGTGTTATCTGGCATCACGTGACACGGGTATTGAGAATCACGAACCAAATCAACTGGCAACAGGTGCTGTTGGGTGAGGCAGCTGGCTGCTCAGCAAGACTGTGGAATGCCATCAGGGGCGAGACTCTTTGGAAGATTTGGAGGGAGCGATGTGCTGTCAATTTTGGCCAAACTCCAAAGGAATGGTCGATTGAGAAATCCTTGTTTTCTCTAGGAAAAAGAATCTCTCGAGATAAGAGATCTCCACCGTTTAGACATCACTGTATTTATCTCCTTGAAAATAACAAGTTTAAACCCAAATGGGTCCCACATGAGGGAGATGATAGATTTGTCCACCTCATTTGTAATGCCCTCTAACTTGTCGTACTCTTCCCTGCATTGTGGGATTTGGGGGTCCCATGGGCACTAATTCCAATCACTTGTAACTTTTCTTATTTTTTTTAATTAAAGTCGGAGAGAATAGGCCATGGCCGAACTTCCTTTTGAAAAAAAAAAAAAAAAAACTTCCTCTAGAGAGTCAAGGCATCACACACTTGACTATGGGTCTGTTGCTTCCGTTGAATCAGATATGTTCTCTCCCTATGGTTCATCGTCTGATAACATGCTAATCCTAAAGCTGCGAAGCTACAAGTGGTTCCGAATATGGCATAATAATGGGCGTACTCCATAGTAAGGACATCGGAACTCAGAAGGTTGTACTAGAGGATATGCAGCATTCAGCCCTCTCATACGAGTAACGAGAGATTTGAGGTAGGACACTCGCACACACTATATTGAGCCGATGAGTTCAGTCTCCCGTTTTCCACAGAGCCCTTGGTGCCCTGTTTGCATGATGCATCTGTGTGCGAGCTGCTGTTCTGTTCTACGCTTTTTTGTCAGTAGTTGGTATGATTGAGCGGCTAGCCTGCTGTATGTATGGTCATGGAGAAAGAGAGAGAGAGAGAGTTCGTCGTCCTGGTGGGAGTCGCGACTCGGACTCGCGACGCATCCACTCCCGAGTCCTTAACCCATTTTTTTTAGAGGACCATGCCATCTCTGCAATGGTACTGGGCGGGGAGCATTTCGTCATCCGAACCTTTCAGTTTCGCATCAACATGCATCTCCTCCATAATATTTATTCAGAGAAACACTTTTCTCTGAGTATGCCTCTCCTTTTAACGCACACAAAAGCTCCATAGCTCTGAAGCGTCTCTCTAACTGAGGCTTGAGTCGAGCAGGCTCAGGATGGTCGGGGAACGATGGACAGGGGAATTATTATAACTCAGAGAACCGAATCAAATCATACATGCCATTAAACCTTCAAAACTTTTCATAAGGCAATGTAGAGCATAGCAGAATGTTGGACACGTTAGAGAGACAGAAAGAGCTTTCTATTAGCACCCTAAGTTATGTACCCTATCTCCACCTAAAAAGAATACATGGCTTTTCTAAACAATAGCCTGAGAGCAATGCGCGCAGCGCCATTGCGCAGTGAGAGTAGAGAGAGAAAGAGACAAACATGTGGAGGAATCATAGATGGCGAACTCCGACAGTTTCTGTTGAGCTCTGTTATCAATGTAAGCAGATTGAGGAAGGGGAAGGAGGAGAGAGGGAAGCGCACGTATAGACTGGAGTCTGGACTCCAGTCCGGACTCTGGGCAGTGGGCAGCAATATTTTCTCTCTCCATATCTCGAGTTTTGGATTTTGTGGATTTTCCGCAGCAATAAAATAAATAAAGCAAAAGGGCAGGCTAAATTCGAATCCCTCCTCACAATTAGCGCAAAACACAGTGTCGCCACTCTGCCACCTCTCATTGGTCCTTGCACGCCCACTTTGTGCTTCGTCCAATCACGGAACGAGAATCCTCAAATTTAAAAATTATATCTGGCCGAGCAGAGAGTTTCGCAAAATTCCCGTTTTTTGTTTCTTTGTGAAAGGAAGCTATGAGATGAGCGGCACGGTCCAGACTCCAGATCACTCCATAGGCCACGAGGTCTCTCGTTTCTGCTTGGGGTTCCCGTCTCAGGAGTCAGGACTCCCGCGTTTCTGCATAAGTAAAGAGGGGAACATCGAAGTAGAGAGGGCGTAGGGGGAAGAACCTCTTCTTTGGTTTAGAAGCTCTAGTCCAGCACCACGAAGACTCAGTTCTTGCTCATCTGATTCATGAGAATGGGAGCATTCCATTTCAGTCCTACCTAATTCATATCCCCTTAGAAATAAATACCTGACGTGCGAATAGTTGCATTCACAATAGAAAAAGTTCAGAGATGCAGACTAATCCAGCGTACCGTGCCAGTGAGTTCAGGCCCTGTAGATATCCTGTTCCATTATCTCAATCCCCCCGGTGTTTGGAAGTGCATCTCTACAATTCCATCAACTTAGAACGCGCTCTTCCCTCATTCAGTCTCCGGAAATTTAGCTAATCTTCAGCATCACTATATTCCAGCGTCGAGGGTTCCTCAACATAGTAGATGCGGTAGATGAATGAGCAATCTGTTCATCCCGGGCTCCATACACTCACGCACGTGAGAACCTCCCTCCAAAATGCTGACATCAACAGCATCAGCTTCTAGGAAGACCTGCTCCTTGCTTAGCACTTGGTTGCTCTGTAACCGAAGCAAGGAACGTGAAATCACCTAGAGTCACTTTGTTCAAGAAACCATTAAGTCTTCAGCTTGATAGCACCCCCGCCTGAACTTTTCCCTTCAGCACAAGCGCATACGTTTACACACGCACGCCCTCAGAATCTGCGGTATGATGCGCCTTGTTTGATGCATACGCCCTCTTTTCTATGGGGTCTCCTCCACTCTCAACTGAATCCTGCTTCTTTTTGGAATGTGTGAGGTTTTAGTCGGTTGCCATGCTAACGCCTGCATTTTTAGACAGTAGCTCATCCTCATCACAGCGAGGCTCTCCGTATCGTTTCATCCACTAATGAGAAAAATGCATGTGATGCTAACTGTGCAGCTAGGGTTGTCTTCCACTCTGATTGATTCTAATGTTTGAGTTATTGTCCAGAGAGCTGAACATTGGGCACTCAGAGATAATTGAGCACTCAGAGATAAAATTCTGAAGGAATGTGGGCTTGATGGGAGGAAAAATCCGTCAGATCACTTGAAGTGATGTTTCTTTGGTAGAATAGTTAGGTTCTTCTAGCGATTCTACGGCATCATAGACATCCTGCAGGGTACGACTTCAAGGAGACTGAATCCAGGGCTTTGCATGCAAGTTCTCTCCAGACGAGATGGATTTATGATGCAAGACACTGCGCAGATATATCAGGACCTCTCCTTTTTGGACACATGCCTTCATCATCATCCTGCAGAACGACGATTGTCAATAGGCTTATGAATGGTGCCTGATTTTTGGACGGTAGACTCTATTAAGGATTGGTGTCCATCGGGCAACCATCCATGTGATCCGATTCTGAGAGCAGATCACAGCTTGTGTAAGAGATTCCAAGGAGTTCGCAATCTGATCAGCTGCGAGAAGGTGAGATCAGATAGAAAGACAATCCAGAGTCTCTGACAAGGAGAGAGATTCATGGTGGCGGAAAATTTTCCATTGATTACTTTCTTTTCTTGCATGCTTGCCTGAGCCATGACAGAGCTTCAATGGGGATCACCCAGGTGGTTTGCCACCAACTTTATCATCGCTGGCATATGTATTGGAGCAGGAAAGCTCTCCGGCACTCTCTCTGTTGTGAGAAACTACGAATCTCCTATTTGGGCTCCTTCAGGAATCATGGTAGCTGCTGTCCTCATATTTGGTTGCAGAATATTTGTGGGTATTCTAGTCGGGACAATCGGCATCAATGTCTGGTATTTCCGCAGGCGAAAACTTGTGCACTATCTACCTGCATCATTTGCATTTGGAGGATTCTCACTGATCGAGTCACTGTTATGTGGGTGGCTTTTAAGGCATCCTCTTTGTTTTCGGAATGGACGATTTTGTTGGCAGGTGAGTTGTGGGATTTGCTGCTGTCTCTTGCAACGTGCCTCTTATTGAAAGAATATGTGATGTTAATCAATGATAGCGTGCTTGCTTGTAGGAGTCAAGGGAGGGCACACTCACAGTGGATACCTTGCATGATGCACTCTGGCTGTTCATAATTGCTCCATTAACAACATTTATTGCTGGGACAGGGAATGCTCTTGCAATCTCAGCATTTAATTTGTCTGAATGGAAGCATTTTTTAACCTTCTGGCCAACTTGGGTGCTTGGTGATTTGTCAGCAATCCTTTGTTACATGCCTTGTATTCTGCATGTATGGAACTATTTTCATTCAGAGGTCAAGCCACTATGCTGGGTCTCAACTCATAAAGGACAGGGAGAAGAATGTAACATGATTGGGGCCCTTTGTGAAGGTGATGCCACAATTCAGTTTGAAACAGAAATGAGAGCAAGTGAGGACGCACAGTATGTTAACTGCCCTAGAGCGAGTTTCAATGGAATTTTTTCTCCTCAAGCTTCTATGCAGGATGTACAAAGTTGCTCTGTGGTCTGTGACCAATCAGGAGCTCAGATAGATCTTGAGAAAGCCATAGGTGAACACAACAAACCTCATTATGGCACCAACTTCCAGTGCCAAAAAGTTGCAGCATCAAGAAGATTGTTTGCGACAGTTAACAACCCTGGTCTCATAAAGGGACACTGCTGCAATACATGTAACAACCTATTTGAAAGAAACAATTGTAGGGCTGTTATAAAAAATGATTCAACCGATCTGCAAGTCAGTGCAGATAACCATCAAGATAAATCAAGGAAGGATACAATTACAAACAAAAGTTTGCAGGGCCTGAACAATCCTCAGACTCCTCGTTGTTCTATTCAGGCTTCTCTAGTTCGGATTCTAGAATGTGTCATTCTGTTTGTTGTTCTAATCATGCTGTCACTTGTCATATTTTCTAATAAGCCGATAAAAAGCAAAACCATGCAAAGAGACTCCTACCTTGTGTTTCCAGTGGTTATCTGGGCATCCTTCCGGTTTAATCAGGTTGGGCTGCCTCTTGCAGTTGTTATTGTTGCAGTGATTGCAAGTGCAGGTACTGCATCGGCCCACAGTGAGGACGAACATGCTTTATTACAGGTATTGTAAACTTTCTCATCATCTTGTCTTTGTGCACTGTCTCGTACCTGATTCACATCTCTCAAAACATTTGACGCATGCTATTGTGGATATAGAAGAGAGAGATTGAACCTCAGATAGGTGATGGAAGTGAAACAGAACAGGTTTTTTGTGCATCCCTAGATGGAGAAAATCTATAGACGTTCTCTTTTTCATTATAGATTCTTCTCTAAGTACGTGCTGGTCAAACTCATCAGTTTCTGTAGTACAGGCAGCTGTACGGCTGCTGGCCTTTTTTGGCTAAGGAACCAGAAACAGAGGAAGTACCTTTCTGTGATTTGTCACCTAAAGATGAAAGATAGTTGCTTTATGTAAAGTCAAAACAACACAGCGAGTTTCCACGCTCAAGGTTAAGATGATATAAATGGTACCCAAAGGTCATTCGGGTGAATGTGTGGCATTGTAACTGTCAATAATTCAATAATTCAAGGTCATTCGGGTGAATGTGTGGGATTGTAACCCCAGATGAAATACTTTTTTATTCCTGCAGTACATGCACTTCTTTTTGTGCTGGAGTAAGAAATGGGAGTCGTCATAACTTATAAGTATGCTGCTAGCCAACTTGAGGCCACTGTTACCCAATTATGAGAATGCTGCAAATTGAATGCTTAGTGCTGAAAGTACCATTTTCTCAGCCATGTTCTGCTATGGGTCTACTCCATCCTCTCTGAAAAATGGCCAGTGATTTGAAGGAGCAGTGAGGGAATTATTTATTTATTTATCATGATTTTCACTTTTGTTAGGGATTTAGTTTTGTGCTGGGATGAGAGGCCTGAAGTGAGGGCCAAGAATCCCCTACATTAGGCTCTAGCATTCCAGGCTAAGTATGTGAAGACCCTAGGGTCTCCGAGAATATGGCATGTTGGAGACTTGGTCTATATGGAAATATAACTTGTAAGGATTACAAAAAAAGTGGTTTGTTGAATAAAGAATCATACAAGCATTCTCTTCAACATTTCATATATTATTATCTTTGGAATAATGTGACAAGGTACATTTTCATTAATTGAATTTAAAGATCAGGGCCCAAAGGTGTTGGTCCCTTCATATGAAATGAAGTACCTATCTTTTGGTGAACGACTGAGAGTCTGGTCTTTATCTGCAGTGATTTGTTGCACTGGGAGGGGAAGTGAATGTCCTAATTATGAAGCAAAAATGGGTATCTATTTTCAAGTATCCAATACATCTGAGTTTAATTCTTTTGTGGTGCCTTGTTAGACACTATAATTGCAGCCTGAGTGTATCACTATGTTATTCTCATTGATAATTTGTCTTAATGTTTCGCTAGAATCTCTGGTACAAAAGCTATGCGTTCTACTGGAAAAAGCCAGCATTTAACAGTGCTTGCTGATAATTGAACATATTATGTTCTTCATCAGCAGAATTCTGCATTCCTCTTCATTTTACTTAGACAATATTTCAAACATGTGATGCCTTTCATATAGATGAGTTTCAGTGTCTACTCATTTGCAATTTCATTAGATATACATTCTTTCTGGTCTAAAGTCGTTGTTTTGAACAGGTTGAAATGTTTGTTTGTGTCTTAGCAACCGTGGCAATAACTTTGGCAGCAATTGTGCATGACCGGAAATTAATGGAGGGGAGGCTTAACAGTATGAATTCCACATTAGAGTCTCAGGTGTGCAAGTCAGTGGTTGTCACCATTCAGCTTTCCTTCTGTACAGTTGTCTATCCTGTAAGATGTATTGAGTAGTGCGTGCTGTGGAATAATCATGTGTTTTTTCATTGAGACTCTCCGTGTTTATGCTTGTACAACAAAACACTACATGACACCGAGGCTGATTCATTCTTGTAATGAAGGTTTGTGAACGAACAAAGGAGCTAGAGAATGCGAACAGGGAGTTACAGGTGTCTCAAGCTGCTGCAGAAGAAGCCAGCAGAGCAAAATCTGAGTTTTTGGCAAATATGAGTCATGAAATTAGGTACCTACATTTACATCCATAGAATGTAATTATGAAGTAGAGGACATTCCTCAATTTTCAGTCTTCTTTTTCCAAACGTTCAGAACACCAATTCATGGAATAATTGGAATGGCTTCTTTAGCCTTGGATACACAACTTTCTGAAGAGCAAAGGGAACATCTTGAAACTGTTTCCCAATCTGCTGATTGCCTCTTGCATATTGTGAATGCTATCCTCGACTTGGCCAAAATAGAAGCAGGAAGACTTGAGCTTGAGCATGTTCCTTTTAATCTGGTTGAGATGATAGGTTCAACTATGAAAATGTTGCAGGTTAGTGAATTTGTTTCATGTATTTATTCTATACTGGACAAATTGCCACAGTTTTTGATAAGATTGTGCAAGTTGAAAATAAAATGCTCCCATATCTTGTGATCTGGATAATAGGACAGAGTATGCATACATACATTTTCTTTTTGAAACAGATATTTCTATCATGATATAAAATGTACATATATGTGAAGTAAGTTTCTAAGGGCCTTAAGAATCATGTCTGAGAGATGGCATACATGATCCCTAGAGGTAGTGTCTAACTGATATGAAGACTCTTATGATACTTGTGTCTAGAAGATTTCGGGTAAGGATTTAGAAAAAAAATCTTCTGCTTCAAATAGCAGAACATTTGTAGATTGGTGGATAGCATTCTTGCATGCATACATACATACATACATACATATACATACATACATACATACATACATACATACATACATACATACATACATACATACATACATACATACATACATACATACATACATACATACATACATACATACATACATACATACATACATAAAGAGTATTTTGTATCTCCAAAGTTCAAACTATGTTTATCTATACCGACTCGGCTTGTAAAAGTTATATAAGCATGGCCCATGTGGAGCTTTACACAACATTGCACACTAGTAAGTCCTTCATCTAGAGTCTGTCTAGATCACCATCTAAGCTCCACATTGGGAGTGCACAGGTGGACAGGACATCATTATAGCTGCATTACTCTTGGCAATTTGAGAATTTGAGTTCTCTATTTCTCAGTGTGTGTCTATCTTTGTTTGTGTTTTTCTCTTAACTCTCCCTATTGGTCTATTATGCTTTGCTGTTATTTTCTTATAGTAACTAGTTTCTTCACCTCACTTGAGCCTTCCTCGTATGGAAATACTATCAATGTGCACGACAAATTTTCTTATCTTATCATCGGAGTTGGAACAGTTGTCCTTATTTTCGCTAACAGGTAGTTTATTCACTCTAGTAAATATATGGTAGGGATCAAGAATAATCTCTTATGAGTGTTAGCATTAGCCAAGATTGGCTTGGTAGTGAATTTTCTTGAACATAAATGCATAATTCATGATCTCTTTGATGGTGGCAAAATCATTGGATGTGGTATGTTAAGTGAGATGTATAAGCTCAGAAATTATAACAAATTTGTAAATGATTAAGCCTGTGCAATTCAAGATTTGCAACCAATCTAAGATGTAAAACTTTGATATGCACGTTTTCGGTTATCTAAATTTTTCTAGCTAGTTACACTTGCAAAAATCTGATTTGGTGTCATCTTTGGCTAAACTTTGAGGAACCTTCTAAATATGTATGGGAGGGCTTCATTTTTACTAAGGTACGACATTCCTCCTTTCTCAAAGATGGAATAGTGAGACATGAACATGGATTGTGGCGTATTCATAGTGATGTCTCTGGTCCTATGTAGACACCAACTTTTGGTGATTACCTCATACCAATAACTCATGACTTTTATAGACGATGTTTTGAGGCATGCATGGGTCTATCCATTCAATTCATAGGCTAAAGTTTTTACGAGATTTAAATAGTTCTTGATTATGGCTGAAAATATGTGAACATGGAAAATGGGTGCCCTTTGGTTTGATTGAAGTGGCTGGTGTATGTCGTTTGAGTTCAATGTGCTTTTTGTTGAGTCTCATATAAAACGCCAATGTATAATGCTGTATGCACCACAACAGAATGGTGTCGTTGAGAGATACAACAGAACAAATGTTGCAATCTAACATGTGACAAGTCGGGGGTGTGTGGTATATCGGTAAACACATTGTCCCTTGGATGGAAGGTGCAGATCGGCCCGATGTTAGCCCCCTGACAATGGGGAATAAGGGGGATTCCTTGGGTGTCTGCATTGTCCTTTTAAAATTTTAAGCCTATAGAAAGAGGAGATCGAAGACTGAACTTCTAAACGACAAAGAAAAAAGAAAGAAAGAATAATGAAAAATGCTGATACCATGTGAAACCATGGGGTTAAACTTCTTGAGAGTTCATCCACCCAGGTGCCATTGGCACATAGGCTTATCAATGAGACTTCTCAAATTAGTCTGGCCATGCAGATACTGAAACCTGAAGCAGTGGAGACCTACATTCTATCCAATCTGAGTCAGCTCAAAATGGTCTGGAACTTTATCCAACAGAATTTGTTCCTTAAATAGAAAGAAGAGTCATAACAACAATTCTCAGAAGTTGGCTAACAATAATTGAGATTATGAAAGCCCAATTATTGTCGTCCAAATCACTATAAGAGCGAATTCAAGTTTGGCAAACATTCCAACTGCAGTTCACTTGAATTGGTCATGCGCAAGATCATTCTGAGAGTTAGAACACTGATTTCAATGTCATGCCACAATAGTGGAAAACCTCAACACACCAATCTGCTATAGATAATTTTGTTCCGCCTGCAGTAATCTGGGTTACACTTTGCACATGCAATACTGTGCATTTCTTTCTTTTTTTTCGCAGTTGGCCATTATCCTCATTAGTTGCAGTTCATTTGTTTCTCATGGGCTCAAATATTTTATGTGGATCATTGTGTGGGGCTTATGGGCAAGAACGATGTGCCTGATCTTTACTTGTCCATTATCATGTTACTTCTGAGTGTACTACAGCTTGAAATATTGTCTGAGTTAGTTAGTTTGATATATCACTTAATAAATATATGAATCCGGATGTAAGGTTTGAGATGAAATCATTCTGTTTTTGTTGAAAGCCTGTAGTCCCTTGATGGAACAGACGTTACTTACAAACAATTACATGTGCAGGTCAGAGCTAAGCAGAAGCATCTTGAATTTTCATGGAACGTTGACCCCAAGGTTCCTGTCCATTTGGTAGGGGATGCTGGGCGATTGCAACAGTGCATACTCAATCTAGGTATCCGTATTAGATTTTTGGATTTATTGTGTGACAGATATCTGAAGAGTTACAATGGGCTTTGGATGTTTACTATTGTTATGATGATTCATGGATTGCATAGATGATAGAGTACATTATTTTGATTCTCTCAGAAAAGTACTGAACTTGAATCCTTGACTAAGCAATCTGTACATTCTGGCAGTTGGCAATGCAATCAAGTTTACACATGAGGGCTCTGTATTTCTCTCTACACGGCTATATGAAGGTGAAATATCGGAAGAGATTGATGTTGCTGGAAGCACACATCTGGTCGTACATGATGATGGGTCAATGCCATCAGCTTGTAAAAGAGAACAAAAAAGAACTTTAAGAATTTTTACAGCTGGTGAAAGAATTCATAAGCATCCAGCTTTATGTAAAGAGAGCTCTTCTGGAATCTTCCGTGAGAGACACTTAAACTCTCAGTACAGAAGCTGCATGGTCTCCTTGTCTGAACCTGGACGAGGATCATCTGCTATGAGACCAGTGGTCCAGAGAGAGTCAGGACCATGTACTAATCATGATGACAAGCAAAAGTTGACACTATTGTTTTCTGTTAGTGACACAGGCATTGGCATCAGCGAAGAGAAGCAAAAGGAGGTATTCAAAGCATTCTCACAAGCAGATAGCTCCACAACAAGGCTATATGGTGGAACAGGTCTTGGCCTCAGCATAGTGGAGAGGTACTTTCGGCCCTATATGATTGCAGTGAATGATTATGTTGAGAGCTTCAGAACTGTCCAATAAAGAAAATCTGTAAACATGAGATAGGAATGACTGTGACACTACAACAATGCTGCATTCTCTTATGTGCTAGTAGTGAGGAGAAATTCAATTCACAATCTGCTTTTGTGTGTGGAATCTCACATGCAAGGTAGCATTTGAAAAGGTCGTCTTTGTTTTGTCTTTCTATGTGCCCCGTCTCTGTTGCACGGTCCCACAATGCAAGGGAAGATGCATATCAGCAGAAACTTTGTCATTTGTGGAGTATGAATGTGTCAGGAATGATCAATCAACCACCATTATATAGATTCCAGCACATTTTTATCATGTCTGGTCTATGTGACCGGAGCAAATGGTTGTAACCAAATGCTTGGGCTGAACAAGATAAGTATGTTATCATAGGTGGCTATTGTTAGTTTTTAGGCCCACAATAGATATAGAGACAAAGAGAAAAAAGAGACAACATGAAGAGAATACTGCACATGAGAAAGATGTAAGGAGCTATGCTCCAAATATAATCATAACATTCCATGATAGTAGTTACAAGATAACATAGAAGATACACTTGATGTACATGCTGATGAATACAAGCTGTCCAATAACTCCTAAAATCTCCAAAGCTGAAGTATGATCTTCTCCATAATAGATATAAGCTGCTGCACACCTTGAAGATGATGAAGAAAACACAACTCCACCTCCTCAAAGTTGAAGGGACCTCAGCTCATGAAGAGCTCCAAGAAAATGGTGAAACTAGTGCCCAAGGTTTTTTGTTTCTATAGGCTACATGTGCCTTATAAAGCTAGTAAAGATAAAGCAAAAGCTGCTTATCACTTAAAAATTACTTTTCACTCTAAATTTGAAAATTATGGTTTGAGTTCTGAACTTGTACAAGGTGTCAAACACACAATTCTCATACTCTCATTGAGCTCTGCCACATTATGTAATAATTTTTTTTGACCATATTTTTTCTACCATTTCTGGCCATTTCCAAGAGTTATTTTTATACTTATAAACCTGCAGGTAGGTTTCCTAGTGGAAGGTTGCCCTTTTTGACATATTTTCTAACTAATCTCGATGCATTTTTGGGATAGTAACCTTGGTTTGTAGATGCAACACAATGGGGCATCCCTTGAATAGTAGGAACCCACAAAGTCACCTGGAAGCACATAGATGGGCCCTAGAGCTGCAACAATACTTTTGTGAAGTTGAAAATCTCGGTTGACATGGAGGCAAGAATATTTCTCCTACAAGCTCATCGCTCGGATGGGAAAATATGGACTTTTGCTTGTTTATGATGCAAACATTACAAACCAAGAGAGAAAAACACACGATTATTCTATTTTTATTGTTGTCTTTCAGCCTCTAAATCCTAGAGTTAAGGCATTGGGTTTCGATTCTCTTGTTTAATTATCTTGTTTTGCTACTTATATCATCCTGAATTGGGTTTCCAGCTCGAGTCTTGGAAATCTCTTATTAATGAGGACTCATCTTCCTCTTGAACAATCATACGCCTCTGTTTCCGCTCCTCAGCTTTGGTAGTCTTACAGAAACAAGGCTCTAACTTTTAAGCAATCATAAAGTCTACTTGGTGTCATAGGTTGTTGTGGGCTCTTCTTTCCCTCATCCTCCATTGACAGCTTTTCTTGCATTCAGCTGCAAACTTTTTAATTTTTTCCCTTTTTTTTATAAAATTGATCCTATGTGGTAGTCAAAATGAGGTCATTTGCTTTTCCCCATGTTTTCTTGGCATATATGTTGATGATTTTTGATTACATTGAAAGGTTTGTAAGAAAGACGGATGAGAGCAAAAATTTGGATCTTATCTTTGTTATTTGCTAGGGGAGTCACCTTGATTTTGGACTCTTTATAGGGGATAAGGCATTATTTTGATGTTGTACATTGGTACATGTATGATAGTTTGTAACTGAATTAGTCCTTGGGAAGGAGTTGAGTTGCCCCATGATCCTGATGTACTCTCAATTCTTGTTCAATTGTGCCTCTGAATTTTATGGTATATATGGCAGGCCAGAAATCTTTTGAAAGGGGACAATGATTGAATGCCTTCCATTAGAATGATGTTTTTCATCTTTGCATTTTCACTCGTACTATTTTATAGGATGGAGTGCAGACAACTTTTTACCATATGCTCAATGGAGACGTGATTTTCCTGTCATGATAATATATAGCATCATATATACTTTTTGCACTGTTTGTTGAAGCTTCCATCTGTACGTGGCTACTATGGTGCATCAACACCCACAAGAAAAAAATTTGTACCACGAGAGCTGATGGAGGTCAAGCTACCTTTCTCACTAATTTCTATTAGCAATTCCACAGGTCAAAGATAAAATAGGCAGGTATTCAATGTGATTATATTCTTCACCAGAGAATATACAGCTGGTTTGATTGAAGTTTTATATTCTGTGTGAGTTCTTCAAATAGTACTCTAAAAGCTCAATAACCACTCTCATTTAAGCTATAGGGATGGATATAATTCCTTTGAGAGATATAGAAGTAGATGCACTTGATTTTATGTTCTGTTTGGATTTTATAGAGCTTGGATGGTTTGGCACAGGTTGGTTGGCATGATGGGTGGAAGAATTTGGCTAACGAGTGAGGTTGGAAGAGGTAGCACATTCTACTTTATTGCTCGGTTTGATAAAGGTGATGATCAAAGCTGGAGGCATGAAAACGGGTGTATCCGGACCCAGAAGATGGGAGACCTCAATTTACAGAAATGCTATAGTCTGCAGGCCTCACCCCATAACATAAGAAGGATGAAGTCTGATAATATGATTATAAGTTCAGCATTCTCTGCATTTTTGCCTCAGAGGGGATCTAATCACAGTGATCCATGGAATGGGAGGAGATTTAGTCTTGATAGTAGTGATGAGAAAAGGTCAGAAATATCAGCAGGGATTTCAGATAGAAGTGGACTGCAGAGGTTTTCCATCTCAAGTTCACATGAGCTCACTACAGTAGAGGTTAGCACTGATGATCTTTTCAAGGGACTGAGAGTGTTACTTGCAGAGGATAACCTGGTAAATCAAAAGGTTGCTTGTAAGCAACTTAAGAAATTTGGGACTCAAGTTGACGTTGTCTGTGATGGACAGCAATGCCTGGCAGCTCTTAGTATCAACAGAGACAAATATGACCTTATTCTTATGGATGTTCAGGTGCGATTTCCACTTTTCAACCCTTTGCTATGATTTAATCATAATAATTTTAATGAAATAAATGAAAACGTATTGCCAATGGGAGATTTATCTCCGGGCTCTTGTAATAGAAATTTGGTTGCCTGAGTGTCTGTTTACATATCTCCCTTTGTGAGAGTGAGAGTGAGAGTGGGAGTGAGAGCGAGAGCCAGAGTGAGAGCATAGTTCCTATTCGTACCAGTGTGGATACATTTGTAGATACCTTTCATACCTTATGCACTCATATGTATTCGAATTTCGTACCATTTCATACCAAAAAACTACATGTGTTTTATTGTTTATTTGGACTTGAAGTTTGAAAGCAAATAAATATGTTTTGCAACTATACCAATCACAAAATATTCGTCTTCATACCTAGATACACTATTATGCATATTCATGGCACAAAATACCCTTTACATATGTACACTTAGATGCACATGCACACACACACACACACACACACACATATATATATATATATATATATATATATATATATATATATATATATATATATATATATATATATATATATATATATATATATATATATATATATATATATATATATATACCTACTTACGTACATACATACATGCATTCATACATACACACACACACACACACACACACACACACACACATATATATATATATGTGTGTGTGTATGTATGTATGTATATATGTATGTGTATGTGTGTGTATATATATATATATATATATATATATATATATATATATATATATATATATATATATATATATATATATATATATATATATATATATATAGAGAGAGAGAGAGAGAGAGAGAGAGAGAGAGAGAGAGAGAGAGAGAGAGAGAGAGAGAGAGAGAGAGAGAGAGAGAGAGAGAGAGAGAGAGAGAGAGAGAGAGAGAGAGAGAGAGAGAGAGAGAGAGAGAGAGAGAGAGAGAGAGAGAGAGAGAGAGAGAGAGAGAGAGAGAGAGAGAGAGAGAGAGAGAGAGAGAGAGAGAGAGAGAGAGAGAGAAGAAAGTCATATTAACGTCTTCTGGAGGCCAAACTTGGCCTATTAGACCAAAACCATGTACAAGTGTAGTAACCCTGTGTAGAAGATAAAATGAAATAAAAGGTATATCGCTACACAAAGCTATATAGGGCTGGAAAAGGCTGGGGAGACGTGGCTCTGACTCTGCAGATAGTGGCCACCTAATACATGGGGGGATCCAAAATGTGAGTAAAACGCCCTAGCAACAAGTGATGGGTGGAGGTGGGTGTAGTATGTGGTACATCGATGGTGGTCTGAGTGCCTCCTGAAGGAAGACAACCCAGGGGGTGGTGGTACGCCTATGCTCCATCATGTGGTCGTAGGCAATCCTGATGCGTGAGACATCCTCCCGATATAGTCGTGGTCGACGATATCCGCCCATGCGTGGTCGGTGCCATGCTCTCTGTGCTGCTTCCTGGTGGAGCGTGAGCCCTATAAATGGACCTCTCTGATGTAGCTCAACTCGCTGAGAGAACTGGGTAATGGTCTGCTGGGTACTCACCCGTGGCTGATGTATGTGCTGTAGTGACCGCTCTCGCCTCACGTATGCTTCTGTGAGAAAGCATCCCAA